>JBBDGP010003302.1:85000-774680 GCA_037952835.1 Lithobates septentrionalis | reverse complement strand
GAGTATATAGCACATTTTTTTGTGCTGAAAGTGCCCCCCTCGACTTATACTCGAGTCAAGCACTTTTCTGCAGCAAAAATTTTTATTTTCCAAACCGACTTTGGGGCCCCGTATCTCAGGGCCACTTAGTGCTAGGAACCCCAAATTTGGTGTACAAACCCAGTGGAACTGGTACCACAACATATCCAAAGCTGGGGTTCCTAGTACCAAGTGGCCCTGAGATACGGGGCCCCAAAACCGGTTCGGAAAATGTCATTCTCTGCTGCAGAAAAGTGCTTGACATTTTCTGAACTGTATTTTGGGGCCCTGTATCTCAGGGCCACTTGGTGCTAGAAACACCAGCTTTGGAAATTTTATGGTGCTAGTTACACTGGGCTTGCACACCAAATTTGGGGTTCCTAGCACTAAGTGGCCCTGAGATACGGGGCCCCAAATTCGGTCAACTGTGTCCATCTGCAGCAATGTCATTTCGGGACCCTTTGGGTTCAGAGACCCCAAATTTTGGCTGCAGCTAGGGGGCACCCAGGAACCCTTAACTACCGAGTTTGAAGTTCAGGAGACCTATGGCTGCAAATGGGCACAGTGAGGCATGCAAATGGGAACAGTGATGCTGCAAATTGGCATTGTTGACCCTCTTTTCCACTTACAGTAGCTGTGCATTTCTCACCCTCCTCTTATACTTGGGTCAATAAGTTTTTCCCATTTTATTTTGTGGTAAATTAGGGCCTCGACTTATACTCAGAACGACTTATACTCGAGTATATACGATATTCCCTGCTTCAAAGGGCTGCTTCCAGTGCTTTCCTATTTTATTCTGTACCTTACAGCACAGCAATCCAACAGTTCTTTTAATGAGAAATGACCATTCAAAGATTACCTGATGTGTCAAGTTCAGAGGGTTTATATCCGTATTTCTGAAAAGTATCTTTAATCTGATGGATATCTGAACAATTTCTTGTCTGCAGCACTCTGCAAATCTTTAAAAATGCATTCAGTTCATCGCCTCTTTCGAGGTTTCTGTTAATAGTACCTTGAACATCAGTCTGTTAGATATAAATTAAGCAATATTAAAAATAGAGAAAAGAAAGTAATAGTTAATCAATCATATATGAACAATGGATAATCATGACTATTCCATCTTGCTTTAGGCTGACAGAGCGATAGAGTTGCCACATAACGTCTGTGGCCAGAAAAATAACATAACATGTGTAGTATTGCACACACTGCCTCCTAAGAATGGTGAAAAGCTGCCTTGCTGTGCGCACACCAAACTACATATAGTAAAGTGTGTCTGCACCTGAGCTCTAACATGAAAATTGCTATTTTGTAGAGAAGGGAATTTTGAGGCATTTATAGGCCACAGTCTCTTCATCACTTCAAGCAGGTCTGTCACTGATACCTGTAGTATCTACTACTGATCTTCATAATTTGGGTATGTGTCTATTAGACTTTTGTCAGAAAACAGAGAAAGTCTTATCTGGTTGAAACAAAAACTTAACTATGGGCTTCTAGTGTCAGAGCAGTTTAGAGCTCTAAAAGTGTTGGCCATTTCTAAATAAGGTGTATGGGAAGATTTTTATATATATATATATATATATATATATATATATATATATATATATATATATATATATATATATATATATTTATTTTATTTTTATTTTTTTAAGGGAGTAGTAGAATTATTAGGAACCTTTTCAGGTTTTGGATTTGCTATCATTTTCAATCTTGGTGTCAATGGTCAACTTGTCCCAAAGACATAGTTGCCCTTCAAGTAAGAAGATAATCCAATGTGGCTTCACAGCCATCAGTCAGATTTGTATTTCAAGTGCAAGCTTGAATCTGATTAGTGGACTCGGGACAAAACAAGGCTTCTTTCTTCAGCAATAATAAGTGAGGCCTAATATGTGAACATATTTCCTTAGATTATTTGTTTCGAGCATCACCAAACCTTAAGTCCAACGATTTCCGAGCGTAGATCATGCAGCACTCTCATAGGAGATTCATCTTCATAGTCTGCAGAAAGGAGAAAATTGCTGTTACAAACAGAAACTTGACAGTGCATGGTTCGCAAAAGTATAAATTAACATTTGCGCTTCAAGACAATAGTAAACAACTAAATCAAAAGAAGAAGCTAAGATGATCCATACGACAAGTATAGTGGACATTTTAGTATGCTACAAATGTTTTGAGGACCATCAGGCTTCCAGCAGCTATTTAACAAACTTCAGAAGGCATTTTTTAAGAATTTACTAAACATCTCCAGAGCTTGTCCAGTAGTTTCCCTATTCTTGCTAAATTTCATAAGTGTGCTGTAGAGCAGGCCCAAAATGAAATAATCCCTTTTTCCTATACTCATGCACACCCCGGTGTCTTAGTGCCCATTTACACCGGAATCGCACAGGAACGAGCTCTGCGTTTCTGTGCGAAGCAATTTTCAGCCCATTTATTTGATCCTGTGCAGGCAAAAGCACTGCATATGGGCATTAGGATTATATTGACACCCGCAGCAAAGTGCGTTTTGAACGCGGTGTGGAACATTTGCACGAAATGCAGGTTTCCCGCACCACATTCTGGTGTGAACGGGACCTTAAAGTGAAAGTAAAACACTCTTATCGTTTTCACCCAAGGAAGATGCCATCTTGGCCTCTGTTTGATCTGCAACTGTCATGGTGCTGCACATGTGATCAATTATGACACCAGCCATTGGATGGTTTGACAACTTGCCTGAGAGCACAACCAATGTGACCGTTACATTCCCAGCACGTCCTGGAAATGCAACTTTTTTGAAACTGTTAAATCGATGTGTTTACTTCCGCTTTAAAGTAAACTTGTACTTTGCTTATACAAGGAACCCAGCAGGCACCCTCTGTAGAGTGCTTACTTAAAGTTGAACTCTGGCAATTACTCAAAGATGTAAAGCTGAACTAAAGAATTTTCTCTTTATATTGCAAACTCTCCCTTAAAAACTGCAAGTTAAAAATCATGCATGTATCAAAAATCACAAATCCGTATACACTTTTGCATACTATCCATATGCCATCTGACCTAGTTTTTTCATCAGCATTAGTGGGAGGTGATGAAGGGGTGCTACCATCTGAGGGAAAGGATAAAATGATTCCCTCACCACAGAATCTCTAGAACAATTATTTTATTCTTTGCCAGGAATTGGACATCTAACAGGGCAGTTCTATGCCCGCACAATCTCTTTCCTCTCTTCTACTTATTTTTTAAGCCATTTACTTGTTTTTAAAAATATGGACGAGTTTACCACCCAGTTCCATGATCGATATGCCTCAACAAAATTTTACGTTTCCCTTTTAAAAAATAGATAACAACTTAACTGTAAATCTGGAAGTCGTCTCACATCTCCCTCTGGACACCTGATACTATCCTGCAGTAACCTCCTCCTATCCTCAATTATCTTCTCTCTGCTTCCTTTCCTTTTTATGTTCCTTGCTCTTCTTTGTTTCCCTTTGCGCTCTCCCTGTTTCTTACTTTCAGTTCAGCCTGTCGCTTTGATAAGATGAAAACACTACTGTGTGTACCTCAATGCCCTTTCCTTCAATATGGATTGTTAAAATATAAGGGAAAGACAAAAGACGATTCACTGATACTTTCAGCATAGTGTACAAAGCATGTTATTGTAATTTTCTACCTTTGGCTTGTGTATCAAATAGGGACTGCGTCTCTCACTTTTTCTGTCTAATGGCTGTAACTGTATCCCATTTTATTTAACCTAATAAACCTAAAAGATGCAACAACTGAGACAGGAGAACACAGGACAGGACTGGAAGGAGCCACACTGTTCTGTGCTCTGAAGGTCTCTGGTTCCTATGGAAATTTGGGAGCATACTAAAAAGAGGTCTGGAAAGCCTATGACCTGTTCAGCTAGCAAAGTTGAAGCCAAGAGGTCATAGAGGATCCCAGGTCCTGCACAGCAGCTAGGAGCTATTCGGGAAAAGTCACCAGACAAAAAAAAAAAAGGGACATTTCCCAATCCTGTTGCAAAGCTACACAGGGGCAGTGAAATGTATTGGGAGACAGATTTAAAACAAGGTAACAGCCGAGTCATCAATTCCTCTTCTGTCTGCTTTAAAGACCACACAAATAGGGTTGCCACATCATCCCTTTAATCCAGGACACATATTAATTACACAGGTTCTGAGGCTGATTTAATGCAGATAAGGCACCAAGTGAGTTTAATTACCACCTTAATCAGCCACAGAACCTGTATAATTAATGTGTGTCCTGGATTAAAAGTATGATGTGGCCACCCTACACACAAATGCGGCTGCATTGAACTTGCCCCTGATCACTGCCTATTTATGCATCTACTTTGAGTCAAAATCTTTTTTATCTTCAGTAATAATTATGTCTGTCTTCGAACTTTGCAAACTGTTGCCCATGGCTGCCCAAGAATACAGACCGAGAGACACAAACCCGTCAGATTTTGCTGAAGAAGACGATGCTTCATTTGCATGCATGCACTCTTTGTTTTAAAGCCATGTCAGAGTGTTTGGAAATTTATATCCAAACTAAATCACTAAATTTCTGCATAAGCTTTAACATATTAGTGTGTTTTTAAAACATGTTTTCTGTCTTTTACAATTTGCACCTTTCATTAAAATGCCTGGTGATCCTGCCATAAAAGTCACTGTGGCACAGCTCTTACTGTTCCTACCCCCCCCCCCCCCCCCCCCAAGAGAAACCCTAAATGTAATCCAGTAAATAGAAGTGGGAGGGGTATGCCTGATAAACTCCTGGAAGTTTGGAAGAACAGTGGGCCTGGGCACTGTCATATGTCAGGACCTGATCTGCTGCTCCTAATCAGAAATAATATGCTGTTTTTTTACTGTTTACTGATGGCTTTGGCTCATTAACCACTGGAAGATTTACCCCCCCTTCATGACCAAGTCATTTTTTGCAATACTGCACTGCGTTATTTTAACTGACAACTGTGCGGTCGTGCGACACTGTACCAAAATACATTTTATGTCCTTTTTTCCCCCACAAATAGAGATTTCTTTTGGTGGTATTTGATCACCTCTGAGGTTTTTATATGACGGCAGCAGGAACCCTTCCTCCCTCCGGGCGGACGTCATGACATCTTTGTCTTCCCGGCATTGTGGAGAGCTGCATCACTGGGGACACGGTGCACGTGCCCGGCGGCCGCGATGCCCGCCGGGCACCCGCGATTGCTCATCACAGAGCAAGGGGAGAGGAGAACTGATCGTATGTTCCTTGTATATAGGAACACCGATTGGTCTCCTCCCCTCATCAGTTCCTTTCCCCCCCCAGTTAGAATCACTCCCTAGGACACACATTTAACCCCTTCAGCGCCCCCTAGTGTTAAGCCCTTCCCTGCCACTGACATTTATACAGTAATCAATGCATTTTTATAGCTCTGATGGCTTTATAAAATGTCAGTGGTCCCAAAAGTGTCCGATCTGTCCGCCGCAATGCCACAGTCAGGATAAAAATCGCAGATTGCCGCCATTACTAGTAAAAACAAAGTTAAAAATAAAAATGACATAAATCTATCCCCTATTTTGTAGACGATATAACTTTTGCGCAAACCAACCAATATACGCTTATTGCGTTTTTTTTACCAAAAATATGTAGAAGAATACATATCGGCCTAAACTGAGGAAAAAAACGTTTGTTTTTTTTAAATTGGGATATTTATTATAGCAAAAAGTAATAAATATTGTGTTTTTTTCAAAATTGACGCTCTTTTTTTGTTTCTAGCGCAAAAAATAAAAAACGCAGAGGTGATCAAATACCACCAAAAGAAAGCTCTATTTGTGGGGGAAAAAAATATTTTCAAAATTTAATTTAGGTACAACGTTGCATGACCGTGCAATTGTCATTCAAAGTGTGACAGTGCTGAAAGCTGAAAATTGACCTGGGCAGGAAGGGGGTGAAAATGCCCTGTACTGAAGTGGTTAAATCCCTAAAGAATGGCTAGAGAACTACCTGGGCATATTCCATCTTTTGCAAAAAAATAAATGCATCTACTCGAATTGTGCGTTTATTCGTTTTATTATTATTTCAGCATTTGAGCCTGCAAAGCACTGCAACCGCAATTAGTGGATTGGGGGTTCAATGCTTAGGCTCCTGCAGACTTTTCCTCCAGGCCGCATGTTCTTACCAAAGCATGGGCCCTTGGTTATGGGGTTGGAGGAAGTATCAATGAACTTTGCTTTACTAAGAACTACAAGTCCCTCTATGGTGGTGGCAGATCCATTAGAAGATCTCTGTTGATGGATGACAAAGCTGTGTGGACTAAACCCTGAACAGCCACACCAAATTCAAAAACCAGCGGGAGCTTTCCGGGACTGGGAAACCCCAAGATTCAGTAAAGAAGGGGTTGCTGTGGATTTTGACTACATTTCATGTCACACCCTAAAAACGGGTGTAATACGAAACATGACCAGGAAGGAGGCTGTTAATTTTAAGTATAGTTTGCAAACACAGTTGAGTCCTCTGATTTTAATAAAAGATTAAAAACCAGTTAAAATTATGTCCCCTTTGCTGTTTATTTTATAAACTGTGAGACAGATACTAATTACCACTGTCTTCTTGATTGAATGCTTGGTCCAGATGAGCTGTCTCTTTCTCCAAAGTGATTGCCAAGGACCTCAGTTTACAGAAGAAGTTTCCAGTCACAGACATGGCTGCACTGGTCGTTTGCTTTAACTTTTGTCACTTTTGCTGGACAGCTTGGTCTAAATGTAAATGTGAAGAAAAATATAAGGGATTGTGAAAGAAACAAGGATTAAATATACTGAATGTTATCATTACATGTTTTGAATGCATACATCAGTATTTACTGCATATATTTGTCAAGATAGTAATTAAACTTAAAGAGGAACTTCCCCAAACCTGTGTTCAAGCACCTCTTTTATGTTGGGTTGTGCCCAATTAACACACTCGCTGACTCTGCAAATCTTAAGCTGTCCTGCAGCATGCTGAAATGCACTAGAACACGTTCCCGAAAAAGGTTAGGTGCAGTTTTGACTGCGCTGAGTGCCTAATAAGCTTATTCAAACGTAATGGTCTTATCGTAATGTGCGATGATGCACCAGAGAAGTGTGAACACGGCCTTAAATGTTGTTTTCAGTCTTCAATAAATACCTGGTGATCCTGCCATGAAGTCCTTGTTCAACACTTCCTGTTAGAGAGTAACAGATGTCTTGCCAACAATCCTGATGGAACTACAAGTGGCCGTGCCTACACACCTTGCACTGGCATGGTCCACTGTTGTCACCATTAGAAAGTCGGTCCAGTACACAGCAATTGTATGCAGCCGATGTTGAAGTACATGTAGACAGGAAGTGGTTAAAGGGGGATGCAAAAAGATCACCAGAGGTTTATTATGGAAGAAAAAGATTAAATGGTAATTGCTTACAAAAGCACACTGCTTCAACAAACTAAGGCCAGATTTACATCTTTGCAAGGTGCTGTGTCATTCATTTTGAATGGCACCCTAACAAATTAATCTAGTAGCGGGCAGCAACCCGCAATGCAGACCCCAACACACGGCATGATGCACTATGTTAGAAAAAAGGGTCAGTTATCTGTTCTAGTGATCATATAACCGCTCCCTCTTTTCCACGATGTTAAATCTGCAAGGATGTTGGTGGAGCTTCTCATCGGTGCTATGCATCTTCTGCTGATACAACACCACGCCGCAAAACAGGACACAGCAGCCATTATGGTTGGACTTGATTTGGCGCGGAGGGAGGGGGTGCAGGGGGCTTAACACTAAACCGCCTCTCAGCCAATCAGGAGGCGTGGGTCTAATAACCATCACCTGATTGGCTGAAGGCGCAGGCGCTCCATTTGGACACCTAACAGAACCGAAGAAGAGACGCACGGGAGGGCAGAGAAGCATGGAGGATGCAGGGGCCATCGCCTGACTCACTGCATGTCCCGCCACCAGGATGGGGTAAGTGCCGGTCAGACGGTGAGCAGAGAGGGGGGATCACAGAGGCTGCAATTGATGTTTTTTTTCAGTATTTTTCAGAATGTTTGTGCCCCCCCCCCCAAATTTTTGAGCACCAGCCGCCACTGGGAGGGGGGTACAGGAGGCACGGAGGTTGTACAGGGGATGCCGAGGGAGGGGGTACAGGGGATGCTGAGGGAGGGGGCACAGATGTTGTACAGGGGACGCTGAGGGAGGGGGTACAGGGGGCAAGGAGGGAGGGGGTAAGTAGGAAAAGGGGTACAGGGGCTCTGAGGGAGGGGGTACAGGGGGCACAGAGGGAGGGGGGGGTACAGGGGGCGCAGAGGGAGGGGCAGAGGAAGGGGGTACAGGGGACGCTAAGGGGGGTACAGGGGCACTGAGGGAGGGGGTGCAGAGGGGGTACAGGGGACGCTGAATAGGGGTACAGGGGGCGTGGAGGGAGGGGGTACAGGGGACGCTGAATGGGGGTACAGGGGATGTGGAGTGAGGGAGTACAGGGGGCGCAGAGGGAGGGGGTGTGGAGGGGGTACAGGGGATGTGGAGGGAGGGGGTACAGGGGGCGGGGAACAGAGAATCTGATGACAGTCCTATGTCTGGTATGTACATTGAGGAGAATATAAAGCAGTGTAGGGTGCTCAGATCACACATAAGGAGGAATGCACAGCACAGACACAGGAGAAGAGGCCGCCACTCAGAGTCTAGTCTGCTAGAAGACACATTGTCGGGGGAAGGTGGAGTACACCGATATACCGGGCCCTGTGGAGGTGATATTGGGGGAGGGGAGCCCCGGGAACCCACCTGTCACGTACACGGATCTCTCCTCCGCCCCGCTGCCGCCAACAACTTGAATTTTTTTTTTCTTTTCAATATTCCACCTCAAACTTTATTGACTACATTGTTCGCATGCAAAATTTAGAAGAGAGAAGTTTTGGTAACAGCCTGCCACCTTGTGGTTGACTGCAGATCTACCGCATCGAACTATTTCCCTTTCAACTCTACATAGACCGTTTTAAAATACATAAACCCAGTGCGTGTGGGGGAGGGCTGTGCTTAGTAACCACACTGGGCTTGTAGTGTGCTGTGAGGGGTAGACTGCTACCCAGAGCTGAAAGTAAACTGTTTAAATATACCTGAACAATAGTGGAAGAGATCAAAGATCACCAAACTAAATTTAGACTGTCTGGCTGGCAGGATTCATCCTATTAGAACAGTATACGTTTTGGTTAGGACAGTGCTGGGGTCAGGAGTAATAAAGACTGCAGGGATCATGAGTAATAAGAAGTGCAGGAATCAGGAGTAATAAAGAGTGCAGGAATCAGGAGTAATAAAGAGTGCAGGAATCAGGAGTAATAAAGAGTGCAGGAATCAGGAGTAATAAAGAGTGCAGGGATCAGGAGTAATAAAGAGTGCAGGGATCAGGAGTAATAAAGAGTGCAGGAATCAGGAGTAATAAAGAGTGCAGGAATCAGGAGTAATAAAGAGTGCAGGGATCAGGAGTAATAAAGAGTGCAGGGATCAGGAGTAATAAAGAGTGCAGGGATCAGGAGTAATAAAGAGTGCAGGGATCAGGAGTAATAAAGAGTGCAGGGATCAGGAGTAATAAAGAGTGCAGGAATCAGGAGTAATAAAGAGTGCAGGGATCAGGAGTAGGGATAGGCAAACGGTTGGGCCCGAACATGAGTTTGGGCCAAACATTGGCAGTTCGCAAGTTCGACAAACACCCGAATCATCAGGGTTTTCAACCGTTTGTTTGCCGCCGCACAGTGCATTGAAAGCCCTGATTGGCTGAAGCAATGAAAGCTTTGCCCAATCAGGGCACAGAGCAATGAAAGCTTTGCCCAATCAGGGCACAGAGCACTTTTAGAGCCATTGGACACTGTCATGATGACTCTATCCAATCATGGCTCATTACTCTTAGCCCCGCCCCACACTATAAAAGTATTCTTTCAATAGCGGCCATTTTTAGTGTGATATCAGCGAAGGAGAGAGATAGAGCAGGGCTCTGTTCAGTGCAGTTAGTGTGCTATAGTGTGCTATTCTGATTCTAATGTCAGTATAGAATATCAGTTTAGTGTGAATCTAGGGATCATTCAGTCAGTGTGAGTGTAGTGACCACCATTCATCTTTACATTAGTGTGAAACTTGGGATAGTTCCAGGCAGTGTAGGTGTAGTGACTGTTTAACACAGTATATTTCATTGCATTACTGCAAGTTTAACGCCATATAGTTCTGTGAGTTAAGTGCAGTTTAACGCAGTATATTTCTGGGCGTTACTGCAAGTTTAACTCTGTATATTTCAGTGCTTTAGTGCCCATTTAACGTAGTATTTTTCAGTGCGTTACTGCAAGTTTAACGCTGTATATTTTAGTGTGTTACTGCCAGTTTAACGCCGTATATTTCAGTGCCTTAGTGCACATTTAACGCAGTATATTTCTGTGCATTAGTGCATGTCCGTATATTTCAGTGCGTTACCTTCCGTTTAACGCAGTATAGTTCAGTGCATTACTGCAAGTTTAACGCTGTATATTTCAGTGCGTTACGTGCCGTTTAATGCAGTATATTTCTGTGCGTTAGTAAACATTTAACACAGTATATTTCTGTGCGTTACTGCACGTTTGACGCAGTATATTGCAGTGCGTCAGTGCAGTTTTACTGCAGTATATTATAGTGTATCAAATGTGTGTGTGTAGTGAGTACTCAAGTTAAAGTGCACCAAACACCACGTTCCGTAAAGTGCTTCCAACTACACATTTCCACATCTTTATTACATTTTGTTAATAAGCCCCCCCCCCCCCCATTATGTCTGGGAGGACAAGGAGAGGCAGACGTTCCCATGGCACTGTGCAGGGGCCAACAGCATATGTGTCCACAGGCAAAGGTGGACGTGGTCAGTCCTCAGGGAGGGCATCATTTCCTCTGTTTAGTGATGTTGCCCGTGCTATCCAGCCGGAGCATGCAGAGGAGGTGGCGGACTGGCTTATTAAACAATCCGCATCCTCCGTCACCAAAGCAGAAACTAGTGTGCAGTCCACTGCAGCTGCCAGAGTGGCTAAACCTGCCTCCTTGTCCACAGCTATTCCTGCCATAGCCCCAGCATCAGGCATGGAGGAGTCAGCTGAGTTATTTGAACACAGCATCAGCCACTTTCTTCTTGACAATGCACAGCCATTACTTGATTCAGATGTTGGTTCTGAGGTTGAAGAAGGCAGGAACATGAGCCTACAGAGAGGGGAAAAGACTGGTGCACAAATTGGCAGTCATGTTCCCCAAATCGCAGCGTATTGTCAAGTTGTCTCCAGTGGTAATGAGGATGGAGAAGATGATGATAATTAGGTCACTGACGCAACTTGGGTGCCAGATAGAGCAGAGGAGGAAAGTGAGGGTGAGGCACAACCCCAACGAGGCAGCCATCATGGAAGAGTAGAGAGCACCCACCCTATTCCATCACGTTGTGGAGCTGTTATCTCCTGGCCCACTTTCCACAGCTGAGCTGTCTGGGCCTTTTTTAGCACATGTGCAGCCGATTGCACTGTTGCAGTTTGCAAATTTTGTCTCAAGCACTTCAAGTGTAGCAAAAAACACCAGCCGTTTGGGTACCACATACTTGACAAGGCATTTAACCTCCCACCACTCAGCCTATTGGCAAGAGCACCTGAAAGCCACACAAAAGGGGCGCAAATCTGTTCCTCCTCTATACTCACCTCAGTCTGCCCCCGCTATACCTCATGACCAATCAGCAGCCTCCACTGAGAGGGATGATGGTATAGTGCAGGGTGTCCCAGGTCCTTGCAGCACATCCGCCAGCAGCACACCACCAGCTGTAGACCATAGCCGGCAAGTTTATCTTCCCCATCTTCCCCATACAGTCACTGCCACCCAATTACCCAGCATCTAAATGCAAGCTTGTCAAAGCTGCTTACTCTACAACTTCTGCCTTTCCATCTGGTGGATTCTGCCCCCTTCCGTGAATTTGCAGAACGTGCTGTACCACAATGGCTATTTCTTTTCACGTAAGGCTATCCCAGCTCTGTACCATCACGCGGTAGACAATGTTGTGGCATAGTTGGGCAAGGCAGTCAGCAGCAAGATCCATGTTACTGCTGACACGAGGTCTAGCAAGCATGGTCAGGAACAATATATATCCTTCACAGCACACTTGGTAACTTGCAACTCAGAAGGATGTAGGACAGGGCTCAGATGCTGCAGCTTGTTGTGCCCCCACGTCTCCATACACCTAGTGGTGATGATATGAGATTTGTCAGCTCTACCCCCTCATCTATGCCCTCCTCTGCTAAATTGTTCTATGAACCACAAGTACCCCCTAAGCTTTCAATGGGCTATTCAATGAGTCAGACTAAAAGGTGCCATGCAGTGCTTCAGCTGGTGTGTCTAGGGGACAGGAACCACACCGGAGCAGAGATTGTTGCAGCACTACAGGGGCAGGCCCAGAGGTGGTTCATACCACGCTAGTGTCAGGGCTGGGCTCAGCCCTTCCTTCTCTGAGCTGGCCGCTCAGCTGTTGGCTAATTGCCAGCTCCCATTTCTCTCCATAGTTACCCAGCTGTTGTTGATTCTGCTCGTCAGTCCTTCCTACTTAAAGTCGTCCAGCTTACTTGATCTCTGCCTTCGCCTTTGTCAACATCACAGAGACTTTCTCCTGCATTCCTGTTGAAGACTTGCTCGGCTGACGTTCATTCTGGCTCCTGATCCTGCTTTCTGTACTACTACGTTTATCTCTGGCTCTCTGACATTTGCTTGGCTGACTACCCGATCCGGTTACTGGACCCTGGCTTGTTTTGACTACACGTACTCTGTATACCTTATTATTATTATTATTAAACAAGTGTGATTTAACTATACTTCTGTCTCGGTCTGATTCATGGTTCCGGATAGTAGGCGAAGGCCATGAATTCAGAAGATACAGTCAATCCACTTGTTGGTAATATTTTTTTTGCAGATTGGATGAGCAAGATCACCGCATGGATCAGTTTGCCAAAGCGTTAGAAAACGCTCCTGAGTCGCACAGCTCACTTGGAGACTCTCACTGTGGCTGCTCCGGTACAACCTGAGTTGCAGGCCGTCCCTGCTGCTGCACCAGTCTCTGTGCAGGCACCTGCCTCGAGTATTACCTCTATAAGAGGTATGTCTTGTTCCACTCTGCTTGCCCAGCGATTTGGGGCGATCCAGTTCAATGCAGAGGGTTTCTCAACCACGTTGAGATTTACTTTGAGATGCTGCCCCAGGCTTTTCTCACGGACAGAAGCAAAGTAGATTTCATGATATCTTTACTTTCTGAGAGAGCCTTGGCGTTTGACGTTCCCGCACGCTCCGCTTCTGCTGCCAAGTGCCTCATGTCGATCAGAGTACGAGAACTGTTGCCGACTATGTCATTGAATTCCGTACTCTAGCAGCAGAGGTTGCTTGGAATGAGGCCCTCGTGGCTGCTTTTTCTCATGGTCTCTCGGATTCCATCAAGGATGAGATAGCAGCCCGAGATATACCCACTGAGCTGGAGAGGTTGATCACATTTGCCATCCTCATTGACTCCAGACTCAGAGAAAGACTCTCTTTTAAGGAGCGCTTGCGGAAGCCTCCTGTACGTTTGCCTCCGAGCTTTGAAGTCATTGTTGCAGTTATGTGTGGTGGTTTTCTCTCAATGATATCCTCATATTTTCCAAGTCCCTGGAGAGCCACCACACAGATGTCTGTCGTGTGCTTCAGAAACGAAGAGAAAACAATCTCTATTGTAAACTGGAGAAGTGCGAGTTCCATCGTGAACAGGTTAAATTCCTGGGCTATGTCATTTCCACTGCTGGTTTTTCGATGGACCCAGAGAAACTTTCGGCAGTCCTACAGTGGCCATGACCTGTGGGTTTACGTCCTCTGCAGCGTTTCCTGGGCTTTGCCAACTATTATCGGTAGTTTATTAGTAACTTCTCGTCTCTGGTTAAGCCCCTAACTGATATGAACAGAAAGGACGGTAACCCACAGAGTTGGTCTCCAGAGTCCATTAAGGCCTTTGAGAGACTTTTATCCTAGAAGTTGATGCTTCTGAGACTGGAGTTGGCGTCCTTTTGTCTCAACGTCCTAACTCTGAGAGCGCTATGCATCTGTGTGGCTACTTTTCCAAGAAATTGTCACCTTCAGAGTGCAATACGAGATTGGTGACAGAGAGCTGTTGGCGATCATTTTAGTGCTGAAAGAATGGAGACATCTCCTTGAAGGTACCACTGTGCCGGTTCTCATTCTTACTGACCATAAGAATCTCACATTCTTGTCTGTGGCTAAGCGCCTCTCTCCCAGAAAGGCGCGATGGGCTCTTTTCTTGTCGAGTTTTAATTACATTGTCTCATTCTTACCCGGTACTAAGAATGTAAGGGCTGACGCCTTGTCACGACAATTTTCCTCCACTTCCAAGTTGGAGTCAGTTCCGGTTCCTGTGATTCCTCCTGATCGTATTCTGGCTACGGTTCGCACCAGTCTTATTTCTCCTTTGGGTGACAAAATTCTTGCTCAGGTCCATGCTCCTCCTGAGAAACCTTGTGACCGCTGCTTTGTCCCAGAGAGTCTCCGTACTGCCGTGCTCCATACTTACCATTCTCCCAGGCTGCTGGCCACCCTGGGAAGAATCAACTCGTTTGGGCCATTTCTCAACAATTCTGGTGGCCTAGTCTATGGGCTGATGTAACTGCCTTCGTAGCTGCCTGTTCCGTGTGTGCTCAGAGTAAGACTCCACGACACCTTCCAGTGGGCCTCCTACAACCCATACCCAATGGAGAGAGGCCCTGGACCCACCTGTCTATGGATTTCAGTGTGGAGTTACCCAACTCCCAAGGCAACACTGTTATCCTTATGGTGGTTGACCGTTTCTCAAAGATGTGTTTAAGAAGCTGCACACTAAGGAACTGGCTTATATGTTTGCTCGGGAGATCTTTCGCTTACATGGGCTACCCAAGGTGATTGTCTCGGACAGGGGTAGTGAGTTTGTCTCCCGGTTCTGGCGAGCCTTTTGTGCACAGTTGGGAATTCAGCTTGCTTTCTCCTCTGCGTATCACCCACAGTCTAATGGGGCCGCAGAACGAGCCAATCAGTCCTTGGAGCAATTCTTACATTGCTATAACCATCATAACAACTGGTCAGACCTATTACCGTGGGCAGAGTTTTCTCACAAAAGTGCCTTGAATTCGGCTTCCCAGTTGTCCCCGGTTATGGGAAATTATGGCTTCCAACCTTCCATGTTGCCCGACTCCTTTTTTCCGCAGAGTATTCCTGCATTAGAGGAGCATCTCAGTGGTCTTTGTGCCACTTGGGCACAAGTTCAGAAGGTTTTGCAACATGCTAACGATAGGTACAGACTCCATGCTGACTGCAGACGCCTGCCTGCACCTTCCTACCAGGTTAGGGACATAGTCTGGCTGTCGTCTTGCAACCTCCGACTTCGTGTTCCTTGTTTGAAGTTCGCACCTCGTTTTATTGGGCCTTTCTGTATAGTTTGCAGGATTAACCCAGTGGCTTACGCCTTGGACCTTCCTCCTAGTATGTGCATGTCAAATGTGTTTCATGTCTCCTTATTGAAACCTTTGGTCTGCAATCGCTTTACCACCTCAGTGCCACGTCCTCACCCTATACAGGTTGAGAACCATGAGGAGTATGAAGTACAATCCATTGTTGACTCCCGTAGGTTCCGTGGGCGCATGCAGTACCTGGTGCATTGGAAGGGATACGGTCCGGAGGAACACTTTTGGGTCTCATCCTCGGACGTACATGCCCCTGTCCTCCTCCGTGATTTCCATAGACGTTTTCCCCTCAAGCCCGGTGGTCCTCCAAGGGGGAGGTGTCGTTGAGGAGGGGGTACTGTCAGGGCTTGGCTCAGCCCTTCCTTCTCTGAGCTGGCCGCTCAGCTGTCGGCTAATTGCCAGCTCCCATTTCTCTCCACAGTTACCCAGCTGTTGTTGATTCTGCTCGTCAGTCCTGCCTACTTAAAGTTGTCCAGCTTACTTGATCTCTGCCTTCGCCTTTGTCAACATCACAGAGACTTTCTCCTGCGTTCCTGTTGAAGACTTGCTCGACTGACGTTCCTTCTGGCTCCTGATCCTGCTTGCTGTACTACTACGTTTATCTCTGGCTCTCTGACATTTGCTTGGCTGACTATCCGATACGGTTACTGAACTCTGGCTTGTTTTGACTACGCTTACTCTGTTTACCTTATTATTATTGTTATTATTATTATTATTAAACAAGTGTGATTTAACTATACTTCTGTCTCGGTCTGATTCATGGTTCCTGATAGCTTGCGTTAATGGCACAAACCTCCTGTCTGCCCTTAGACAGGGAAAGTTGACACATGTGCCATCCCTGGCACATGTCCTTAATTTGGTGGAGCAGCATTTCCTAAATAGGTACCCAGGATTGGAAGATCTGCTAAAGCAGGCCAGAAGAGTCTGTAGCTATTTCAGGCAGTCATACACAGCGGGAATTCCACCTGCCCGTAAACAGCCTGATTTGTGACATGCCCACCAGGTGGAACTCAACTTTTGCAATGCTGCATCGGCTGCACGTGCAGCAGAGGGTCGTCAACGAGTACCTGTGTGAGTATTGCACAAAGACAGGCTCAGGTCGGCTCTGCTTTTTTTTCCCCACACCAATGGCTGCTCATAAAGGATGCATGCATTGTACTGTCACCATTTGAGGAGGCCACAAGGAGGGTGAGCCGTGACAATGCATGCATCCGTGACACAGTCCCTGTTGTGTTCATGCTGTGGCAGACTCTGCGTGGCATTATGGACAGGGCACTTGAGGCAAAGCAGCAGGAGGAAGAAGAGGACTTCCTTTCTTCTCAAGGACCACTTTATGCAGACACCATTGTTCCTACGCCACAGAACACACAAGAGGAGAGGGAGGAGTAATATTCTGGCAGTTTTTGAGGCATTGAAGCGAAAGTAATGCCGCGTACACACGACCGGTTTAGCCGTCGTAATAAACTCCGACAGTTTCTCCAACGGAATTCCATTCAAGCGGTCTTGCCTACACACGGTCAACCCAAAGTCTGACCGCCCAGAACGCGGTGACGTACAACACAACGGGACTAGAAAAAGGAAGTTCAATAGCCAGCAGCCAATAGCTTCCGTCTTGTACTTGCTTCAGAGCATGCGTCTTTTTTGGTCCGTTGGACCAGCATACAGACTGTCAGTTTCCCAATAGGAATTGGGTCCGTTGGAAAGATTTAGAACATGTTCTATTTCTAGGTCCGTCAGATTTTTTGAAAAAAAAAAAGTCTGATGAGGCCTACACACGATCGGTATATACGATGAAAAGCTTCCATCGAACTTATTCTGTCGGACAGTCCGCTCGTGTGTACGTGGCATAAGAGATGGTTTTCCATCCCCAGAACCCTTAGGAGTAGTATGTGGCTGGGAGGAGGTAGTTCCAGTTACTATAATCCTCAGTGACCCCGAGGAGTCTGCTTCTTATGCCTTCGCAAATTTTCGGTGCATGGGCTCCCTCATGCTTCAAAGCCTGCAAAAGGACCCGAGAATATGTGGCATAAAGGAGAAGGATCACTATTGGCTGGCAACCCTCCTTGACCACCTTTACAAGGGGAAAGTCTCAGAACTCATCCCGTCCTCGCAGAGAGCGCAGAAGATGAAATCTCTTGAGGACAAGAGAGGAGGGGTGGAGAAGGCGGTGTCAGGGCTGGGCTCAGCCCTTCCTTCTCTGAGCTGGCCACTCAGCTGTCGGCTAATTGCCAGCTCCTATCTCTCCACAGGTACTCAGCTGTTGATGATATCCTGCTCGTCAGTCCTGTCTACTTAAGCCATCCAGCCCACAGGATCTCTGCCTTCGCCTTCGTCAACATCACAGAGATGCTCTCCTGCATTCCTGTTAAAAGACTTGCTTGGCTGACACCCCTTCTGGCTCCAGATTTTGCTTGCTGTTTTACTACTCTCATCTCCAGCTCCCTAAGGTTTGGCTTGTCTGACTATCCGCTCCGGTTCCTGAACTCTTGCTATGTTTTGACTACGTTTGTTCTATTTACTTTTATTATTAAACAAGTGTGATTCAACTGTACTTCTGTCTAGGCCTGATTTCATGGTTTCTGACAGTAGGCGAAGGCCCAATAAACCGAGGTGCGAACTTCAGTGAGGGAACACGAAGTCAGAGGTTGCGAGATGACAGCCAGGCCCTGTCCCCAACCTGGTAGGAAGGCGCGGGTAGGCGTTTGCAGGCATGGAGTCTGTACCTATTATTAGCATGTTGCAAAGCCTCCTGGACTTGTGCCCAAGTGGAACGAAGACCACAGAGATGCTCCTCTAACGCAGAAATACTCTGCAGAACAAATGAGTCAGGCAACATGGAAGGCTGGAAACCATAGCTCACCATAAACGGGGACAATCGGGAAGCAGAATTCAAGGCACTATTGTGAGCAAACTCTGCCCACGGTAATAGGTCTGCCTAGTTGTTATGATGGTAAGAAATATAGCAATGTAGGAATGGCTCCAAGGACTGTTTGGCTCATTCTGCGGCCCCATTAGACTGCGGGTGATAGGCAGATGAAAAAGCAAGCTGAATTCCCAACTGTGTACAAAAGGCTCGCCAGAACCGGGACACAAACTGACTACCCCTTTCCGAGACAATCACCTTAGGTAGCCCATGTAAGCGAAAGATCTCCAGAGAAAAAATGGAAGCCAGTTCCTTAGAAGTGGGCAACTTCTTAAACACATCTTTGAGAACCTGTCAACCACCATAAGGATAACAGGTTTGCCTTGGGAGTTTGGTAACTCCACAATGAAATCCATTGACAGTTGGGTCCAGGGCCTCTCTCAATTGGGTATGGGTTGTAGGAGGCCCACTGGAAGGTGTTGTGGAGTCTTACTCTGAGCACACATGGAACAGACAGCTACGAAGGCGGTTACATCAGCACGTAGACTAGGCCACAAGAATTGTTGGGAAATGGCCCAAAAGAGTTAATCCTTCCCAGGGTAGCCAGCAGCCTTGGGAGAATGGTAAGTCTGGAGCACAGCAGTTTCGGAGACTCTCTGGGACAAAGCAGCAGTCACAAGGTTTCTCAGGAGCATGGACCTAAGCAGCAAGAATTTTGTCAACCAAAGGAGAAGTAAGACTGGTGTGAACCGTAGCCAGAATTTGATCAGGAGGAATCACAGGAACCGGAACCGACTCCAACTTGGAAGTGGAGGAAAAGTGTCGTGACAAGGCGTCAGCCCTTACATTCTTAGTACTGGGTAAGAATGAGACAATGTAATTGAAACTTAACAAGAAAAGAGCCCATCGTGCCCTTCTGGGAGAGAGGCGTTTAGCCTCAGACAAGAATGTGAGATTCTTATGATCAGTAATGCCCCGTACACACGGTCGGATTTTCCGATGGAAAATGTCCGATCAGAGCGTGTTGTTGGAAATTCCGACCGTGTGTGGGCTCCATCGGACATTTTCCATCGTATTTTCCGACACACAAAGTTGGAGAGCAGGAGATAAAATTTTCCGACAACAAAATCCGTTGTCGGAAATTCCGAACGTGTGTACACAAATCCGACGGACAAAGTGCCACGCATGCTCAGAATAAATAAAGAGATGAAAGCTATTGGCCACTGCCCCGTTTATAGTCCCGACGTACGTGTTTTACGTCACCGCGTTTAGAACGATCGGATTTTCCGACAACTTTGTGCGACCGTGTGTAGACAAAACAAGTTTGAGCCAACATCCGTCGGAAAAAATCCTAGGATTTTGTTGTCGGAATGTCCGAACAAAGTCCGACCGTGTGTACGCCCTATAAGAATGAGAACTGGTACCTTTGAGGAGATGTCTCCATTCTTTCAGGGCTAAAATGATCGCCAACAGCTCTCTGTCACCAAATCTTATAATTGCTCTCCGCAGGTGTCAATTTCTTGGAAAAGTAGCCACAAGAATGCAAAGCGCTCTCAGAGGTAGGATGTTGAGACAGAAGGGTGTCAACTCCAGTCTCAGAAGCATCAACCTCAAGGATAAAAGTTAAGGTAGGATCAGGATGGGCCAACACAGGAGCAGAAACAAAGGCAGCATTGAGACTCTCAAAGGCCTTAACGGATTCTGGAGACCAACTCTGTGGGTTACCGTCCTTTCTGGTCATATCAGTCAGGGGATTGACCAGAGATGAGAAGTTACGAATAAACTTCCGATAATAGTTGGCAAAGCCCAGGAAACGTTGCAGAGGATGTAACCCCACAGGTCGGGGCCCCTGTAGGACTGCAGAAAGTTTCTCTGCGTCCATCGAAAAACCAGCAGTGGAAATGACATAACCCTGGAATTTAACCTGTTCATGATGGAACTCGCACTTCTCCCATTTACAATAGTGATTGTTCTCCCTTAGTTTCTGAAGCACATGAAAGACATCTGTGTGGTGGCTCTCCAGGGACTTGGAATTGGATTATCTCATGGTGAAGAGGCCCTTACGGCCATGGACAACGGAACCGTCTCATGAGTCACATGGGCAGGCTGTAGGGGTCTCCCAGCAAGAGCCTCAATGGCAAGTGGAGTGTCACGCAGCTGCAGCGGAATCGAGTGTTGCGATACAAAGGCCGCATCAATGAACAGGCATGCAGCCCCAGAGTCGATTAGAGCCTGTATCTCAATGGACGACTCAGCCCAAGAAAGGGTGACTGAAAACAGGGGCTTATCCTTCTGGATAATTGGGGATGAAACAACACCACTTAAGGTCTGTCCGTGACAATACCTCAAGGTTCGGGCGTTCCCTGGATGGGTAGGACTAGACTTCAAAAAGTGACCTGCCTGACCACAATAAAGGCACAATCTCTCCCTCCTCCTAAAAGGTTCTCTCATCTGCAAAAAGACGCGTGAAGCCCAAGTGCATGGGTTCATCTTCACTGACCGACTCGGTACCAGGAGGCATGGGAGGTGAGGGAGGCACCAGTGTGATTGCAAAGCTCGGAGGCAAACGTACAGGAGGCTTCCGCAAGCGCTCCTTAAAAGAGAGTCTTTCTCGGAGTCTGGAGTCAATGAGGATGGCAAGTGTGATCAACTACTTCAGCTCAGTGGCTATATCTCAGGCTGCTATCTCATCCTTGATGGAATCCAAGAGACCATGAGAAAAAGCAGCCACGAGGGCCTCATTGTTCCAAGCAACCTCTGCTGCCAGAGTACGGAATTCAATGGTGTAGTTGGCAACAGTTCTTGTACTCTGTTTGATGGACATGATGCACTTTGCAGCAGAAGCGGAGCGTGCAGGAATGTCAAATACCCTTTTAAAGGAGCACAAACTCAGAGATATGCCGCGTACACACGAGCGGACATTACGGCGGACTTTGCCCGGCGGACTTTTCGACGTACTTTCCGACGGACTTTGTGAATGAACGGACTTGCCTACACACAATCCACCAAAGTCCGTCGAATTGGTACGTGATGACGTACGACCGGACTAAAACAAGGAAGTTCATAGCCAGTAGCCAATAGCTGCCCTAGCGTGGCTTTTTGTCCGTCGAACTAGCATACAGACGGCGGACTTTTCGACCGGACTCGATTTCAACGGATAAATTTAAAACAAGTTTTAAATCTAATTCCGTCCAACTTTTGAGAAAACAAAGTCCGCTGGAGCCCACACACATCGAATTGTCCGACGAAATCCAGTCCGCCGGGCAAAGTCCGCCGTAATGTCCGCTCGTGTGTACGCGGCATAACTCAAGACAAAAGGTTTTTGCCATAGAGGGTTGCCCAGGCCAAGGCTCTCTCAGAAAGCAAAGATATCATGAAACCTACTTTGCTTCTGTCTGTGGGAAACGCCTGGGGCAGCATCTCAACCTGGTTGAGAAACCTTCTGCATTGAACTGGATCACCCCCAAATCGCTGGGGAAGCGGAGTGGAGCCAGACATACCTCTTATAGAGGTAATACTCGAGGCAGGAGCCTGATGGCCTGCAACTCCAGAGTCCAGTAGAGCCTGTATCTCGACGGACGATTCAGCCCAAGAAAGGGTGACCGAAACCAGGGGCTTATCCTTCTGGATAACTGAGGACAAAACAATGCCACCTAAAGTCTGTCCGTGACAGGACCTCAAGGTTCGGGCATTTCCTGTACAGGTTGAGAACCATGAGGAGTATGAAGTACAGTCCATTGATGAGTTCCGTAGGTTTCGTGGGGCGCATACAGTACCTGGTGCATTGGAAGGGGTACGGTCCAGAGGAACGCTCTTGGGTCTCATCCTCGGACGTACATGCCCCTGTCCTCCGTGATTTCCATAGACGTTTTCCCCTCAAGCCTTGTGGTCCTCCAAGGGGGAGGGTTCATTGAGGAGGGGGTAGACATTCTCCTGCATTCCTGTAAAAAGACTTGCTTGGCTGACATCCCTTCTGGCTCCAGATCCTGCTTGCTGTTTTACTACGCTCATCTCCGGCTCCCTGACGTTTGGCTTGTCTGACTATCCATTACGGTTCCTGAACTCTGGCTATGTTTTTACTATGTTTGTTCTATTTACTTTTATTATTAAACAAGTGTGATTTAACTGTACTTCTGTCTCGGTCTGATTTCATGGTTTCTGACAGGCGGCTGCCTAAGTGATGCATTTCACAATTTTTTTAGTCCTCACCGCCCAGGGCTGTCAGCTTCCACATCCCATCTAGTGTCTGCATCACATGGTGAATTATTATCTAGGGGCAAAAACAGAGATGGAGAGCTTTCCAGTCGACGATCCACTGGCTTACTGGGTCATGAGAATAGACCACTGGCCAGAACTTGCCCAGTACGCAATTGAGCTGCTGGGCTGCCCTGCATCCAGCGTGCTTTCTGAACGGGCATTCAGTGCTACTGTAAGGTTTTGTTGCTGATAATAAAACGCGTCTGTTCACAGACTCCGTGGACCATCTGACAGTTATCAAAATGATCAGTCCTGCATTACCAGCAGCTATGAAGCCCCTGATGCTGATGTCGCTAATTAAGTGTTTTTGGGATGTGGAATCTCTGCAGGACTTTCAGGCTGCCTAGTGTTGAGTGTTGATTTCATCTGGAAGAATGTTTTTGGTGTAGGTTTCATAGGCACAATTAACACCCAAAGACCAATTTTTCCACACCTGTTTGACAGGTGCATATCATTGCAATTTTTGACAGCAAGGCCAATTCTTGCTTTCATCAAGACTACCTCTATAAGGTTATGGTGTGACCAATTTTTTCCACACCTGTTACTTCTATCCAAAGTTTGTGGAAGAGACACCAGAATTTATGAAAAAAATCTCTAATCTTGTTCCCAGTGCACTACATTGTAGCCTCATCATACAGACTGGCTCCCCAAGCAGCTGCTTACAAAATAAAGAAAGCTTGCATGGAAAATGTAATTTTTTTTGGCTTTATAAATGCAATTATTGCTGCAGCAGCTTCTACACACAGTACAGATGTGCCACTTTACAGGTGATCTAAGGGGACCCCCCAGGCACTATATTGAGAGGAATTTTTATGCTTTCACTTTAAGCATCAATAAATCACTGCTTATTTAAAAACCTTTTTGACAAACTTTTTTTCATTGATACATGTCCCCCGGGGCAGTACCCGGACCCCCATAACCATTATATGCCCAATTACTTGTATATAAGCCTTAAAAATGGGCACTTTAGATTTTTTTGACACTTGTTATGTCTATGACCAAGAGCAGATCTATGTGCACCAACATCTCTCCTTGTGCCAAGCTGCCAGTATCCCCTTGTATATAGCATGCCCCTTACATGCTGAGTAGGCTTTCTACTATTATGTCCCTCTTCTTCCTCTCCCTTATGCAGAATGACCAGGGAATAAGCAGCACCGGCCTCCATGGATCCACCCCTTGCCTTCATCCCAGGCACTTGCATGTGACATCACATACAAGCGTCTGGAATGGATATGAAAGGAGGATGGTGGGGACCAGAGGGACAGAACAGATAGGTGTGCCATGCTACCACTTCTCTGCCCCACTCTGCATATATAAGTAAAGCACTTCTGACAGAGGGTCGGCATTACAGGGACATGATTTACCCATCACATGATCACAACTGATCATGATCAACCTGTTGCTGACCCCCGGTTAAAAGTAATGATGTAATTTCTGAACACAAGTACAGGGAGACACAGAAAGAACGATTCATACGTCACTTCAGTTTTTCCTCCATTATCATAATTCAATTCTGGTAACAATTAATAAAAAAAAATGAGTAATTCGCAATCTGGTAAATGCTGCACACTCCTGCATTCCAACATTGTGAAAAACTTCCACACTGCCAACAATTCAACAGTGGCTCAAAAGCTCATTGAAAAACAAGCACTTCAAATTTCTAACCAGATAGTTTTACTGAATAGATTATTCTTGTACAATTAAAAAAAAATATGCTAAAGGCTATATCTCACTGCAATTATTTTTATGTTTTTGACCATATTTGTCTACTTTAGCTGAACGGTGCTTACAGAATATGTAAACCGAATAATTTCATATTCCTGATATGTGCCCACGGTACTGTGTATTACTTGTTCTCTCGGTTCTCTTTGTAAGTCCCCTTTCACATGGACGTGTCCAGGCTCTGCTTTGCTCAGCGGGGATCGCTCTGCCGATCCCCGCTGAGCAGGCAGATGACAGGTGTGTCTCTGCACACTGTGCAGGGACCGACCTGTCAGAACGCTGCTCTTCTCCTATGGGGGATCGGATGAAGACAGACCGTAGAGTCTGTATTCATACAATCCGCCAGACGAATGGAAAAATAGAGTTTCCATCCGTCACACTTTAGCAGGTCAGATGTCAGCGGACATGTCACAGCTGACATTAATCGCTCCATAGACCTGTATAGAGCGTCTGTTCAGGTCTACCTAAAAAACTGACAGGTGGACCTAAACGGTCTGCCCGTGTTAAAGGGGCTTTATGCTTCCTTTATGTGAAATCCCTGGTGTTCCTGCCAGTCCCTCTGCTTTCTGATCAAAAACTGACCACGCTAGGCAGTAGAGCACAGCATGGACAGTTTTCTAGCTGTGCTGGGATCTCAGCCTGCTCTGCTTCAATGATCAGCCTTGTTCTGACCCCCTCATACACAGCCATCCTCTAGGAAGATCAGTGTGCTACTGTTTCTCCTCCTCCTGCTCATTTGCGGCTGAGAACAGAGGATATGTGATCACTTATAAAAAGGGGAAAAAACAGTATTTATAAATCATAATTTATTATATATATATATATATATATATATACATATATACACACACACACACAGTATCTCACAAAACTGAGTACTCCCCTCACATTTTTGTAGCTATTTTATTATATCTTTTTATGTGACAACACTGAAGAAATTACACTTTGCTACAATGGAAAGTAGTGCGTGTACAGCTTGTATAACAGTGTAAATTTGCTGTCCCCTCAAAATAATTCAACACATGGCCATTAATGTCTAAACCTCTGGCAACAAAAGTGAGTACACCCCTAAGTGAAAATGTCCAAAGTGTCAATATTTTGTGTGGCCACCATTATTTTCCAGCACTGACTTAACCCTTTTGGGCATGGAGTTCACCAGAGCTTCACAGGTTGCCACTGGAGTCCTCTTCCACTCCTCCATGACGACATCACAGAGCCGGTGGATGTTAGAGACCTTGTGCAATAGGGTTTAGGTCTGGAGATTTGCTTGACCAGTCCATCGCCTTTACCCTCAGCTTCTTTAGCAAGGCAGTGGTCATCTTGGAAGTGCGTTTGGGGTTGTTATGTTGGAATACTGCCCTGTGGCCCAGTCTCTGAAGGTAGGGGATCATGCTCTGCTTCAGTAAGTCACAGTACATACAAACATAGGACCACTGTGTGTGTGGCAGCAATGTCCACAGTGGTTGGGGAGCAGTAAAGAGGCAGCCAGAAAGGTAAGTATAGATGGGCTTCATCAATGCATAGAATCCAGTTACCTCTCATTTGTAAGGACTGTCCCTCTTTCCTCCTTAGTTGTACCTTGTTTTGGATTACTGAATAAACCACTATAATAAATTCACTGTTTAACTACCCTAAGTTTTTTTAAGGTTCAATGTAATGTGCAATGGTGTTACGTATTCCTATAAAGCAATACTTCAATATTCATATTAGAGTGCAATGTGCCATAGTAAAATAGATACAATCCATATACATAATAATTGTGAACAAAATAGTGAGAAATTAATAAAAGTTGATAGCAAAAAAAAAGTCCTAGCGAATATGACTCTTCTGTGCTGATCTTCTAAGTGGCATCATTAGTGAACAGTCCATCACCAACTTTTGAGGCAAAATCCCTCCTCCGCAAGACCATGGATGGGGTATGTGAGAAAAGATAAAGGGAAAGAAAAAAAAAAGACCAAGAACTCTTCCTGATGAAGTAGCAATACGAAACATACTTTGAGGCGCTTCTTGGTCACGCTACTTCCGGTCCCCTTGGTTGATCATGCTGGACGGTGGAACGCACGCCCAGCAACGAGTGTGACCCGGGAGGCACCATTAGATCCAGACACACGCAAACACCCTCAGTGCTGGGCTAAGGAACAATATATGTAAGCAGTCATTTGCCCTTGTCTTTATACTTTATGTTTTAATAACTAGGATTACACCATTGGTTTCCCTTTTTATCTTTTCTCACATACCCTATCCATGGTCTTGCGGAAGAGGGATTTTGCCTCAACAGTCTCCTTCATTGCAGCAAGTTTATCTTGCTAAAAGTGTTACTTGACCTGCTTTTTAATGAAAGAGGTCACTTCTTCTTTCTGGTAAGCAGAACCCACATATGGAGCATATTGGGTGTATTAATTCCAGTTGGTGATGGACTGTTCACTAATGATGCCACTTAGAAGATATTCAGCACAGAAGAGTCACATTCGCTAGGACTTTTTTGCTATCAACTTTTTATTAATTTCTCACGGTTTTGTTCACAATTATTATGTATATGGATTGTATCTATTTTACCATGGCACATTGCACTCTAATATGAATATAGAAGTATTGCTTTAAAGGAATATGTAAACACCATTGCACATTACATTGAACCCTATGAGCGCCCCCTCACATCTCACTCAGTGATTAGAAAAAAGCACTTTCGGGTTTATCCAATTTTTTTTTTTTTTTTATATACACACAGGTACATCTCATAAAATTAGAATATCATCAAAAAGTTAATTTATTTCAGTAATTCAATTAAAAAAAGTGAATCTCATTTTATATAGATGTGTTACACACAGAGTGATATATTTCAAGCATTTCTTTCTTTTAAATTTAATGATTATGGCTTACAGCTAGTAAAACCCACAATTCAGGATCTCAGAAGATTAGATTATTACATAAGACCAATGGAGAAGATGATTTTTTTTTTTTTTTTTAATACAGAAATTTTGGCTTATTGAAAAGCATGTCTATGTACAGTATAGTATGCACTCAATACTTGGTCGGGGTTCCTTTTGCATGAATTACTGCATCAATGCGGTGTGGTATGGAGGTGATCAGCCTGTGGCACTGCTGAGGTGTTATGGAAGCCCAGGTTGCTTTGATAGGGTTTCAGCTCCTCTGCATTGTTGGGTCTGGTGTCTCTCATCTTCCTCTTGACAATACCCCACAGATTCTCTATGGGGTTTAGGTCAGGTGAGTTTGCTGTCCAGTCAAGCACAGTGATATCATGATCATTAAACCAGGTATTAGTACTTTTGGCAATGTGGGCAGGTGCCAAGTCCTGTTGGAAAATGAAATCAGCATCTCCATAAAGCTGATCAGCAGAGGGAAGCATAAAGTGCTCTAGAATTTCCTGGTAGAGGGCCGCGCTGACTTGGACTTGATAAAACACAATGGAGCAACACCAGCAGATGACATGGCTCCCCAAAACATCACTGACTCTGGAAACTTCACACTGGATCTCATGCAACTTGGATTCTGTACCTCTCCACTCCTCCAGACTCTGGGACCTTGATTTCCGAATGACATGCAAAATTTTCCACAGTCCGTGATGATTCTGGGAGCCATATCATCTGCTGGTGTTTGTCCACCGTGTTTTATCATGTCCAAAGTCAGTGCAGCTGTCTACCAGGAAATTCTAGAGCACTTCATGCTTCAGTCAGGCACTGATGTTGGACGAGAAGGCCTGGCTCACGTCTCTGCTCTAATTCATCCCAAAGGTGTTCTATCAGGTTGAGGTCAGAACTCTGTGCAGGCCAGTCAAGTTCCTCATTGTCTTTATGGACCTTGCCTTGTGTACTGGTCCAAATCATTTGGTGGAGGATGGATTATGGTGGGAGGTTGTTCTAGTGAAGGAAACTCTTACGGCATCAGCATACAAAGACAATTTCATGCTCCCAACTTTGTGGGAACAGTCCAGCATGACTGAGCACAAGTAAACAAAGCAAGGTCTATAAAGACATGGACGAGAGAGTTTGGGTTGGAGGAACTTGACTGGCCTGCACAGAGTTCTGACCTCAACCTGATAGAACACCTTTGGGATGAATTAGAGCAGAGATGTAAGCCAGGCCTTCTCGCCCAACATCAGTGCCTGACCTCACAAATGCGTTTCTGGAAGAATGGTCAAACATTTCCATAGACACACTCCTAAAACTTGTAGACAGCCTTCCCAGAAGAGTTGAAGCTGTTATAGCTACAAAGGGTGGGCCAACTCAATATTGAATCCTAAGGACTAAGACTGGGATGTCATTAAAGTTCATGTGCATATAAAGGCAGGCATCACAATACTTTTGGTCATATAGTGTAGATTACATTTTTTGTTTTGGGGTTTAAATTTAACTAATTTCATTATTAAATAGAAAGCAATCATGTCCTAGACCCTGGTTACTTCTCTTAACACTGTATGCTGGCCAGGGGCACAATCGATGTTCCAACTCATTACTAAAATAAAATTGAATAATTTACATTAGATTGGCATTTTGATACTTGTGACATAACACAATATGTTATCACTGGGTGTCAGTGACAGACGCCCATAAAGCCAACAAAAGATGAAATGAAAGAATCCAGACAATAAGTAAAAGCTATTTATACATAAAAACACATACAGCATGGATATGATACATATAACACAGCATGATATACAATAACCGAAGAGGAATGTTACAGTATTGCACCTGGTCAGAGTAAAATAATTTGTTGTGGACTGCAGCACTGGCTGTAAAACTGCTATACTGTCATAGCCCAGAACATTACCTTTTATCAAATGACACTTTTCTGATGTGACTTATTGTCAGTGGATGTAAAAAGAACATGTATGATCACAGTTGTTGACCCATGCTTGAACTGGTCTTAGACTTCTTTTCAGAATAAAAGAAATTCTACCAGAAAAAAGTATTTATTTATTTTTTTGTAAGGGGTGTACAATTTTTTTAAATTTATTTTTGTACGAAGCGTAGTTGTAAATACTTTAGTAGAATAAGTTGGCACACACATGGTTGGTGGTAGCTTCACTCCTTTACCCAACTAATCACTCACCATTATCACCAAGTTTCCTGCTGCAGCAGGTGCCGCCACACAAGTAAGAATACTGATGGGGCCATTTAAAAAAAAAAAAAAAAAAAACAGAAAGAAACTGAGAAAAGTACATTTTGCTTATTCATACAAGAATAGTTCAACCAATGTTCTAAAAATCCCACTTGAGACTGGATGATTCATCAACACTAGTGGAGGTCCATGATGGACATCCTTAAAAGCAGCACACTGAAAAAGTGGTGCTTAAACCCATTTTTAATTTAACAAGGGGGTATAGTTGTCAACATAATATTTTTCTTCATTCCATCTGTCCGTTTTCCCATTATTTTGAGATGCCAAATAATGTTGCCAAACAAATCAATCAGAACGTGATTATTAGAGGACCCCAAAACTAATTTCTAGGATCCCAATTGGTGTCCTGATCCACAAGTTACATACCCCTGCCTTAAAAGGGGTTGTAAACCCTTACATATACCCAGTGATTTGACTGGCCTCAGATGATAGAGAGGAGACAAATCCTCCGACATAGGTTGTACCTGTCTATCTGCAGCCCTTTCTTCTCTACATCCAGTCAAAGTGCTGAATGTTAAAGCTTGTCAGAGTTCAGGAAAAAAAAAGGCTCAGAGAGCTGAAGCTACACTCTACAGAGCTTAGTGAGGAGAGCTCTAACAGCTGATTGGAAGCAAGGGACACACCCCCTTCACACAGCAACAGAGCTGAGGCTGTTAAATCAGCTGGAGGTCCCTCCTCTGTCACCATTTTTCTCTTGGTGTCAGGGAAACTTGTCAGAAGTGACTCATGCTGATAACAGAGGAACAAAGCAGCAGTCAGAAATGACACTTAGTTCTTTTAATTGAAACAAGTACGCACTATAGAGGGATATATTTTATGACTGAGGTTCACAACCGCTTTAAAGCAAAACCTCCAGTTACTATAAAAACCATCCACTTAATTAGAAAGTGAATAATTGTGTGTGTGTGTGCATATATATACATATTTATACACACACACACACACACAAAACACACACACGTACATACATACTTAAATACACCACACACATATTGGTAGTAGGCAAGACCTCCTTACCTAAATAGCAAGAGTTACATTCTTGAGAGTAGCCAACAAACAGCAGCTCCAAATCAAGAACCTCCTCCATAATAGATAAAAAATATAAAAATAAAAAAATTAGCAACGATGTACTTCTTTTTCCAGATTTAGCAATCAAGGCCTCTGACCTTTCTACTACCATCCCAGCATTGGAAATAAGAGACGCCTTCACGCTCAGTTGTTCTCAAAGTACTATATAAAGGTGTACAGTCTCATCAATATCTTAATAAAGGATTACCATATTTTGCTCCTTTGTGAACATTTGCACCTTTTATTAAATGGCAAATAAAAACAACAGTGATTACTCAGTCTTGGATGAACATTGGTGAGATTGTTTGGTAGCCAATGCACTTCAGCTTGTTCATTTAAAGCAGTAGTAAACCGCAGTCGTTGAAAAAAAAAAAAAATTCCCTGCAAGGCAATGTCATAATGTGCTAGTATGCATAGCATACTAGCACATTATGCAAGACTTACCTTAGAATGAAGCCCTCCAGTACTGCGCTGTCACCGCTGAGATGGCTGACATCTTCCTCTGCTTTTCCTTCTGGGTTTGAGTCCTCCGGCAACATGAATGGCCGGGGGCACGATGCTGTCACTCTCACGCAGGCGTGCGGGTGCTGCCGTTTATGGCACAGGCTCTGAAGGTCTGGCATTGTATATGCTGGCCCTTCAAAGCGCATGCGCCGTTAACGTGCAAGTTTAGGAGATATTAACAGTACCTACAGGTAAGCCTTACTATAGGCTTCCCTGTAGTTACAAGTGGTAGAACTGAGTATAATACCACTTTAAGCTTTGAAAATGAAGGACAGAAGCTGGTTGGTTGCTAGGAACAGCTGTCCCAGAATCTGTCTGCTCCAGTTTGGAAAATTCCTAGACATTGCTATTGAGTAAAGTTTACCACACTAGGGCTAAGCCAGACATTTTGGAGGAGACCACTCTGCCTGGATCCTAAACACCCCAAACCATGAAATGGTGTACTTTCTGCAGGATTTGATTTGTATCATTTACTGTAAACCATCTTAGATCCAGTTGTAAAATAAAGTGGTTGTTAAAGCTATTGTTTAATAGTGATTTTGCCCACAGCAACATGGCTTGTCTTTTTTTTTTTAAACCTAAAACTTGTTAGGCAGGTCATACATTACCCAATTTTCTTTCCTTCAGCCACGGTCTGAAGGAAATAAAATTGCTAGATTCCCCGATCAACGCTGAATGTGTTGATCGGGGAATCCCTCCTGCGGAGCTATTGTATTCTGACAGTTTCCCAGCTTTTAGAATACAATGATAACTGCTGGCTGATAAAGCCGTTGGCAGTGATCGCATGAAAAAAAAAAAAATCTGACAGCCTGGTTGTACTGAAGGCAATCAATGCATCAAATTCATTGACCGATCGAAATTCTTCCAGTTCAGCGAGAACTTCGAGCCTTTAGTCCACCTAAATCAGTCAATGTATGGGTGCCAGTGGGCTTATTCAACTCCCATAATCCCATCCTTATTTGTAATAAATTCTTTACATATATTTATATTTCTACGGGGCCCAAAAGTCAATCTCCTCACCATAGCGCACAGTATTACTCCTATCCATACACACAAACCCCAGAGTCTCATTCCACCTGCTACATTTATATTAATGTTAAAAATGTTATTAAAAATTAGTAAGAGACTCATTTGTAATAGTCACAGGTAGATCACTCTTAGAAGCCATGTATAGAGATCTCTCTATATAGTAACTGCTGGCAATAACACAAAACAAAGATGATATCTGGTAAAACTTATATTTAAAACATCAAAATAAGATTGGGAGATGAGGATCATCAACAACCAACCCCATTCAAGAGGGCAAAGTGCAACAGTCCCTAGTTACAGGTAGAAAATGAACTTTGTATGGGCGGAATACAATAAACTGAAATGGGATTGGTATCTATAGGCTCCTGCACTTTACACACCACCACTGCCTTTATTATAGGCTCTTTAGAGAGTTGACCAGCATTGTTTCCTTTGACATCAAGGATATATTCTGCAATCCAGTGACCTGGGAACCATTCTGCATCAACACATTCAAAACCCTTCAGAGTTTTCCAAACTTCAGGTTTCTTCCTTATTTAATGATTAACACTTGGACATCAAATTGATTACTTTCTAAATACCAGAAACTGTTATAAAAATGTAAAAGTATGATGGAAATCTGCTCGTAAAAAATGTAATGGTTTGTTGGATTATGTAAAATCTTGCGGCATAATACAATTTATAAAACAATATAAAAAGCAGTATAAATAAGCGCTGCCGGTAGAAAATGCTTCAGAGGATCTGTGCGTTTTCCCTTGTTGTCTGGAAATAATTAGATTGACATACCGTCATTTATACCAAGATTTAACCAGTCTTTGAATGGTACACTGTATGGAGTGTGCTTTTCCTAGGTATACACACTTTGCAGTGGACTGTGGCAACAGACATATAAACGTATAACATTTATTGTTGCAAGGAGTTGTTGAACCCTGCCATAACTCATTTGGCACCAGTGACGGCCGGTCCATAAGGGGCGCCGCCCCCCTAGTTTGCATGATCTAATCATAGAATGATTTATTTTTAAATAACGGATATCACTAACATTTTTTAACATCTTAAAGTTAAAAAAATGTTAGTGATATTATCATTTATTTAAAAATCAATTGTTCTACGTGTGTAGCTGTGCATTGTGGGGGGCTCCGGACTAATAGGTTTCTATTAGGTCCGTTATTTTTTTTTTTACAAGCATGTGATTAAAGCCTGAGGCTCTGATTGGCTTGTTTTAGACAGAGCACTGTGCCCCAAACCCTCCCACTTGTGGTTTTAGCGACTCAATATTCGCCATTAGTTTCCAGCTTCTCAGCCCAGTCAATCAGGACAGGAGGCTGAAGATTTGAAACCTGGAAAGAAGACCGGGCTAACACTGAAGTCGCGGCGCCGGTAATCAGGGGACGGCTCCGTTTGTAGGGTGAGTGCAGACCAGGAGGAGTTTATTTGCGCCCCCCCCCCCCCCCAAAAAAAAATTTTTCAGCACCATTTGCCACTGCTTGACACTTTAAAGGACCACTACAGAGTTTCTAATAACATTCACGGATAGGAACATTTTGGCAGAGGCAAATATATAAAAAGCAATAGAGCCCTGGGGCTAAAGCTGGACCTGATAAATTCTTACTTCATATGAAAGTCTCTTAGTCTGGATTCACACCTATGTGTTACAGTAATGTGTGACCAGTGTTAATTTTGTCTACGAAAAGATTTATCATAATTTTTGTCAGCTGCATGTTTTCAGTGATGAAAAGTAAACAAAAAAAAAAAAAATTAATCAGGTCATTTGACAAAAACTGAAAGAAGATGCGAGGGAGGGACGTTTACCCACCTGAAATTCCTCTTTCCTCAGAGCTCCCCCTATCTGTTAAGGCCCCAGCCCCCTGACTCCATTGGCAAGCTGTACTGGCTGAGAGACGCACGCTCCCATCAATCCTTTCCCTTTCCTATGCAATTCCACAAATTACACTCATTCACACTGCTTGGCGCCCTCTGCTGGCCTTTTCTAAATCAGCAGCAGCCCCAGCCTATAAAGTTTAAACATGTATTTCACTTCTGCACTACCACATAAGAATAAGTAGGGGGCATCTTACTAAGCTGCTATAAGAAATTTTTTTTTATTTTTTTTATAAATAAGTATTTTATTTTATTTTTTTCTTAGTATTTAATATTGGTAATATATTCAGGCAATATGTGCAATGACATTCCAGCCAATAGAATTTACATTTTTTTTTTTTATATTTTAAAGTTGCATTTTTGTTTGTCAAAAAGCAATATTTTCTTTTATGAAACTTGTTTTATATATAAAGGCGTTATATATCAACTGCTAAATCTGTGTCTGTAGTGCATGTTCAAACCTTAATACCATAAATAACAACATGTTATTATATACTTCTGGAGTAAAAATCTAATAGGTTTGGCAATTCTAAAGAAACTATTAAATATTGCATTACAATTTAACTAAACCCATTAGATTTTAGTCAACTACAATGTACTGGAGATTTTGGTCAACTAAAATATGACGAAAACAGTTCAAATGACTAAAATACGACTAAAACTAAAATGGCATTTTAGTCAAAAGACTATGACTAAAACTAAATTAAAATGTTTACGTCAAAATTAGCACTGTGTGAGATAAAATGCGTTTCATTGCATGTTACCGCAATGTGCAGCATTTGTGAGGTGTAACGCCATACCATTCATTTAGAATGGGAGTCTAATGCAGAAGTACATGCAGCCATGCAGCAGTGCAACACGCGGTGCATGCATTACACAATGCTGAAGTGACTTTTCATTTATCCATTACCATGCATTGGTAGCCCATCCTAAACTATTGGGCTGCCCTAATGCATATTAACGTGCATGCTGTAAAAATGCCATTTTACATAGCTGGTAGGGGATGTAGCCATCATTTTTGGGTGTCCAGGAACACGGTTACACTTTTTTCTACAAATGTAGATAAATTCTAGTATTTGAGGAAGTTCCTGCCCCCTTGCCATAGGTGTATCAGACAGCTATACCACCAATACAAGCAAAAAGGGTACGCACAGATGTTCCTCAACACAGAAGGGAGGAAGAACAGTTCACACACGGCTCACACTTAGGATGGCACACAACTGCACCAGGAGACCAGTGTATCACTGAGTTACTGCTCCCTAAAGGGGTTCTAAAGCCAATACATTTTTTTTACCTTAATGCATTCCTTGCATTAGAGAAAAAAAAAATCCCAGTAGCCATGTTGCCCCATCCCCCCCACCTCCTCACTCGATCCAGTGCTGTGCCAGTCTGTAGCAGCTCTAACCCCATTCTCCCAGGCTTTGGCTGAGGCAGTGGAAGCCTTTGGCTTATGCTGCTGTAAATCAAATTCTGTGCACAGAGTGGAGGTCGGGGATGAGCTGTGTGTATCTATGGACACACACAGCCCAGCTCAGGAGTGAGCCCACATGACTGCTCTCATTGTAAGCGGCATTCTGTGGTGGCAGACAGAAAAGGATGGAGCCAAGAGTGCCAGCGGGGGACCCCAGAAGAGGTGGTTCTGAGCCGCTCTGTGCAATACCTCTGCATAGAGCAGGTAATTATAACATGATTATTATTTTAACAAAAACAAAAAAAAAAAAAAGGCCTTTATAACGGCTTTATTCTGAAATGGGAAATCATCTGATATCCAAAGGGAAAGTGGACAGGGAAATGTCTGAAGGCCTGATTTTTTTTAAAAATTCTAAAATAAGTGTGTGGTGAGCTTTAAAGGGGATCCTTCATGACTGCTGTTAGCGGTCACAGACAAGGCTCCCAGTTATTGCTGGCGGGTTACTGAAACCTAAATACAGAAGGGGTGCTGGGACTGACATGCCACCGCACACATGTTATTAGCAACTCATTTATATAAACATTTTACTAATACTGGTCCTTTAAAGGGGTCTTCCACTTTCAATTAATCTAGCAGATATGGTTCCGCTTACCGCTGCTTTTATTTATTTTTTTGTGCCACAAACCAACCCTGGTCTCAGGAATCCATTTCTTTTCAAACGTTTTCCAATACAGGGCTTTGTAACACACAGAAGATCCTATCAATTCCAAGCGTAGCTAGTGTCTGAGCTAATTAGAGATTCAGGGAGATTCTATTGGTCATTCATGGGTTTTCCTAAAACGTTGGAACCTTGTATAGGTAATGGTTCCTCAGCCAAACTGCAACAAAACATAATACAACTTCTGCCGGAGCATTTAGCGCACACATTACAAAATGTTTACAGAAACATAAAATCATGCAGAAAAAAAAAAAAATTGAGTTCCAGACAGCAATTTTCTAAAGCAAACCTACAAAAAAACTTCTGATTAGCTGCTACAGGCAACACCCAGTCACTACAGTTTTATAAACAGCCCTCCCAGGACGTTGTGTAGTAAAGAGAGGTGCTGTGTGTTATCCGTAGCAACCAGACTCTCCATTTCCTAACCTGGACTAAAACCTTAAAAAGGGAAAATCTGGACGCTAAAGCAACTTTTTCTTCGTTATGAACTTGTAAAAGTTAGGCCCACCATGAGGCAATACCGATCATGTCAATGGTTCCATATGAATCAAGGACAGTATAGTCCTAAATACTGGTCGAGTCCACAAAATGAATGTCTTGACTTCATGCATATGAACTTTGTACTAGGTATCCACTTGCAAGGCTGTCAGGACCTTTCAGAACTAGCACAGATTAGAGATATCCTTTTGGTTCTGACCAGAGACGGTGCTGGTACAAAAGCCAGGCCTCGGCATAGCCCCATGCAGCCTGGTCTCCTGTATAATAAAGTCTTGGCAATAACTGCTTCAAACAGGACGATGTAGACATACTTTAAAAGGGGGTTATTGCATTGTAAAAGTTGGATGCAGACCAAAACACTGAAGTCGAGAAGATAAAATAAGGTTTAAGTAAAAAGTTGCTATGCAATAAAAGTCCATGTGTAAAAGGGTGATTATGTTGCATTAATGCACTATGAGGATATTAAGGCAACAGTTATCTTTTCATGGTGCTTCTGAGGCAATCTTGGCAGTGCAGGGAAAACACTGCTCTCTGGACGTTTTGCATGAAGGCTCGTGGCACCAGGATCCATAGTATTCCAGCCCATTGTGTGCAGCAGGCTGCCTGTGTGGAGGAAGAAAAGGGCAGTTCATTTGACCACATAAATGCTCGCTATTTAAGAAATCAAAGTGTATCTAAAAGACATGTTTTCTACTACTAGATGGAGTGGAAGAAGTGTTAAAACCCCTCTCAGGTTTTCACTGTTGTCAGCATCACCGAATGGCCCCCTCAATTGGTCCTTTGAACACTTTCATCTGGATGGAAAGTGATGTAAAATCCAAAATTCGACAATAGTCAGTCCTCATATCTGTTTTATTTGTATATACAGTTGTCTGCCTAGAGGGCAGCTTTAAAAATGTGTATTACAGTTACTAAGAGGTTAAGCAGAGTGGGAAAGGCAGGTGTGATTGGGACAGCCACAAAAATCTGACACAGAGTCCTTTCACACTAAGGCGCTTCAAAAACGCCTTAGCGCTATTACCGCGTCTCTACAGCATTTTTGGGGTGCCAGCGGTAAAATTACCGCAACGCTGGGGGCGTTTTAACAGCCTTTTTAAAGCGTTATTGAAGCATGGGTGTCAAAGAACAGTCCCACCTCCCTACGACCCCTTTCACACTGGGGCGTTTTTCAGGCGCTTTAGCGTTAAAAAAAGCGCCTGTAAAGCGCCTGAAAGAAGCCTCATCTGCAATCCCAATGTGAAAGCCCAAGTGCTTTCACACTGGGGTGCTGCGCTGGCAGGGCGTCAAAAAAAGTCCTGCAAGCAGCTTCTTTGCAGCGCTTTCGTGTTTTTGCCACCAGGCTGGGTGCGCCGATGGCCTGAGCCCTTTCACACTGCCAGCGCCCGAAAAACACCTGAAAAACGCCCCAGTGTGAAAGGGGTCCTAAGCGGCGCTTTACCAGCGTTTTTTGGGCGCTGGCAGTGTGAAAAGGCTCGGGCTTTCACATTGGGATTGCAGATGAGGCTTCTTTCAGCCCTTTTTTTAACGCTAAAGCGCCTGAAAAATGCCCCAGTGTGAAAGGGGTCTTAGGAGGGAAAAAGCTTACAGCCCCTGGTACTCCTAGGTAGTCTCCCACCCAATTACTAACCAGGCTTGATCCGAGATCAGGCTCTACAGTGGCTCAGATAATGATGCCATTGGTTCAACAGGAGATGTGAACACCACCAGTTCACTGGACCTAAGGGTGGTGTACCTGCCTCGATGGGACCAGCATAAAAAGAACTTTACTATTAATGTGTTGAATCAAGTTCATTTATTGGATGCACGCTTGAATATTTAAAAACAACTGTCAATATTCAAGCGTGCATCCAATAAATTAACTTGATTCAACACATTAATAGTAAAGCTCTTTTTATGCTGGTCCCATTGAGCGTCGCAATTGTTGTCCATGTTCTGTTGTCCACCTTCTCCAGTGGTTAGCAGCTGCACTGGGTTCCAGCTATTTTTTCACATATTTTTTGTGACATGGACATGATTTTTAATGACTGTCAGTTCTAGAGCTCGACCGTTTTGTTTTGGTGTACCTGCCTCACCCGGCCGCCTCTTCCTTCTGGAGTCATTTAGCTGGTCCAACAGGTAAATAATGTAGCGACTATATTAGCCAAAAACGAATATGCAGTTTCCCAAGGATGCAGGCCTAAAACAACATTGGTCTACCGCTATACAACCCAGTAGGTATGCAAGTATGCAGGTACCTAGGTAAGAAAACATGTAGATATACAAGTATTCTTGCTGTTCATGCATTTATGTATGCAGTTTAATGCAAATAAGCACATATCTATAAAGTTTAAATGTAAATAAGCACATATTTATGCAGTTCAATGCAAAAAAACACATATGTACGCTGTTCAAGTTATGTAAACATGCGTTTATAGAATATGCATTTATGCAAACATGTGCTCATGCAAACGTATTTATGCTAGTAAGCAAACATGCAACCATGTGTCTATGCAAACGTGTTTTTGCAAACATGCAACATGTGTTTTTGCAAACATGCCTTTAAGCCAGTTTTCAAGCATGCACCTGCTCAACTGCACCAGGCCCCATACTAGTTTTGCAAGATTAGCCAAGCACATATGCATTTAATGAAGCCTCTATGCTCCTTCAGAACAGCGAAAAAAATAAGCTCCTGCAGAACAAACGCACACTATACTGGAGAAACAACTCCTTAAAGTGCACTGATGCTCGTACAGGGGTGTATTGACAGACAGTTGTACAAGAGCCCCCCCCCCCGATTAAGCAGTAAGTATTCAAGAATACCTTTATGCAGTATATAATTATGACTTTCCTCCCACACTCCAAAGACATGCTTGTAGGTTAATTGGCTTCTGTCTAAATTGGCCCTAGTATATGAATGTGAGTTAGGGACCTGAGATGAAGCTGCTTGAGGGTAGGGACCGATGTGAATGAACAGGTAAATCGCTGCATAAATTGACGGCGCTATACAAGTGCCTTAATAATAATATAATATTAATAATTATGTAGCCATGGGCTGAAATTGTGTCTCAGAGGCCCTGCTGATCCTTAAGCCCACATGGTCAACCAAAAAATGGCTACCATTCTACTTCCTGTCTATACAGGAGTAGGCCATACTAAGCGAACCTGCACCCTTTAGTGGCTGGAAGAGAAACTGCAGCCCAATACTCCCGAGAAGAACACAGAGCATGACCAATAGCACACTGCCCCCAGTGGCCACCGGGAGAAAAACAAGACAGATCTCTTTTTTTTTATTTTAAGAGAAACTGCAACATGCAGACACCATTCCTGCCGCAGGACAGGAAGACTGGAGGTGGGACTCCAGTCTAGCAGGAGTCCAACCTTCACCCATCACGGTGGGCTCTGTCATAAAAGACCTTCAGGGACTGGGTTCCACTTAATCTGGGGTCCACTCCCTTGGACCTGTATAGCACCCTGCAGGAAAACACCATGGTCAGAACAAACACTGCACAGGGTTCCATTACGCAGGGTCCAGTCCTGTAAGGCTGCATTACAGCCAAACCTTGAGAATCTTCTCTCCTATCCAACGAGGCTCGGGTACCATACATTTTGGCTGACAGCTGACTGGATCCGAATGAAGTCCATAGTTCTAAATAGAACCATCCAGACCTCCAAGTATGCTCCCAGAGCACATGTATCACATCAGTAACCACCACCTTACAGACACTGGCAAAAAACTGAGGTAATTCCTGTGTAGGAGGGGTTATGTAGGTGGGAGGACTTCCTGTTTGATTGATCTACCAGTGTCCATTCACTTATAGGTGGCGTATATGTAGGGGAGGACAAAACAGAAGAAAAAACTCTAGAGAGGTCCAGGGACTACTGTGATAGGGTCACCACGTCAAGTCGCACGGACCACTGGGGTGTGGTCCGTGTAACTTGCCATGGTGACCCTATCACAGTAGTCTCTGGACCCCTCGAGTTTTGTTCTGTTTTTTGCCATATCTATGTAATTCAGATGTCTATAGCCACCCATTGATTCAAATTTTAATTGTTTATATTTCAATAAATTTAGTATACTCCGTTTACATACTCTTTATGTACTTTTGTTTGTTCTCATGACATTTAATTTTCTTTCTTTTCTCGCTTAACCACTATTATATTTAGTAGTTTACTATCTCTAATTGTAATAATCCTATACCAATAAGCACAATTTCATCTATCAAACGTAAACTGTGACTTTGAAAATTTAACGGCGGTTGGACATTGGGATTGTTGAATCCCCTATTACATACAGGATTTGTAATGTTCTCTATTATTTTTACTAGGGTTGTCCCGATACCGATACTAGTATCGATATCGGCACCGATACTGAGCATTTGCCCAAGTACTTGTACTCGGGCAAATGCTCCCGATGCTTCCGCCGATACCTAGAAGACAGCTGTGATGGGCGCGTGGGGGAGTTACAAGATTCTCCCCCAGCGGCTTTCACCAGCTTTAGTGACATACAGCGGTGATCGCTCACCGCTGTATGTCACTGCATCCTCCTCCATGCCCCCTCCGTTCCTCTGTGCCTCTCCGCTGTCCCCCTCCGTTCCTCTCTCCTTATCTGTGTCTCTCCGCTGTCCCCCTCCGTTCCTCTCTCCTTCTCTGTGCCTCTCCGCTGTCCCCCTCCGTTCCTCTCTCCCTCTCTGTGCCTCTCCGCTGTCCCCCTCCGTTCCTCTCTCCTTATCTGTGTCTCTCCGCTGTCCCCCTCCGTTCCTCTCTCCACTGTCCCCTCCATTCCTCTCTCCTTATCTGTGCCTCTCCGTTCTCCCCCTCCGTTCCCCTCTCCTTATCTGTCCCTCTCAGCTGTCCCCTCCGTTCCCCTCTCCTTCTCTGTCCCCCTCCGTTCTCCCCCTCCGTTCCGCCGTCCCCCTCCTCCTTCCTTTGTGAATAGACAGAGTCAGCTGACTCTGTCCATTCACATAACTGAAACATTGTAATCTTCTGTGATTACGATGTGTCAGTTTATGAATGGAGAGGAGCCGCTGTCTTCTCTCCGTTCATTCTCAGTGCAGCTGAGGCTGCAGAGAAAGGGACTGGGGAATCTCTATCCTCGGTCTCTTTCTGTGTCTTAAGGGGGAGATATCAGAGGTCTGTCAAGACCCCTGATATCTCACCAAAGCCCCCCAAAAGGGCTGATTAAAAAAAACAAAAAAAACAAGAATAAAAAAATATTATTGTAAAAAATAAAAATTGTAAAAAAAAAAAAATAACACACACACATACGTTTGTGTGACATTAAAAAAAAAAGTATCGGTAATCGGTATCGGCGAGTACTTGAAAAAAAGTATCGGTACTTGTACTCGGTCCTGAAAAAATGGTATCGGGACAACCCTAATTTTTACTAAAATAAAAATGTAAAATTAAAAAAAAAAAATCTGTTACCTCTTACCCAGTTTGAGGACTGGCTGCAGCAATGATCAGCTCTCCACACACACAGATACATGGTTCCTAGTTTCTTCTAAAGAACAGAGACAGGAAAACATTTTAAAAAAATCACCAATACACTACAGAAACCAGACACTGCAATTATGTATGAATTATATCAAACACTATGTCACCATTGTCAGACCCTAACAAAATCCTGAGAGGACATCATTCACATATCAACAACTATATTTTGCCTTCCCTAGGATTCTGGGAAACAAATTTGTGAGAAAGAAGATGTGGCTGAATCTTCCACTATATTCATACCACCAGACTAATTGTAGCTTTCAAGCAGCTCTGGACTTTAACTGAATTTATTATAAATGCCAGATTTGTTGAATGCATTTCTGTGGTTTTAGGAAATTATGTCTGATTCAGTGTGAAGGGTCGTACAATGCTTTTGTTGTCGCAACCATTGTCCTCCGGTCCAGGTCAATACCTGGATACTTTAATATAAGGGAAACGATGTCAAAACAAATCCTGTGAAGTAATTAGGCAATACTTAACACGGGCCAAACACACTGTAATAAAAGCGGAGTACATGTGAAGAGTGCAGCCTGGAACCTTGATCAGAATTCAAGAGTCACTAATCCGACTTTAGTAAATGGAAATCTGGTTATAGGATATTACATTTTGTACTTGTTGGTAAGTAGGGCTTGTGGTGTTTGTCTAGCTTATATGAACTAGATTTCAAGTGTTATTTTGAAGTAGAAAATTACAGGAATGTTTTTCATTCCTCCAGTCTATATGCACAAATCCTATTATTGTCTTTCAGTTAATCCGATTAATCTGGCACAGCCAGCATGCCTATATTTAAAGAGAATCTCTTTTCATGTTAAAGTGATTGTAAAGTCTTGTTTTTTCTTTTAAAATAACAAACATGTTATACTTACCTGCTCTGTGCAATGTATTTGCTCAAAGCAGACTGGATCATCCTCCTCTCGGGTCCCTCTTCTGTGCTCTTGGCCCCTTCCTCCAGTCAAGTGCCCCCACAGCAAGCAGCTTGCTATGGGGGCACCCGAGCCGAGTCACAGCTTCGTGTCCATTTAGACATGGAACCACGACCTGGCCTTGCCCCCTCTCTCCTGATTGGCTGACTTTGATTGACAGCAGCGGGAGCCAATGGCGCCACCACTGTGTCTCAGCTAATCAGTAGGGAGAGTCTTGGACGGCCGAGGCACTTGTTGACATTGATGGACAGAGATGGGGCTCAAGTATTAAGGGGGTGCTGGGGCAGCTGCTGCACACACGGAAAGCTTTTTATCAATGCATAGACTGTATTAAGATAAAAAACCTTCTGACTTTACAACCCCTTTAAAAGCCATCTGAGCGGTCTTTGATGAAAGTAGCAATTGTACTACTATGGATCTAAACAGTCTAGTTCTAGGGCAGTGAAGCAGTTCAACAATGCTGGAGAGGTGACTGCCTTGGAAACAGTATACAGCGTTCAAAGGTAACCAGTCATGGAAAAATAGACCTGGACTGCCACTGCCAACCTACTAGTGATGCTGATACGCTGACTAAACCTTTTAGAGTGTAGCCAAGAATAAGTATCGAAACAGAGTTCTGATTTCAATGAAAGAATAAGAACTTGGGGATGGTTCACACTAGCTTTCTTCACTGCAGCTCAGTGGTGTGCGGTGCGATGCCCCTGAGATCAGCGCAGTGATGATGCACTGAGTTTGACGGATCACAGCATTTTTTAATTTTTTTTTTAACCACTTCAGCCCCGACCTTTCCCGACCAGAGCACTTTTTACAATTTGGCACTGCGTCGCTTTAACTGACAATTGCGCGGTCATGCAACGCTGTACCCAAACAAATTTTGCGTCCATTTTTTCCCACAAATAGAGCTTTCTTTAGGTGGTATTTGATCACCTCTGTGGTTTTTATTTTTTGCGCTATAAACAAAAAAGTGACAATTTTGAAAAAAAAGAAAAAAAAATATTTTTTACTTTTTGCTATAATAAATATCCCCAAATTTTAAAAAAAAAAACAAAATTTCTTCATCAGTTTAGGCCAATATGTATTCTTTTGCATATGTTTGGTAAAAAAAACCCCCCAAAAAACAAAAAAAACGCAATAAGCGTATATTGATTGGTTTGCGCAAAAGTTGTAGCGTCTACAAACTATGGGAAAGATTTATGGCATTTAAATTTTTTTTTTACTAGTAGTGGCGGTGATCTGTGATTTTTAGCGGTATTGCGACAGACAGATGGGAGACTTTTGACACGTTTTTGGGACCATTGACATTTATAGAGCGATCAGTGCTATAAAAACGCACTGATTACTGTATAAATGTCACTGGCAGGGAAGGGGTTAACACTAGGGGACGATCAAGGGGTGAACTGTGTGTTCCCTCACTGTGTTCTAACTGTAGGGTATGGGACTAACTAGCAGAGATGACAGATAGCTGTCCCTACTTTGTAGGAACACACGATCGGTCTTCTCTCCTCTGACAGCACAGGGATTTGTGTGTTTACACACACAAATCCCCGTGCTGGCTCACGTGCATGCGATCGCCTGTGACCGGCGGCGATCGCCTGTGGCCGGCGGCAATCGTCGTGCCTCCGGTGGCCGCTGCACAGCTGCCCAACATAGATGGCACTGAGCTGGAATAGACGCCCAATGCAATCACACCGCATCTGGTGTGAACCAGCCCTTAGGCTGAAGGTTCAACAGACAACACTAATATGTGTTTAAAAAAAAAAAAAAAAAAAGTATCGGGCCATTGGCCATGGAAGAAAACATAACCATGTCATCATATGTTTCTGTTAGGCTTCCTAGCACAGTTTTGCAGACAAGAAAAAGAACTTAACTGAGGTATTAAAACCAAATTTGCTGCACCAATGCTAATGACATAATATACAGGGCTGGCTCTTAAGCAATCATGTAACAAAAATTATTTGTAATAACAAATATCCGTTTTGAGATATGTTGACTGATTATCAAACATCCCCCAAACTAAAAAACTGGCTTCCCAGTTCACCTTTTTGTGTGTGATCTTCACCAGCGCTCCCGTCAGCCCAATGACTGTCACTTCCCAAGAGCCTGTTCTGTGACTCACTCAGCGGCCTGGCTGGAAAAGGTTGACTTGGCCCTGCACTGCAAATTAAACAGAAAATATATGTAGATTCAGATTCATAAAACAATTACACATACATCAATGCAATGGTAAAGTCCATATAAGGCTCAATTCACGCCCATACATGAGCTCTTATGTATTGACATCGTTAGCTTTAAGGCCAAACTCCGTGTCTAACACCAAAACTTTTGGCTGCAGAAGTTGAGCATCAGAAAATTTTTCCAACATGTCCCTTCAACAAAAGGTGATTAAATAATTGACTTCTATCGAGCAGGGGAGGCCACATGCTGACTGAATTTTATCTGGTCTCTGCTGGACTGGTTGAATATTATTCAGTGTATGGCCAGCTTAAAGCACGTCACCCAAAACAGGAAGTTCCATTCTTTCCACTCTTTTTACTCCCTCCCTCTTCTAACACAGGGGAGAGGCCTGGCGGGAGCGGGTACCTAGTTTTGATAGATACCCATTCCCACTTCCACTCGGATTGCCTTCACCCCTCTCTGCCCACAGCCTTTTGGGAGACATCACAGGTCCCAGAGTGCTGCGGGACCATTCACAAACTGCAGCGCGGCTTGAGCATACTCCGTGAGCAGCAGGCTGTGAAGCCGCAAGGAGTCACAGCCGGCTGGCCACAGTTAAAATGCCGGCGTCGAGAACCAAAGACCGCTGAAGAAACCTACTTGGGTGAACACTGGGCAGGTGAGTGTCTGTTTATTAAAAGTCAGCAGATACAGTTTTTTTTTTAGCTGCGGACTTTTAATTTTCACATACCTGACTAAAGCTCTTCTTTAAATCTAGGGGGTAGAGGAAAAGGCTGTATTACCTACCTTACTTCTCACTCCAGCAGGTGTTGGCGCTCTGCTTTCCGACATTCCAGGTCGTGGGCAGTCCCTCACTGTCCTGACTTACAATGGAGAGCTGTTGGTCCTGCATTGTATTTAATTACATCAGTGTGCAACCATGACCGGGAGGCTTTAAGGGAACTGAGGATATGGTAGAAGCCAGAGCGAGGAGCCTAATTATTATTAAGTATTACATCTTATTCTTCAAGGGAAAGGCGGGGGCCCATTGCAGGGGTATTGTTTATTTTTTTTCCTGGTGCCTGGAGCTGGGCTTAAGTCAGCCAAATCATTTGGAATGGGTCTTTAACATTTATTTCTACTTTTGCAGTCGAATTGGGATGAGGCCTATATTATAAATTATATGCGTTCCCCAATTCACATAGCATAATTTAGAAAGAAAAATTACATTTCTGCTCATCTTTTTACTTGCTGAACAATCCTACCTAGCTTTCCCCTTCTATGCAATGTTAAGGAGGAAACTGATGAGTTATGTTTACCATAAATGACCCTGTCTTACTGTGCTGGCAGATCTCCTCTATCAGCTGTAAACTAGATGCTTGTCCTAACAAACAACAATCTTAAGGCCTGAGTGGCACATTGTATGTTAATGCACATTAAAAAAAAAAAAGTGGCTAGAAGGAAGTTACCTATGATGTATAATGCGTTTTATTTACTGTGCTGCTGGTATGCTTTCTGTTATGATATGTCCAGTTTGTATCATTGCCTGCTCTTGACTATGTAAATGGAACTGTTGATTTTGGCTATGGAAGCTGATCTGCGCTAGAACTGCTGTGTTTTGGTGGGGTTTCTTAAATATAATTGCAAAAGGTGGAAATGCACTTTAAAGCAGACCGTGCACTAAAATGCAAGGTATTTGTCATTACATCAGGCCTCCTATTCCTATAATGCATAGCTATTGAGGAAAAAAAAAAATTTACAAACCTTACATCTACTGCCACTCTGTAGAAGGGGACTCTACGATCCTTCAATCAAGATCCTGGGAACACTGAATAGCCCAAATCTCACGAAAATATCTTCCTGTGCTGTCCAAAGGAATCATCTGACTAGATTTGGGACCCTGCATTGAACCTGTGCATTGTGGTGTACTAAAAAGTGGGACATCTTTATACTGTATGTGTGTGCCAGAGTGCCATTTAGAATCACAGCTTTTTCTCCAGCAAGAACAGTGAATATAGTTGTAACATCCAGGCCCCACTTTTAAGTACACAATGGGGTTTACTTACTAAAGCTGGAAAGAGCAAAATCAGGCTCACTTCTGCATAGAAACCAATAAGCTTCTAACCTCGGCTTGTTCAATTAAGCTTTGGTAATAAAACCTGGAAGCTCATTGGTTTCTATGCAGAAGTGAGCCTGATTTTGCACTTTCTAGCTTTAGTAAATAAACCCCATTGTGTACTTAAAAGTGGGGTATGCCTGTCTCTAAATCCAACACCAAATCTTGCGATACTAAGTCAGAAGCAGCAGTAACTTAGATTATTTCAGACTGCAGATTAACCACTATTGGGCTCAAGGCATAGAAGTGCCTAGACACAAAACATGCACATGAAGTTCGAGCAACATGCCTTCATGGGGAAGCCGGACCCCTCTGTTCCTGTGGTGTTCACCACCATTTAAGTGTGTACAAACATGTTGAGAATAGGGCTGAAACAACTAATCGATTATTCTACTACTAATCGCTTATGAAATTAATCGATTACTATTTTCATAATTAATCAGCCAGTAACATAATGAGGTTAAAAAAAAATTAAAATAAGCCCTTTATAGTACAAAAAGAGCAAATCGCTACTGTAAATATTACTTTCACAGTTCTACAGTAAAAAAAGAACCCCTTACAGTAGTGATTATTTGCTTATTATTATTATTTTTGTACTATAAAGGGCTAATTTTAGTTTTTTTAACCCCATTATGTTACTAAACATCTTAGACCAGTTTCACAGTTATGTGTTTGTTGGTGCTTTTTTCAGAAACGCACTACAGTTCATTTACATATTTTTCTATGGGACACGTTCACATCTATGCTTTTTTCAGCCGCTGCATATTTGGAAAGGGTCAGGGACTTTTTTAAATGCAAAACGGTGCTTTTTTGGTTCAATATACTTCAATGGAGAAGCTGCAGAAAAGCATGTAATGCATTTTTGCAGCAATTTGTGTTTTTTAATCTGCCTAACAACAAATTGGCCAAAAAATGAAAGAATGTTGTTTGAAATTTTCACTTGTTTTTAACATTCTGTTTTTAAAATGAATGTCATTTCTTAACGAAAACCACATACACTGTCTGAAAATTTCTTTGACCAAGAAGTTTTCTATTTCCAAATTTTTCCATCACTGTGGTTGAAAATGAACGTCGACTTGATCTCACTAACGGTTAGAAAATCGTACGAACGTTCTTCAAATTAAATTTCTTTTGAAGGAAGACATTGTTTGTTTTTTTAATAAGAAAAATTTGACCTGAGTCTGATGATATTTACCAGATTCACCCTTTAATAGTATATACAGTATATCTCTCCTCTAATAGTATATACAGTATCTCTCTTCTAACAGTATATATCCTCCAATAGTATATACAGTATATTTCTCCTCTAATAGTATATACAGTATATATATCCTCTAATAGTATACACAGTATATCTCTTCTGTCTGTTATTCTCAGAGTGGATTAGATATTTTGCTCCCTAACCATATAGTTGGTTATTTATATTTTCCACTGCATAGAGATATTTAAGAATAAATTGCCTTTTTTTTTTAAAACTTTACATTTTAACTAAATTATACACCACACTTTTTTTTAAGGTTATTAACCGATTAATCGAAACAATAAATTGGCCAACTAATCGTTTATGAAAAAAATCGTTAGTTGCAGCCCTAGTTGAGAACCCAAGAATTGGCATATTGAGCATTCCACATCTGACATTTCCTATCAATCAACCTTGACAGGATATACCCATGGCATCTCCCCCCCCCCCCCCCCCGCCAACATGTCAACATTTGATCATACTATATGATGGTCCATATGATCCGGTAAGAGGGCACTTGGGTGTCACATGGTGGTGGAAGCATCGTGAATTTATGGATGTGGGGATAACCTTTCCTCCCCCTTCTTTTGAACTTTATGTGGTGCATATATATTTATATATAGATATATATCTATATATAGATAGATATATATTTTTATATATTATATATATATATATATATATATATATATATTTTTTTTTACCTAGCCCCTTTCTCTATGGGGTTTGATGGACTTTTAGTTTATCTAGTGATGTTTTTTCACTCATTTTCTCACTTTAGAAGTTTAATATTATGTTTATTGTGTTAAGTTAAATTTTATCTATGTTTGCACAACACCAATTTTCATTTATTAGCGCTTATTACACTTACACTTATTACAAAACATGCACGGCTATTTTTCAATTGGAGTTTAAGACAAAAGGTAGTTTTTTCTATATGAGAGCAAATCCTGACTGAGTTTAGGTCCTCTTTAAAGAGCCCTAAAAGTCAGCTATCTTTTATATCCTGCATAGCAAACAAATCATTTCCATTAGTAGCATTTTTTTAAAATTATAAAGTAGCAAATAAAAATGTTACCTGTTAAAAAAAAGGTAAAGTATCAGAAAATACCTACTGTTTAGCAATGTCAGCTTGAACTGCTGCAACATTTTGCTCTGGGTCTCCAAACACAAGGCGTGTGGTGAAAGAACATCCATCTCCCAGGCTGGAAGGAGAGACAGAAGACAAACTAATAAAACAGTAGTAGTAATCTCCTGGACATATCACATTGTTTATTTCAAATCGCACATTATTTTATTTTTACCGCTTCATATGTTTTGATGAAAGCTACATCTTCACCAGTTTGCATCCTCAGCTGAGTGGCTTACCTTCTGAATACAGGCAGTAGCCAATATTTCTTTTCATCCCCAAACACTTCTCTCAAATTCTTGCTGAAGCCGAGAGAAAAGCCATCTTTTTCTGGTCCTGTTCGGAAAAACGGAGCACGGAAAGCCTCTGCAATAGAAGAAAATGGACACAAGAAAGCATTAGGGACAAAAACAAAAATTGTACTAGAATCTAATAATATGTTTAAAAAAGTGTTAAAAACATTCCGGAATATATCACAGTATAACCTTTTTTTCAGTCTGAATATCTTGTTGCATGTCCTTTACTGGCGTATGTTTGGCATTTACCTTGCCTAAAGAACTGAGGGGAAGTGTTTACACCCAGCTCTACAAAAAGTCAAATCAGCAAAGAATTTAAAGGAGATCTCTACCAAGTCTGAACAACATACTCAGGAGTTTCCCAAGACTAAGCCCCATAGGCGGGGCAAAATATGTTGGGAGTGGAGCCAGAGGCTGCTTCCACCATTTACATGAAGGTTTTGTGTGATATGCGCCTCCTGAGACTTCTTTTCCTTCCTCATTAACATATTCGGGGGCACAGGCAGGGCTATATTTAGCATAATGGCATCCACAAGCCGATTCATAGGGCAGGGTTAGTACCAAGCTTCAATATTTACATTTTGTCCCATTTCAGCAACTGAACTGTAGGGGATAGGAGTACAGGGGAGGTTAAGAGGAGTCATTTTATAGTACTGACTGGTGTGTAAGAGGTATAGGATATCATAGGGATATAGCATAAACCAGTGTTGGAACTAGCTACTATTTTTATTCTCATAAGAGAAAACAGTTTATGAACCAAGTCCAAAAAAATGTAAAATTAAAGAGTCTGTGATGTGATCAACTGAAGCGAAAAGCTCAATATCCCCAATTCTTACACCACCATACTCAAAATTTGGAGGCTCTCAGGATTGTTTAATTACAAGTAGGTCAAAACATGCTTGTTCCCAAAGGATGGGTATACCATATGTTCTGTCCACCTTCTTTCACACAGATGAATCCTGTGTAGAATTCCCACTTAAAGCGTTAAACCCAGGACCCTGCATTCACTATATCTGGTCTCCCAGCGTACATATAAATGCAATTATTTTAGTAAACATAAACTGTTAAATACCTTTTCTCATCAGCAGTATATAGCAGGCTTATGACTTCTATCAGTTCCTGGTTAAAGCTTGTGGGAGGGGGTTTTCATACTGCACTGGGCTTTGCTATCAGGATCCAGGACCCCTGATCCTGTCTGGACAGTGCTGATTGGCCGTGTGCTGATCACATGCACTCTCCCAAGAAAAAGAAAAAACTCTCTAGCAATACACACCAAACTGAGCATCTGCAGCCTGACTCCAGTAACACGGTTTTATCCGGACCTGTTCTGGAGTTAGTGGAAGGTGAGGAGGATCTGTGCATAAGGCATCAAACAGCCTTTTTACACAATGCAGAGGATTAACCGCTTAGGTTCCACAGTGAGTATAAAAAGCATGCTTTACTGCATATACAGACTGATTTTACTGTTGTGGGTTTGGTAACACTTTAACTTGCTCTCTTTCTTACTTTTATGGCTCCTGCACACTCACCCTTCAGTTTCCTGCCCATAACTCCGTACGAGCTTTCGGTTAGAAAACTGGAATAAGTGTGAATGGACTATGAGTGCGCTGATCAGCACACTCGTAATTAGTGATGCACCAAAATTTCGGCTGCTGAAACATATTGGCCGAAAATGGTGTGATCAGCATTTTGCCATAACAGAAAAAGGTTCCGATAATGGCACCGAAAACACACACGATTTTACTGTGCTTATGGTGTGTTTTCATATGTCATGCGACTCAAAAAACGCATCAAAAACATAACTCAGGTGCGTTATTGATGCGTTCTTACTGCGTTTCCAATGCATTTCAACTGGGCGGTGCGTACAGTGGAAGCGCAACGGACCAGTGTGAAGACGTACATAGAATTTAAAGTGATACATTTTTCTTGAGCTTTTCTTGCGCTAAAAGTGCCGATAATGCCCGACAATAAATTCATATTCATTTTACTTCATGATATTAATTTAAAAGTCAAATATAATACAATTATATATATAAAAACACACACATATATATATATATATATATATATATATATATATATATATATATATATATATATATATATATATATATATATATATATATATATATATATATATATATATATACATACATACACACACACACACACACATACACATACAGTGGGGACGGAAAGTATTCAGACCCCCTTAAATTTTTCACTCTTTGCTATATTGCAGCCATTTGCTAAAATCATTTAAAGTTCATCTTTTTTCCTCATTAATGTACACACAGCACCCCATATTGACAGAAAAACACAGAATTGTTGACATTTTTTGCAGATTTATTAAAAAAAGAATAACTGAAATATCACATGGTCCTAAGTATTCAGTAATTTTAGCAAATGGCTGCAATATAACAGTAAAAAAATTAAGGGGGTCTGAATACTTTCCGTCCCCACTGTATGTATATATAATATAAAAATATATATATTCTTTATATATATATATATATATATATATATATATATATATATATATATATATATATATATATATATATATATATATATATTCACTTGTGGAGGAGAACCGCACTCTGCTTACGATTTAGTGCCAGCAATCAGGTCTTCCCACCGACCTTGTATATAGAAAAAGAGTCCAAGAGGTTGCTGCACTTAAAAATTTCTTTGCTTTATTTCTCAAATTGTTCAGTAGGGATTTACAAAGCAAGTATAATCCAAAAACACAGGCACGAAATGCCTACACAGTTTCAGACACAGGTAGATTCAGATATGGATGGATGGATGGATTTACGTCTCGGGCTAGTCAGCTTACGCCCTTCCTAAGATCCATTGAAGCACATCTGAGGGTTTCAATCCAATCATTCATTTAAATACAGGTTAAGTGAAGTACTTCACATATGGAATCAATATGGCTAATTAGTTCAAATCGCATACCATTTAACATCTATATATGCATATATTTATCTATAACATGCCATTAAAACATCACTATCAAGCCGGCTGACAAGGGGGGAGCTATTGTGGTCATGGATACATCCATGTATGAAAATGAAATAATGAAACATCTGAGTGATACCCTTACTTATAAAAGACTTGATTGCTGTCCTGTTTTTAAAGTGCAAAAAAGGATAAAAACAACTCTAACTAAGGCAGTTAAACAAAAAATCATTGATGATGAAACTATGGAGTTTTTGATATGTGAATATCCAGTTACACCGGTACTGTATATGTTACCAAAAATTCATAAAGACCCTAAAAATCCCCCCGGACGTCCCATTGTATCAGGGATGGAATCTGTGACAACACATCTAGCACAATACCTGGATAAGTGTTTGACACCATTGCTATTAAACACTAAATCATTTATAAGAGATACTACTGACTTTTTGTCAAAAATTCAAGATATAAACTTGTCATCAGATTCCATCCTGATATCATGGGACGTCTCTAGCTTATTTACTATCATTCCACATGATTTAGGAATAGAGGCATGTCAGCGATTGTTAATTCAATCAGGCATCTATAAAACCGAACAGATTTCATTTCTGCTTGACCTTTTGAAAATTACTCTTGAAGAGAACTATTTTCTTTTCAGGGATACTCATTTCTTGCAACTGAATGGAGCAGCGATGGGTTCAAATGTTGCACCCCCATATGCGAACGCATTTATGAATATGATAGAGACGTCCTTTATTTATGTCAATGATTTATTTTTAAAACATTGCCAATGTTGGTACAGATTTGTGGACGATATTTTCGCTATATGGGATGGCAACATGGAAAGCCTATACTTATTTGATAAATACATTAACTATTTAGTACCTGGATTAAAGTTCAACATTGAAATTGGTAAAAATTAGATCTCCTTTCTTGATACTCTTCTTAAATTGAACAATGGGCAGATCACTACTGACTTATATGTGAAACCCACAGATCGCAATCAATTGCTACATTTTAATAGCTTTCACCCCCCAAACGTTTTTTCATCCATCCCAAAAAGTCAGATGATGAGGGTGCAGCGGATCGTGAGTGACCCGCTGTGCCGTGATCAGAGACTTGATGAAATAAAAAACAAACTTATTAGTAGAAGATATCCGCAAGCTTTAGTTAATATCGATCATCCTAATATGGATAGTAATCGAGAACCCCGAAAAGAAAAGAAGAGAATCCCCTTTATTATGCAGTACCATCCCTTCTCCAACAAAATTAATCAAATTATCAAAAGACATTGGAATCTTTTAAGATCCAGTTACCCCATGGTACAGGAATTCTGGAATCCACCCATGTCCTCCTATAGAAAAGGTAGAACGATACGAGATCGATTGATTAAATCTGATCAACCTGTGGCTGCAGCAGCCAAACTAACCTTCCTGGGACCTAAAAATCTGGGATCGTATCCCTGCTTGTCATGCATACAATGTAACTCTATGATTAAAGGTAAATACTTTACACATCCACATAGGGGTTTCAACATCCCCATACGGGGTTACTACACATGCCAATCTTCATATGTAATTTACGCCATAAAGTGCCCATGCGGTTTAGTCTATGTAGGGGAGACTACACAAAAAATCAAAGATAGGATAGCGAGACACAAATACTCAATACGAGATAAATTAACCCAATTACCGCTGGCGAGACACTTTTTGGAATTTGGCCACAATGTATCACAACTAAAGTATATGGTCCTAGAAGGTATTGAGAAAAATAGGAGAGGGGGCAACCGTGAATTGATTCTAAGAAAAAGAGAAGTATACTGGATACATTTTTTGAATACAATTGCTCCATATGGCTTAAATGTTGATTTGGATCTTTATTTATTTGTTTAACTGTTGGAATAAGTATATGAAAGTAGCCAGATAAAATAACTTCATGATGGGGATATCTTTTTTATCTTTTTTGTTTTTTCTTTTTGTTTTTGTATTTACTCATGAATGCAACATTTCCCTGCGTTTTTATAGGTATTTCAAATATTCTATAATGAGAATGAAGAGAATGAGAGATTCGACACCTGTTGCTTATCCTTGTTTTAATGGCATGTTATAGATAAATATATGCATATATAGATGTTAAATGGTATGCGATTTGAACTAATTAGCCATATTGATTCCATATGTGAAGTACTTCACTTAACCTGTATTTAAATGAATGATTGGATTGAAACCCTCAGATGTGCTTCAATGGATCTTAGGAAGGGCGTAAGCTGACTAGCCCGAGACGTAAATCCATCCATCCATCCATATCTGAATCTACCTGTGTCTGAAACTGTGTAGGCATTTCGTGCCTGTGTTTTTGGATTATACTTGCTTTGTAAATCCCTACTGAACAATTTGAGAAATAAAGCAAAGAAATTTTTAAGTGCAGCAACCTCTTGGACTCTTTTTCTATATATATATATATATATATATATATATATATATATATTGTATTTTTTTTTTTTTTTTTTTTTTTTTTAAGTTATTTTTGGCCACGTGCATCCTGCATTTTTGGCTCCAAAAATTTCCCATTCGTTGCACCTTCACTCGTAATCCATTGAGAAGAACCTTACCCCACTGATATTGTGGGGAGGGAATGGCTCAGGGGGTGAGGAAGGAGTGTTGTTACATGTTCCTCTTATCATGTGATTGTTTATCAATAGTGGATTGTCACAAATACTGAGTAAGGCTGGGTTCACACTGCTCCGACATGAAAGCCCTACGACTTCTGATAAGATTTTACCCTGCAACATCGGTCAGGCTTTAATGAACGGGATTCAACTTGAGATAGTCTGGTATGGATTTTTTATTTTATACATTTGCAGTGCTAACATTGCCTCTAAGCACAAGTCGCATGTCACAAGAGATGCTGATCCAACTTGGATACGACTTCAATGATATATAATAGGCTGAAATCGGACTAAAGTCGGACCAAAGTAGTGCGGGAACCTTTTCCAAAAATCGGACCAGTTAAGACGACGGCTCTCATAAAGAATCATTGATTTATACACGTCATATGACAAGTGCTCTTAAAGTCAGAGCGTATGTCGCACCAGTGTGAACCGGTCCTAACTGTGCTATCCCTCAGATGTTGTATAAAGATTTAAAAAAAAAAAAAAAAAAAAAAAATGAATATTTAGTATTAACACGTTACCTATTGTTGACCTGTTTTTTGAAACCAGCCAGCAGTGATAGCTGAACAAGGACAGTATGCTGATGAAGAACATAGCCGATACAAAGAACAGGAAAAGGACGTGGAACTTTGCACGTGTGTCTGGTAACTCATTCTGTAAAAAGAAGAGGTAGCATTATTGAAAATGAAAGGCAGTGAGGAATTCAGTTTGCTGAATATTAAAAAAAATGTATGAGCATGGCTTTCACACATATAGATGGCACACATTCAAATAACACTTTAAAGGGGCAGTTTTTTTACATGTACACAAAGATATTCCCTAATCTGCTTCCTTTTAAATTGAATAGTTTACACTATCTAACATAGAAATAACAATCGGGACCCAAGAAGATGCAAAGGGACCCAAGAAGATGCAAAAAGCACCCATTTGGATACATTCCTTTTTTTGCCAGATTTCTAAAGTGAGGTATGAGTAAAAATATTAAGGAAAATACATGTCTAATTTCTTATAATCTGTACCACTTAAGACTGACTCTGGTTTAAAAGGAGACAAAACAAAACGTGATAAAAATAATGAAATATAACAATATATTACTGTGCATGTATCTTCTTGGGAAAGAAGTGGAAATTTAGTGCAAGATCTGACATCCTGAAAATGTATGCATGTCCTCCTCTCCACTACATCAGTCCAGTGTCAGCAATGAAAAACTGGGGAGAAAACAGCCTTTTCTTGCCTTGCGCAAACCTGCTAAACCTGACAAGTTCATGCGTTAAACCTGCTAAAGCTGGGGAGAAGGCAAGAGCTTATAGAGGTCCTGTATTTTCTTACATATATCCCTAATGGGCCCACTCAGGCCTTTTGTACTTTATTATAGTGTAAATGAGGTGTCATCAGAAGAATAAGGTTTACCACCATCCCGAATAACTGTACAAAAGCAAACAAAATTCCCCGGTACTTTAAAGGTATACACAAATCTAGTATGTAAAAAAAAAAAAAAAAATGTACAAAACTATTTTTTACAGTATTAAAAAAAAAATACACAATAAAAGCAACTATATGGCTTTGAAGACATGGAACCAATGATATATATCTTAATAAACCATGCGTAGAATATTATGGTTAATCCATATCCTCTCCATCACATGCGAAAAGGCCTCTAAAAGGGCCCAGTGAGCAGAGGAGTATCCGACACATTTCAGACTTTTTCTTCAGGGGTGTAGTGCAGAAAAGCATATTCGTGGAAACAATGAAAAACCATATGTAAAGCCAAAACACATGAAGAATATAATAGATGGCGTCACTTGGCAGGTCAGCTGGGTGTAGTAACCTATGCCAGAGGGTCATGAAGGACGGGACAACAATAGTGCCCACTCACCAAGTATCACATCTCCAAACAGAGGAGAAATGACAACAAAATGCATGAAATAACCATAGTTTGTAGAAAAAAAAAAACACAATTTAGCTCCTCCAAAAAAAAATCACAAAATGGCTATCAAAGTACAACAGCAAGGAGGAAACAAAGATCTCCCCAGCTGGAGCCTACAGCATAGAAACTCCAACTGCAGATGCTTCTGACTTCACTGGTCATACATATTATAATCTCACAGGCTGAATAGGACAAATCACTTGATTTCTCCCTCTACTCTAAACAGCATGGATGGACAAATATGCGGTACCAGTTATTGTATTCTGCTGGAAACCACATCTGTAAGAAAACCCAAACAGTGGCTGTATCCAATTGAATGCAGGAGATGTTAAATGGAAACATTTTCGTCTGGCTCCTTTAAACCATATGGTGTCAACAAGACCACCCATGGAAATAATTTTGGCCAATTCAGCAGGAAGCCAGAGACAGCCACGGCAAATAGTATTTTTTGAATTGTCTCAGCAATGGCAACTTTTGTATTTCTATTACTTTAAAAATTCTTCATGAGTTGGTCTGAATAATTATGATAAAGGAGTCTATTCTAATTTAACAGAGCACTGCCCCTTTAAATGGTCAATTTGACATAAAAACGTAAAACGATTATAAAAGCATTGTCATATGGGCTACACTCCTGGCCCCAGCCTTTCAGTCTGTAATATCGAAACCAGTATTTGGGGCCACATGCAACCTTGAGGGGGGGGGGGGGGGGGGCATTCCAGTGGACTAGCTGCCTGTGTGTAGATCTGTCTTGTGAAACACCACAGTAGAAAACTCCCTTTAGAATACTGAAGTTCAAGTGTAGGCACCTGTCTGAGTACAAGAGATCAATCATAAATTTAGGAGACGTTTGTATGCATGTGCTGAACCTTAAGTTTGGGTTAGGTTAACAAAAACTATGGCTAATCATATGCTTTATCAAAAAAGTCCGACATATGCTTGCCAACATACTTAGGCTACTTCAATTATAATTTCCTACATTATGTCACAGTGGTGCAGCTTTTGTACCCAGTCTGACAACTCGAGGAAAGAAGAATGGCCTGCTCCATAATAAAACGTTACTACTATGTGTTTCATATGTGCACATTAAATGTTATTACATGTACCAGGGGATGCTATTGTAAGGCTAAAAGAGGTATTGGGTACAAACTCAGGTGAAGCTGCAAACAAGGTGCAGGTCCATAGAAACAGATCAGTACAAATCAGAAAACCAGCCACCTTCATAGATAAGAACAGTAGCAGCTGGCTTGATTACACACCCACCAATAGCGATCAGAAAACAAAATAGTTTTCTAGAAACATATCCAATTCCAAGTTAGTGTAGAAGTTTAAGCAGTAGGACCTAACTTCCTTCTTTGAGTGACACCTGTCAAATAGACAGGAATTAAGGAGCCATGGGGAAGAACAATAAAAGTTTAACAGGGGTTCAAATGCTTACTTTTCATATCCAGGAAAATAAAAATAAAATGTTGACAAGTTTAATTTTGAAGGAAACAAATTATGTATATGCAAAAATGTATAGATCTATTTGGTCTACAAACTGCAGACAGAGGAGGAAACCCCAGATATATGCGCAATGCTGCAATTTGCAGTTTATCACAGCGACTATATATTCACATAAACATATCAAGTACATAGAACAAATTCTACAACTAAGACAACTTCCCCATTTTCAAATACCCCTAAGTTGTCTGCTTGATACTCCTCAAAAGAGGAAACAGCCTTTGAAGTTTAGCTTGACTAACTCAAGTTAATAAAGATGGTAAACAGTCTGTGGGGGTATTTGAGAAAGGAATTCACGGATCCAGCTAGACAGGGTATCATCCATCAGAACTGAATTGAGTAACGCCTAGAAAACTACAGATTGGCATGGAAAGGTTTTTAAGTGTATTGCTGCCCAAATACAGTTAATGCAGCTATTAAGTAGTCTGAGCCATCATTTCACAAACATATTGAAATTAGCTGGCTTATTCCGTAAACAATGGTAATATGCAAAGAATAGGAAATTATAGCACCAATCAAAAAAATTTTTTAATTGGTTGCTATGGGTCAATACAGTTTGCACATCATCACTGTGGTTTAGACTGTCCCATTTATTAGGACAATAAATGCCAATAGCTTATACTTAAATGACAAACTTATTCAGCTCCAAAACAGTCTGTCACCACAGCAAATGAGTATGTCTGGCCTTACAGTATACACTTTTCTTTAGATTCACCAAAAGCATATAATATGAGTTCAAACCTAAACACTTTCAATTTATGTAATCAGGCAAACCCCTACATAGACGAAGGTAAATGTAAAGGAAATTGAATAAGAAAATTGTATAATGTATGGGCACCTTAAAGTAGAACTATAGGCAAAACTTTTTTTTTACATTTTGGATAGCGCAAGAGAAGGTTATAACCCGTCAGATTTTTTTCGCCATGTGTCCAATTTGAGATTTCGCTTCACTTCCTGCCCATAGCCAAACAGGAAGTGAGAGGAAATCCCTGTAAATTAAGGGAATTCCTTGGGGACCCCCCGGTTACCAGAACTAGTGTCCCCATTGGAAGATTTACCCTCTAATACTTTTCTGGGGACAACACAACATGTGGGATTTTATTTGACTTTCACTTTCAATGACAATGGTAAACAGGACAAATAGAAAGGGTGAATCTCCCTAATGAGGACACAGACAACAATACAAACTGACAGGTGTTCTAGTCTCTCTGTACTCTACCCAAAACTAAGAAAAAAAACATTTTGCCTTTAGTTATACTTTAACATATACACCTTAAGAACTACTTGCAGGATCTTGGATGGACATACATAAATCATTGGCTGGATATTTTACCTGGGGACAAGACTCTTCATATTTGCTGCGGCAAAGCTTTACACAAACAGAGACAATTCATTAGACATTTTAATGGTTTGATCAGCAGATGGCAGTATGAGGAGGGATGTATGGAAGAGGTAAATGTGATACAAGATTTAGGAATTCCACATCTGCTGCTAGGGGCTTCCAGTACACTGCAGATGCAGCAATTATAATTCCCACTATCCTAAAAGTATGGAATAATTCCTTTATTTTTTGGATTTGCTAAGGAAGGACATATTGGGATAAACACAATTTCCAAATCTCTGTTTTGTCAGTTGAATAAAAATAGTGAAAAAATGGAAAGATCACAAGGAAACCATCAAAGCTGATATAGGTCACTATGCAATCCTTTTCTATAAGATTAAGCTGAATTATGACTGGCCATCTGGGGCCTAAGGAACGGAGTGTGTTGACAAGAAAGATTACATCTATCTGAAACCTAAAGGTGGGTGCAGTGTGTTCTGACAGCAAGAGTCCCGGCTGTCGGAATGCAATGTCCTGGAGAGGGGGAGGGCAGGGCGATTCCTGCATCCACCTTGCTTGTTAGATGAAGCAACCCGCTGGCTGAATGGAAAAAAAAAAAAAAAAAAACTACCGTGTGCACCCCGAATATTGGTAAACTTCTACCAATCAGAAGTTTGCATCTGGTTTGTAGATTCTAAACAACACAGGTAACTGTTAAGCTGGCCATACATGGTTACGTTTTTTCATTCAGCCAGCTGACTGATCAAAAATAACTGAACGGATTCCCTCATCCACACACTCAAGATAGATGAGGGACTCCTCCCTGCTATGTTTTTGTACTTTGACAGGAGACTTCCCAGCCGTCAGAATACACTGATCACCACTGCAGCCGATTGGCTGCATACTCTGAATGAAGCTAAATTTTCTAACATGTCAGTTCATGAGAAATTGATTGATTGACCAACTTATGAAGGGAAATGGCCTGGATTTAAATTTGGCTGGTTGCTGAACTGAATATAGATCCAGGTATGGCTAGTTTTAGAGGTTGACCGATATATCGGCCGATATTTGGCTGATAAAAAAGGCAGATTTAAAACTTCAGCGCGACTTGCAAATGACTTCTGTAATAGAAGTCAATGCAAGTTGCCTGAAGTCTTCCCCTGGACTTGTCTCTTCTATCTGGCAGCCTGCCAAGTCTGAGAAAAGAAGCAAAGAGATACAATGTTTATACTTATCAATAGACTGAACTCTGTGTGTAGGAGTTCTCAGTTTAACCATTTGAAGGCTAAATCTTTTCTAACACTTATTGCTTACAAGTAAAAATCCTGTATTTTCTGCTAGAAAATCACTTAGAATCCCAAACATTATAATATTTTTTTTTTAGCAGAGACCCTAGGGAATAAAAGTGGTTGTTGCAATATTTTATGTCACACGGCATTTGCGCAGCGGTCTTTCAAACGCAATTTTTTTGGAAAAAACACACTAATAAATTTAAAAAAAAACTAAAAAACAGTAAAGTTAGCCAATTTTTTTTTCATCCAAAAGTTTTGATTACCTCTTTTTGTGTATTTAATATTTAAGATATAGTTTTTTTTAAATCTAAATTATACATACAAGTGAACTGATTGGAGGTTTGTTTTGTTTAATAAATGTTTAAATGTAAGAAATTTTACGTATCACTTATTACTTAAGGCTGCTTTCACACTGGAGCGGGCAGGCGTTGACAGTAAAATGCTGTTAGTTTTAGCAACGCTTTGCCGTCATTTTAGCGGCGCTATTCGGCTGCTAGCAGGGTGCTTATAATCCAGCTAGTGGCCGATGAAGGGGTTAAATGCGCCCGTGTAGCCCCGCTGCCAAAGCGCTTTGCAGGCGCTTTGGCAGCAGTGCCCATTCATTTCAATGGGCAGGAGTGGTGGAGGAGCGGTATACACCGCTCCAAAGATTCTGCTTGCAGGACTTTTTTTTAACATCCTGCCAGCGCATCGCCTCAGACCCCGTTCACACAGGGACGACTTGTCAGGCGACCTAGTCGCCTGACAAGTCGCCTCCCGTTCTGTGCTATGGAACCGTTCTAAGGGGAGCGACGCAAGTCGCTCTGACTTAGAAAAAGGTTCCTGTACGACTTCGGGGGCGACTTGGGGCGACTTGCATAGACTTCTATACAGAAGTCGTTTTGCAAGTCGCCCGGGCAGTCGTGTGCAGGTCGCCTCGGTGAGGCGACCTGCAAGTCGTGTTGCCCCTGTGTGAATGGGGTCTCAGTGTGAAAGCACTCGGGCTTTCACACAGACTGCAGGGGAGCCGTTTTGCAGGCGCTATTTTTAGCCCAAAAGCGCCTGAAAAACACCCCAGTGTGAAAGGGGTCTAACTGTTATATTTTATGAGATGAAGGGGAAAAAAAAAAAAAAAAAGCGGCATCATATCACCCATCGGCTGCCGCGATTTCTAAATATCGGCATCGGCCAGAGAAAAACCCATATCGGTCGACCTCTAGCCAATTTTATTTAGCAGGCACTAATAAAAATGGACATATATGCTACTAAACCTGTGCTTGCTGGTCATGAGTCACAAGAAAAAATATTTGGAAATTTTATTTAATTTTTTTGAGGAACTCGGTCCTATTAAACTGAGCTGTGCTATGTTATACTGTACCGAGTGGTTTATCTATTGTGCCCGGTAGAAAAATATACATCTGTAAGGTTAGATAGGCGATGAGAGATGGTGTGAAAGCACAAAACATCAGCCTTTACTAAAATACACGACAAGTAAAAAGACAAAGCACGAAATATAGAATTATAAGAAAGTTATGATTATTATATAATAATAAAGGTATGCCTTATTAAAAAAAAATCTCTCTTTAGAGAGTAATAGCAATGGAAAAGGTTCCAGCCCTTAAAACCCTACACAGAGCACTATTCACTTTTCTGCAATTAGGCAAATAAAACCACAATTTCAAAAAAGCTTGGACGGTGTGTAAAAATCTACAAATGATTTGCAAATCCCAAACACAAAATGTATTCAAAATAGAAAAAAGAAAACATATCAAATGTTTAAACTGAGAAAATGTACCATTTTTTTTTTGGGACAGGGCAACAAAAAGCAGGCAAAGTGGTACTAGCAAGGAAGAGCTATAAATAGGATTTTTATAACAGCTTACCTATAAAATCCTTTTCTTGGCGTACATAACGGGACACAGAGCCAAAGTAGTTACTATGTGGGTTACATAGGCCACCTTTAGGTGATGGACACTGGCACACCCTAAGACAGGAAGTTCACTCCCTATATAACCCCTCCCATTACTGGGAGTACCTCAGTTTTTGTAGCAGAGCCAATATACCTGTAATCAAAAGAGGGGAGGGACCTCTGTGTCCCGTGATGTACTCCAAGAAAAGGATTTTACAGGTAAGCTGTTATAAAAATCCTATTTTCTTTATCGTACATCAGAGGACACAGAGCCATAGTAGTTACTATGGCTGGCTAGGTGGAACTTTCCTCTTCAAACCATAAGCTTGAATAATTACTTCCCGAATCCACTTAGCAATAGTAGATTTCGACGCTGCCTGTCCTTTTCTAGGACCTTCAGGCAACACAAACAAAACATCCATTTTCCGAATCTGAGCAGTCGCCTCCAAATAGATTTTGGCAGCTCTCACTATATCCAGAGAAAGTAGTGGCCTTTCTTCCATAAAACAGGGTTCTGGAAAAAATGAAGGCAGAACAATATCCTGGTTTAGATGAAAACCTGAAACCACCTTCGGTAAAAAGCTAGGATGAGGATGCAATACTACTCTATCCTTGTGAATGATTAAATATGGCTCTTTACAAGAAAGAGCCGCCAATTCTGATACCCTTCCTGCAGAGGAAATGGCTACCAGAAAAACTAGTTTCCTTGTCAAAAGGACCAAGGGAATATGTCGTATCCGCTCAAAAGGCTGTTTCTGTAATGCTAACAGAACTAAATTCAAGTCCCAAGAGTTCAGGGGTGCTCTAACAGGTGGATTAAGCCGCGTTACCCCCTGTATAAAGCTTTGGACCAAAGAATGCGAAGCAAGCGGACGTTGAAACAATACCAAAAGGCCGAGACCTGGCCCTTGATCATCGTCAAGGCCAGTTTCATCTCCAACCCCATTTGCAGAAAAGTACGGATTCTACCTATGACATGCTTTCTGGGATGCCAACCCCTGGATTCACACCAGGAAACATATGCCTTCCAGACTCTATAATAAAATGACTCTGGAAGCTGGCTTCCTTGCATTAATCAAGGTAGATATCACTGAGCCTGAAAGCCTGCGATTCTTCAGAATGTGGGTTTCAATAGCAAAACCCTTAAATTTAGCGTTTGTAAGGTAGGATGGAACACTGGTCCCTGCGATAGCAGGTCTGGACGTGGTGGGAGGGACCATGGGGGCCCTACAGCCATCTTTACTGTTTCTGCATACCAAGATCTTCTGGGCCACGCTGGGACTACCAGAAGCACCGACTTCTTTTCCTGCTTGATCCTACGAAGAAGCCGTGGTAGCAGCAGAATAGGACGGAATGCATAAATCAGTGAGAACTGATCCCACGGGGTCACCAATGCATCTGTCCCGCATGCAAGTGGATCCCTTGTTCTTGACACAAAGTTGTCGATCTTGTTGTTGAACCTGGATGCAAACAGATCTATGTCCGGGATCCCCCATCTTGGCATATAGCCAATATATATATATATATATATATATATATATATATATATATATATATATATATATATATATATATGAATAGAAGGACCCTTCTTCGCCCTGACTACCTGAACCAGCTCCTTTATGGCGCAGATTTTTTCCTGTTGTAAAAAAACACCCTCTTTAGGGTTGTATCTATAACCAGGCCCAAGTACTCTAGTCTTCTTACTGGTTTTAAAGAAGACTTCTCTAGGTTGAGGACCCAACCTAGGTATTCCAGGTAGTTGACTGTGGTGACCAAGCTTTGGTCTAAGTGGGCTACCGACCGGTCTATTAAGAGCAGGTCGTCTAGGTAAGCTATAATCGTTATACCCTGGGCCTTTAATCTGGCCAGGGGTGCAGTAGCTAGACCGAAAGGTAGAGCTACAACTGAAAATGAAGTTTTTCCACTTCGAAACTCAGATATTTCTGATGAGCGGGGAAAATAGCTACATGCAGGTATGCATCCTTGATGTCGATTGATGCCAGAAGTTCTCCTCCTTGTAGGATGGAGACCACTGATCGGATTGATTCCATGCGAAAAGATCGAATTTTTAGGAACCGGTTTAAATCTTTGAGATCCAGAATGGGTCTGACATCTCCATTTGGTTTTGGCACAGTGAAAAGGTTTAAATAAAACCCCAACCCTTCCATGGGAACTAGCGACAAAAGTCGCTCCAACGCTTGAAGGAGAGACCTCTTTTTCTCTGGGTCTTTGAGGAAACGGGAATTCTCAGAACTCTAGTTTGTAACCTAGAGTTATTGTGGAGACCACCCATCTGTCCTGAAAATCCTCCTGCCAGAACTTTGAGAACTGTAGCAGTCTTCCCCCCACTCGAACGAGCTGGGGTGCCCCTTCATAAAGAGGCTTTAGCGTTCTGTCTTGTAGGTTTCCTCCCCCAGGACTTCTTTCGTCCCTGGGGTTGATCGAGTTTTACCTCTTGAACCTGACAGTGGAGGCCGTCATGACTGCCTGGAGGCTGATGCCCCTGGCACTGGAGAAAGAGCCCGTTTAAATGAGGGACGTTTACTCCTTTTCTTAACTGGCAAAAGGGTACTTTTCCCACTTGAAATCTTTTGGATATAATTGTCCAAATCATCCCCAAAAAGGCCTTACACTGCGAAAGGGAAAAAACAGCAAGGAGCTTTTTGCATGGCGCTTCAGGCTGACCAATTTTTCAACCATAAGATTCTACGCATATGCACCAACCCAAGCATAAGGCGAGAGGTCTGAAGGATAGAATCTTTGATTGTGTCAACTGCAAAACACAAAGCCGCTGGCAGTTCGGCTAACTCCTGGGCCTGCTGTTCAGGGAAAACTTTGAGCACCTGTTTCAAGTGGTCTCTTAAGGATTGACATACCCCAATTGCCACCACTGCAGGTTGAGCTACTGAACCTGCCAAGGAAAAAATGTTTTTTAACATGAATTTCAACTTTTTATTGGTTCGACCCCTGAGCATTTGAGCGTTGTCAACAGGACAAGTCAAACTTTTATTCACGGAAGATATAGCAGCGTCAATTGCTGGTATACCTCACATCGTTGTAAATTTTTCCTCCATAGAAAAGTGTTGAAAACTTTTTAGGAGGGAAAAATGTTTATCTGGGTGATCCCACTCAGAATAAATAAGCTTTTCCAGCAATGAATGAACAGGAAAAGTATGCACAGGTTTGACGAGCCTTCAGTGAACCCAAACAAGAAGTGGGCTTTTCAACCGACTCAGTTACGGGTAACAAATGTGGAGCGGACCATTTCAGTAAGAGAATGCACCAGCAATTTCTCAGCCTGTGAAGCTGAAGAGGGTCCTTCCCCACTTGATTCCTCAGAAGAGGATTCATTAGTCTCTTCCTGGTCCCCTGAGGGGGATTTGTCTCCCCTTTCCCAGAGTTCCTACGTTTGAGAGTCCTGCGTGGTAGAAGGGACCTAATGCGTTGTGAAGATGTGATTAAGGCCACTAATCTTTCCTCCAATCCACTCATGGTTGAGGAAAAAACCTCCTGAGTAATATATACAGGGGCTGAAATGCCAAAAGGAGTTGCAGCCCCTAACCCCGACGGCTCACTCCTACCAGCCTCCCTAGGTCTTTCAGAGGGAGATGGCGTTGCAGAGGGGGGTCCTCATAGTCTGAGGGAGATCCCTTTGAGCCCCTATTTTTTGGGTATTTGTACCTCCCCTTCTGCCCATAGTGCTAAGCACGAATGCAGAGGTACTACCAGAAATGCACCCACTGCTGAGAAAAATAGTTCAGCAACTGCCACTGCTATCAAGGCTCAGTCTGATACTAAGTAAACGTGCCCAGGAATGCCTGTGTCACCCACACTCATATGCCATCCATCTGCTCCGTGTCCCTCCTTTAGCTGTGTGCACCTGCAAAAAGTGCACCTTTATAGCTATGCATAGCCCGCGTTGTGGGCGTTGAACCACGCCGATGCTGCGCTGATGCTCCGCCCCCCTTTCGACCACCCCTTTCGCCCCCCCTCATCTTTTTTTTAAAAAAAGACAGTTTTCCCACGCGAGCGGGGGCTCCGGTCCGACCGGATCACATCCGATGTGGATGGGTGGCTGGGGCGGAGGAGAGCAGGTGGATGGAGAGCCGTGGTAATGGCAGCAGGAGCGGTGCGGCATACCGCCGACTGACCCACGGCCTCTAGCATGGAAAGAAGCTGTGGGGGGACATTCCTGAAAAGAGAAAACCCCCCTTCCCACATCCTACCTGGAGCTTGGGCTCGGAGGAAGCGTGCAGCTTGTGACACAGAGCAAGACTGACAAGCATGGAACAGGTACGTGCTCTTGACAGCCCCCGGTGGCGACTTTAGGCATAGCAACATTTACTTAAAGGAGAAAACCCACAAGAATTAGAAAAATTCCTTAGGAATATCCCTTACCTTAGCCGGCTGCAGTGTTCTGTGGTAAACCAAACAGACCCAAGCTTCACCACTCACGGTGGGCTCCGTTAAAAAAACCTTTAGGAACTGGGGCCCCCTTGTTATTGGGGGATCCACACTCCTGGGCCTGTTAAGCACCCCACCAGGAAAATATGGCTGAAAAAACACTGTATCAAGGGGTCAAGCTATCTAAAAAGAGAAGCGTTACAGGTAGAACCTTGTTTCTTCCGACACGAGGCCCGGGTACCATCCAATTCGGCCTGGAAAAGACACTTTGAATGGATCTGGTTGCATAGCTTGCCCCAGCAAAGATTTCTCCAGCGGAGCTCAGCACAACACATCTTTACTCGTGACCAACACCTTAGACACTGGCGAAAAAACTGAGGTACTCCCAGTAATGGGAGGGGTAAATAGGGAGTGAACTTCCTGTCTTAGGGTGTGCCAGTGTCCATCACCTAAAGGTGACCTATGTAACCCACATAGTAACTACTATGGCTCTGTGTCCCGTGATGTACGATAAAGAAAGAACATTTTGCAATGAATTTGGTTAATTGGCAACAGGTCAGTAACATGACTGGGTATAAAAAGAGCATCTTAGAGATTTAGAGGGTCTCAGAAGTAAAGATGGGTAGAGGTTCACAATCTGTGAACAGATGCATCTAAAAGTTGTTCAACAATTTCAGAATAATGTTCCTCAAAATAAAATTGCAAAGGCTCGTGTCACTAAATCCACATCATAAAAAACTATCAATAAATGGTGTATTACATGTCGTTCATACTCACTCAGTCACTATATTTGTTTTCTGTATTCTGAAAAAAAAACTGGTTGATCCTGCTGCTCTCCACCTTCTGTTCATGTCCCCAATTCAGCTGGGGATTTTGCAGCTGTGGTGGAAACAATTGCACATGCTCAGTTTTCAGTGAGTTTCTATGCTGAGCATTTCCTCCCTATCACATCTGAGCAACCCATGTGACTATAAAGTCACACATGTGGGTGTTTACACAATGGTAAATGACAGCCAACTCCCTCCCGCCTCCATGCCCATTAACCAGCTAAACACAATGGGGGCGGGATATTACATGTAGATTAATGGAGGCCTCACCTCTCTCTTATTCTAAAGACACAAGCTGGAGGAGCGTGACACAGCCTGTGACTGGCAGAATTACGCTCATACCATGTTATTTCCACAAAATAATAAAGATTTGATTTCGAATATATTTGTATGACAATTTAAAACAGTTTATTGGTATATATATTTTTCTAATCTGTATTCCTGTTAAGGCTGTTTTTTTTTTTTTTTAAACATGTGACCAGCAGCAGAGGACTAGAAGCTCCTCCTGCTTATACTTCCCTGCAGACAGGCTGGGAAAGAGTTGGGTCATGTAATAGCTGTAAATCGATTAGGAAAAAGGTACTTTGATTTTTTTATTTAATTAAAATAATTACAGTGCCATTGTCTACATACAGAAATAGAAGGGATAATGTAAATGAAACAGTGTGGATTTAGTATCACTAGTAACATTTTAAATATATCATCATCTACAGTGGATAAAATAATTATTTGATCCCCTGCGGATTTTGTAAGTTTGCCCACTTACAAAGAAATGGAGGGTCTAGAATTTTTATCATAGGTGTATTTTAAATGATAGAGACAGAATATCAACCAAAAATCCAGAGAAAACACATGATACAAAAATGGTATAAATTGAGTTGAAGTTCGGTGAGTAATATAAGTATTTGATCCCCAAGAAAAACATGACTTAGTACTTGGTGGAGAAACCCTTGTTGGTAAGCACAGAGGTAAGACGTTTCTTGTAGCTGGTGACCAGGTTTGCACACATCTCAGGAGAGATTTTTCCTCTCTTCACAGATCTTCTCGAAATCATTAAGGTTTCTTGGCTGTTCATTGGCAACTCAAAGTTTCAGCTTCTTCCATAAATGTTCTATAGGATTAAGGTCTAGAAACTGGCTAGGTCACTACATGATCCTAATGTGCTTCTTCTTGAGCCACTTCTTTGTTGCCTTGGCGGTATGTTTTGGGTCATTGCCATGCTGGAAAACCCATCCAAGACCCATCTTCAATGTTTTGACAGAGGGAAGAAGGTTCTCATCCAAGATTTTACAATACATGGCCCCCGTCCATTGGCCCCTCAATGTGGCAAACTCGGCCTGTACCTTAAAGTCAAGGAGCTCAATTTTGGTCATATCTGACCACAGCACTTTCTCCCAATCTTTCTCTGAATCATATAGATGTTCATTGGCAAACGTCAGACGGGCCTGTACATGTGCCTTCTTGAGGGGGGGGGAGGGGACCTTGTGGTCATTGCAAGATTTCAATCCATGGTGGTGTATTGTGTTACCAATGGTTTGTTTGGCGACTATTGTCCGACTACCTTGAGATCATTCACAAGCTCCTTCCGTATAGTTCTGGGCTGATCCCTCACTTTTCTCATGATCATCCTTACCCCATGAGGCGAAATCTTGCACTGAGCTCCAGGCCGAGGATGATTGATGGCTATTTTGTATTTCTTCCATTTGCAAATAATCACTCCAACGGTTGTCTCATTCTCTCCGAGCTTCTTGCTGATGGTCTTGTAGCCCATTTCAGCCTTGTGTAGGTCTACAGTCTTGTTCCTGATGTCCTTGGACAGCTCTTTGGTCTTGTCCATGATGGTGAGGTTTTAATGGAAGAAAGATTCTGTGGCTAGGTTTCTTTTATACACAACAAGTTTTCGTTTGGAGCACCTTCTTAAATTGACAGGACTAATCTGTGTACCACATGAGCACATACTGTAGCCAGTCTGTGGGAGCCAGAATTATTGTTGGTTGGCAGGGGATCAAACACTTATTTTATGCACTGAACTGCAACTCAATTTATAACCTTTTGTATCATGTTTTTTACACCTATGATAAAAAATTATAGACCCTTCATTTCTTTGTAAGTGGGCAAACTTACAAAATCTGCAGGGGATCAAATAATTATTTTCCCCACTGTACAGCACAGAATATCATCAAAAGATTCCGAGAATCTGGTGAATTTGTTGTGCGCAAGGGACAAGACTGAAACACAATATTGAATACCCGTGATCTTTGGGCTCTCAGATGGCACTAAAAACAGGCATGATTCTGTGATGGACTTTACTGCATGGGCTCAAGAATACTTCCAAAATTCACTATATCATATGCTCAGGCAAGAATGGAACAACAGTCCTCTCCCAAAACTCCAACAGGTCTCTTCAGTTCCCAGACATTTAAAGAGTGTTGTTAAAATAAGAGGGGATGCTATGCTGTGGTAAACATGGCCCTGTCCCAACGTTATTGGAATTCTGACAGCTTTTTGTTGCCCTGTTCCAACTTTTTGAGACTTGTTGCTGCCATCAGTTTCAAAATGACCTTATTTTTTTTTCTTAAAATGGTACATCTTCTCAGTTTAAACATTTGACATGTTTTCTATTATGAACAAAATATAGGTTTATGAGATTTACAAATCAGAGTATTTGGTTTTTATGTAGATTTTACACAGAGTTCCAACTTCTTGGAATTGGGATTGTACAAAATTTCAAAGCAAAAGCAATTCTCTTTTTTCTGTCAGTGAATATTTATGAAAGTTTCCTGGAACATTAGGCAATATTAGGAGTTAACCCCTTACCGTCCAAAAGCGAATGAAATACTGCAGCACTGTGGCAGCAATGAATAAGCAGTAGAGCAAGGAGTACAGTAGAAACAGCAGGAAGAATTTGTAATTGGAAAATCCCACACAGTTATTCACCCTGCATTAAAAAAAAAAAAAGAACAGGTAAAACCAATGCACAGCATATAAAGCACACATAATAAAATCTAAGTAATTGACTGTACATACCAAGGGCAATGATGATCCATCTTCAGCACACACCTGCAAGACACATTTCAAAGTAAGATACCAGAGACAAAATGCATGCCTTCCCTGATAATAAACTGTGTGATGAAACATTTTGTTGTTGAGGAACTAAAAGCTACTGAAGTGAAAGGAAAAAAATGTTCCGTATTATCTATGCTTATTGTTAAAGTATAGGTTGTTCAGAGCCTGTATGGCTTGTATAAGAGTTTTGGGTTGTGGTATAACTGCAGGTACAGACAAATAGCACTGGACTCTTCCGGATGCTAAACCGAAATCAGACTTCTATAATCCCGTTGTCAAGGCTCACAACTAGTTCATGTCTTGTGGATATTTGCCCAGGAAGCAATGCTAAGAGACCAAACGATTTAACCTGCACATATGTGAGGTTACCTTCAATACATGTACCGTTTTTCAAGGAGCTTCAAGGGGTCCAACTCCCCTCTTACCCGAATTTCTGGACTATCCTCAAAACACATTTCCACATGTCCAGTGAATCCAGCGATGCTCTTCTGTAAACCGCCACCGCACGTTGGGTGTGGTGCCACCTAATTCTTTGCCGACGCCATCGGGAGCCAGATGTCTCTTCAAGGTTCTTGCATCTGATCCCCTGATGATGTACCAAGGCATATGAGAAGGGTGTTGATAGCGCATAAGCTTCCGGAATACATGAAGTGAGTATCCCAGGAGGCTTCAGGCAGCTGCGATGTCATTCTCACCTTAACGATAAAACTGGAAGCGTGGTTTGAGCACTGCAAAAAAGGCATTTCTATCCCCCACCTCCAAAAAATAAAATGATTAAATCTGCGATTTCTTTTAAAAAAGGGGAAGGAGCAATATTTTTGACAGACAAAAACAGGGGTATGATCTATTTTAATGTCCCCTTCATTCCAACATATTTTCCCATTCATTCTGTCAGTCCTCCTGTTGTGAAGTCACTTACTGTACTGGCCCAGCAACACCACACATTCTGCATTGTTGGCCCTCGGATTTGTTTCTTCCCATTCAGCTTAAGAGTGAGATTATTACTGCATGCATCATAATACAGGCACTGACACACGGGATTGCTCTTTTGTGTCTCCCAACCTAGATGTAATCCCACACCTTAGATACAGGACAACGTGGCATAGGAAAGTCCTTAGAGCCCACCCACTGCCCTGACAGGTTATGCTGCTTGTAAGTGAATGACAGCCACATGATCCAAAATAATAATATTGAAACAATGTGTTTTTTATAAAAAGGAGTGATGCATTGTAGAATTAGGCTGTTAGAGACTTGCCTTATTCTTTAGCTTATTCTTTAAAGACAAGTTGAAAAACAGTGACTTAGAATGCACAGACACACTGACAGAGCTAATGAAAGAATTTATAACTGCTTGAAATCCTTTTAATTTAAATTAACAAGCAGTTGATTTTACTGCTCGTTCACACCATGTGCAGAGACCTGCGTGTTTCTGCACCTGTAACATGCAGGTCTCAGCACTGCAGTGCTCCCTCACTGCCCGGCAACAGACAACAGCCCGTACATGGAAAAGAAGTGTTTTAGCGTGTGGGCAAATCGGATGACAAATACCACTTTTAAATCGATCGTACAATAATCTGGTCGTTGGTACACAGCTTTCTAAAGCCAAAAATTATTCAAAGGGACAAACACGAAAACGTTTCTGGTACGATACCAGAATGAGCGATTTTCGTTTAATCAGCACAGGAATGCGTCAGAAAAATCGAGTGACCAAGACCGCGCAGGCTTGCAAATGAAAGAATAAAATTACAATACAACACATTACATCACTTTTGAAACTGCATTCTGTCTTACAAAAATTTTAGTAGCTTTAGTATCCTCTTCATTTTCGATATGAGACTAGCATGCAAAAAAAACAAAAAAAAAAAACAGACGATCATTCGGCTGATATTCTAATTGTGTGTACGAGGCTTAATAGCCATCTGTATATTAAGCAGTGGTCCTTAGCATCCCTGCTGAACAACTGCTGATATGAAATCAAAACTATGAGACAAGCCACACAAAAACTATTGTTTTTGAGTAGATTAATAAAGCGTACTGAAGGACAGCAACAGTAAGACAGTAAGACCCCTTTCACACCGATACGCTAAAAAACTGGCCATAAAACGTCAGGTGCTTTTGCGGCGCTGGCGGTGTGCTTTTTTTATTTATTTTTTTTTTTTAAAGGTCACGTGACTGAAAAGAACCATTTTGAAGCGCTTCCCATTCATTTCAATGGAGAGGGGCGATTTTGAGGCGCTTTTTTTTAACCCTTTCATGACTAAGCCTATTTTTGAAATTTGGGGTTTACAAGTTAAAATCCGTATTTTTTGCTAGAAAATTACTTAGAACCCCCAAACATTATATATATTTTTTTAGCAGAGAATCTAGAGAATAAAATGGAGATTGTTGCAATATTTTATATCACACGGTATTTGTGCAGCTGTGGTTTAAACGTAAATTTTTGGGAAAAGGGACACTTTCATGAATTTAAAAAAATCCAAACAGTAAAGTTACCCCAATTTTTTTGTATAATGTGAAAGATGAGGTTACGCCGAGTAAATAGATACCAAACATGTTACGCTTTATAATTGCACGCACTCCTAGAATGGCGACAAACTACGGTACCTAAGAATTTCCATAGGCGACACTTTAAATTTTTTTTACCAGGTTAGAGTTACAGAGGAGGTCTAGTGCTAGAATTATTGCTCTCGCTCTGATGATCGCGGCGATACCTCACATGTGTGATTTGAACACTGTTTACATATGCGGGCGCAACTTCCGTATGCGTTTTCTTTGCTGCGCAAGCTCGCGGGGACGGGGGTGCTTTAAAATTATTGTTTTTTTCCTTATTTTATTTTTATATTTATAAATTGTGTTTAAAATTTTTTTTTTTGATGACTTACTGCTGTCACATCGCTTGTGACAGTAATAGGTGGTGACAGGTACTCTTTATGGAGGGATTGGGGGTCTAAAAGACCCCCAATCCCTCCTTTGCACTTCAAAGTATTCAGATCGCCGAAAATGGCAATTCTGAATACTGTGCATTTTTTTTTAAACCGGCGCCATTGGCAGCCGAGTAAACGGGAAGAGACGTCATGACGCCACTTCCGTGTTTACGATTAGGAGACTGGAACGAAGCCGCCCACGGCTTCATTCCAGCCCGCCCCCAGCCGCAGGAGGCAGCCGATTGGTCACCAGGCCTCCCGTTCGAACGGGAGGCCCGGTAAGAGCGACGGGAGAACGTCCCCTCCCGCTCCTCCGGTATAACAGCCGAGCGGCTTTTAGCCGCATCGGTTGTTATACTCAGATAGCCGATCGCCCGCTCTAAACAACGGTACCGGGATGATGCCTCCAGCTGCAGGCATCATCCCGGTATAACCCCGGAAAGCCGAATACGCACATCTGCGTACGCTCGGCGGGAAGGGGTTAAGCGTCCCAAAGACGCTTTCACCTCTGTGCCAGCGCACCGCCTCAGTGTGAAAGCATCCATTATATAAGAAATATATCACGTTGACACCCAAATAGACAGCAGCCAGCACAGCAATAGACAAAAATGCAAAAACTAGTGATTAACTAGTGACTAGTGAAAAAAATTCTGCAAGGCTACAGAATTAAAAAATTATATTAAAGGGGTTGTAAAGGTAATTAAAAAAAAAAAAAAAAAAAGAACAAACATGTTATACTTACCTTCACTGTGCAGCTCGTTCTGCACAGAGTGGCCCCGAACCTGGTCTTCTGGGGTCCCTCGGCGGCTGTTTCAGCTCCTCCCCGCAAGAACTAACCACCTTAGTGCGAGCTCCCTCGCATGGTGGTTAGTTCTTGCGGGCGCGCTCCCGTGATACAGCCGGCGGCTATAGCTGCTCACTGTATCACTCGGCCCGCCCCCCGGCGTCATTGGATGTGATTGACAGCAGCGCAAGCCAATGGCTGCACTGCTTTCAATCCATCCACTGTAGCCAATCAGCGGCCAGGCTGAGCAGCGAAATTGATGTCGGGAGGGAGCGGCTGACTTTCGAGGGGTCAGGTAAGTAAAACGGGGGGCTGGGGGCGGCGGTATTGTCGGAAGTTTTTTCACCTTAATGCATAGAATGATTTGAGGTGAAAATTTTTTTACCTTTACAACCCCTTTAATGACTGTTATTGCTCATATTATATAAATCTATGAACAGAAATAATGATCATATATATAGTAATCATGTCCATGAAAAGAGTCCATTACAGTGCAAAAACTGAAAAGTTGTGATCATGTAAGATGAGACTAGATCTAATAGGAAAATTATAGTCCTTTAAGACATAAATAGAAGTGAAAGACAGCCACCACTGATTGCAGAAAGGCTTACCGGAACAAATGGACCCAAATGGGCATATGACCAATGAGTCGCCAAGGCTTGTGGTGTAAACACCAGAGGATAGATCGTCCGTACGTATGGTTTATGCCAAGATGGGAGATGCTTCTATACACTGAAAAGGGCTCAGACCGGGGTCCGTTTAGAAAGACCGGGATCCACAAGTCTTGGTGGGATGTGTCCTTAACCATGTAACATGCAGTATAACCGAGAAAGAAACAGAAAACTCTTAATTTGCCATCCAGCATAATTATTTTTGGTTTGACCAACATTTCTTTTTACAGCAAAGGGGCGTGGCGATGGGGGCTAAATTTGCCCCATGCCTTGCAAATTTGTTTAAGGCCAAGTGGGAGGAGGATGCGATCTATGCTCAAAATAGACCACAATTGGTCTTATGGGCCAGGAACACAGACGACATCCTCCTCCTATAGGATGGCAGTTCTGATTTTCTCAATCAATTTTTTGTTTCCCTGAATGAGAATGACTGAGGTATCTCACTAACTTATGTATCCAGTCATCACAAAACTCATTTTCTTGAGATAGAGATTTGCAAACGTTGTTTTAAATTTAAAACACATTTTAAACCCACTGACCGCAATGGGTTTATACCCATCGACAGTTACCACCATAGATATTGGTTGCGTTCAGTCCCACACAGACAATTTTTACGGTTGCGGCGGAACTGTACTGTCACGGAAACTTTTATGACACAGGCTAATGTTTTGAGACAGAGGTTTTTGGACAAGGGTTATGATCGGGCTGAAGTTGACTTGCAGCTTCAAAGAATTGTTGAGGTTGAGAGAGGCACCTTGTTGATCGATAGGCCACGTCGTGACTCCAAAGACTCTTTCAAATGGTCAGTACTAACCTCATTTTCCACCCAACATGGGCAGATCAAGTGCATTATTAAAAAACATTGGGGGGTTCTGAAGAGGGATAGAGAATTTTGGATTCTTTGTTGCCCGATCAACCACAGGTGGTATACAAGGGTGTTCCATCATTACAGAGCAAGATCGCACCAAATATCATCAATCCCCCTGTTAGAAACTCTTTTTTTCACAGTCTTGTTGGCTATTTTCCTTGCAAAAAATGTAACGCGTGTAATTACAACACACGTGGCAGATGCAAGACGATACGATTCCAATCTGCCATTACTAAACGGTCTTCCAACATTAAACATTTTTGCACATGTGCCACAAAGAATGTTGTTTACATGCTCACCTGCCCTTGCGGGAAGCAATATGTTGTCAGGGCAATTTGTTCTCAGTGAGGGTTAATGAACATCTAGCCCTGATAAAAAAAGGTGACACCAAACAATGTGCCCAGACATTATCGACAGTGTCACAATCAAGACCCAAGGGGTACCAAATTTTTGACCATTGATAGGTCTACCCCTCCATGGAGGGGCGGAGCCATGACCAGGGGCGTGTCACATCTTGAAACTTTCTGGATTTATGAACTGCAGTCTCATTCCCCTTCGGGTAGGATATCAATGCCTTCATTAACAAGGCATGAGCTATTCATAATATCCAGGATGCACTTTCCCATTTTTGTATATATTGTTCATATATTTTTTATACATTCCTTGATTTTATATTATATACTGTCTACAATGTACTATTATATGATTATCTTAATTTCTAACCATTATTGTATGTGGCTATACAACTTTGTGACTAATCTCGGGTTCCATTTTAATATTTACCCATTTTTAAGTTTTACATTTATGTAACCAATTTATTTTTATGTTAAACATTCTTTATGGTAAATATTTACCCTTATGTAGTACATTTTGCATCGGAGGGTCATCATTCTCTGCGTTGCAATATTTCCTATAAATGTTGTCATGGGCGCTTAGGACGTTTATATTTAAAGTGAGGCTTGGTCACAGTAAAGTTCGGTCTGCGCATGACTCAATAGGGAGATGGTATCATTGATGCGGATGTTCGACGCGCCGTCGAAAGTGAGGTTTGACCCGCTCACATCACCACATCGCTCTGAGCGTTATGCTGACCCAGGCAGGATCCAGCCCACGCTTCATAGTGAGGCTTGACATGCGCGCACAGCCATTTTGGCAAACAGGAAGTGACCAGTCATACACTTTGGAAGCCAAGATCGAATCACAAGTTGGCATTCACAATTTTGGGGTCATATTTTCTTTATAAACTCAATGACTGGAGCAAGCTCACACCCCAGATGATATATCCTTAGACGAAATGCGTCAGCACGAGCTCTGCTGATGTCATTGCGTTGCTTTTATTCACGATTACAAGAACTTGTTTTATTCTTCCCAAATGTGAGTGTTCCCAAATGTTTTTTACATTAAACTTAGTATACCTACGGGTTTACGCTAGGTGGAGTTTTCCGTTTCCTTCTCAGTTATACTGCATGTTACATGGTTAAAGACACATCCCATGAGACCTGTGGACACCGGTCTTTCTAAACAGAGCCGGGTCGGAGCCCTTTTCAGTATATGGAAGAATCTCCCATCTTGGCATAAACCATACGGTGCGGATGATCCATCCTCTGGTGTTTACACCACAATCTTTGGCGACTCATTGGGCATATACCCATTTGGGTCAATTTGTTCCGGTAAGCATTCCTGCAATCGGTGGTAGCTGTCTTTCACATCTGTTTATGTCTTAAAGGACTATAATTTTCCTATTAGATCCAGTCTTATCATATATGATCGCAACTTTATGGACTCTTTTCATGGACATTATTACAATATACACATGATCATTATTTCTGTTCATAGATTTATATAATATGAGCACTAACAGCCATAAATATCATTTTTGAATCCTGTACCCTTGCAAAAAAATTTTCACTAGCGCTGAACAATTGTTATAATCACTAGTGAAAGCATCCATTGAAATGAATGGAAATACGTTTTCAAGCGCCTGAATAGCGCCTACGTGTGAAAGGGGTCTAAGAACCACTGTGCAACACTGCAGTGAGGGAAAAAGAGTCTGAATAAGTAACCAGCAAATATAACTACCTCATATGTACATAGTGTGTGTGTGTGTGTACACCCTTAAAGTGGTTGTAAACCCTTACAACACACTTTTTGCTACAGGTAAGCCTATAATAAGGCTTACCTGTAGCTACACCCTGGATATCTCCTAAACCTGAACAGTTTAGGAGATATCTCCTGTATTTGCATGTGCCGACATCATTGGAACATGCAAACTGAAGCAACGGCACGTACATATTGCTTCAGTGAGTGTGCCGTTACCAGCAGCTCCCACACGCATGCACCCGTGTCTTGCAGGGGGTTTTTTTGTCCTAGGGTTTACAACCACTTTAAACTAATACTTTGTTGAAGCACCTTTTGATTTAAATACAGCACCCAGTCTTTTGGGGTATGAGTCTATCAGCATGGCACATCTTGACTTGGCAATATTTCAATATTTGCCCACTCTTTGCAAAAACACTCCAAATCTGTCAGATTGCGACGGCATCTCCTGTGCACTGCCCTTTTCAGATCACCCCACAGATTTTCAATCAGAATCAGGTCTGGGCTCTGGCTGGGCCATTCCAAAACTGTAATCTTCTTCTGCTGAAGCCATTACTTTGTTGATTTGGATGTATGCTTTGGGTCATTGTCATGCTGAAAGATGAAGTTCCTCTTCATGTTCAGCTTTCTAGAAGCCTGAAGGTTTTGTGCCAATATTATTGACTGGTATTTGTAACTTTTCATAACTCCCTCTACCTTGACTAAGGCCCCTGTTCCAGCTGAAGAGAAAGAGTCCCAAAGCATGATGCTGCCACCATCATGCTTCACTATGGGTATGGTGTTCTTTTGGTGATGTCCAGTGTTGTTTTTGTGCCAAACATATCTTTTGGAAAATTTCAACCTTGGTTTACTCAGACCATAAACACATTCACACTTAAGATGTGTTTTTGCAAAGTTTAGCCAGGCTTGGATGTTTTTCTTCGTAAGAAAGGGCTTCTGTGTTGCCACTCTACCCCATAGCCCAGACATATGAAGATTACGGGACATTGATGTCACATACAGTGGGGACGGAAAGTATTCAGACCCCCTTACATTTTTCACTCTTTGTTATATTGCAGCCATTTGCTAAAATCATTTAAGTTCATTTTTTTCCTCATTAATGTACACACAGCACCCCATATTGACAGAAAAACACAGAATTGTTGACATATTTGCAGATTTATTAAAAAAGAACAACTGAAATATCACATGGTCCTATGTATTCAGACCCTTTGCTTAGTATTTAGTAGAAGCACCCTTTTGATCGAATACAGCCATGAGTCTTTTTGGGAAAGATGCAACAAGTTTTTCACACCTGGATTTGGGGATCCTCTGCCATTCCTCCTTTCAGATCCTCTCCAGTTCTGTCAGGTTGGATGGTAAATGTTGGTGGACAGCCATTTTTAGGTCTCTCCAGAGATGCTCAATTGGGTTTAAGTCAGGGCTCTGGCTGGGCCATTCAAGAACAGTCACGGAGTTGTTGTGAAGCCACTCCATTATTTTAACTGTGTGCTTAGGGTCATTGTCTTGTTGGAAGGTAAACCTTCGGCCCAGTCTGAGGTCCTGAGCACTCTGGAGAAGGTTTTTGTCCAGGATATCCCTGTACTTGGCCGCATTCATCTTTCCCTCAATTGCAATCAGTCGTTCTGTCCCTGCAGCTGAAAAACACCACCACAGCATGATGCTGCCACCACCATGCTTCACTGTTGGGACTGTATTGGACAGGTGATGAGCAGTGCCTGGTTTTCTCCACACATACCACTTAGAATTAAGGCCAAAAAGTTCTATCTTGGTCTCATCAGACCAAAGAATCTTATTTCTCACCATCTTGGAGTCCTTCAGGTGTTTTTTTTAGCAAACTCCATGCGGGCTTTCATGTGTCTTGCACTGAGGAGAGGCTTCCGTCGGGCCACTCTGCCATAAAGTCCCGACTGGTGGAGGGCTGCAGTGATGGTTGACTTTCTACAACTTTCTCCCATCTCCCGAGTGCATCTCTGGAGCCACAGTGATCTTTGGGTTCTTCTTTACCTCTCCCACCAAGGCTCTTCTCCCCCGATAGCTCAGTTTGGCCGGGCGGCCAGCTCTGGGAAGGGTTCTGGTCGTCCCAAATGTCTTCTATTTAAGGATTATGGAGGCCACTGTGTTCTTAGGAACCTTAAGTGCAGCAGAATTTTTTTTGTAACCTTGGCCAGATCTGTGCCTTGCCACAGTTCAGTCTCTTAGCTCTTCAGGCAGTTACTTTGACCTCATGATTCTCATTTGCTTTGACATGCACTGTGAGCTGTAAGGTCTTATATAGACAGGTGTGTGGCTTTCCTAATCAAGTCCAATCAGTATAATCAAACACAGCTGGACTCAAATGAAGGCGTAGAACCATCTCAAGGATGATCAGAAGAAATGGACAGCACCTGAGTTAAATATATGAGTGCCACAGCAAAGGGTCTGAATACTTAGGACCATGTGATATTTCAGTTTTTCTTTTTTAATAAATCTGCAAATTGTCAACAATTCTGTGTTTTTCTGTCAATATGGGGTGCTGTGTGTACATTAAAGAGGAAAAAAATGAATTTAAATGATTTTAGCAAATGGCTGCAATATAACAAAGAGTGAAAAATTTAAGAGGGTCTGAATACTTTCTGTCCCCACTGTGTGTGTGTATACACCCTTAAAGTGGTTTTACACACACACACACACTTTTTATACATAAATTGCTTTTAGAATACAATTGTGCTTGTTAATTTTTTACTTTAAAACTTATCACATATGCATACATACCGAGCAAACATTTGACAGCGAAAAGTAGACAGGATCAAACACCCACCACAAGTCCAGAATGTGAAGAATGTTAAAGTTGTACAGAAAAGTGATCTTTCAGGACTTATGATGTACTCTATACTGACATCAATACAGTTATCAACAAATTAGCAATTGATTCTTGAAAAGATAAAATGATGTTGGAGAGTGCAGAAGAGGGGGCCATATCATAGACAACAGTGTAATATACGTGTATCTAAAGCCAAAACCTAATATATCAACTCTCTAAGAGGAGACTTCCCTCACTTTCAGAAAATTTCCTCTACATACAACACAGTTGACAAAAAGCAAAAACTATTTTAAACATTTTGTAATCCATCCAAAAAATAAGAATGGTTTAAGATATACTTTAACTAATTTCTTTGTCTAACTCTAACAACTTCATCAGTTGCTACATGTGTATTTTGAGAGACTATTTGAAAAGTATAAAGACTTACACATCGCAGGTTGAACAATGGTGGCATCGATCAGGTTTAATCAGTTGACATCTTTCGCAATACCTGATTGCTATATTAAAAGAAAAAAGTAATCCATTAATATACAGCTGGGTATCAGGATAACCTTGATTGCTTTCTATGAGCCAATTATTAAACTGAACCTGTGGGGGAAGTGACCAAGGGAACTAGCAGCTTTAGGCCCCTTTCACACGGACGGATAGACTTGTGCTTTTAGCTGAGGATTTTCTAGTTTTCTACCACAGCTAAAAGCACACAATGCTTTCCTATGGCCCCATTCACACACTGCGTTTAGCTGCGATTTAGTTACATGCAGTTTGGTGCAGATAGAAAAAATAGAATTGACTGCGTCCAAGAGCGATTTAGCGCAGCTATATGCACATAACTGCAGGTAATCGCAGTGTACTATTTCTCCTGCGGATAGCAGCTGCAACAAGGAAAGAAAAGCAATAGGAAGCACATGAGAAATGGCAAGAATGTTCCAAACGCAGCCGCATGTAAACGCAGGTAATCGCACTGTACAAATGCAGCTGATCGCAGTGCCTGGAGTCTTGAATTTCACAGAACATATTAAATGCTTTTAACTGCGGCAGAACAGCCATCCGTGTGAAAGGCGCCTTAGAAAAAGGTATAAAAAGTTTTATTACGATTCCCTCCCCTTTTACCTGAAAGCGCCTATTGCTAATGTTAACTTTCTCATATCTGGAATTTTTACTGCCAGAAGCATGTCAATCCACCATGCAGCAATGACATTTGTCTATAGGTTGCTAAGGCCAGGCATTGCATTTGTGCTGAGGGGATCGGGGACAGGTATTGCGATGTCCAATACCTTGGCAAGCCATTGCCAATCCTGGGCATCGTTACATGCCATTGCAGAGGTGCTTAAATTGTAGGAATATATAAAATATGCAAATACAGCTCTGCATCCATTAATACATCATTAACTGCATTTTAAAATGGAATCAGTGCAAGTACCTCAATTTGATCTGGCATCAGCCTCTTGCATTCTCTGTATAGGAGGTTTGCAGTGTAAGTGGAAGAAGCAGCACAAGGAACCAATCAGTTCATGTGCTGACAGGGAGCATGGTGACAGGAAGAGAAAACAGAGTGACAGAGATGAGCTGATAACAGTGTTCTGCTTTTCTATTCACTGTCCAGTCACTGGCTCAGAAAATTCCAGATCAACCTGGGCTAAGATGAAATAGGTTGAATGATGCTGGCCATCAGACTGTAGGCATATTATTGCAGAAAAAAGTACTGCAGGGAGGGAACTTTGGAATGAAGTTGAATATTGCAGCAATGGCTTGTTGTGCTATTTTATCTTTTGATGGGTGGACACTGTGCCATACTAACAAGTATTTATTGTACATTTTAGTCACAGAAAAAATGTTTTAGTTAAACTAATTCCTATCATTTGGGTGGCTTCCATCATGCAATTTATCTTTAATTTTTTTTCACCCATGAAATGAACCCGAGTCCAGCCTGCAAAACTACATTCCAGTGTGCATCACGTTCTGTCTTGACTACACGTCAAAGCTGTGCCAACATACATTGGTTCACAAGGAAAAAGCCAGAGTCATACCGCGATGAGGGATAGATACTAGTCACAAGAAGACTGGAGGCTTGACTCTAGAGGCTATATAACTCCTCACACTTACTCAGTTATAGAATACAGTCCAAAAACAATGGTAAATGGGGGGAAGGAAAAGTGTTCAGCAATGGACTCCAAGAAAATTATTTTACGATAAGCGCAAAACCCCTTCAACCTAATTTAGCATCTGCCAATACAGAGACATTAAGGTTATAGAATTTGAGTTGGCCATACATTATATACAATTTTCTTATTCAATTTCCTTTAGATTTACCTTCAACTTTGTAGTGCAAAGGCCTGCCTGATTGCATACAAATTAAAAGTGTTTAGGCTTGACCTCATATTATATGGTTTTGGTAAATCTAAAAGAAAATTGTACAAATTGTATAATGTATGGCCAGCCTTACTGAACATGTTCACAGAAGACCAGGTTGCAGCCTTGCAGATTTGAAACACAGAGATCTGATGAGGTCACAGCAAAAGAAGCACTTCCTTCCCTAGTAAAGTGGACTTAAAGGGGTTGAAAAGTCTCAAGGTTGTCCACATTAATGCATTGTATGCATTAAAGGTGAAAAACCTCCTTTGCTGCAGCTGACCACCAGAGCCACTCCCCCCCCCTTTCCTTACCTGAGCCGATCTGTTCCAGCGCCGTGCACAAGCCCAGAGACTCCAGTCGCTGTCTCCATCCTCATTAGATAGATTGATAGCAGGGGGCAGGGCTGAGTCCTGCTGCCTGCGTCAATGGACGCAGCAGCAGGACACGGGAGCGTGCCCGCACGGGTGCCCCCATGGAAAGCGGCTCTTTGTGGGGGCACCCGATGAAGAGGAGCAGCCAGAAGAGCCGCCGGGGCACCCCAGAAGGGGAGGATCAGGGCTGCACAGAGCAGGTAAGTATAACATGTTTATTATTAAAAAAAAAAAAATCCTTTACAATCACTTTAAACAGGAAAAGGAAATACAATCTCACAATTCATAGGCCCACACAACATCCATTTGAATCCACTTCAAAATAGTTTATCTGTAAGATACAGAGCATCTACTGGGACCTTATAGAATAGAACAAACAGAGAACACCTCTAATTAAAAGAAACAGTGGGACAAAGTAACCTCATTACATCCAGGTGATGAATATAGATCTCCTTGGGGTCAACTAGTGTCAGACACAGGGAACATAACCCCATATATTCACAAAGCAGAGAAGCATCTTGGGTGAAAAAGAAAGTCATTGGTCTCACAATCACCTTGTCTTATGTATGGTCAACAGGACAACAGTGAAAAGTCTTCTAACAGAAGTGATGATCACAAGGAAGTTTACCTTATGAAAGTAACTCCATAATTAGGTTTAAATGGGAGTCTGTTTAAAACCATCATTTTTTAGATTTAAATGCCACAGCTGGAGTGGAGGCCTAACAGGGAGAGCAATGTGTGTAACCCCTTGTAGACATGTATGAATCAGTGACCAATTATCAAGAGGGCATTGGAAAGAAAAAAAGAATGTAGACACCTGACCTTGATGGTGCCAATGGTCAAATGTTATCCTATTTGCAACTGGAGAAAAGAAAGAATGCAGCCAGCCACCAAAAAGGGACACAGGTAAACCTGCAGAGAGTCACAACAGTGCAAAGACATTTACAAAAAGTAGATTTGCGAGCTTCAGCATGGGTAGGACAGCCAAATCGAATAAGCCCATCTCTCAAATTCTGGTTTTGAATACTGTCAGTTACCATTACTCTGATGTAGAAAATTTGCTGAACAGGATTCTGAAGCTCCAACTTCTCCTAGGCAAGAAGACCTTGGCCCGAAAGGAATCCCAGAGAAGGCCTAGATAACTCATGCAATAAGATGTGTGAGTGAGAGTTCACGGCAATGGAGGCCTGCTTGCACAGCAACAGATTGTACACCTTATAAAATGACTGGAAAACCATTGAGAAGAAAAGACCCAGAACTGGACCTTTGTGAACACTCTCAGAGCCAAAACAAGGCCAAAGTGAAGGGTCACAAACTGATAATGGTTGCTGCCTCCTACACCAAAACAAAGAAATAGCTGATGACCCGTAGGGACAGAAATGAAAATATATGCACCCATTCTACCAATGGGGGTCAAGAAATCCCAGTAATGAAGGGGAGCAATAAGGGATGTATAAAGGGTTTAAGAACCTTCAAGTCCAAGACGGGTCAAACCCTGGAACTGGTGGGTTCTGGCCACCAGGAGGCGGTGGATATATTAGTTGGTTTGAATTCCTGGAGTTATCACAGGAACACAGAATGTAAGGGATGTTTTGATGCAGAGAAAAAAAAGGGGTCGACATACATCGCTGTTCCTTAGGTTTTCATTCCCAAGGAAAAAAGTATCCTGATCCTCCTCTCTTGAGCTTAATGATTTCTTACAGCAAATATCCAAAAGAAAATGGTCTCCTACCAGGGTAGGTTTAACAAGACCTGTTTTCTCCACCAACCAGCAGTTAACCAAGAGTGCCCTGTGGATCTGGACAAAGAAAAAAAAAAAAGTTATGCGAGGCATACCCCAGATAGCATCCAATGTTGCATCGCACAGAAGGTTCAACAACAATTATCTGGTCTACACAATTTTAGTAATGCCAGCAGGTATTAGGTCCCTGCTAAGGGAATTAGCCCTATTAGTCAAAGTCTGAGTGATGAGTGTGGAGGCAAGCATGGGTCAGGAATTTGCATCCAATTTCTTATCAGTAGGATGCTTAAGGAAGGATCATCTCCTATGGGGACAAATATCTGGAAGCATTTGGGGGAAGAAGTATTGTTTGAGTGTTTCTAATCAAAGAAAAAACAGCAAATAAGAGATGAGGGAATACCTTAGAGAAGTGTCCTGGTCTAACAAACCAAGGCCTGATACTGTGCAGGCAGAGGGAACTGAAGTGACCACCAGCTTCAAAGTGAGACACCTCTAATAGAAAGTATGCACAATATCTCACAAAAGTGCTTACACCCTCACATTTTTGTAAATATTTTATTATATCTTTTCATATAAAATGACGCTTTGCTACAATGTAAAGTAGTGAGTGTACAGCTTGTATAACAGTGTAAATTTGTTGTCCCCTCAAAATAACTCAACACACAGCCATTAATGTCTAAACAGATGGCAACAAAAGTGAGTACACCCCTAAGTGAAAATGTCTGAATTGGGCCCAATTAGCCATTTTCCCTCCCCAGTGTCATGTGACTCCATATTGTTACAAGGTTTCAGGTGTGAATGGGCGCAGGTGTGTTAAATTTGGTGTTATCGCTCTTACTCACTCATACTGGTCACTGGAAGTTCAACATGGCACCTCATGGCAAAGAACTCTGAGGATCTGAAAAAAAATGTTGCTATATCTAAAGATGGCCTAGGCTATAAGAAGTATGCCAAGACCCTGAAACTGAGCTGCAGCACGGTGGCCAAGACCATACAGCGGTTTAACAGGACAGGTTGTTCCACTCAGAACAGGCCTCAACATGATCGACTAAAGAAGTTGAGGGCACGTGCCCAGCATCATATCCAGAGGTTGTCTTTGGGAAATAGACATATGAGTGCTGAAAGCATTGCTGCAAAGGTTGAAGGGGTGGGGGATCAGCCTGTTAGTGCTCAGACCACACACCGCACAATGCATCAAATTGGTCTGCATGGTTGTTGTCCCAGAAGGAACAACAGTTTGTTGAAGACAAGCAGACTAAGGACATGGATTACTGGAACCATGTCCTGTGGTCTGATGAGACTAAGATAAACTTATTTGGTTCAGATGATGTCAATCGTGTGTGGCGGATAACCAGGTGAGGAGTACAAAGACAAGTGTGTCTTGCCTACAGTCAAGCATGATGGTGGGAGTGTCATGGTCTGGGGCTGCATGACTGCTGCCAGCACTGGGGAGCTACAGTTCATTGAGGGAACCATGAATGCCAACATGTACTGTGACATACTGGAGCAGAGCATGATCCCCTCCCTTCGAAAAACTGGGCCGCAGGGCAGTATTCCAACATAACGACCCCAAACACACCTCCAAGACGACCACTGCCTTGCTAAAGAAGCTGAGGGTAAAGGTGATAGACTGGGCAAGCATATCTCCAGACCTAAACCGTATTAAGCATCTGTGGGGCATCCTCAAATGGAAGGTGGAGGAGTGCAAGGTCTCTAACAGCCACCAGCTCCATGATGTCCTTAGAGGAGTGGAAGAGGACTCCAGTGGCAACCTGTGAAGCTCTGGTGAACTCCATGCTCAAGAGGGTTAAGGCAGTGCTGGGAAATAATTGGTGGCCACACAAATTAACTTAGGGGTGTACTCACTTTTGTTGCCAGTGGTTTAGACATTAATGGCTGTGTGTTGAGTTATTCTGAAGGGACAGCAAATTTACATTGGTATACAAGCTGTAGACTCACTACTTTACATTGTAGCAAAGTGTCATTTCTTCAGTGTTATCACATGAAAAGATATAAAAATATTTACAAAAATGTGAGATACTGTAGCTTACCTTTGTTTTGGAGCCATAACTGCCAAGTGGAATTCAGCTGGCAATGCTAAACTGCAATGCCTAGTACAGACGATGAAAAAATTGGATGAAAAATACCGCTTTTAGAGCGATTGCCCGATAATCTGACTGTTAGTACACAGCTTTCAATCAAAATAGTTCATGAAAAATTATCCGAAAAGACAAGTATGAAAATTTTTCTCATAAGATAACAGAACAAATTATTTTCATTCAGGCTCAGTTCACACTAGAACACGCAGCGGCTCACAGCAGGACTCCATTCACTGTTTCAGATCCAATTACAGCTCGAATTTTGGGCTGAATTCGGACCTGAAATGGACCAAAAAACACACAGGGCTCCTGTGCAATTTGCACCAGAACCGCTGCGGAGATGTGTAAACCGGCTCCATAGAGAGTTGGTCACAATCTCCTGCTATGTAAATTGGAAGCGGTGAAAACCCAAATCTTATAAATGTTAACCCAGCCTTAATCAGTACAGTATTTGTCAGATAAAAAAAATCCGAGTGACCAAGATCGTACATGCTTGGAAATGATATACATTACAAGAGAATACATTACATCAATGCGGCATGTAGTATTCTGTCTTATGAATTTCGATATGAGACTAGCATACAAAAAAAAAAACAGGGAAAAAAAAAACGGATGATCAAATGTCCGATTTGCTCATCTTGTATACCAGGTTTAAAAAGGAGAAAATAGTGTCCGACAATAAATCTTCAGGATGATCCTCTATAGCCTCAGGATATAAATCATTGATGTGCCTGGACTAGCTGGTAAAGGAGAAAAACTTAAAAACTGAGTGGACGTTTGGCGATAAGATTTACAGAGGGCTATGGCTGTGACCACAATACCGCAGACAGATAATAAAATCCTCATATGTAAAAAGTGTGGTGCTGCAGCTGAAAGTCAAAGCCTGAGTGCCTCTATCCAATTACCCGTACGTCGCTGGACTTTGGGTGGTAAAAATGGGATGATGCCTGCAGCTGCAGGCATCTCCCCGGTACCATTTTTTTTTTTTTTTTTAGAGCCAGCAGTCGATTCTCTTGTTAAAGCAATCCTAGTGGCTAACTAGCTGCTGGACTGCTTTTACAAACATTGTGGTTTTTGCATTAAAATTCAAAAAAGTTTATTTTTTCCCAGAAAAACAACTGCGCAAATATCGCGTGACATAAAAAAAATTGCAAACCCCAACGATTTATTCTCTAGGGCCTCTGCTTTAGAAAAAAAAATATATAATGTTTGGGGGTTCCAAGTGGTTATACATTAGGAAGAAGACAAGTCAGGATAGATCTCTGACATATGCAGTGCCCGTCATAGCATAAAGCTCAGCAGCACTGACTTTCCACCTGTGCTGCTTTGTACAAACTATCCTGTGCAGTGTCTACAGAAGCCATGTAGCTGTAGGCAAGGGAAAAAAGATCCTCTTGATGACGTCACCAGCCTGGACAAGGAGGCTGGTGGAAAGGAACAATGGTGGTACAGGTATCTGGTTCTAGTGAGCAAGAAAAAAAGAGTCCTTACATATAAAGAGCACCTGTCATTTCAGATCCATCATGGAAGCTCCTGTTAGGGGGCATCCACTCACCTGCTTCCGTCACGTCCCTCACCTTGTTGTGTCACTGCCACATCACCAGCCAACTCATTAAAGTGAATGAGACTGTCGGTGAGTCAACAGCGGGTCAGAGGAGGAGCCATTGCGGGACGGGGATGACAGTTGCTCTTTAAAAATTATGATTTAAATCAAGTTTATTTAAATCAAGCCTTTTTACTAGTGATTTAAATCAAAACCACGCTGCTCCTAAATGTGCACCGGCGCATGTGCTCTGAAGGAATGGCATATCCGTGCTGTTCCTTCGGAGTCCTGTGTCATAAATGGTGGTGCATGCGTGAGAGTGAAGTTATTGCGGCTCCGGCCACTCACACAGCCGGAGTCTGCGAACCCAGAAGGAAGACCAGGTGAAGATGGAAGCTTCGTCAGCGGTGACAGTGCACCACTGGAGGGCTTTGTTCTAAGGCAAGTTTCACATAGTGTGCTAGTATGTGATGCATACTAGCACATTATGGAACTGCCTTGCAGGTTTAAAAACACTTTACTACAGCTTTAAAGTGGTTACAGACCACTTTGACCTACAGGTAAGGCTAGATTAAGGCCAAGGTCCAAGAAATATCTCCTAAACCTACATGGTTTAGGAGATATTTGCAAAAGGACAGGCACCGCTGTCTACGGCGCATGCGCCATAAACAGCGGCGCGCAGGCGCACTGAGCATGCCGCTAACGGCGATATGCCGTTAGTGGCGGCTCCCGTGTGCATGCGCAAGAGTGACGTCATCTCGGCTCCGGTCAATCATAGCGCCGGAGCCACGATACCCGGAAAGAAGATGGACGCTCCGTAGCAGAGGGGATAGTGGTGACATCACAGGCTCCTGTGTCAGGTAAGTGACACATAATGGGCTACTATGCGATGCATAGTAGCCCATTATGCTTTACTTTTGCAGGGAAACAAAGAGGAAGTAAACCCATTAGGGTTTACTTCCTCTTTAAGCACAGAAGTACCTAGGCACGCTCTTACATTAGGAATTGCATTGCTATTTTTCAGAAGACAAAAGATACATTCTTTCAGGGTATGGCTTCAACAGAATTAACCTTTGGAAAGGATTCCTATAAAAAGCAAATCTTTGTTAACTGAGGTCCACTTCAGGAAACACGTGTATAATACCGGCAATTCATGTACCAGCAAATGTCATGTTTCCTTCACAATAAATAATACAAAAATGAGAAGAAAAAAAAAACAATGAATGCATATATGTATAGCCACCACCTGGAAATGTTCACTTGATGGTCATAGCATGCTATCTACCTCCAGATTTTGTAGCATTTGTCAAATAGTTGACCTCAATGCCTGGCATATATATCACAATTATTTTACCTTTCTATATATCAAATTATTATTACTAGCACAGACAGAGAGGCAATGTTGGATAGAAGGCACAGCCGATTCTGTCAGAAATATAAATGGTTGTGTGTGTTTATGAGGACAGTGACATCACAAAGTGCCATGAACCTCCAAACTGCAGCTGTGATACTGGCACAGTCATCTCTCTGTTCTGCTCTCACTTGTGATGTGATGCCATATTCTCCAGCCTGCTCAGCTCTACGGCGAACAGTATACGTCTGCCAGTCTCTGTTAATTATACGGATAACTAAAATCACAAAGTCGGCATCCATAAATCAGAAACAAAGCAGCTAATCATCATTAACAGACCACAAAAGCAAAAAAATAAAGTCCATTTATGTATTACTACTAACACTCATACACAGAATTACCAAAAGTATTGGGAGGCCTGCCTTAACATGCACATAAACTTTATTGGCATCCCAGTCTTAGTCCATACTAGGGCTGCAACTAACGATTATTTTCATAATCGATTAGTTGGCCGATTATTGTTTTGATTAATCGAATAATCAGTTAATAACCTTTAAAAAAAAGTGTGGTGTATAATTTAGTTAATATGTAAAGTTTAAAAAAAAAAGGCAATTTATTCTTAAATATCTCTATGCAGTGGTAAATATAAACAACCAACTATATGGTTAGGGAGCAAAATATTGAATCCACTCTGAGAATAACAGACGGAAGAGATATACTGTATATACTATTAGAGGAGATATACTGTATACACTATTAGAAGAGAAATACTGTTTTTTGGCCAATTTGTTGTTGGGCAGATTAAAAAATACAAATTGCTGCAAAAACGCATTACATGCTTTTCTGCAGCTTCTCCATTGAAGTATATTGAGCCTAAAAAGCACCGTTTTGCGTTAAAAAAAAAAAGTCCTTGACCCTTTCCAAATACGCATTGGCTGAAAAAAAAGCATAGATGTGAACGTGTCCCATAGGAAACCATGTTAAATGAACTGTAGTGTGTTTCTGCAAAAAACACCAAAAAACACATAGATGTGAACCAGGTCTAAGACGTTTAGTAACATAATGGGGGTTAAAAGAAACTAAAATGAGCCCTTTATAGTACAAAATAAGCAAATAATCGCAACTGTAAGGGGTTCATTTTTTTACTGTAGAACGGTGAAAGTAATATTTACAGTAGCGATTATTTGCTCTTTTTGTACTATAAAGGGCTCTTTTTTTTTAAAATCCCGATATGTTACTGGCCGATTAATCGATTATGAAAATAGTAATCGATTAATTTCATAATCGATTGTCGATTAATCGATTAGTTGTTTCAGCCCTAGTCCATAGGGTTCAATATTGGGTTGGTCCACCCTTTGCAGCTTATACTGGCTTCAACTCTTCTGGGAAGGCTGTCCACAAGGTTTAGGAGTGTGCCTATGGGGATTGAATTGCTAAAGGATAAACCAAAGAAATGGAAATAATTCGGTATTGGTAGCAGACTATCAAGGGCAATATAAAGCATTTGGAAAAATAATATCCAAACATTGGCCGATTCTCCTTCGAGACAATGTTTTGGCAAAAGTATTGCCGGACAAAACCAGGGTTTGTCTATAGAAGAGCACCCAACCTTGGGGACAAATTAGTAAAAAATGTACCGGATCCCCCCAAAAGATTGGGTACTTTTCTGGACCACAAATGGTTTTATACATGTGTAAAATGTAAAATGTGTAGAACCATCAAAGACAGAGGTAGAAAAACCACACAGTTCACATCTTTTGCCACCGACAAAGAGTATAATATAAATATGCTTATTACGTGCCAAAGCACACATATCTGCTGACCTGTCCATGTGGCTTGCAATACGTGGCCAGGACCACCAGGCAACTAAATGTAAGGATACGGAAACATCTGAATAATATTAAAAAAGGCTTTAAAAGTCTACCGGATAGATAAAATAGACACTGGAGGGGCATCAACATGACCATGGCAGTATCCCAAAATTAAACAAAATGGATACATGAACTAGGTAGTATGAGCCCAGCAGGCCTGAATATTGATATTGATATCAATTGTTTTATTTCTAATTTTTAATTGTAAAGTAAGGAGAGGCCACCATGGAGAATTCAACCCTAGGGAGAGGGGGGGGGGGGCTAAGAAAAGTGAGGGGGGTTGAAATTTTAACTCACCATCTCAATTCCACATTGGCCACCACATGCACATTGATTTATTTTTATTCATTTTAATTCTATTTTCATTTAATTTTTATTTTTATTTCATTTTTAAAATGTGTATTATTTATTTTTACTTTCATCATTTTAATTTTATACTTATTTTTATTTTCATTTTCATTAGTATTTTTTATTATTACATATTTTTGAATTTTATTTTATTTCATGTTTTACTATTTTATTTTACCACTCAATTTCCATTCCCTAACTTCTATTCATTCAGTTTAATCAATTTAGCACCCATTGCACATCACTATAACATGTATTTAAATAAAATAATACAATCAATCAATCAGTAGAGAGCATTAACATAACCTAACACTGGATGTCCACGTCGGACACAACACAAGAAAGTCACAGCATGGGAGGGTGTGATAACCTAATTCAACACAAGATGTCCCTCACCGGACTCAACACAGGGCACTAACAGCATAGAAGGGGTCAACAAGTTGCTTTGCAATACATTTTATGGGATGAACTTCCTGGTGGTGTGTTCTAATGATGCACAGGGGGAGGAGACCAATTTCTTATGATCACCCTATATAAATGACTGGAAAGCAAGAGAACTTTCTGCTTTTGAAAATGTCTCACTTTGATGATGAAACGCGTCAAGATTGAAGTCCCGATACGTAATTTCCAGCACAGATGTCGGTTCACACGCTGGTCTGTAGACAGTGTTACACAATAGGAGCCGACAGTTACACGGGGACGCCTATCAGAGTTGTTTACAATAACTTTTTAACTGGAAATTTTAAATAGTACGATGTCATTGCCGAATTAAAGTTAAGAATCTTACACCATGAGGAGTGCTTCTCTTTTTATATATTATATACCTGCACATCCTTGTCTATGAAGGCCACCTAAAGGAGGATAGCCATTACAGCGGGAGTCCCCCCTAAGAGACCTAAAGCACAGCTGACTCCCTTTGCTATAAGGTAGAGGAGTCCAACCTATCGGGTGAGTGCAGAACCACACGGTGGTGGAACACAAGTCACTGTTGGAACACGGCACATTAAAGCACTTTATATTGTTGTATTCTGCACATCCATAATCACAAGTCACTTTATTATTGCATATAAATAGTCACAAATTGATCCATTATTAATTAAATATACAGTCACTAATAATTAACACACCTGTTAAAGTCACTATTATAATAGTATTTACTAGTGGAATTTTACACCAATGTTCAAGGGGTTGAATATATTAAATGCACAAATATAGTTTCAATTAGTTGGAGGTGTAAGGCAAGCGCTGATTAGTTCAAATTCGCACATTTTTGTCTATGGGAATGTTTGACCATTCTTCCAGAAGCACATTTGTGAGGTCAGACACTGATTTGAATGAGAAGGCCTGGCTTGCAGTCTCCGCTCTAAGTCATCCCAAAGGAGTTCTATCGGGCTGAGGTCAGGACTCTGTGCAGGCCAGTCAAGTTCCTCCACCCCAAACTCTCTCATCCATGTGTCTTTATGGACCTTGCTTTGTGCACTGGTCCAAATCATTTGGTGGAGGGGGATTATGATGTGGGGTTGTTTTTCAGGGGTTGGGCTTGGCCCCTTATTTCCAGTAAAAGGAAATTCTTAAAGTGTCAGCATACCAAAGCATTTGGATAATTTCATGCTCCTGACTTTTCGGGAACAGTTTGGGGATGGCTCCTTCCTGTTCCAACATGAATGTGCACCAGTGCACAAACAAGGTCCATAAAGACATGAATGAGCGACTTTGGAGTGGAGGGAATTGACTGGCCTGCACAGAGTCCTGACCTCAACCCGATAGAACACCTTTGAGATGAATTAGAGCAGAGACTGTGAGCCAGGCCTTCTCGTCCACATCAGTGCCTGACCTCACAAATGCGCTTCTGGAATAGAGTTGCACGATTAATCGTTAAGAATCGAAATCGTGATTCTTTTGCCTTCCTGATCTTCAAAACAGCATTTCACGATTCTTTCTAACAAGTGCAGAGAGTTCTCACAGCTGGGAAAAAAAAAAAATCCAGGCAGCCTGTCAAGTTTTATCACAACATCTAGGACAAGTATAAACAAAGTAACATTTCTTCTAAGATCAAAGGAATGAACTTCTGCCTGTAGATGAGGGAAGTTTAACCACTTAAACACTAAACCTTTTTCTGGCAATTGCTGCTTACATGTTAAAAGGGGTTGTAAAGGTTCCTGTTTTTTCACGTTAATGCATCCTATGCATTAAGATGAAAAAACACCTGGCAATGACGGGCCCCCCAGCCCCCCGTTTTACTTACCTAAGCCCGTTTACCTGTTCGGCTCGTCCCCAGCGTCCTCTTCTCCACGGAGTCTCGGCGTTGATTGGATAGATTGATAGCAGCGCAGCAATTGGCTTCCGCTGCTGTCAATCAAATCCAATGACGAGGCCGCCAGGGGGCGGAACTGAGACGCAGAGTGTATGAGACGGGAGCGCGCCCACAAGGTAACCCCCTCGGAGAGAGCTTCCCGAGGGGGTTAGCTATTTTTTTTTAGCAGAGACCCATGAGAATAAAATGGTGGTTATTTAATGAATTAAAAAAAAACGAAACCGTAAAGTTAACCCAATTTTTTTGTATAATGTGAAAGATGATGTTACGCGAGAATCGTGAGCTTTATTCTGAGCAAAAAAATTGTGATTCTCATTTTAGCCAAAATCATGCACCTCTATTCTGGAAGAATGGTCAAACATTCCCATAGACACACGCCTAAACCTTGTGGACAGCCTTCCCAGAAGAGTTGAAGCTGTTATAGCTGCAAAGGGTGGGCCAACTCAATATTGAACCCTACGGACTAAGACTGCGATGCCAGTGTTAAGGCAGGCGCCACAATACTTTTGGTAATATAGTGTATATTTAACTAAAAGGTTACAACAACATGTGACATATTTGATTTTACTGTGTTACCTTCTGCTCTAGGTACAGGTGGATATAGTCACAGGTATCTGTGTCTGCAGCCAGGTCCCCCCAAAGAAGATCAATCACCTAGGGCCAACATTTGTGCTTAACCTACAGAAAGAGGCTGGGAAGACATGCTGTATAGTGGTCTTTTAAAGTTAGAGGAACAACACAATGCCTAATAACATGCTATACTGTATGTATTGAAAAAAGACAGACTTTTTTTTTTTTTACATGCAATCAGGACTGATGACCTTTCTTTGCCCCAAGCTGTACTGTTAAGTACAGTTTATAGTCAGTATGCTGCTTCTTTCCGTACACTACAAACCCAGACCTTCCTCCTACAGCCCTCAAACTGGACAGCAAATTCTCAATTCTATCTCCTCTACTTTACAGCTAGCCTTTGCTTTCTCCACTGTATGCTTATTTTCATACATCCCATGATGTACAGTCAAAACAAACAATACCAAATCTCCTCAACTATAGAGCACCCATATACCTCCTATATTTTAATGTATAGTCAAGACCGTACAACCAGCTTTACTGGGTAGTCAAAACCTTCCTACCTTCTCTACTTTGCAGTTAGGCCCAACTTACCTTCCCCAATGTACGGGAACACTCAATCTGCCTACTCTACTGCACAGTTAGACCACCCCCCCCCCCCGACCATTGTACAGATTGACCCATCTATAAGTGAAACCATGTCCACCCACCTCCTCTATTATACAACTTGACCCCATCCACCACCTCTAACGTACAGCTTGATCTCACCTACCTTTTATACTCTGTCAGTTCCCACCTACCTCATTCACTGTACAGCTTGTCATACCGCCTACTTCCACTATAAAGTAAGGTCCCACCTTCATCCTCTAGTGCACAGCTTAGCCCTACCCTACCACCTCTACTGTACAGCTTGGCCGCACCTTCCTCCAGTACTGTACCACCAGGTCCCAGCTATCTCTTTCTGTTGTGCTGCCAGTGTTCTGTCAAAAGAGCCAACTCGTCAAAATCTCCAATTACGTCACGTCCGGTGACTCTCCAGCAGCAGTAATTTACAGATTTCGATGACTTGGCTGTTTTCACAGAACACCGCGTACACACACTACGGTACACTATACAACGAAAGAACATTGTTCATTTGCCCGCTACTAACCAACAACATGGTCGCCTCTGAGGCGGCGACAACTTTTTTTTACTCCTTGCAGGTGTTCTGTCAAAACAGACAAGTCATCATGTACCGTAGTGTATACGCTGCCGGTGTTCTGTGAAAATAGCCAAGCCGTCAAAATCTGCAATTACTGCTGCTGGAGAGTCGCCGAAAGTGAAGTAATTGTAGATTAAAAAGAGTTGGCTCTTTTGACAGAATACCAGGTCCAATATACATTTTCTATTGTGCTGCAGGCAACACCTACCTCTTCTGTACCACCAGACCACACCTACTTCCTCCACTGTACCACCAGACTCCAGCTACCTCATCTACTGTGCCACCTACCTTCTTTACTGTACAGTTAGACCACAACCACTGCAGCCAGTCCCCCAGTCTTTTACACCCCTCCTATGTCTTACATGTTGCTAAATACCATACTGCATAACATCATCATCCTCCAACTTTCCTTCTAGATGTGCAGCCAGTATTCCACTATCCCCATTACTATAAATCCAAGATGATTGCTTATGTGATTTACTATACTGACAGACCCCTCCACTCTACTGCCTGTGCCTTGCATCATTCTACCCCCTATACCAGGGGTCTCAAACTGGCGGCCCTCCAGCTGTTGCAGAACTACAAGTCCCATGAGGCATTTCAAGGTTGACAATTACAAAACCGACTTCAACAGGCAGAGGCATGATGGGACTTGTAGTTCTGCAACAGCTGGAGGGCCACCGGTTTAAGACCCCTGCCCTATACTGTACAGACTGTACCATCTCTTATAATGTACAGGCAACGCCATTCTAAATTTGAAGGCTAAATTTGCCCTACATTCAATATTATACAGACAAATCCATCTTATATTCCCCAATACAGGGTGCTATGAACTGGTCTTACTACAGCACAAAATATTACAATGCAGCCTGCTAAGCATATGACCTTTACTGCAGTGCTATAACCAACAGCGTAGACTCCCAATGCTGCTCCATTAAACGCAGCTGCAGATTTCCGAGTAACAGGTTTATTTATGTAAGGCACTGCTTCATCCTGCTCATGGTTACTGGCTAAACAGGATGACGTATTTGGCTAGAGGGGAATCCACAGATAGTAGAGCGCAGAGTCCTATTAAAACAACATTTTTAGAGCCTGACAGTACGCACTCAGCGGTTTATTACTGTCGGTGTAATGAATCTGGCTGAGGAGTTAGAGTTTAATGACTGTAATTAGCACACACATTGTCAGGCCTCACTGCTTGATGTCAGTTCCATTCATAGACATTCAGGCAGTGTAAGAACTATGCTCATCAGACTAGGATGTTTAGGAAACCCTGAGAGACTTTGTCTATTCTCAACACATGCTGCTGAGGAATGCAAACAAACCTGCACCACGCCTGTCAAGTATAGATTAGGCTTCTACTGTATTTATTTCCTATAGCTTATTCACGTCACATTTATAGTCCTTTTATATATTGTGTCAACTCCATGCATCAAAAATTGCAAAAATAGGGTGCTGCTCAACAACATATCCAAATAAAAGTAATAAACAGAGAATTGCTGCACTATATTATAATCCAACACAATAATTCCTTTATATTATTACTACAGTGAAGAAAATTATATATTCAAACCAGTGAAAAGAACACCAAAATAGGGAAAGTCCACAACATCAAATGGTGAGAAAAATCTTAATGAATATCTAATAAAGTGATTTTCCATCCACCACCAAAGAGTGCAAGCCTCTTGCCGAATGGACATGACCTCTAATATCTGAGGTCATACGCACTTGTGTAACAATGGGTCATCATATACATGATGGTAAGCAACCTTTACAACAATCTCCCCCACAGGCTCATAAGTAATAAGTATAATATGGACCATACAAGAGGAAGAAAAAGGACTCCGCATAGTGTAAATCCGCAAAGTAATATCAATTATTAAAATGTTACTCACAAGCGCAGAAAAGTATCCGAGCATAAAAAGCATTAAAATCGTGCCACTCGCTCCAGCGGGCGTGATGACGTCAGTTTTGAGATGATCATCAGGTTTCACTTTAAATAGTTTGTTTAGACCAAGCTGGTCCAAACAAACTATTACCTCAACTGAGTGCTCCATTGGCTCCAAGTGCTGAATGTAGCTTCAGCTACTTACATTACACAGTGGTGGGTTCCAGCTGTGAGACAGAGACTTCCCGTCTCACACCTGTTACAAAACAATTGGTCTGAGCGGCACTCAGCCATTCATAGGCAGCTTTGTGATTCTGGGAATGAATTCAAAGCTTCCTCAGATTGGCACAGATCGTGATGTCATCAAACCGCCTCTCTGCCTCAGCCAATCAGAGGAAGCTTTGTATTTATTCACAAAATACAATGCTGTCTATGAATGACTGCACCCCGCTCAGACTGACTGTTTTGTTGTGGGTGTGAGACTGGAAGTCTCTGTCTCACAGCAGGAACACAGCACTGTGTGCTGTATGTAGCTGAAGCTACATACAATTCATACAGCACTTAGAGCCAATGCAGCACTTAAAGGAAATTATTAATATTATTATTCAGGATTCATAAAGTGCCAACAGTTTACCATATATAAAGACGGACAGTTTAGTCCAAACTAACTATTTCAAGTGATAGGAAACCTGGAGATCAGCTTTAAGTCACTCATCTGGAACAAAGTCAAAGTAAAGTCAAAACTTGATTTGCAAACTTGTTACAGGTCAGTGACTCAGAATGTATTAAGGCAGGAGGTTTAAATTGACAGCCATGTAACTAACCTTTTCAGAGTTTTATGTCAGCAGTGGCAGACTTCATATTCACAAGAGAGACTGACAGCAGTGGGAACCATAGGCAAATCTTGTGATGAGGAGGGAGTGGGGGGCCTGCTCGATCCCCACTGTGTGCATCTATGGACGCACACAACCCGGCTCAGAAGTGCAGCTGCACAGGTGCCCCCTCATTACCATGCCTGAGGGGGCACTTGGAGGAGAGAGGAGCAGGACAGTGCTGGAAGAGGACTCCAGAAGAGGAGGTAGAAGAATCACTAAGTTTCTGTTAAGAACCATTATGATTCCCACCCCCCCCGGATTCATCTCCACATAGGAGCAGTAGGAAGAACGCACCTTTTGTAGCCGTTGTGGTATAGATGGGTAAATCTTTAGCAGCTCTTTTGAGGATCTCCTGTTGGATTTCCTGCCTCTCTTCCTTTTCATACTGCTCCTTGTCAGATTTGGATAAGCAGAACTGAAATAAAGACATGGGATAACATTAGGTTGGCCTCTGCTGAAAGCAAATATTATACCGTGTGACTAACACAGATTAAATAAAGTCAATAGTGATAAGTCAACACCTGCTCACAAGGGGCACATCAAGGTACACGCAAACATCTACTGACTAGGAAACAGGCACAGCTAGTAAGCACGGTCTGCTTAAAGAATGTATTGCCCTGTATATGTCATGTCATCAGAGAACACTACACCTAGCGATACATGTCACACATGAATGCTCTATCCAGGGAAAGGGTTTGACAGCAGTCTTACGGCTGCCTTTCAGGATTTCAGATGATTAGCTGAACTGTTGTACCTTTGTAATTGCTGACCAAAAGTGTTTAGCTAAAAAAAAAACTAAAAAAAGAATGCTATACAGCAGTGGTCATCAACTCCTGTCCTCAGGGCCCACTAACAGGCCAGGTTTGCAAGATAACTGAAATACATCACAGGTGATATCATTTGCTGCTCAGTGATTGCAGTATTCTAGTCTGCATCTCCCCAAGGTAATACATAAAACCTGGCCTGTTAGTGGGCTCTGAGGACAGGGTTGATGATCACTGCTATACAGAACAGTGCTTGTGCTGTGTAATTTGGCCTCTATCACCTAAAAAAAACCTGGTTGATCCTGCCTGGCTATACCCTCCCCCCATGTAAACGGACCACGGTTTATCATGGCTGCAGAGCCCTGACACCGTGGTCAGTTTACGTGCCTCCGTCAACCACAGCTCTCCTCTCCCCCCCCCACCCCTGCCCGTCTACTCGTGTCACTGCCCGTCCCCTCCCCTCCTGCTGCTCTCATAACTACAATAAAATCCTCCCATCCCCTCTGTAACATAACAATATGTGCCCCTGTGCTACATAAAAAAATATGCTAACCTGTACATATATCAGAGCGGCTCCCGGCTCTCACTTGACTCCTCATCTCTCTCTCTCTCTCTCTCCTCCCCGGCTGACATCATCGGGAGTGCTTGTCGTCCCCCCCCCCCCCCGCTATAGCCGTCAGCCGGGCAGAGGAGAGAGCCAAGAAGTCACGTGAGCGCTGGGACCCGCTCTGATATAGATAAAGATCGGCATATTTTTATACGTACATACATATACACACACACACACATATATATATATATATATATATATATATATATATATATATATATATATGAGAAATACAGGCACAGGGAAACATATTGTTATCTTACAGAAGGTATGGGTGGTTTTTATAGTAGTGGCTTAACAACCACCTTAACCTCTCTTTTCCTGGGTGCCCTTTTAAAAAGGTGTTCAAACTACTTTGCACAGGCAAAGCTCAGGGTCATTTTAAAATGACTGTTAGCAAGCATATAATGCAGACACCTGCACAGGTCAGCAGTTCCAGCCACTATGAATGATTTTCAGGCCATTCTCAGACAAACTGATGGTTCCTGATGGAAGAGCTTGCCTGTTCCTTCCCACCTTTCACACATTCCCTTGCCCCATCATTAATATATTTTACAGGATTTATATAGCGCCAACAGTGTATGCAAAACTTTACAACATAACGGCAGACAGTACAATTACAATACAGTTTAATACAGGAGGAATCAGAGGACCCTACTTTTTAGAGCTTACAAACTAAGAGGGAGGGTCAAGAGATACAAAAGGTAATAACTGTGGGGGGTGGGCAGGAGGAGTAAAATGTACAGTTAGGTGGGGCAGGATAGGCCTCTGAAGAAATTAGTATTCAGGGGTCGTCTAAAAGTGGACAGAGTAGGAGATAGTCGGACCGATTGGGACAGGGAGTTCCAGAGGAAGGGAGAGGCTCAAGAGAAGTCCTGGGAGGCGAGCATGGGAGGGGGTGACAAAGAAGATAGAGAGCAGAAGGTCTTGGGAGGAACGGACAGAATGGTTTGGTTGGTATTTTGAGACAAGGTTAGTGATGTAGCTGGGGAAAGAGTTGTGGATGGCTTTGTAAGTTGCCGTTAGTATTTTGAATTGAATTAGTTGAATGAGTAGAGGCAAGTGAAGGGATTGGCAGAGAGGAGTAGCAGACACTGAGTGGTTTGTAAAGTGATGAATGTGGCGGCAACATTCATGATGCACTGAAGGGGGGACAGCCTATATAAATGTAAGCTAATGAGGAGGGAGTTGCAGTAGTCGAGGCAGGAGATGATCAGAGAGTGAACTAGGAGCTTTGTGCCGTCATTGGTTGGGAAAGGGGCCTATTTTGGAGATGTTGCGGAGGTTGAGGCGGCAAGATTTGGACAGTGATTGGATGTGAGGCTGAAAGGACAGTTTAGAGTACGGTATTAGGCCTACAACCTTGGCATGCAGGGACGGGCTGATAGTTGAGCTGTTGATTTTGACGGAGAAGTCAGAGGAAGAAGCATGTGGGGGAGGGAATATTATGAGCTCGGTTTTGGAGTTTGAGGAAGTGGTGACATCCAGGCTGATATGTAACAACAGCTTCAGGGAGCTTTGTGAAGGTTAGGGAAATAGGTGGAATTAGGAGCTCTGAGAGACTAAAGTGTAGATATATTCCTTTATCCATTTCCAAAAATACAGCTTCCAGCCCACTGACTGGATATTAACAGCAAAACACTATTAAGTCATCGTCTCTTTTGTCATGATATCAGATTCTGATACTAATGTCACTTGTATGAAATACAGTACATTTAATGAAGTCATTCATGACTGCATTATATGGTGTTTTAATTTCTACCTGGTGTTATGCTTTAATAGTTATAGAGAGGTATTGCTATCAAGTGTGTTAACGCTGCCATACACATTACAAGATACATTTGTTTCCTACATAACATACTATTCGTAATTTATGTAACATACAGTATCTCACAAAAGTGATAACACACTCACATTTTTGTAAATGTTGTATTATATTTTTTCATGTGACATCACTGAAGAAATGACACTTTGTTACAATGTAAAGTAGTGAGTGTACAGCTTGTATAACATTGTAAATTTGCTAAATAATCTAAATTGCTGGCAACAAAAGTGAGTACACCCCTAAGTAAAAATGTCCAAATTGGGCCCAATTAGCCATTTTCCTTCCACGGTGTCATGTGACTCAGTGTTACAAGGTCTCAGGTGTGAATGGAGAGCAGGTGAGTTAAATTTGGTGTTATCGCTCTCACTCTCTCATACTGGTCACTGGAAGTTCAACATAGCACCTCATGGCAAAGAACTCTCTGAGGATCTGAAAAAAAGAATTGTTGCTCTACATAAAGATGGCCTAGGCTATAAGAAGATTGCCAAGACCCTAAAATTGAGCTGGTGGCGAAGACCATACAGCTGTTTAACAAGGCCTCCCAACAGGCCTCGCCATGGTCGACCAAAGAAATTGAGTGCATGTGCTCAGCGTCATATCCAGAGGTTGTCTTTGCGGCATCCAGATTCTCTTGTTTCAAATCTTGTCTTTGGAAAATAGACGTACGAGTGCTGCCAGCATTGCTGCAGAGGTTGAAGGGGTGGGAGATCAGCCGGTCAGTGCTCAGACCATACACTGCATCAAATTGGTCTGCATAGCTGTCGTCCCAGAAGGAAGCCTCTTCTAAAAAGATGATGCAAAAGAAAGCCAGCAAACAGTTTGCTGAAGACAAGCAGACATGGATTACTGGAACCATGTCCTGTGGTCTGATGAGACCAAGATAAACGTATTTGGTCCAGATGGTGTCAAGCATGTGTGGCGGATAACCAGGTGAGGAGTACAAAGACAAGTGTGTCTTGCCTACAGTCAAGCATGACGGTGGGAGTGTCATGGTCTGGGGCTGCATGAGTGCTGCCGGCACTGGGGAGCTACAGTTTATTGAGGGAACCATGAATGCCAACGTGTACTGTGATATACTGAAGCAGAGCATGATTCCCTCTCTTCGGAGACTGGGCCACAGGGCAGTATTCCAGCATGATAACGACCCAAAACGCACCTCCAAGATGACCACTGCCTTGCTAAAGAAGCTGAGGGTAAAGGTGATAGAGTGCCCAAGCATGTCTTCAGACCTAAACCCTATTGAGCATCTGTGGGGTATCATCAAACGTTAGGTGAAAGGAGCACAAGATCTCTAACATCCACCAGCTCCATGATGTCGACATGTAGGGGTGAAAGAGGACTCGTGGCAACCTGTGAACTTCTGGTGAACTCCATGCTCAAGAGGGTTAAGGCAGTGCTGGAAAATAATGGTGGCCACACAAAATATTGACACTTTGGGCCCAATTTGGACATGTTCACTTAGGGGTGTACTCCCTTTTGTTGCCAGCGGTTTAGACATTAATGGCTGTGTGTTGTTATTTTGAGAGGACAGGAAATTTACACTGTTATACAAGCCATACACTCACTACTTTACATTGTACCAAAGTGTAATTTCTTCAGTGTTCTCACGTGAAAAGATATAATAAAATATTTACACGAATGTAAGGGGGTGTACACACTTTTGTAAGATACTGTAAATAATCCCACTGAATGACCCCTGGAGACTGGCACCACAGGAGATCCAGGAGGCAGGAACTTTTTTTTCAGTGTTTAACTCATCTGATAAACTAGAGGCTCTATAGTACTAAATAGTAGATGTGGAGATCAGGTGAGCGAAGAATGCTCCAAGTACCTGATTGGTCTTTACTAAATGATCAGATCCCTTTATCTATGGCCAATGTTATGGCTCTACTACATAGATAAGTTCTCAAATGGCCTATTGCTTGAACTGACAATTATTCTTTTGTGATATATCACAGGCTTTGCAGCCAGTGGAAGAGTATGTGACAGTTACTGTCAAAAATGTTGATATGCCAGTATCATGTTACACATGCATTGTCCGTTTGCGAATAATAATTTTGTTCCTACCTCACTCCGTAGCTAGAGGACACACTATGTAGTTAGTCCCAGCCTTCTTTTATGACTTGCACAAGTTTTTGGATAAAAGCTTTCTATGCAAGTGCGCGGATTCGGGAGCGAATATGTTCTGACCGAGCTCCGCTCGCCGCCAGACTTTCCCAAGCGATAATTAGCGATCTGGGAGACTTCTGTCCTTGCTCGGGCTCAGAACCGCATTATGCAGCTGAGGACGACTAAATAAAATCAGCCGTGCTTAAATACCACCGCCCGTTCAGAGCAACCCTTACATGTAGCACAGCAGGTCTCTTCTCCCAAGATGGCGCAGACCCAGAAGAGACACAAGACCCGGGCTCCACAAGGCTCGGCCTACCCCCACGCTACAGCGGCTGTTTTGCAGACTTCCATAAATGCGGCAGCCACATCACAAGCTAGCCAACAGCCAAATCCATTCTCTTCTCAGTCCCAGGATGAGACATCACCGCCACACAGAGTTGAGCATTTTCAGTTCTCCCCTGCCTCTGAACATCACGGAGAAGGCCCTGATTATGCAGGATCCCCGGCTCTTCCTTAGACAAACATATGGCAGACTTGACAGAAGCTGTTCTGAGCCAGTCTAGCTCTGTGCAGGATCATCCTCAGCCTCCACTACCTGCTTCTTATTCAGGAGATGCTGCATTGCTGGCCCGCTTTCTCATTATTGCTCCAACAGGAGCTATCCAAAGCATGTACCATAATAACAGATGAAATGAAAGGTGACTTTCACGACATTGGAGAGAGGCTAGACACAATTGAATCAAAGATGGATGGCACCGTGGCAAGGGTAAATTAGAACACTACCCTGATTTCATCTTTACAAGAGCAACTTGAGCAGGCCAATATGAAAATGGAGCATCTGGAAAATAGATCTAGACGCTACAATTTTCGCATACGCGGATTACCGGAGTCGGTCCATGATCTGGAAGATGCGGTTCATACTCTGATGCAGGACCTAATACCAGAAATCGCTCCACATCACCTGGAGATTGATAGAGTACATCGAGCGCTAACGGCTCCAATACCCGACAGCCTCCCCAGAGACGTGATTGTGAAACCACATTACTATAGGATAAAGGAAAAAATTATGTGGGAAACTAGGAGCAGGGGAGATATTTTTTTACTGGGTCATTCAGTCCAACTTTTTGCCTATATCTCCCAAATGACCATTCAAAAGAGAAGATCTCTAAAGCCGTTGCTCACACACCTCGTGAATAGACACATAAAAGAAATTCTTGAATTGGGACTGATTTCCTGTGACCCCTCTTCCACTTCCCCTCAACAAGGCAGGGATCGGCCGATCTCACGCATTTTTCCTCCAAATGACCCTCTACATCGGTGGGAACTCATGGATGAACCAGCATCTTCGGAAATTTTTCTCTCCTTTGCTCAGTAACTTGCACAACAAAACCCGGATGGGCAGTAGGCCTGTGATTTTTTTTGATCTTAGCAATTGCCGATCTCTTTTAAACAAGATGGATGGGGGGCGTGGCCAAGATGGAAGACTGAGCGGACGTGTTCCTGAGCTCTCCTGGAGTGTGATCCGGTAAATTATCCGTTCTATCTATTCTCACCTGCTAATAAGAGACCTAAACTAGTTGGATGCCTTCTAGAACTCCGGGCTACCAGAAGAGGGGCAAAAAATTGAAGTTCCCCCCTGATTTACCCGTAGAGATCGCTTCAAACTCCGGCTCCACGAGATCCCCTGCGCGCCATAGCAACATGGCGTCACAGACAGACCACGAGGAGAACTCAGTGTCGGCGCCTCCGGGATTGTCAGAGATCATGGCGGCAATTACAACCTGCCAAGCTGCCGTTACCTCCTGCCAATCTACCTTAGCCTCAAAAATAGAGGAGGTGCAGTTGGATGTCGGCCTGATTAGGCAAGATCTGGACAAGATCCGTGCCAGAGTGATGGAGGCTGAGAACAGAGTTGGAATGGTGGAGGACACAGTCAACGACCATGCTACTTCCATTCGCATATTGCAAACTAAGGTCAAGGCGCTCGAATACCGTGCAGAAGATGCCGAGAACCGGAACCGCCGGAACAATCTGAGGATCGTGGGCCTCCCGGAGGGAGTAGAGGGCCGTTCCCCGTCGCAGTTCACGGAGGGGCTGTTACGCTCCCTACTACCGGCAGCACAGCTCTCCCCTTATCTTGCGGTCGAAAGAGCCCACCGTGTACCGCCAAGACCTGGTCCTGAGGGAGCCCCTCCAAGAACCTTCATCCTCAGGCTATTGAACTTTCGAGACCGAGACGAGTTGCTTAGGGCGTCTCGTGCTGCGGGAGATTTACCCTTCCAGAATACCAAACTCCTACTATTCCCGGACTACAGCATGGAAACACAAAGACAGAGGCGATCCTTTGATGCGGTGAAGGCAACCCTGCGGAAGAAAGGTATAAAGTACAGCGTTCTATTCCCGGCCAAATTGAGGGTGATTGATGGTGAAACGGCACGCTTCTTTACCAGCCCCAGAGATGCTTTAGCTTGGCTGGATACTCTGCCTCCATAAGAAGTCCACTTTACAAGGCTCGGCTTTACCAGTAAGCTGTTTCTCCTATCTTGCTAGGCTGACTATCCCTGGATACTTCCTGACTCTGATTACTTCCACATAACCGAGGCTGGGGCTCCAGCCTCAACTAATGGGCTTGACACAGTTTATGTTAAGTGCCCCCGGCTCTTGTGGTTTTGTTATGCCGGACCCTGAGCAAGTTGACTGCTTTGAAGCACAGGAAGTACCCCAACACTGATCGTCAGCTTCGACAGTGAGTTACTTTCGATTTAGACTGTACTGGTGATCTCTCTGGTTTCTCTGAGGACGATGCAAATTATGGTAACGAACTCTAAGAATGTGCCCCTGCTTTAGGCAGGTGAATGCTGCAATTTCTCTACCTATATATGCCTGGTTACTTTTATTTCTGTTTTATTTCTGTTCTTTGGTCCCTTTTTTTTTTATTATTTTCCCCTTTTTTTCTTCCTTTTTCGATCACTCCAATGGCTCTAAAAGGAACTTACTACTCCCACATACGTCCCTGGTTCAGGGGATATGTGAGGTCTATATCCAAGCTCGCAACCCTGACTTAGGTTTACAATCTTAGTATTATGGGTGTTTGGGGATCCAAGCGCAACTCCTGTTTCCGAGGTGGGTGGGGGGGGGGAGTGTTTTGGGATGCTAATGGTTGGGCACCCATGTTATTTTTTTGTTTTATTGTTTTAACGTATTATTTTTGTCTGCAAAAATGTAAACGAAAATCACGGTTGGGCTATATAGACAGATATCTGTGGGCACATCCCTATCGCATGGAACTCGATTTTTTTGAGGTTCTGTGTGTTACGGATTCTCGGTGTGACTTGGAAGGGACAGGTTTTCCCCTGAAATTATCTTTCCTGTATACATCTAACATTATACCATTTTTATTTTTATTGATGCGCCTATCCCATGGCTAAGTGTTTGGTGGTTTCTTGGAATGTGAGAGGCCTCAACTCGGCGGTTAAGCGCTCCCTGGTACTTGCTTACCTGCGGAGACTCCGCCCACAAGTGTGTATACTCCAGGAGACACATCTTGTCGGTTCTCGCATTTTAAGTCTAAAGAAGGCCTGGGTGGGCGCGCACTACCATGCACCATACTCTAATTATGCGAGAGGCATTAGTATCCTAGTACATACATCCCTCCCATTTCAGACTGTTGAGGTGAAGTTAGACCCAGGGGGCAGATACATCCTACTACATGCCTTAATCTCTGAAATCCCTTTTGTAATAGTGGGGCTGTATCTACCACCACCGGCAGATATCGCTGTCCTCCATGAACTTATGCAAAAGGTTGTATTATATAATGTCGAAAATGTGTTATTTATGGGGGACTTCAACTTGGCCCCTTCTAAAGATGTTGACAGACTCCATGCTTCCGGTCCTCCCCAGCATGGACTCTCTCATTGGGCCTCCGCCTTCCACATGACGGATGTTTGGCACCACTACCACCCTTCGGATAGGGCATTCACATGCTTATCTACCACATACCGGACCATGTCCCGCATTGATTTGGCTTTTGCCTCCTCTACGTTACTTCGGAGGATTGAATCCTCCGAGATCCTTTCTAGAGGTATCTCGGATCATGCTCCGGTATCGGTTACTATTCGACTCTCTCATGTGGTGGGTGAGAGAGTGTGGAGGCTGTCTAAATACTGGATTATGGACCCCGATATTCAGGAAGAGCTCCCAGAGGCTCTATGCAATTTTTGGCTACACAATGAAGGTTCCACCGGGCCTCTAGTGCAATGGGATGCTTTTAAGGCCTGGCTTAGGGGGGAGTATATGACCCGCATTGCAGCCAAGAAGCGTGATTCTGTGCAGTCTCTGAGGGATCTGGAGGTGCGGACGAAGTTGAAAGAAGAGGAGTATATACAAAACCCTGATCAAAACCACTATGTGCCCTGGCAAGACTCTCTGAGGGAACTGTCCCTTCTGAGAGTCGAGCTAACTCAGAAATCTATGCTTGATAGTGCACAGAGAGTATTCGAATTCGGGGACAAGAACGGGAGGCTATTGGCTTGGTTAGCAAAGGGGAGGAATGGTGTCACCCATATTGGAGGGGTGAAGGCGCTGGATGGTCGGCTATTGACGACCCCAGCGGACATTAATGCAAGGTTTCTTGAGTTCTATCAGAACTTATACTCAGCTAGAGCGGGATTCAGTGGTGAGGAGCTACTCCGGTATCTGGAGAGGATTCCCTTCCCCTCCCTGACGGAGGAGAAACGTGAGGAACTAGATAAGGACATTTCATTAGAGGAAGTACAGGAGGCATTGGGCGCTATGCAGTCTGGGAAATCCCCTGGACCAGACGGCATCCCAATAGAATTCTATGCCACATACCAAGAACTCTTGGCACCAAGACTTACCTCGCTACTGCAGCGGTCGGCGGAACTGGGATCCATCCCAGATTCGTTATCCGAAGCGATTGTTGTGTTGGTGCCCAAGCCTGGCAAGGACCCGGAGGACTGCGCCTCCTACCGGCCTATTTCCCTCATCAATGCAGATGCTAAATTACTGGCCAAAATATTGGCCATTAGAATTGGTAAGGTGATGGAGGACCTGGTGCAGATTGATCAGACCGGTTTTATGCCGGGCAAGGGTACCGACATAAACATCCGTCGCCTGTTTCTGAATCTAGCTGCCGCCCATGACAACAGAGGAACCAGAGTCATAGCCTCTCTGGATGCAGAAAAGGCTTTCGACTCTGTAGAATGGGAGTACTTATGGGCGGTCATGCGGAAGTTTGGAATAGGCCCTCGCTTCATGCATTGGCTCCGGGTTCTGTATAAGGGTCCTAGGGCAAGAATTCGAGTAAATGATACCCTCTCGGATTTCTTTCTCCTCCAGAGGGGCACTCGGCAGGGCTGTCCCCTTTCCCCCAGCTTGTTTGCACTCGCCCTGGAGCCCCTGACGATTTTGGTCCGGGAATCCAGCCGTATAGTGGGACTCAGGATTGGCCCTCTGGAGGAGAAAATATCATTGTATGCTGACGATACCCTGCTTTACCTGCAGGATGCTGGTCCCTCATTGGAGGCTGCTCTGGAGGCCTTTGATGAGTTTGGGCAGTTCTCAGGGATACGTATAAACTGGTCCAAATCAGTCCTTTTCCCTTTAGATGGGCGGGCAAAAGAGCTGGCTCCTCAGACAGCATTGAGATGGGTAGAAGAATTTACGTACCTGGGTATAAAGATTGCTAGAGAACCCCAAGCATATCAACGCCTAAATCTTTTTCCGATAGTCGCGCAACTGAAAGAACACTGTTCCCGATGGGCTAATCTACCCCTAAATCTCCTTGGGAGGATTAATGTCTTGAAAATGATATACTTGCCCAAACTCAATTATGTGTTCCGAAACTGCCCGACGTGGATACCCCAAAATATTTTTAAAAATTTGGATACGTGTATTGGCTCCTTCCTATGGAGGGGATCGTCTCCACGTATAGCTCGTACTACTTTGCAGCTCCCCGTGAGTTTCGGTGGTCTAGCTTTACCTAACCTGACGGTGTACTATTGGGCGGCTGTCCTGGTCACGGTGAGGTGGTGGTTCGAACAATCTAGAGCTAACGCAGCGGTGTGTCTTGAGGCGGCTATCGTGGGATCCCTTGCTGAACTAAGCAACCTGCCCTACCGCGGGTCGTCGTCGTACCCCTCCTTGCCTGTGCCCACTGAAACTACTATAAGAGTCTGGGGAATGGCTAGGAAAAGGTTCTTGGCTGCCAGCCAGTGGTCTCCATTCTGCCCGTTGTGGGGGAACTCCACCCTCCCGCATTTTCGGACCATTCCGGATCCGCAGGTCTGGGCCAGATATGGTATCAGGGTTTTGAAAGATATTGTAATGTCAGGAACCCTTATACCATTCCGCACACTAGCGACTAGGCATAATCTCCCGGGATGGATGTTTTTTCGCTACTATCAGCTGCGACATGCCTTCCATGCGCAATTTCCGACCCCGCCGATTATTCAGGCAGATGCGGTTGAGGAGTTGCTCTCACAGGAGGCCTTGCAAAAACCCTTGTCTACGCTATACTTTACAATACTTAAGAAAGGCTCACCTAAGATGGAAGCCTTGTGGGTTAAGTGGAAGACAGATATTCCAAACCTAGACAGGGAAGCTTGGGATGAGTGTTTTGATGATGGTCTCCAGGTATTGATCTCCTCTAGGGATAAACTAATCCAAACCAAATTTTTGCATAGGGTGTACTTCACCCCTCAGAAGCTGCACAGAGCGTTCCCGTTGAAATCCTCGAATTGCCCGAGGTGCCAGTCGCTGGATAGTGACTACATCCACATGTTCTGGAGCTGTCCTCGACTCTCCAGATATTGGGCTGCTATAGAGGAATTTATACAGGTCAGACTACAGTTGGAAATTCCCTTGTCGCCAGAATTGGCCCTGTTAGGTATCCAAGATGACGAACAGAGACCCCGCTACACCAAGATACTACTGGCCCTACTCTTATTCTATGCAAAAAAAGTGATTCTGTTGAAATGGACGTCTAGTCGTCCACCTACAATAAGAACCTGGGAAGACTCAATAAATGCGGTCATACCGCTCTATAAATTAACTTATATAAGTAGAGGTTGTCCCCAAAAATTCGCCAAAGTCTGGCAACCATGGACTGACCCGATCTGACCTCCCTACTGGGTCTCTGAAGGATGTGGAGCTGGGCAGGCTTTGTGGTGTGTAGGGGATGTGCTGACCCCCCCCCCCCCCTATGTATTGTGCATTGACTACCTGTATTTTATGCTGACGTCGTTCCCCCCCCACCCCCCCCTGCCTGGTAACACCAAACTGTACAACACTTAAATGCTGAACTAATAACGCTTGCTGTATAATATCTGTACGATGTATAACTGCACTGTGTACTTGGCACACTATTTTCGTTTTTTCTACATTCTGTATATCATTTTCTCAAATAAAGACCAACCTTGTTGTTAAAAAACAGCCACTCAGGCTGTGGTTTATTACACACAAATTAAATAGCTGTGTGACTGTCCTCACAGATACCTGGCTGGATGGTTCTATACCTGATGAGGCCATTGAGCTGGCAGGCTGCTCTGTCTATCGAGCGGATAGGACTGCGGACTCTGGAAAGACTAAAGGAGGTGGTCTGTGTGTATATATCAACAATAACTGGAGTACAACTATCAATATTGTCAGGACATACTGTTCACCTGATTTGGAATATCTTATGCTAAAATGTAGACCTTTTTTCATACCAAGAGAATTTACTAATGTTATAATTGTGGCTGTGTACATACCTCCACAGGTTAATTCTATGCTGGCTCTGGAGGAATTATATGATGCTATCAACATTCAGCTGAATGCACATCCAGAGGGGGTTGTGATTGTGGCTGGCGATTTTAACCATGTGGAGCTAGAAATGGTTCTTCCTAAATTTTATAAAAATGTGCACTTTCCAACAAGGGAGAACAATATTTTAGATCAGGTATATACAAATGTTTCCAGTGCATATAAAGCTACTTTGTTGCCACATCTTGGTTTATCAGATCATACCTCTTTAATGATGATCCCATGTTATAAGCCTCTTGTTTGCAGAACAAAACCAGATATTAAAACCATACAGGTTTGGAGTGAGGAGTCAAATTCACTCCTGCAAGAGTGCTTTGAATTAACTGATTGGAATGTATTTGCACAGGATGCAGACTTAGAGGAATATGCTTCATCTATTCTAGCTTATATCCGCTTTTGTATGGAGATGTTCCTAGTTACAAAAACTATTAAGGTGTTCCCAAATCAAAAGCCTTGGTTGGATGGTAAAGTAAGGGCTCAGCTTAGAGCAAGGGATGTGGCCTATAGATCGGGCGACCCTATGGTTTATAGGAAAGCTCGGAATGAATTAAAGAAAGGCATTAAGGAGGCTAAGCGTAGATATAAACAGCGCATTGAATCTTATTTTGAAAATCAAAATTCTTGTAGCATGTGGAAGGGGATTAAAACAATGGTAGATTTTAAATCTAGGAATAAACAGGTTTGTAAAGTGCTCCCTGACACCTTAAACCAATTTTTTGCTCGCTTTGAGGGCCAAAATATGAGATGTGAAACCCATAGTAAAGAACTAGTGGAGGATGACCATTTATTGGTATTAAAAATACATGAGGTCAGGTCAAATTTGAGGAAGATTGACATCAGAAAGGCAGCAGGACCAGACGGAGTGTCAGGCCATATACTAAGGGGATGTGCAGACCAGTTAGCAGGTGTTTTTACTGATATTTTTAATTTGTCATTAAAGCAGGCTGCAGTACCTTCTTGTTTTAAATCTACTACTACTGTCCCAATACCTAAAAAATCAGCGGTATCATGCTTAAATGATTATCGCCCAGTTGCCCTAACTCCTATCATCATGAAATGTTTTGAGAGGCTCGTATTATCACATCTTAAGGCAAGCATTCCTGTTGATCTGGATAAGTATCAGTTTGCCTATCGTGCAAATAGGTGCACAGATGATGCAATTGCTATTGCATTGCATGCTGCCTTGACACATCTTGAGCACCCAAACACATATGTTAGGATGTTATTCATTGATTTTAGCTCTGCATTTAACACAGTAGTCCCTGACAAATTAGTGAAAAAGTTAAAAGCTTTGGGCCTATGTCCATTGCTGCGCTCATGGATTATGGATTTTCTAACAAACAGGCCACAAATGGTGAGAATAGGAGATCAGATGTCTAACACTATTATTTTGAATACAGGGGTACCACAGGGATGTGTGTTAAGTCCTGCCTTGTTTACATTGTTCACTCATGACTGTACTCCCATACATGCGTCTAACACTATAGTGAAGTTTGCTGATGACACCACTTTAGTGGGACTCATAAAAGATAATGATGAGACAGCTTATAGGCAGGAAATTCAACATTTGGTTGAGTGGTGTAGAGAAAATGATTTAATACTCAATACGGCAAAAACTAAAGAAATAATAGTGGATTATAGGAGATCAAGAAAGATCAATCATTGCCCGGTTCATATAGGTGGTGAGGAGGTGGAAAGGGTGGACACTATTAAATTTTTGGGAGTGCATATTACAAGGGAGTTGTCATGGTCTCAAAATACTTTTTTTCTAGTGAAAAAAGCGCAGCAGAGACTGTTTTTCCTTCGGAGACTGAAGCAGGCTGGATTGCCCTTAAGGCTTCTGGTCAATTTCTATCATTGTACCATTGAGAGTATTCTTCTCCACTGCGCTGTAGTGTGGTATGCCAGCTGCAGGGCGGAGGATAAGAAATGCCTGTCTCGTGTGGTGAAAACAGCACAGCGGATCATAGGAACAGATCTACCAAATTTGGACACAGCATATGCCAGCCGATTAAAAAAGCGGGCAAAAGCTATTAGTATTGATCCAACCCACCCAGGTTACAATGTGTTTGTCCCATTGCCATCAGGGAAAAGATATAGAACACTTAAAACGCACACTAATTGCTTAAAGCATAGTTTTTATCCTAGGGCCGTATTGTCCATAATCCCATCAGGTACAGTGTTTTAGGAATTTTATGTAGAATTTTAACATTCTTTTATTTATTTATTTTTAAATAACATTTTATATCTTGATATATTTAAATAGATATGTGGGCATGTGCTAGGAGTATGTATGTGTGGTTTTCTTGAGAAATGTTTTATTGCTGCTGTAAAGGGTATCCGAAAAAATTTTGTTGTATGTATACAATGACAATAAAGTATATCTATCTATCTATCTATCTATCTATCTATTTTGCCACACCGTTGTTTGTAATCCATCTGTTCCATTTATATCAAACACTCTTAATGGTCCGGTTATAGTATGGACATCTATGCTTTAGCCGCCGGAAAGGAATAAGCAGATATCTGTTCTTATGGAGGGTTTCAGTTTCTCCGACAGAGACTAATTAATGCAATATCTTTTTTTCCTTTCAATGTTGATAAACGTTGGATAGACGTGTCACTTCAGATTATTATTATTATTATACAGGATTTATATAGCGCCAACAGTTTACGTAGCGCTTTACAACTTGAGGGTAGACAGTACAAATACAATACACTTTAATACAGTAGGAATCAGAGGGCCCTGCTCCTTAGAGCTTATGCTCCCACTTTTCTTATAGCTTCATGAATGTAAAGTTGCTGGGGCGTAAACGCATGCCACTTTCCGGTGAGCTTGCCCCCCTCAGTTTGAGAGAGAGACAACCTCACACACTATTACGGGAACGTTGATATCCCAGAAGTCCTGTTTATATGTTTCGTTTGGTATGTTAGTGTTTTTTTTTTACTTGCAGCCCACCGACGGACAGTCACTCGGTGTGTTGCATTACTACGTTAATTTGACGCCTTTCTCTTCTTTTTTCCTACTTTTTTAATTTAGTGTACTCTCTCTCTTTGATCCAGAGGTTCCTCCGAGGAGTGATGTTATCCAAGAGGTTGTGATGGAAAACCATATCAGGTGAGTACAGTCTGTCGAGCCATCATGATGAACTCTCAATCGAATAGGTTTAGTCTTAACTCACAATGTTCGGGGCATTAACTCCCCCACAAAAAGAGCAATAGCATTCCAACAATATCATAGATGAGGAGCAAGTATTGTGTTTTTTACAGGAAACACTTTTCTCTTGTCCTTCGGCACCCAAATACTTAAATCCTCATTTTCCCACGTGTTAGTTGTCTAATGGCCCGGAAAAAAAGGGGGGAGTTGCAATTTGAATAGCGAAAAATGTCCCATTCACCCCAGATATGGTAATTAAGGATAAAGAAGGGAGGTATATTATGGTGGTTGGGAAAATACATGGACAAGCCATCTCCTTAGTCTCGTATTATGCCCCTAATGTAGGACAGATTCAGTTTTTTGAGACAATGTTATTGACATTGAACCCACGAGCTATGGGTCAGATCATCATATCAGATAGTAACATTCCCCTAGATCAAACTACTGACAGGACCAACCCACATAAACCAGTCTTAAAACACATTCTGAAAGAGGGGTGAAAACTGACTCGGTTGCTACACTCTCTTATGACCTTATAGAGGTATGGAGGGATCTACATCCAACAACTAGGGATTACACACATTATTCTCAAGTAAATAAGACATACTCTAGAATAGATAACTTATTCACCCCATTACAAACTCTTCCCTCAATTAAATCAGCTAAGATACTGACGGGTTCATGGTCAGATCACTCAGTGGTGCAAATTTCCTTTTCAGACTTGGGGACTAAACCAAGACTCACTGCATGGCGCCTCAACGCAGCTTTGATAAATGATCCTACTATTATTAAAGAAATAGAAACGGCCATTTGCCAATATTTTATTGACAATCGAGCCGCAGACTCCTCCCCTAGCATTAACTGGGCAGCGCATAAAGCCACTATTCGGGGAAAGCTGATTCAGCTGGCCGCCAGGCTCAAACGCATGCACATAGAAACAGTCCAACAAGAACAGGCTCTACATGCGATTTCATGCAAACAAAAAACAATCCCCATTTAGATCTGAGGCATAAAATTGATGCAGCTTGTACGGCGCTCAATATTAGTCTTACTACCAAAGCAAAGAAATACCTATGTTGGTCGAGGCATCGATTTTATACGATGGGGGATAAACCGACCACCCTATTAGCTAGGAAACTTCCCCCCCTGCCCTTACAACCCTGCCCTTCAAAAGCTACGCTTAAGGGATGGCAAAGTGACCCAGAACCCGCACTCATTGGTCCAAGAATTTTATGATTATTATTCTAAATTGTACGCTTCACCGACAGCTTTTCCCATAGCACTAGCAGACAATCCCACTACCTAAGTTGTTACATGAACATGTAGAGTTAATGGAGAAAGATTTCACTGAAGGAGAAGTCAAAGCAGCTATCAAGAGTTTACATCCCTCTAAGACACCTGGTCCCGATGGATTTTCGGGCCACTACTACAGAAAGTTCTGATTTGCTGACACCCCATATTTGCTTATTCTTTAATGATTTGAAGAAAGGTTCTTTCTTGGCCAGTCATGAAAACTCAGCTCTTATCCATGTTATCCCTAAACCCGGGAAGGACCATGGGGACTGTAACAACTACTGCCCAATATCACTTATTAATGTAGATCTTAAGCTGATGACCAAAGTGTTAGCAAACCAAATTAATACTTTTCTGGCGAGCTATATCCATCTAGACCAGGTTGGGTTTGTCGCCAATCGCCAGGCCCCAGATCAGACCCGTAGATTGATAGACCTAATTTCTGTGGTGCGATCCAACTGAGACAATAAAAGGTCATAGGAAAGCAATGATGTAGTCATTAGATCTCTGCAAGGCATTCGATTCCTTATCTTGGGACAGTTTTACGTTTTAAAGGGTTATGGATTTGGTGCGCGGTTTCTGACGGTCTTAAGCCGCGTACACACGGTCTGACTTTTCGGCTACAAAAGTCCGACAGCCCGTCCGACAGACTTTCGACGGATTTTTGGCGGACTTGCGGCAGACTTTCTAACGAACGGACTTGCCTACATACGATCACACAAAAGTCAGACGGATTCGTACGCGATGACGTACACCGGACTAAAATAAGGAAGTTGATAGCCAGTAACCAATAGCTGCCCTAGCATGGGTTTTTGTCTGTCGGACTAGCATACAGACGAGCGGATTTCTGGGTCCGGCGTAGTTACGACGTAAAGATTTGCGGCTGGAAAAGTCCGCTGAAAGTCCGGGGAAGCCCACACACGATCGGATTGCCAGCCGGCTTTGGTCCGTCGGACTTTTGTAGGCGAAAAGTCCGATTGTGTGTACGCGGCATTACGAACCCTTTACAACGGACCTACAGCTAGGATATTGGTGAAAGGTCACAGTTCACATCAATTGGACATTCATAGGGGAACTAGACAGGGGTGTCCCCTATGCCCCATTTTATTTATACTGGCCCTGGAGCCCCTGGCCATCAAACTTAGGAATCACCCCGACATCAAAGGGATACACTGCAGAGACCTAGAGCACAAATGTGCTCTATTTGCGGATGAAACCTTTTTACTACTCACTGCTCCGGTCACGTCACTCCCAATTCTTTTTTGTGCAATGCGCCATTTCTCTATTGTCTCGGGCCTCATTATTAATCATACTAAATCGGTTGCTCTGAATCTTTCACTAGAGGCAAACACGGTCACGCAATTACAGAACTCATTCCCCTTCAAATGGCAGACGAAGGCCCTCCCATATTTAGGCATCTTTCTGACTCCCACTATAGATAAGCTATATGTGACAAACTATCCCCCTTTATATAAAAAGATGATGGCAGACCTTAATCGATGGGAACGCAATCCACCATCATGGTTCGGCAGGCTGTACACAATAAAGATTAATCTTTTGCAAAGGTTATTATACTTGTTCAGAATATTGCCTGTCCAGATTTCCATGCCTGACTTATATAAATTTCAAAATAAGGTTTTAAAGTTTATCTGGGGGAAAAAGAAACCTCGGGTGAATAAACGCACCTTATACACACCGAAGTCAAGGGGTGGTCTGGGGGTCCCGGATCTAGCTACATACTACCGAACGGCACAACTGGATCAATTAATACGGTTCCACTCCTCATTACCACCATCAATATGGATGAAACTGGAATCCTCCTTATACCCAACAAGACCAATTAGTCATTTAATGTGGCTGCAACCAAAAGATAGGCCGGTCATGATGTGCCCGACACTATCATTCTCATTACATTTGTGGGACAGACTTGTAAAGCCCTATGGCTTTAAATCACCGCATACTCCTATGGCCCCCTTGGTCCTTAACCCAAAATTCGCTCCAGGTCTCCATCCCCACACATTTGCTTGGTGGACTAATAAAGGTTTACAGCGTATAGCCGATTTTTGTGACCACAGAGGGATCCTATCCAAGGACACCCTACGTGACAAACGTCAACTTCCAAACTCTGAATTCTTTCATTATGTTCAAATTGCTCAATTTTTAAAATCTCTACAGCGTACATCTGATATTACCACTTCCACACCAATGGAGAGTTTGTGTAGGACTTTTGATAAGTACACTGGGCACATCTCTAAAATTTATGGGAGTACTGACTTCTAAGTCAGAAAAATTGTTCTACATGACGAAATGGGAACAAGATCTAGTCAAAACTTTTGAAATGGATGAATGGTCTAAAATGGTACAGTGTGCATCGGGATCATACATAAACACCTCCTTGATCAAAGCCAACTACAAGGTACTAATGAGATGGTACATGGTCCCCACGAGAATAGCATCGTATGTCCCAGGAGTTTCCCCTGTATGTTTTCGAGGAGATGGGCTGGAGAGTATTACACACATGGTGGTCTTGCCCCAAGGTGAAATGCTTTTGGATTCACATCTATAATCTCATTTACTTACTTACGCAGGTAAACCTACGTAAAGCTCCACAGCAAGCTCTTTTGGGACGACTGGTAGATGTAACCCCAAGACAGGCAGGAAAACTCATAGCCTTCATCTTTACGGCAGCTAGGATTGCGATTGCCAGGACATGGAGAACACTCACAATTCCATTTAATCTAGTGAAATCCAAGCTCTCTTGGATCATGATAAATGAACGCCTCTCGGCGATTTTGTTAGATAAACAAACTAGGTTTGAAATAATCTGGGAACCCTGGATCAAATATCTGTCTGGCCCCTGGTGACTAACAGGGGTTCAGCTTATGCCATAATAGAGTGTATAATTTCCTCTGGTATTCTACTCTCTTCTCCTATCCTCTTCTTCTCATACTAATGTCTTTGGTTTTTCTTTTATACTCTCCCGGCCTCAGATGGAGAGAGGGACGCTACCAAATTGTGATATAAATAACGTTTCAAATATTTGTAAGGTTTTCATATATGGTATTTCAGTATTTCCAGAGAGTGCAGTTTTTCTAGAGTACAGGGTGAGTCAGGCTTGCCACCACGGTGTTTCTCCTCTCCTTTCTCTCCTTGGGGGGAAATACGGTGAGAGGGCCTAGTTTTCTATAGTTATTTTTAGGGGTGGGTGTGGTCCTTTTGTTTTTTATAAGGGATACTTGTTCTTTTTGTTTGTTTTCACCCTTGACCTGTATTAGGTTCTTGTTTTGAGGTAACCAGTGTTTTTGGTCATGCAGGTCAAATGATGTTAGTACTCTCGCTGAAAAGCTTCCTGTACTGTGTTACAGCGGTTTGTTAAGATGTTATATTGTATAACCTTTCAACTTATAAGAAAATTTCAATACAAACCATTGAAACACAAAGCTTTCTATGCTCTGCAAGGTGTAATTTAGTTTGAGTCACTGTCTGCCAATCTACTGAAAGTAAGCTAAAGCTATCTCACCGCAACCGAATCAGTTATAGAGATCACACTTTAAGTAGTTGGAGTGTAGAAGCAAAACAGCCGGGTCAAATTTACTTTTTTTTTTTTTTTTAGTGGACTTACCTCTTTGGTTGGGTTAGCTGGACGTGCAAATATTGTCTTCCAATACGACCACACAAACATTATAAAAAACAGGTGAAAGAACACCAGGTATAAAGCTAGAATACAAAAAAAAAAAAAAAAAAATGTCAGTTAAAAGGGCAACATGTTAAATTTGTATCTTGAACTGTAAATAATCAAACTTTAAACTGATGTTATACATGAGCCTTTAAGAGTATTTGGTTCACATATGTGTGTGCGCATGTCGCAGGTAGAGCAGCCCATTCATTTCAATGGTCTGTCCTACCCAGGAGCAACGCAGACAAACAAATCCCCAAACCCTTTTTCGAAATGCCACAGCACCATGTGAATTGATATGCACAAAAACATGCTGCAGGTGGCAAATGCCTTGAGGTGCCATAATGAATTAATGGTGCCCCCACGCAGCTGCTAAAGTGCAGAATGGTTTTCTGCATGTTGGGGGGAGTGCGTGATATTTCACATGTTCCTGACATGCAGAGATGTGAAGCTAGCCTTAAAGGAATTTTCGGAAACCCTGGAGGTAGTTGAGGGGAACTATTTTGGGCCAAGTATTCTGCTAAACCCAAATGACTTCCCATCTAATAATCTTACCAAACAATAGCTATTTCTCTTCTGAGATGATTGACATAAATTATACAAGAAGCTGCATTCAGGTACAGAGACAGTGCTAAAGCTACAGAAAAGAGTGAATCCCAATCGCTGTGAAATATTACCTAACAAGAAACATGCCATTAGAAGTAATGGGCGAACAAGATTTATCCCAAATAAATATTAAATGTAGAAACAGGTTCAGAGTTTGCAAACCAGAAAGAAAGACTGTATTATTAGGCCTCTTGCACATAATACTCCTGTTTGAGCATCTACTTTTTCAGTAGTTTTTTATGTATTTGTGCGTATTTTCACGCAAATGCGCACAATTTTGCATGCATTTTCACGCAAACTTATGCTCGCGTTCTTGTTCTACAGTATGTAAATGGACATTTGCGCACAATTCGCAGTATTTGCGCGCATGAGGCGTAAATTACTGACCAAAAATGCCAATTTTTTTATATTTTTTTTTTACTGAAGAATGCGCGGCGCGCTCATTTACGCGCCTGTATGTATCCCGGCCCCTTACCACGTGATCAGCTGTCAGCCAATGACAGCTGATCACGTGATGTAAACAGAAGATCGGTAATCGTTTTTTGTTTTTTTTCACCTCACGCCGATCCCCGGCTTCTGTGCAAGGGACATCATTCCCAAAGAGGGAGAGGCAAAACTGCCTCATCTGTCCCCACCAGTACTGCCTGCCAGTGCCACCTGCCAGTGCCCACAGTGCCACAAATCAGTGCCCACCAGTGCATAGGTGTCACCTATCAATGTCCACGGGTGCCACCTATCAATGCCCACGAGTGCCACCTAGCAATGCCCACCAGTGGTGCCAATCAGTGCCCATCACTGCCACCCAACAGTACACATCACTGCCACCCATCAGTGCCCTCTATCACCTCAGTGCCCACCAGTGTCGCCTATCAGTGCCCACCAGTGTCGCCTAACCGTGCCCACCAGTGTCGCCTAACCGTGCCCACCAGTGTCGCCTAACCGTGCCCACCAGTGTCGCCTAACCGTGCCCACCAGTGCAGCCTAACCGTGCCCACCAGTGCAGCCTAACCGTGCCCACCAGTGCAGCCTAACCGTGCCCACCAGTGCAGCCTAACCGTGCCCACCAGTGCAGCCTAACCGTGCCCACCAGTGCAGCCTAACCGTGCCCACCAGTGCAGCCTAACCGTGCCCACCAGTGCAGCCTAACCGTGCCCACCAGTGCAGCCTAACCGTGCCCACCAGTGCAGCCTAACCGTGCCCACCAGTGCAGCCTAACCGTGCCCACCAGTGCAGCCTAACCGTGCCCACCAGTGCAGCCTAACCGTGCCCACCAGTGCAGCCTAACCGTGCCCACCAGTGCAGCCTAACCGTGCCCACCAGTGCAGCCTAACCGTGCCCACCAGTGCAGCCTAACCGTGCCCACCAGTGCAGCCTAACCGTGCCCACCAGTGCAGCCTAACCGTGCCCACCAGTGCAGCCTAACCGTGCCCACCAGTGCAGCCTAACCGTGCCCACCAGTGCAGCCTAACCGTGCCCACCAGTGCAGCCTAACCGTGCCCACCAGTGCAGCCTAACCGTGCCCACCAGTGCAGCCTAACCGTGCCCACCAGTGCAGCCTAACCGTGCCCACCAGTGCAGCCTAACCGTGCCCACCAGTGCAGCCTAACCGTGCCCACCAGTGCAGCCTAACCGTGCCCACCAGTGCAGCCTAACCGTGCCCACCAGTGCAGCCTAACCGTGCCCACCAGTGCAGCCTAACCGTGCCCACCAGTGCAGCCTAACCGTGCCCACCAGTGCAGCCTAACCGTGCCCACCAGTGCAGCCTAACCGTGCCCACCAGTGCAGCCTAACCGTGCCCACCAGTGCAGCCTAACCGTGCCCACCAGTGCAGCCTAACCGTGCCCACCAGTGCAGCCTAACCGTGCCCACCAGTGCAGCCTAACCGTGCCCACCAGTGCAGCCTAACCGTGCCCACCAGTGCAGCCTAACCGTGCCCACCAGTGCAGCCTAACCGTGCCCACCAGTGCAGCCTAACCGTGCCCACCAGTGCAGCCTAACCGTGCCCACCAGTGCAGCCTAACCGTGCCCACCAGTGCAGCCTAACCGTGCCCACCAGTGCAGCCTAACCGTGCCCACCAGTGCAGCCTAACCGTGCCCACCAGTGCAGCCTATCCGTGCCCACCAGTGCAGCCTATCCGTGCCCACCAGTGCAGCCTATCGGTGCCCATCAGTGCAGCCTATCGGTGCCCATCAGTGCAGCCTATCGGTGCCCATCAGTGCAGCCTATCGGTGCCCATCAGTGCAGCCTATCGGTGCCCATCAGTGCAGCCTATCGGTGCCCATCAGTGCAGCCTATCGGTGCCCATCAGTGCAGCCTATCGGTGCCCATCAGTGCAGCCTCATCAGCATACATCAATGAAGGAGAAAAAATTACCTGTTTGCAAAATTGATTAACAAAATATAAAACGGTTTTGTTTTTGTTTATTTAAATTCGGTCTTTTTAATTTTTTTTTAACAAAAAATAAAAAACCCAGGAGGTAATCAAATACCACCAAAAGAAAGCTCTATTTGTGGGGGAAAAAAATGATAACAATTTAATTTGGGTACAGTGTTGCATGACCGCGCAATTGTTGTTCAAATAGTGACAGTGCTGAAAGCTAAAAATTGGTCTGGGCAGGAGGGGGGTTTAGGTGCCCAGTAAGCAAGTGGTTAATATTTCCAGATATAGCAAGCAACTTTTCAGATATAAAAACTCTTATATCTTCCTTCCCCCCCTGTGCTTTCATGAGTTGTCACCACAGCCCAACACTAGTGTAATCATTACTCTGTTTACTATTAGCTTAGCTGCACTATTAGGCTCGATTCACACAGGGGCAACACTACTTCAGCGTGACTTTGCAAGGCGACTTCAACGCGACTTCAGCGCGACTTTAGGCAATTTACAACGCGACTTCAAGTCACCTCCAGGACAGGCGACTTTGGCTGTGGCCAATCACAGAATAATCAGCTCTCTGGGAGGGAGGGGTGTGCCTGGGCAAACTAATTTTTTTAACTGTAAAGTCGCTTCAATATAGATGGAGATCTGACTTGGAGGCGACTTCCATTGAATTCTCTGGGTACAGGTCGCCTAGAAGTCGGATCCAAGTAGTACAAGTAGTACGCTCTGAAGTCGAAGCGACTTCAGTAGTGTCAATTAAGACGCTCTCATTCACTGTAATGTAAATCTCACAGTAAAGCGACTTGGGGCGACTTGAGGGCTTACAAGTCTGATCCCAAGTCGTCCTAGTGTGAACCGACCCTTACTGCAGACAATGAATAAGAACAAAGAAACACCTGCTCTGCATGCTGCTAATGTATTTATTTATTACAGGAGCTTACAATCTAAGGTCCCTAACATTCATATATACACATACTAGGGCCAATTTGGACAGGATCCAATTAACCTTCCAGCATGTCTTAGGCGTGTGGGAGGAAACCAGAGTACCCAGAAGAAACACACGCAGCACAGGGAGTACATGCAGACTCCAGGCAGGTAGTATTGTGGTTGGGATTCGAACCAGCAACCCTTGTGCTAAGTGGAAGTGTTAACCAATACACCACAGTGCCAGGAGCCATACATTACAATTTCTATGCTGCAGTACACTCGTTGCAATCATTGGAGATAACTGCTAGATGCAATCAGCCCGTGCATGAGTTTATCTACAGTTTAGGGAGCATAGACTTCTAGACCAGAAGTGTGAACAAAGAAAACAATAAGGCTGTCTTTAGATACGCATTGTTTTCCACAGGATTTTGATTTTCACTAATGTTTTTGTGGTGATCAGTGCTTTTAGACTCCACTTTCTGTTTTTTAGTATAGCATAGCTTGTTTCCTGGCTGACACTAAGCATCTCTCACAGATAATAAAGCACTACATTGTGAAAAATAAATTGTGAAAAATAAAAGGAGTCTGTGCTTTGCCCACAGTGGACAAAGTAACAGGTATAGTAGGGAGCCATTCCAAAGCCAACCTCTAACTCAATTTCCATAGACCAGTCCGGTGCCGAAGCCCAAGAGTCTGCCTATATACTAACTTGTTTCACCCAAAGCTAGGCTTAAAGTGGTTGTAAAGTCAAGTGTTTTTTTTTTTTTTTTTATCTTAATGCATTCCTAATGCAGCAGCCCTCCCCCCCCATTTCCCCCAAATACTTACTCGGTTGCCCGTGACTCTCCCTCCTCATTGGCTGAGATAGCAGCGGGAGCCAATCAAAGTCAATGAGCCAATGAGGAGAGAGAGGGGGCGAGGGCTGAATGGACACACATTCAGCTTGGATGCCCCCATAGCTGGCCCCAAAGGCCAACTTTTTTTTTTGTTTGTTTTGGATAGAGTGGAGGGGGAATTAGAACACCTGTCAGTTGTTATTGCTGTCTGTGCCCCCATTAAAGCGAAAGTAAACCGCATTAAAAAAAATATGGCCGCTTGACTCCCAAACTCCTGTCAACAGATCTAAGCTAAAGCACAGCTGAGCCATCCACCACCAGACATGGGGATAAACTCGAGGGATTCCTCTCCAGCTAGGTCCCGCTCTCCCAGGGGCTACAGAATGCAGGTTAGCCGAAGTATAACAGTCATCTTCCGGTCCCAGGCACACGAGGCCCCGGCTTCTAATCGGGCCTACAAAAATGCTGCATGCTCCTCCAGCCTCAGCCCCTCAGGCAGCAATCACTCCCAGCACCAACCCTCAACTGCCGAAGCTTGTGCCCCACAGCCACTAAACATGCAAGATCTGCGATCTGTGGCAGAAGATATTAAAGCCACACTTGCATCAGCCATCACAGAGCTCAGGAGAAATGTTCAGTCGATAGCAGTGCGGCTGGATGACATGAATGGAACAACCAGCCTCCATGATACTGCCATCGAACAATTGTAAGCCTCTTCTCACTCCAAAAACACCCAGAGAAGAAACATCCAAAGACACATGGAAGATTTTGACAACTACGGATGTCGCTACAATATCCGGGTAAGAGGCATACCAGAAACAATTGAGAACAACCAAATTACAAAGGCCACTATTGCCATCTTTAATGATCTCTTAGGCAGACCTCCTGAAATGCCCATCGAGTATGAACACTTACGCTGAGCCTTAAAACCCAGAAGCAGAGACACTGATCCCCCCAGAGATATTATATGCTGTCTCGTCAACTTTAAACGAAAGGAGGAAATCCTACATAGGGCCAGAGACCGTCGCTCCCTACTCTATCAAGGAGCTGATATACACTGTAAATCTGTTCCAAGGTCTCTCGCCTATTACCCTCCAGAACAGAAGAGACTTACGCCCTCTTCTAGATCTCCTGCGTACTAAAGGGATCTAATAATCATGGAAATTCCCCTTATGCCTCTCTCACCAAAGCGAGTACATCCCTCACATTTTTGTAAATATGTCATTATATCTTTTCATGCGAAAACACTGAAGAAATTACAATTTGCTAAAATGTAAAGTAGTGATTGTACATCTTGTACAACAGTGTAAATTGTCTGTCTCCTCAAAATAACTCAACATACAGCCATTAATGTCTAAACTGCTGGCAACAAAAGTGAGTACACCCCTAAGTGAAAATGTTCAAATTGGGCCCAGAGTGTCACTATTTTGTGTGGCCACAATTATTTTCCAGCACTGCGTTAACCCTCTTGGGCATGGAATTCACCAGACGTGACGTCACGGAGCTGGTGGATGTTAGAGACCTTGTGCTCCTCCACCTTCTGTTTGAGGATGCCCCACAGATGCTCAATAGGGTTTAGGTCTAGAGACATGCTTGACCAGTCCATCATCTTTACCCTCAGCTTTTATAGCAAGGCAGTGGTCATCTTGTAGGTGTGTTTGGGGTCGTTATGTTGGAATACTGCCCTGCGACCCAGTCTTCGCAGGGAAGGGATCATGCTATGCTTCAGTATGTCACCGTACATGATGGCATTCATGGTTCCCTCAATGAACTGTAGCTCCCCAGTGCCGACAGCACTCATGCAGCCCCAGACCATGACACTCCCACCACCATGCTTGATTGTAGGCAAAACACACTTGTCTTTGTACTCCTCACCTGGTTGCCGCCACACACACTTGAAACAATCTGAACCAAATAAGCTTATCTTGGTCTCATAAGTCCACAGGACATGGTTCCAGTAAAAAAATGTCCTTAGTCTGCTTGTCTTCAGAAAACTCTGCAGGCTTTCTTGTGCATCATCTTTAGAAGAGGCTTCCTTCTAGGACAACAGCAATGCAGACCAATTTGATGCAGTGTGCGGCATATGGTCTGAACACTGACAGGCTGACCTCCCACCCCTTCAACCTCTGCAGAAATGCTGGCAGCACTCATACATCTATTTCCCAAAGACAACCTCTGGATATGATGCTGAGCACATGCACTCAGCTTCTTTGGTCAACCATGGCGAAGCCTGTCCTGAGTGGAACCTGCTCTGTTAAACCGCTGTATGGTCTTGGCCACCGTGCTGCAGGGTCTTGGCAATCTTCTTATAGCCTAGGCGATCTTTATGTAGCAGATGCATTCCGTTCTAAACACGAATTCTCTCCTTTTCCTCACTACACCTTCCCCTCTCCCTGCTCACTGATCTGCAGCTACAACGGAGAGGAACTGTTGAACAGCTGTTTTTTCTCTTTGCGGAGAAAACGGAGCTGGAATTCGCACTGCACATGTGTGAGCCCAGCCTAAAAGATTACTTTTGAGGGATGATGTCGCTCAGATTCAAACTCTCTTCTTATAAAGTAATACTGGCCTGCTTTACTTATTCCACACCCCCTTTCCCAAATTTAAAAAAAAAAATTGTACCTTAAGATAAACGCTCTTTAAAACAAGCATGAGCTTCAGACATTCCTTTTAGTTCTCTAGACACGACATCTGTGCAATATCTGTGCAAATATTTAAAACCTTCCGACACCTTATCCCCACACTTTAAGACCTTTAACTCCTTAACCTCATCCACTTTCCCCTTCCATAGATTGCTGGAAGCCAAAATCACAGTGATCCCGAAGGAGGAGAAAGACCCTATTTCAGTTAGCAACTACAGGCCGATATCCCTACTGAATGTTGATATAAAAAAAACTATGCCAAAATTGTAGCCACTCGTCTTTTACCTTTCTTACCTTCCCTGATAGGGAAAGACAAAGTTGGCTTTATCCCTGGAAGAGAAGCCAGGGACAACACGATCAAAGCCCTGAATGTACACCATTGGATTACAACCCATAAACAAGAAGGATTTTTCCTATCATTGGATACAGAGAAGGCATTCTACAGGCTGGCATGGGACTACCTGGGAGCAGTCTTGAGACACATTGGTCTTCCCCATAACTTCCCCATTCAATGGAAGCATGACCAGATTAAATATCTTGGGATATACCCAACAACGAAGCTTTCAGACATTCTCCAAAAATTATCAACTCATCCTCAAAGCTATTGCAAACAACCTAAGTGGAACAAACCTCATTTTTGCAGGTTTAGCAGAGCGGCAATTTTAAAGATGAATATACTTCCACGCATTTTATATATTTTATAAACCATCCAAATTAAGCTCCCCCCGACCTTCTTTCAATCATACAAACGATTATGCATTAGATCCCTATGGAGACAGAAAAGACCTAGAATAACCTACGAACAACTGACGAAACCCAAAACAAAAGGGTGGCATTGGTCTCCCGGATCTTAAGAAATATTATTGGACTTGCCACCTCTCTAGAATTGTAGATTGGTCATTACATGGCCACTGCAAAGATTAGGTTGGTCTCGAACACTCATTTTCCCCCTTACCACTGCGATCATTGCATTGGACCTCAACCCATCACACCCCGTGGAATTTGAAAGATCACCCTCTCATTAACCCGACACTCCATTGTCTTAAAGAAACCTGCCGGAGGCTTCACATCTCATCCAACCCCGGACCCCTCACATCTGTAAAACTCAACCCAGCCTTTCCTCCTGGTATGTCCAACACAGTTTTTAGCAGATATTTGGCAACACACAGAGATTCTAACCCATCACTTTTTCCGAATGGGTTTACTGCTAGAACGCAGTAATCCCATTCGGAAATGGGTCCAGCTAAAACAGAGAACAATACTTTTCCTCTCTGGACAGATTTCCAGATACGACATTTCCTTAGAGAAGCTGATCGTGACTCCTCAGTCTCTTGTCCATTCATCCCCTTTGAACAGCTATGCACTCAGTCTGCGCCCTAACAGAACGTGATCTCCAGTATCTATAACATACTCTCCTCAGCTCGATGAAATCTAACAAAGCGTGTTTAAAGGGGGAAACAGACCTACAAACAGAGATGACAGAGGCACAATGGGAGCACATAGCTACACTAACACATAAAAGGTTCTCTCAACGTCTCGATCCAGGAAAACAACTATAAACGCCTAACTCGCTGGTACAGAACCCCAGTAATTCTCAATAAATACAAATCTGCCTTCTCCGATAAATGCTGGAGATGTTTCAGGGAAATAGGTACTTTATCACACATAAGGTGGGCTTTCCCCCTGATCCAACCATTCTGGACACAAATCCGAGAACTGACAACGTAAATCTCCACATACGCTTTAGAGCACACTCCAAAACAGTTCCTTCTCCACCACTCGGACTTGCTGACACACCAATACAACCCTTGATATATGCGTCCAATATGTGTATCCCTCTCTATTGGGGATCAACCCGTGTTCCGACCATTGCTGAATGGCTCAAACGAGTTGTGGAAATGGGGGAATTAATCTCCATAGCCAAGGACCGTCCAGCCAAATTTTTACATACATAGGCTTGCTGGACCCACTTCCGCACCACAGATAGATACAAATCACTGAAAAGCCAAACTCATCCAGACCCTACACCCCAAGACAATTGTGACTCTTAATGACTCTACTCCTACATTTCAACAGCTATCCCCATCAAAACACGAGACATAGGGCATCCCACCCCTAAACAAGGGAAGATTGACGGAGGACCCTTCTCGAGATATCAAATCACATATCCAAAAAATTTTCAGATTAAGCTACTCTATCCATCTTACACCAATCCTTAGGGAATGGTGTCAGAGACTGGGAGGTAAATTATTATACCCCCCAACCCCAACTATATCCCCCCTTTTTTTTCTCTTTCTTCTCTCCTTTCTCCTTGGGTTTACATCTTGAACCACCCCCTACATCCAATAGCGCTCTATATCATTAAACACCGATAGTCGACCAACTCTGGTCACATGGTATGTAGATGAAAAATCACGCTCAAATTTGGTTGCTGTCATACCAACTTGTGGATTCCCAATTCTATCCATGAAACACACCCAAAACTATATTAGCACCAGACAGAAGAATTCTTATTGTAATAAGTATTGTAAATTAGCAAACTTAACATAACCAAACCTTATGTCTTATCTAATATTCACTTTGTCGACTTTTGATGCTATTGATGCTTGCCTGTTCTGAACAAAATTGTTATAACATTTATTGCAATGGATAATGTTGCCTCAGGCACCTTGTTAAAGAGCATAAACCTTCTTTTCTTTACCAATAAAAAATTGTGGAATTAAAAAAAAAAAAAAAAGGAAGTTAAAGTAAAAGAAAATCCCAATTTTGGTAATAGAGGGGAAATTTTCCAATGGGGACACTAGTTCTGGTGACATGGGGGACCCCCAGGAATTCACTTAATTTGCCGGGATTTCATCTCACTTCCTGAGAATGAGGCTATGGAACAGGAAGTGAAGGGAAATCTCCCCAATGGGACACAGATGATGAAAAAAAAAACTGACAGGGGTTATAACCCTCCCTTGCTCTATCCAAAATGAAAAGTTTTGCCTATAGTTCTATTTTAATATCAGATCTAAGAAATGTGTTAATCCAGCTACCACTGCAAATTACCAGACTTGCAGTTTAAATGGGCTGCGTGGTTAATGCTCAGCATATTCACAGTTCATTCATTCTTCCTCTACCTTTGTATCAAAATCTCCCTAATGGCCCATACACATGATCAGAAAATTGTAAAAAAAAAAAAAAATTACCGCTTTCAAAGCAATGGTACAATAATCTGATCGTTAGTACACAGCTTTTAAAGCGGGATTCCGGCCTGAAAAAAAAAAAAATTTAAAAGTCAGCAGCTACAAACACTGTAGCTGCTGACTTTAAATAAGTACTTACCTGTCCTGGGTGCCCGCGATGTCGGCGGACAGAGGCCGACTCGTCCCTCGGCTCTCGGGTCCCGGCTCCGCCATCCTAGGTAAGGGAAACAGGCAGTGGAGCCTTGCGACTTCGCTGCCAGTTTCCTACTGCGCATGGGCGAGCCGCGCGGCGCTCTGCTCTGTGAATGGCCCCGTGGTGTTCTGGGAACACACACAGTTCCCAGAACACAACGGGGCCGCTCCCCTAGGAGAAGAACATTCCGCGGAATAGGAAGAGGCAGATTAGGAAGACTGCCTAGCAACAAGGGTTTAGGTAAGATTAAAAAAATTTTTTTTCATATGTTTTTTTTAATTTTTTTTAGGATTTTTGGTGATTTTTTTTTTTCAGGGTGGCCCTCCACCAATTCATGCAAAAACAGATGGGACAAGCACAAAAATGTTTCTCATATGATACCAGATCATATGATTTTTGTTTAACCACTTCAATACAGGGCACTTATACAACTTCCTGCCCAGACCAAATTTTCAGCTTTCAGTGCTGTCGCAGTTTGAATGACTATTGCGCAGTCATACAACACTGTACCCAAACTAAATTTTTATCATTTTGTTCCCACAAATAGAGCTATCTTTTGGTGGTATTTGATCACCTCTGCGTTTTTTATTTTTTGCTAAACAAATAAAAGAAGACCGAAAATTTTGAAAAAAATAAAAGTTTTGCTTTTGTTTCTGTTATAAAATTTTGTAAATAAGTAATTTTTCTCTTTCACTGACGGGCACTGATAAGGCGGCACTGACAAGCTGGCACCAATGAGCGGGCACTGATATGCGGCACTGATGGGCATTGATAGGCAGCACTGATGGGCACTCATTGGTGGCACAGGTGGGCACAGAAAGGCTGCAAAGATGGGTTTTTATGAGTGGCACTGTAAGGCGGCACTGCTGGGCCCTGATGGGCACTGATAGGTGGCACTGCTGGGCACTGATAAGCGGCACTGATAGGCATCCCTGGTGGCACTGGCAGTGGTAGGCATTGTGAGTGGGCACTGATTGGCAGCTGCCTGGGCACAGATTAGTATTTCCCTGGGGGTCTAGGGGGGGCATACCTGGTGGTCCAGTGTGGATGGCCATCCTGGTGGTCCTGGGTGGGATCCGAGGGGGGCTGTGCTGATATACAATCAGCACAGACCCCCCCTGTCAGGATAGCAGCCGATCGGCTCTCCTCTACTAGCGTCTGTCAGATGCCGGCTCTTCCTATTTACATCGTGATCAGCCATGATTGGACACTGCTGATCACTTGGTAAAGAGTCTCCGACAGAGACCTAGATCGGAGTTGCGGTGTGTCAAACTGACACATCGCAACAACGATCGCAGCGATGCGCACCCCCGGGGGCGCACAGCGGCTTAATATCCTGAGGATGTCATATGACGCCCAGTAAGGTTATTGAAACCACTTTGCTGCCGTCATTCTGCTATATGGCGGGCGGCAAGTGGTTAATCAGTACAGTTGTCATTCGAAAATACAATACAATTACACTACAATACATTACTTCCAAATTTTTTTCGGCTGTACAAGAATTTTTTTAACTTTAATAAACTCTTCATTTTTGATATGAGACTAGCATGCAAAAAAAAAACACGGACGATCGTTTTAATAATCTCATCGAGTGTACCAGGCATAAAATCAGAAAAGGGCACAAAGCTAGTGGAAGACTGTGCTGTGAAGACATTGCATCTGCAATCTGCTAATCATGGGTGTAATGCTCTGCAGGCTCCAACGAAAAAAATAAATAAATAAAATGATTGCAAATTCTTTTTTATTTGCATAAATATGTGCATTCATTATTTTTGTTTTGAAAGGTAAAATTAGACTTTAAAAATTGAGAAAGTCTATTATGCAAAAAAAAAAAAAAAAAAAAGTGCAATAATCTTAGTGATATCATGTGGAAGCCCTTAAGCCCTGTACACACAGGCAGAATGTCGGGAGACATTTTCCGGTAAAAAAATACCAGCCGACTTTCTGCCCGTGTGTATTGTCGGTCTGTTCGGCCAGCTTCTGTCAGAAGTGCGTGCTGGAAAACCAGTAGCCGACCAACTTCTGATCAGCGCTCTCAGCCAATGGAAGAGAGTGCTGATCGGAGTGTTCTGACGGGGGAGGGGGGGCATCCTCCTGTCAGAACACAACAGCTCAGTGGAGGAGATCGCTTTACTAAGCTTCCGAGGGGAGCAGGCCGTTTTTTTTTTTTGAGCAACCAGCTGGGTTGCACGAAAGAAAAAAGAATAGCGTGTGCCCGGCTTTAGAAGTGAGGCTCAACTACATTTGGTTTTATAGCCTGTTTGTAGACTGTATTAGCTTGTAAAATATGCATTTTAAATGTTATCTGCTGAATAACTGCACCCAAGGCAATCCTTAACTCATAGGTACCATTTTAATGATGAGTGCTATGCAAATAACTTAAAGAGGAACTGCTCACATAATTTGTAATAAAAACATATTTGCCATACTGAAGCTTTCCTCTAACCACTTTGCATATTATTTTATATATACTTTGAGATTCTGTACTTGCCAAATATGGTGCAGAAATCTCTCTCCACTAAAGTCTGGCTGAAACCATTTTAACTGTGGGCAGCTGAAGCTGCTGCCTGTTCACTTTGTGGATTTACACAGAAACACAGGGGGAGACCTCCAGCTCCGCAGTTCTTATTGGCCCTCTTATGACCTCTCTTCCTGGCAAACTCTCAAGAGAAAGAGATGTGCATGATGTCATAAGCCTAAGCTTTTTACTAGACAAGAAACAGGAAGTGGGCTGTATAAGGTATTTACTGGTAGAAAAAAAATGTTTTACTATCCAAAGTTAAAACAACAAGGGCAGAAGATTTAATAGATGGAAAGATGAAAAAATGACTGAAGGTCCACTTTAAATATAGGACTTTTAAAACAGCTTACCTGTAAAATCCTTTTCTATGAAGTAAATCACAGGAAACAGAGCCATAGTAGTTACTATGTGGGTTATAGGCCACCTTCAGGTGATGGACACTGGCACGCCCTAAGACAAAAAATGCACTCCCTATATAACCCCTCCCACTACTGGGAGTACCTCAGTTTTGTAGCAAAGAAATACACGTGTATACCAAAGAAGGGAGGGACCTCTGTGTCCCGTGATGTACTTCAAAGAAAAGGATTTTACATGTAGGCCGTTTTAAAAATCCAATTTTCTTATCGTACATCATGGGACACAGAGGCCATAGTAGTTACTATGTGGGATGTCCCATAGCAATGCCAACTGAAGGGAGGGAGACACAACAAAAGTAGGGCACCAAGAGACTAGAGGACTTATACTGCAGCCTGCAGTACACTACGCCCAAAGGTGATATCCTCATGATCTTTTACATCTACTTGATAGAATCTGGTAAAAGTATGGACTGAAGACCAAGTTGCGGCCTTGCAGATCTGAGCCATGGAGGCTTGGTGATGCACTGCCCAGGAAGTACTAACAGCCCTGGTGGACTGCGCTTTAATAAGAAAAAGGTGGAATTTTCCTTTTTAAACCATAAGCTTGAACAATCACTTGACAAATCCACTTAGAAAGTAGATTTCGACGCTGCCTGTCCTCTTTTAGGACCGTTTGGCAACGCAAACAAAACATCTGTTTTTCGAATCTGAGCGGTCACCTTCAAATAGACCTTAACTGCTCTCACCACATCAAGAGAATGTAGTGACCTTTCTTCCACAGAATGAGGTTCTGGAAAAAATGAAGGCAGAACAATATCCTGGTTTAAATGAAAACCTGACACTACCTTCGGAAGGAAATTAGGATGAGGCCGTAATACAACCTTATCCTTATAAATGATCAAATATTGCTCTTTACAAGAAAGAGCAGCCAAATCTGATACTCTTCTTGCAGAAGATATGGCAACCAAAAAAATTAATTTCCTCGTCAAAAGGACCAAGGGAATATCTCGTATTGGCTCAAAAGGCTGTTTCTGTAATATCGACGGGACTAAATTTAAAGTCCCAAGGGTTCAGGGGTGACCTAACTGGAGGATTAATCCATGTTACCCCTGAATAAAGCTACGAACTAGAGAGTGTGAAGCAAGTGGTCATTGAAAGAACACCGCTAAGGCCGACACCTGGCCTTTAATAGTACTCAAGGCCAGCTTCATTTCCAATTCCATCTGCAGAAATTCAAGGATACTACCTATGACATATTTCCTGGGGTGCCAGCCCCTGGATTCACACAAGGAGACATATGCCTTCCAGACTTTATAGTAAACGACTCTGGAGGCCGGCTTCCTAGCATTACCTAAAGTAGAAACTACTGAAGCTGACAGCCCACAGTCTTTCAGAATGTGGGTCTCAATAGCCAGACCGTTAAATTTAGCATTTGTAAGGTAGGATGGAATACCGGACCTTGCGAGAGAAGGTCTGGCCATAGTGGTAGGGTCCATGGGTCCCCTACCGCCATCTTTACGATCTCTGCAAACCAAGATCTCCTTGGCCACAAGAATCACCTCCTTCCCTTCCTGCTTGATCCTGCGAAGAAGGCGCAGAAGCAGTAGAACAGGAGGGAATGCATATCAGAGCTGCACAATTAATCGTTAAAAACTCGTGATCTCGATTCACCTCCTCTGACATCTCTCCTGCTGGGTTTGCCGATTCTTTCATATAAACAAGTGGAGAGATTATCTGTTCACTCAGCTGTCAAAAGAAAACATCCAGGCAGAAAAAATGCACTTCAATAAATAAAGAAAAACGAAACAGTATTTTATTTTTTTGTTTTAATGTGAAAGATGATGTTGCGCCGCGAGAATCGTGAGAGAATCGTGATCTATCCTCTAAGCAAAAAAATCGTGATTCTCATTTTAGTCAGAATCGTGCAGCTCTAACGCATAGATCAGTGAAAACTGATCCCACGGAAACACCAAGGCATCTGTTCCGCATGCCATCGGATCCCTTGTCCTTGCCACAAGGTTGTCGATCTTGTTGTTGAACCTGGACGCAAACAGATCCACGTCCGGAATTCCCCATCTTTGACATATTGACAGAAAGATGTTGGGGTGAAGAGACCACTCTCCCAGGAACAACTGTTGGCGACTCAAGTAGTCCGCCTGCCAATTCTCTATCCCTGGAATGAAGATTGCTGATAGACAAGGAATGTTGTCTTCTGCCCAAGACAGGACACGATTCACCTCTCTGGGCCACACGACTTCTCGTGCCCCCTTGGTGATTGATGTAGGCCACTGTTGTGGCATTGTCGGATTGGATTCTGACAGGACAATTCCGTAATCTGAGCGTCCAGGCCTTCAGGGCCAGGCGTGCTGCCCGAATCTCTAAAATATTGATGAGCAAGGTAATTTCTGATTTGGACCATTTTCGTTGGACCGATGCTTCTTCCAGGACTGCTCCTCAGCCCAGAAGGCTGGCATCTGTTGTTACCACCTTCCAGGTGACTAGTAGAAAGGATTTTCCTTTTTTAAGATTATTGGATATCAACCAATTGAGGCTCTGACGCACTTTGGGGGATAAACGCATTGGGAAGTCCAGAGCTTGGACCTTCTTGTTCCAAGTTGACAGGATACTGTTTTGCAGCAGTCTTGAATGAAACTGGGCATAAAGAACGGCCTCAAATGAAGCCACCATCTTTCTCAACAATTTCATGGAAAGTCGAATAGAAGGATTCTTCTTTGCTTTGACCAACTGAATCAGTTCCCTTATGGAATTGATCCTTTCCTGGGGCAAAAACACCCTCTTCCGAGCTGTATCTATGAGTAGACCCAAGTACTGCAATCTCCTTGATGGTTTTAAGGAGGATTTCTCTAGGTTGAGAATCCAACCTAGGTATTCCAGGTAGCTGACTGTGGTGACCAAACTTTGGTTTAAGCGGGCCTCCTGACTGATCTATCAAGAGTAGATCGTCTAAATAGGCTAGTATCGTTATACCTTGAGCCCTTAACCTGGCTAAAGGAGGAGCCAGGACCTTTGTAAACACTTGAGGTGCAGTAGCTAGACCGAAAGGTAGAGCTAAAAACTGAAAATGAAGATTTTCGATCTCGAAGCGTAGAAATTTCTGGTGAGCGGGAAAAATAGGCACATGGAGATAAGCATCCTTGATGTTGATTGAAGCTAGCAGCTCTCCACCTTGTAGAATGGAGATCACAGATCGGATTAACTCCATGCAAAAAGAGCGGATATTCTTGATATTCCTTGAGATCTAAAATGGGTCTGACATCCCTGTTTGGTTTTGGTACCGTGAAAAGGTTTGAATAAAACCCTAATCCTTGCTCTTCCAAGGGGACCACTGATATCACTCTTTGAGACAAGAGATGATCCAAAGCTAGAAAGAGAGAGACTTCTTTTTTGCTGGATCTCTGGGAACGTTTGATCTGAGAAAACGAGGAGACGGGAATTCTCGGAACTCTAGTTTGTAACCTAGAGATATTGAGGAAGCCACCCATCTGTCTTGACATTGTTCCTGCCAGACCCTTGAAAACTGCAGAAGTCTTCCCCCACTCGAGCGAGCGAGCAGCGCCCCTTCATAAGGTTTTAGTATTTTGTTTTGTAGGTGTCTCCCCCAGGGGCATCTTTTGACCCTTGGACTGACCCCGAGGTTTACCTCTTGAACCTGATGGTGGAGTCCATCATGACTGCCTGGAGGCTGATGCTCCTGGCACTGGAGAAGACTAGCTCGTCTTAAACTTCTTCTTAACTGGTAAAAGGGAACTTTTTACATAAGAAATTCTTTGGATGTACTTATCCAGATCATCTCCAAAAAAACGTTCTCTGTGAAATGGGAAACTGGCCAAGAGCTTTTTGCATGGCACTTCAGCTGACCAATTTTTCAACCATAAGATTCTACGCACATGTACTAGCCATAGCATAAGCCGTGAGGCCTGGAGAATAGAATCTTTCATAGCGTCTACTGTAAAACACAATGCCTCTGATATCCCGGCCAAATCTTGGGCCTGCTGATCGGGAATAATTTTGAGTACCTCTATAAACCGGTCCTTTAAGGACTGAGATACCCCGATCGCTGCCAGTGCAGGCTGAACCACTGAACCTGCGAGCGAAATAGCTTTTAAAAAGGAATTCCAACTTCTTATCTGTTGGATCCTTCAGCATTTGAGCATTGTCTACTGGACAAGTCAGGTTTTTGTTCACAGAGGATATAGCAGTGTCAATTGCTGTAATTTCCCATTTGTTAATAAACTCTTCCTCCATAGGAAAAGGGGTTGAAAACTTTTTTGGAAGAAAAAACTGTTTATCTGGGTGCTCCCACTCAAAATACATAAGCTTTTTTAGCCATGAATGATAGAAAAAGCATTACAGTTTGGGGAGGCTTTAGTGAACCCAAACCAGAAGTGGGCTCATCGACTGACTGCACTACTAGCAGCAAAAATGTGGAGATAACCAATTCAGTGAGAGACTGTACCAACAATCCTTCTTGTGAACTTGATCCTTCTGTATTAGGCTCTTCGGAAGAGGAGTCATCAGCCTCTTCCTGGTCCCCTGAGAGAACTTCGTCATCTCTCGCCCCTTGTTCCTCAGTATGCGATTAAAGCAACAATTTTTTGCTCCAAGCCTAAAATGGTTGAGGAAAAAATATCTTCATTAATATATACAGGGGATGCAGTGTTAAGAGTAGCTGCAACACCTGACATCCCTGATGGCTCAATCTGACCAGCCATATCACTCTCAGGGGAGGCTGCCATCTTTTTTAAGATGGTTCTAGGCTTCTGTGTGACTGTAGAAGTCCTTCTAGAGCCCTTTTTTGAGGTGCTTTTACCACTCCTTTTGACCATAGCCCGATGCACAAAGCAGAGGTACTACCAGAAGGAACGCATCCACTGCTTGAGCAATAGTCCAAGCCCTGCCGCTGCTATTGATGCTCAGCCTGATGCAAAAGTAAATGTGTCAAAAGGAATGACTGTGTTACCAAACCTCTTTCATGCCCCTCTTGGTCTTGTGTCCACCCGCTGCTTAGAGGACGCCAATGCCGTGCTAAGCCCCGCCCCCTCCCTTAAAAAAAAAAAAAAAAAAAAAAAAAAAAGAGTTTTCCAGCGCTAGCGGGGGCCTCCGATCCTATGGGATCTTACAGAGAGGGGAGAAATGGTGAGGAGAGCCTGGAAGCCGCCCAGTAGTGCGGCGTGCGGTTTTTTTTTTTGTGCTTCTTCCTCGTAAAGAGGGGCAGCAAATAGCACAGGTGGGGGCGTCTGGTGGGGAGGAATCCCCCCCCCCCAGACTTACCGGAGGACTGCTGCTGGCTGGTGAAAATGGAAGCTGCTGCTGCTCCGGACACATCATGAGCTCTCTGAGGAAGCGTGAGAAGGTATGTGCTCTATACAGCCCCCAGTGGTGACACATAAGCATGACAACATTTACTAACTTAAAGGAGACATTAATAAGAAAATTCAAACATTTTCCTAGAATACTCCACTTACCTTTCCCGCTGCAGGGTTTTCTGTGGTAAAACCAACAGACCCAATCTTCACCCTTCACGGTGGGTTCCGTTAAACCTTCAGGAGCTGGGGATCCTTGAGGAAACCCACAATCCTGAACCTATAATAGCACCAACGCCAGTAAAACTTTGTTGCCTTACTACCAAAGTACTGGATCCCGGGGTCCAGCTCTCTAAAAAGAGAAGCATTACAAGTAAAAACCTTGTTTCTTTGGACAGGAGGCCCGGGTACCATTCAATTTGGCCTAAAAGACACTTTGAATGGATCCGGCTGCATGGCTAGCCCCAGCAAGGATTGCTCCAGTGGAGCTCAGCACAGCACATCTTTACTAGTGACCAACAACTTAGACACTGGCAAAAAAACAGAGGCACTCCCAGTAGTGGGAGGGGTTATATAGGGAGTGCACTTTGTCTTAAGGTGTGCCAGTGTCCATCACCTGAAGGTGGCCTATAACCCACATAGTAACTACTACGGCTCTGTGTTCCATGATGTACGATAATAAATACAGCTTAAAGGAAATAAGATTCACTTACCCTTTTCAGTGTCTGACTTTATTGTAACTAAAAGAGAAAGAAAACAAAAAAGAATTAGATTTGTCTTACCATACAACATGAGAGTAAAGCATTGAAATTTCAACCAAAAAATCCAACAGCTGTAATAGTCAATTATACACTGCCAGCTCATATCCTTTGTGACATAGTGATGAGAACCCCCTTCCCACCCTGCACAGCCGGGATTCTGACTAACCAATCAGAAAGGCTTTGGCAGTGCCAAGGGAAATGGCAGGAAGCACAGTAAATACAACTCTGAAAGCCTCAGTTGATATTTGCAAAACTCTTTTAGGCTAGGCTACAGGGACATAAAGTATGATCAACAGCTTTAAGTTATCTGTTACAACCCATAGCTTGATCAGCTTTTTTTCCACAAGTTCACTTAAAATATTCAAACATACACTCACACTTATTAAGGACTAGAGAAAAGCACAGAGACGCATGTCATGCAGGTTAACGTACACAAGCATACATGTGCATTACATTGGGAGCACTTTAATGCCTATGCCAATCCTATACAATGTGCAGATAATTACACCTCCACACTGAACATTTTCAAGTTTGATTTATAATATCAATGTGCTGCTACACAAGAGCCTCTTGGGAGGCGAGGCGTGCAGTGGTTTTTTAGCAAGTTTAGTTAGTTCACAGGTCAAAATCACCTTCTTGGAGGGTGGGGTAATGTTCCAGTAAGTGCTCAGTGTGTATACTAAATATCTAAATATACATGTACTGTATATAGGTCTAGGGTTTGACATTCACAGGCTTGTAGGAAGTGGTGTACAGCTTTAATGTAATATTTTAGCTAACCTTCAAAAGCTGAATGATATACTTGTCATAGAGGATACTACTATGGGAAATCCCCATGTACACCAGACACTGCCAGGTTCCCACCCCCTGCATACAATAAGTAAGAAGTAGCAAAGTTTACTTCTGTCTTCTGTGTTTGCTGCTCAGCAGGATTAAGTCAGGCCATTCATATGAAATGTTTTTCACAGAGTACTACAGTAAATATAGGATTTGCAGTTCAAATGAAATAGGTCATTACAGCTGCAGGAAGACCAGGTACGGAGTCGGGTTGGCTGTGCATAGAGGAGATGGAGGAACATCCAATCCGTTCCCCCATCTCCTCTTTGAAAAATGAGGCTGCAAGCGAAAATAATTTTGTCACATGCTTCCTTGGCTGGTATCTGTGTCTTGGAGGGCAGAGAAGGGATCAGGGGTATAACAGACCCATGATCTCTTATAAAAGAGTATCTGCTTTTGCCCAAAACCACCACAAGGGATTTCGTTCATCCCTTGTGACAGCAATAAAGTTGAATAGAAAAAAATTGGAAAATAAGTGAAAAAATTTAAATAAAATAAATAAATTAAAACATTTTTTAAAGCACCCGTTTCCCTGTGCTCACGCACAAATGCATACATGCATGTAGGTCCCGCACGCATGTGTGGTGAAACCGTATAGGTCAGAGTGAGAGTAATGATTCTAGAGCTCACGTTGAACACTAAACGAATAACCTATAAAGGCTTTAAAAGCATTACCCAAGGACAATTTTAGGTAACGCAGCTTGTCGAAAAGCTCCAAAATTTCAAAAGTGCATTCAATTTTCAATCTTGAGACTTTTGGTATCTATTTACTTGATGGAACAGCATCTTTTATATTTTATCAAATAACTGGGTATTATATACAGTAGTGTTTGTGTGCACAAAAATTAATTTAAGTGTATTTTTTCTTAAAGCGTTTGTTAACCCAAAAAAAAAAAAAAAACACCAATATGAATCCTGCTCCTTTAAAGCATGTTATATAACAGTGCTTGTCCTGTGCCATTTGGCCCCCTGTAACACTTAAAAAACCTGGCTGATCCTGCCAGTTTCTCTCCACCCCTCTGTAAACTGACAACAGTGTATCATGGCCGCTGAGACCACACACCGTGGTCAGTTTACATGCCTCTGTCATCAGCAGCCTATCTGCCTGCTCTCCTCTCTGCTCCTGTGTCCTCCTCCTCCCCTCTTACCTCTCTGTCTGTGTGTGAGCTGCCCCTTCTGCTGCTCTCATAACACTAACCTGTATACACCATCAGCACTGCCTCTCATTGCAGTGTCCCCCTATGTGAATGACTTATAAATATAAATGCTATAAATACCTCATTTAAAAGCTGAGATTGCAATTATATACATGACCAGCCAGCTCTCTCTCCTCCCCTCCAGACTGACATAAGCAGAGGAATCTCAGCCCTGCCTGCTGCATCTCTTAGAGGAGGAAAGGAGAAAGCTGGCCAGTCATGTGATCGCAATCTTGGCTGTGAAATTAGGTATTTGCAGCATTTATTTTTATAAATCACACACACACACAGAGGGGGATACTACAATAGGAGGCAGTGCTGATTGTGTATACAGGTTAGAGTGGTTTAACAACCACTTTAATTTGATAAATAGCTGTGCAAATATTGTGCACGTACCAAATCGCAACACCACCATTTTATTCTCCAGGGCCTCTGCTTTCAGAAAAATATAATGGTTGGAGTAATTTTGTAGCAAAAAAAAAAGTGCTGATTTTATCATACATATGAAAAATGGCAAAATTGCCCTGGGCAGCATACGGTTAAGGATCTTAAAGTGGTTGTAAGAGCACAAGGCCTTTTACCTTCCTGCATTCTATGCAGGAATGGAAAAAACCTTCTGTGTGCAGCAGCCCCCCCAAATACTTATCTGAGTCCCCTCTCAATCCAGCGATGTCCACGAGAGCCTTAGCTCTCCGGTGACTCGCACTGATTGGCATTTGGCAGCAGCGGGAGCCATTGGCTCCCACTGTTATCAATAATAGCCAGTGAGCCAATAAGGAGACAAAGGGGTGGGGCTGAGCCGCAGCTCCATGTATGAATGGACACAAAGACCTGCGGCTCAGGAGGGTGCCTGCTTGGATGCCCCCAGAGCAAGCTGCCTGCTGTGCGGGCACCCGTCAGGAGGGAGGGGCCAGGAGCGTCAGTGTGAGACCCAAGAAGAGGAGGATCCAGGCTGCTCTGTGCAGAGAAAAAAAAAAAAAAAAAAAGACTAATATCGCTTTGACTGTAAGGTGGCTTTAACTGTAAAGTGGATCCGATACCAAAGTTTTGCCAATTATTGGAGCCGCCCCCCCCCCCCCCACACACACACACTACATAAAAAGCTAGAGGGGTGGAAAATAATAAGAAACATAGAAAGTTTTTTTTACCTTACACCATGGCTTCCAGCATCCAAACTCTGGGAAATTTGAGAATATCAAGTCTCCGAAAAACATTCCAGCACTGTACAGAACAACATTTTTTTGAGAATTGGATTCTTAAACTTTCACAGGATCCTGCAAGAAAGCTAAAGCCTAGTACGCACGATTAGAAAATTAGACGAAAAATACCGCTTTCGAAGTGATTGTACGATAATCTGAACATTAGTACACAGCTTTTGAGAGCCGATCACGACAGTTCATGCGAAATTATCGGAAGGGACAAACACGATACTATTAATAAGTGCATTTTTTGTCCGAAAACAAAACAATCGGAAGAGCAAGACTATGCATGCTCAGAAATGAAAGAATACATTACAATACATGACTTAAGACTTCCGTACGAGAATTTTCGTAAGTCAAGTAACCTCTTAATTTTTTATATGGACTAGCAATGCAAAAAAAGGAAAAAACACGACGATCATTTGTCCGATATTCTAATCGTGTGTACGAGACTTAAGCGAGGAGGCTTCAAGCTGAAGTAATAAACTTTTTTTTTTTTCTTCTTATGTCTGTTTACCCTAGGGGTGGGATTTTACTTAATAGTGGTACCTCACATGTTGATATCAGTTCTTCTTTAAGCCCTGTGTATTATAGGTTATTGGTATAAAGTCAGAAGGTTTTTTTTATCTTAATGCATTCAATGCATTAAGATAAAAATCCTTTTGTGTGCAGCAGCCCCCCTTACCTGAGCCCCATCTCTATCCAGCGATGTTGCAGGAGTGTCTCAGCTGTCCAGGACTCCCCCTCCTCATTAGCTGAGACAGCAGCATGGCGCCATTGGCTCCCGCTGCTGTCAGAGCAAGTCAGCCAATAAGGAGAGAAAGGGGGCGGGGCGGGGCGGGCCGCAGCTCCTTGTTTGAATGGACACAGGGAGCTGTGGATTTGCTCAGGTGCTCCCATAGCAAGCTGCTTGCTGTGGGGGCACTCAACACCAGGGAGGGGCCAGCAGCACTGAAGACCTGAGAAGAGGAAAATCGGAGCTGCTCTGTGCAAAACCACTACACAGTAGGCAAGTATGACAGGTTTGTGATTTTTAACAAAAAAAAAAAACACGAGACTTTACAATCACTTTAATTAAAGCCGGATTGCTCAGGTCATGGGAAGTTTCTCTATGCCCTACATAAAAGCTACACAACCTATCATTTCCATTAGTGACAACATGTTTCTGTGGGTTTGTGTATACATTGTAGAAACGGAAAGTCATCTTCTCTAAATCACTTGCACAATACTTTGTTTCTACCAATATGTTACACTAACAGCAGTTAGCTGTGAAGCTCTCCAGCACCTCGTAACTTCCTGAGCACAGTTATAAATCAAAAGCCCACAGTAGCAAGACGTACGGTTTTGCAATTCATAAAGCTAATGCAATAAGCCATTATAATTTCTTTTAAGATACTCGTGTTAAATCTGAAGTTTAGTATTAAAAAAAAAAAAAAAAAAAACACACAGCACAAGGGACATTACTTATCATGAATGAAGAGTGTCCCACATGTTGGTTGCCCCTGTACTAGGTTAAAATCTAAAGTCCTTGATCCCCTGGATATCCCCACAAATCTTTAACTGCTGGTGAAGTTAGTATGAGCAGCTGCAGCTGTCATAGTCAAGTGTCCAGTGGAGACTATGCCCATCCTTTAGGCCCCCCAAACTCCTCGGCTCCAGCAATAGAAGCCATTAAAAGCACTCTATGAATGGAGGACAGGTGGATGAACGAAAGGTCTGCCTCCTCCATACAGTGCTTTTTATTGTGGGAACAGATAGTATGGCTGTGAATGAAGCATGGGGTTGGAAAGGGTTGGCATAGTCAGTACTTGACATCATCATTGCCACCAGGTCCTACTAGGTATGAACTCAAATGGGTCAATGGCTTGTTATATGGATAGCTAGGATGTTAACAGCTGAAACCATAAGCATTTGATCATATTTAAATACCTAAAAAGGCAAAATCACAAATACACAAGCTGCCTACAACTAGAGTTTGTTGCTGTATTTGTGCAATTAGAACGAAGAACCAAGGTAGTGATACTGCCAAGGTTACTTGTGTGTTCTATGGTTCAGTAATAGAGAATCCGGTTTCCTTTTTTAATTATTTTATTCTCATACCCCCATAATCTAGTTCCCATTCCCCCATGTGGTGACAATATTCCCAGATAAGAACCCCTAACTGTCCACTCTTACAGAAAGGGTATTTCTTGTTATTGTTTTGCTATACCGTTGTATGTACTTGTCATTGGAACATTTTATGTATTCTATTATCTGAATCCCCTACCTTGTTATATCTGTTAGTTTGTATAGCGCCACAGGAGATTACAGTGCTATGGAAATCAATAATAATAATTATAAATGTTCTGAGAAGAAGGAAAAGGCTCTTCCTGGCCAAACGCTTTCTGCATGATAGCAGCATCAATCTTCACCAGATCATTAGTGTGTATACAGACGACATCCTGCATCTTCCTAACTTCCTGTGTCAGCAGATCTGACAGTTCTTACTACATGACTCCTGGCTGAGACACCTGTCACCCGTCCGAACACATCACTTTTCACATCAGTGCCTTTCCTATTAGAGATCATGTTAGACACCCTCAAAGACGAAGAATGAGATCGGTAATCAAGAGAAACATACGGATTTGACAACAATATCAGCGTTCAGTACATCATTATTAACCATCAATACCTGATAATACCACTAATCTGACTCACTGAGCCTTAGAACGATATGAATAGATTCCATTGATGGAAAAGAGAAGCTATATTGCAATTCAGTGCAGAATGTACATAAAAGAAGGTTGGGTGCAGATTGTTCCCACAACTGTGTGTATATAATGTGTATATGCCAGTAGGAAGAAGTAGTGTATAGATTTTTTTTTATATATAATTGTTATTATATGGTATATTATATTTTAATTTTCTCTCATACTTGCTCCAAGTTTTCCTTGAAGAACCATGGTCAAAAACAAAAAATCAGTATGTGATATAAAGCTGTAACCTGTTAAATATGTCACTAGTTGTTTTTCAAATAACAGTAAGGATGTTCACATATTTACCTTTTCCCCCTGCAGCTGAAAGCTCTCATGTTCATTTCCTGTAAACAGGAGACAACTCTGCTTCCTCTTCTCTGAATGCCTCCGTTGTCCCCTTTTACGTGGTAAAAATGAAAATTAAACCTGCGCCGTGGGAAAAAGTGAATATATATATATATATTTTACATATATATGTGATAGGGCTGCCGCTGTATTGCAAGGTAAGTACCCCAAAAAGTAACAAAGAATTTATACTCAGCGCTGCCTCTATGAACCACTAATATACACGCATAAAATATGTGTCATATAACAACATGTATAATAAAGTGCTTAGTGTCAATAAAGTGCAATCAATAAAGTTCAACAGATGTGCAAAGTAAAGTGTAATCAATAAAGTTCATCAAGTGTGGGGTACAGGGTTGGTGACACGTTGATATAATCTTGGTGACTTCCTGTGCTCCCCTCCAGGATCCCCACTCACTAGATAAAGATGACAAAAGCGCCTGTGTTATATATCAAGATGGTGCCTCCCGTCCAACGAATAGGTTGGTTAATCGTGCCTCAGAGAATGGGATCTCCTCTCCTCCACCACATGATCTAAGTCCTACACACTTTACTCAATGGACGGTCAGAGGATGTGTCCGCAGACCGGGAAAGGGCAATGTTGAGATCCCCACTGACAATGATACACGGACCTCCAAAGGAAGGCAGTCTGGTGAGAATGGAGGAGAGGAAACGAGCCTGGTCCAGGTTGGGAACATAAATGTTGGCCACCAGTCGTAACACTGTACATTGATTGCACTTTATTGACACTAAGCACTTTATTATACATGTTGTTATATGACACATATTTGATGCGTTTATATGTATATTAGTGGTTCATAGAGGCAGCGCTGAGCATAAACCATTTTACGTGGTGCCACTCTGTATGGACTACAACGTGTCATACTGGCATCATTGGGGGTATTGCTCCTTCATCTCAGAAGTCCCGGTGTTCTGCCGAGAAAGTTCCGCTCGGCGGATAAGGACCCCCCTCTACTGCGCAGGCGGAAATAGCCGAAGGAGAATAGCTAAAAATCAGCTGTACACGGCGCCTGTAAGAGGGCCCCTCGCGGGCTTGCTTCGCTCGCCATGGCCTCGCTTCACTCGGCTCTTTTTGATTCCCCCTCTAGGTCCACTTGGATGGTGGGGAAGGAACCTGGACCTAGGGCGCAGGCGCCGTGTACAGCTGATTGAAAAGTTTGAGCTTCGGCTATCTCCGGCAGATGACAGTAGTTTGTACTGCGCAGGCACTGCACCTGCGCAGTACAGGGGGGGGAACTTATCCGCCGAGGGAACTTTCTCGGCAAGACACCGGCAAGGCTCCTTCTACTCCCCTTCACGATTGCCCTGTGATGCCCTGCCTATGTTCTGCCCACGCTCCGCCCTCTCCTTCCCATCTTTACTGAGCTTGTTCTAGTCTGCTTGGCTTCTAGCTTCTACATGTAACAGGAGACAACAGCATGTGTGCAGATTTAGCAGTAGGTAATACAGTTCAATACTATTATTAAATAATAAAATTATTCTAACTTTCACTGAGCAATTCGGCAGCTGCACTGGCAGTCATATACCTTGGATCGTGCCGATTCCGTTTTACATAACACACACCCAGCTATTGATTGACAGATGGGCATGTGGTATGTAAAATAGACTGGGCGTGATACAAGGCATAAGGACTCATGGGAAATGTAGTTCCCTGTGGGAGATGCAGAAGCTAGCACAGTGGAAATGACATGCTACCTCTGCTGAACTCCTCCCACCATCACTAGCATTATACAGCAAAGGAGGAATGAATAGGGGGATTAGAGACCACAATTGCATCAAAATGGTAGGAAAATCATAATCTCACTTGTTCTATTTATTACCATGTGTAACTTTGAGATGTTTACATGAGGGTTTATTAGAATGAGCATGCTGCCTTTAATTGTCCTTTAAGGTAATAAAGCTCTGGAACCTGACAGGCCTGAAAAATTCATCCTGGGGGAAAAAATGGCACCCCTGTGCTCGGAAGCTCCGGGTATTTCCAATGGATGAATGGAGCGCAACAAAGGTAAGTATCAAAGGGTGGAGGTGGGCTTTCAAGAGAGCCTGTCACTTTGCCCCATATGGGAGAAGTGTCACATGCCCTTTAAAAGCCAAAAGCAGCTATTGGGGCTTCCTCATTGTTTTCCATAAAGGTAAACGTTAACAATGAAATAAAAATACTTCTGTATAACTTTAGTGCACACTATTTCAGGTAGACAGGAAAGGGGTTTTCATCTGATAAGGTGGATGTCTCCCTGAGCCACATCAGACAAGGGTGGAGGAAGAACAACTGCTGCTAAAAACGGTCTGCTTTTCAGTATGTGAGAGAAGAATGATTTAAATTAAAAAGTAACTTACAGTGCAGAACAATCCCTATTAAACAATAACTTACAGTGGACAACCATCTCCATTTCACCATTAAAGAATAACTTACAATGTAGAAGAATCCCCATTAGAGAATAACATATTAATATTAACTAAAGAATAACCTAATAGTGTGAATCCTTTCATTTCATAACTTCTGAAATGTGTGCGTTTGGGAGTCCACAAGCTATATCCACCAGTTCAGCTGCCAAATTCCTTTCCTGAACAGGAATCTGCTTCCACCCTCCAGTAGGGGGCACAGGCGAAAGATGGGCCAGGGGTTTTACAATGGGTTGCATGGGCAGCCTGACTTTTAGGATAAACTGGAAGTAGGTGTCTGTTCAAGTAAGGACATTGAAAGCTGTAGTCTCAAAGTCTCTCAGACCACCACAGGGAAGGAACATAATGTTGGAACAGGTGCATCTGAGCTACTACCTCCTGTGTAATACCTGGTGAGCCTCAAGAACACAGCACGCAGCCTGGAAAGTCTCTTCAAACTCCATGTATAATCAATGGAAAAAAGGGAGAAAGGCTGGTGCCATGGATGTCGGCCAAAACATTGTTTTATTATCGCAGGTGTCAAACAACAGTCAAAAAAAATCCAACGTGTTTCGGCCACCAGGCCTTAATCATGCCATGATCCACCTGCGATAATAAAACGTTGTTTTAGCTGGCTTCCATGGCACCAGCCTTTCTCCCTTTTTTGCAAGGAACGTCATGTTACTCGCTAATGAAAGCATCTGCACTTTTCTCTGGTTACTAGTTATTTCTAGTTACTACTCTAGTTAAATAAAATCAGCTGTCAGATAACTCATCTGATATAATCCTAACAGTCTCAATCAAGGGGCTGTAGGGAAAGTCAGGAAATTTATATCAACAAACGGAGGGCCAGAGCTTGTATCTTCTATGCAAAACGTAATGATATGTAACTAGTTTTTGAAGCTAGCAAACCCATAAATACCCTAAAAAGGTTACAAAAGTAGAAAACAATATAGAGAGGTGTGAAAATGCCAGAGTACCATGTTCTGAGAAGAAAAAAAAAAAAAAAACATGGAAGATTGCAAGTAGAAAAGAACAGCAATTAAGAGAGATTTTAATAACCTGCCTGATCAATGTTCGCACACAAGTGTCAGCTGAAAGCAGTGTGGCTGACCCTGCAGGCATGAAATCATTGGCCAACCCAGCAAAAAAAAGGTTATACTGGGCAACTCTCATCTCACACGTATGAGAAGCATTATTCTGAACTGATCCAAGTGTGCCTTTTCATGTTCTCTTAATCTCAGTAGAACAGCTGGCCAGCTTTATTTCCAATAAATGGTCCCCCTGAGTGGGAGGGTATCAGCGCAAATGTTACTTTGTCGTACTGATGAATCCATGACACTGAGAGCAAGGCTTATTTCTATCAATGTTCTGTCAAACTTTAATTATTAACACAGCGATGTGTAGGAATGCAAAAGTATAGTATTTTTCTCAAATCGAAAAATTCACTTCTTCGTACAGAAAAAGGTCCTTTAAAACCTGCAGATCATCATCAGTTGCAAGTTACATACAAAATATTAATTGAAAACCAAACCAACAAAACACATTTATCAGCTCTTTTACCACATCCTTGGATACTAAGCAGCATCAAAATGTAACCATCTCTTATCTCTTGCCTTTTCTTTCCCTGTGCTCTGACAGTTGTCATCACATTTCCAAACCAAAGTCAACATTGCTTTCTCTATGTTAAAGCGGTCTATGCTGGCACTGTAAATAATGACAAGGAACCTGTATAAATGAAGACATATATCTGTATGATTTGATGTTTTTGATACCCAGAGCCATAAAGAATTATTTCACTAATGAGCTGCACTCATGTAATCACCAAGATCATAAACCGCAAAGACCGATAACTTGGGACACTGAATCAAGAGCAGGATCTCTTCCTTGTTCTGAGCTATTTTATGCAGCTACAACACAGACCCCCGCAAGGGTAAAAAAAAAAAAGAAAGATCCAAAAAGATTCCAAAAAGTGTGGGGTACAGGCAGTCCCCAAGTTACAAACCTCTGACTTACAAATGACTTATAGTTACAAACAGAGATAGACTGTGTGTGTGGTACACCTGTCAAACGGTAACGCAGGTGTCCTAAGGCGAGCTCAGGGAGGACAGAAACCTCCCGTGGAGCAGAAGGGCAAAAGTGAGAGGAAATGTTTACCTGGTTGTAATACTCCTAGTCGGCATCCCCAGTTATCCCTTCTCTGTACTAGCAGGACCCATGTAGTCCTCTACAACACATACCTCTGTGTCCACAAGTTGTTGCTAGCTATATATATATATATATATATAAAACAGTCTTTCTTTTTTGCCCCTCAGGGGCTCTCCTGTGTGATTAGATACCGTTAGCCATACTGTGTCCACTGTACACGGTGTTTATCTCATCCATTATATACCGAACTATATGGGGGGCTTTCAGACCTCATTGTGTACTGCCACAATGCTTCCATGTTGGTGCATGTAACATCTTGGTTGTTCTACAATGCTGTACAGTCTCCCTCTATTTTGTTAATTTTTGCAAAAAAACTTAAATAAATATTCGTTTAAAAAAAAAAGCAACATTTTCATGGTTGAGGCCTGACGACAGGTCTCGAAACAGAACAAAAAGAAGGAAGAGGCAAAAGGTTACATTTTAAGGCTCCTTGCACACTAGTGTTTTTGAAGCCATTATGAGCATTTTTTTTCTGCTCCTAGAAGCTAATAGTGTTATCCTGTGTCCATAAACACTATTTTATGCTAGAAGCTTTTTCAAGCTTCCATGTTTAGGAGCAGAAAAAAAGTGTTTTCATAGAGTTTTTGGGAGCGTTTTCCTGGCAGAAAACGCCCCTAAAACGCTAACAGCTTTTTCTCGAGTACTTTCTCTTCCTTTCTTCATGTACCGTAAAAAAACACTAATCAAATGCCAACGCTCCTAAACCATACTAAAACACTACTAGAAGCCGGAACAAAAATATAATTATCAACATTTTTCATTAATCTTTTTTTCTTTATTGAGCGTAATAAACACTAGTGTGCATGGAGACTTACGTTGTTAGCATTTCTAACTAAATAAAGCTAGTATGTCTCAAGAAACAAATGCATGAACTTGGCAAAAATTGCTCTAGAGAGGATAGATTCAAGCCTTGACAGCCAAGACATTTGAGAAAGCTTAGGAAGGGCCTAATGGCCTCTGCATTATATGACTACTGTGTTACCATTACTGCAAAGCTTGTGCAGCAAATGTAAAGAAAGCATGGCCAAGAGTTCTTGCATTGGAATATACAACTGCAGTATTTATATAAGTAAAGAACACTGCTAGTCATTGCTAGTGTAACTAAGAAAATTAAGAATATAAGCCCATGTGGTATACAGTTGTGCTCATAAGTTTACATACCCTTGCAGAATTTATGATTTCTTGGCCATTTTTTAGAGAATATGAATAATAACACAAAAACTTTTTTCACTCATGGTTAGTGTTTGGCTGAAGCCATTTATTATCAATCAACTGTGTTTACTCTTTTTAAATCATAATTGCAACAGAAACTACCCAAATGACTCTGATCAAAAGTTTACATACCCTGGTGATTTTGGCCTAACATGCACACAAGTTGACACAAAGGGGTTTGAATGGCTATTAAAGGTAACCATCCTGTTTGCTTGTAATTAGTAATTAATTTTAGTATACACCGCACCTAAAGCGCCTCAAAAGAAGCTGCTTGCAGGACTTTTTGACGTCCTGCCAGCGCAGCACCCCCTGTGTGAAAGCCCTCGGCTGGGATTGCACATGAGGCTTTTTTCAGGCGCTTTGCAGGCTCTATTTTTAGTGCTAAAACGCCTGAAAAACGCCTCCAGTGTGAAACGGGTATTAAAGTTCTTTTGATCACTAATTAAATGAGTGTTTATCCTCCAATAAAGCCTCTATTCCACCCTCTTCCAGTCATCCCTTGGCTTCCCTTCAAACACTGCAGACCCACAAAGCTAATTCCACATGCTCCCCACCACACATGCCCTGTTATCATAACACCCCAGTGTCTGACTCTCAGAACCTGATCCAAGCAAACAGTCTGTACACAAGTGATCTCTCCCAGTCTCCAGTGACAACATATGCTCCCTGCATTTTAAGATTCAAAGAGCCTGAGGTTTAAACAATATTTCATTTTGTAAATGTTAAGAGAAACCTCTGTAATTATATTCTTTTTATATACAGCCCACAGGAATTGGGTACACTGGTTAACCACCCAATGACCAGAGTGATGCCGATCAGAAGAATGTAACAGACTCTTTTCCAATTTGTTCCTCAGCTATAACATGCTTGGGCACAGTGTAGCATTCCGTCACACTCTGCCCCTTGAGAGTGCCCATGGTCATAGAAGTGTGTGCTTCTAAGGATAAACGTGCATATATATATTAAGCACTAACAGACAGCCTGTGCTACATACTATATCAGAAACTCAACACCAGATAAGACATAGATCTATGCCAGCTGGTCATTGTGGGGTTAATAATCCAATACATTTTATAGAGTCAGGACTGCTTACACATTAAGCTTGTTTCCTTGAAAAGCCTTTTGTGTGCTTGTGCATTACATATTCCCCAGCGGCCGTTTCTAAACACGAATATTCTCCAGAGGCAATCGCTAAAAGCTCTCCTGAGTCCTCCACTGGTGCAGCATGCTTTCTCTGTAGTAAAATCACATTCATGGGCATATTTCAAGGAAAAGTGCAAACAATAATAATGGTGTGGATTCTGCAGTAACCCATAGAAACGTCTGCAAGCGGATAATAATCCCAATCCGTCTAATGACTGTGTAGACTTAGTTCAACACTTTTTGCTTTGCCTCCCCGTACCAGGGCACAAGTGTCACAAGCCTTAGGGATATCAACACAGTTCCCAGCATTGTTGGTCTGCAGGGTGTGGACTTGAGCTGCTATTATCCAAAAAATAAATAATTCATACCATACTCCTAATATCCCAGAAATATGCAGAAACACCAGCATGACTCGGCTCTCAGATTCGGACCATTGGCTGCATCCATGCTGCTGCTACATCTCAAGAGAAATGAATGGGACTGCATGCACACAGATGCATGCAACTCCTGTGAACCCCATGCAGACTAAGAGCCTTTTGCATGGGTGTACGCATGATCACTTATATTAAAAAAAAAAAAAAAAAGACTATTTTATAATTTTTTTTATATCTATACACAAATGTTTTGTCTTTCATTTCTATTTTAAGCTGAATAGGTTGTTTTCTAAGATGATCGTTTACAATCACTAAGAAGAATAGTAACTTCCATCCATGTTAGTTATGATTTCCAAAAGTGTCAGAGGTCTGTAAATTTTAAACAGAGCCGACAACGTTATTTCCTAAACTTACAGAGTCAGACAACATACTACAAGGCCAACAACCCAGTGGTGAATCGGATGTTGTAGTATCTGTATATGTTATAGAGCAGGGATATGCAATTAGCGGACCTCCAGCTGTTGCAAAACTACAAGTCCCATCATTCCTCTGCCTCTGGGTGTCATGCTTGTGGCTGTCAGAGTCTTGCTATGCCTCATGGGACTTGTAGTTCTGCAACAGCTGGAGGTCCGCTAATAGCATATCCCTGTTTTAGAGCATACTAATCTCAGGAACATCCACTTACTAGAACGATGAAAAGAGTTCTGCAGCTCAGTTAAGGGTCTGGTATGGATTTTTAATTTTTTTTGGCGTGCCAAAATAAGAAAATAGACTCTTCGGTCTGGTATGGATATTAAGAGGAAACCTCACGCCAAAGAAAAATAAAAAAATTCATACCAGACCGGCGTGTCCCCCCTTCTAGACCATACCAGGCCACATGCCCTCAACATGGGGGGGGGTTGCTTTGGGGCAGGGGAGACTCTGCGCCCCCCACCCCACAGCACCTTGTCCCCATAGTGATGCGGACAAGGGCCTCTACATGACAACTCTGGGCAGTGGTTGTGGGAGTCTGCGGGCAGGGGGCTTATTGAAATCTGGAAGCCCCGTTTAACAAAGGGGCCCCCAGATCCCGACCCCCATGTGAGTATGGGGTACATTGTACCCCTAATCATTCACCAAAAAAGGGTAGGGTAGTGTGTAGTAATCTGTGACGTCACAAGGGGCAGGGTCTTCTTGTTATGTCACCGGATGACCACACCCCATAGCTATGTAAGAACTGGCAGACAAAGGAGATGACACAATGGCGGGAGCCAGCATCGGAGGAGGACCAATGTTTTATTCTTAGCGGGGCGGCGGTGGCAGAAGACATCAGCTGAGGGATAAGACCGGAGGAAAAAAAAGACATCGGTGGTGGAACCAGAATAAGAAAACACGTTGGAGCTACGACGGGGACATTCATTTAAAAAAAAGTACTTGTCTAAAACCGTCTGTCTTTTGTAACACTACACTTTTTTTTTTTTCGGTGAATGGGTAGGGGTACAATGTACCCTATACTCATTCATATGGGGGGGCGGAATCTAGGGGTTCCAAGTTCCGAAAAGCCCCCTGCCCGCAGACCCCCACAACTACAGCCCAGGGTTGTCAGGAGGAGGTCCTTGTCCCCATCCACATGGGGGTCAAAGTGCTTTGAAGTGGGGGGCACAGAAAAACCCCTGACCCCACCCCCCCATGTTGAGGGGGTGAGGGCATGTGGCCTGGTATGGTCATGGGGGGGGGCGCTCGCTTCCCCCCCCTTCCTGACCTGCCAGGCTGCATGCTTGGATAAGGGTCTGGTATGGATTTTGGAGTGGGGCTTCCCCTTAAAATCCATACCACACAAAAAGGTCTGGTATGGTCCTGGAGGGGAGGGGGAGGGGCACGCTGTTTTTTTTTTTTTTTTAATTGCCATGGGGTTCCCCTTCAAGATCCATACCAGACTCAAAGGGCCCGGTATGTATCTTGGAGGGGGGGATCCTACATCAATTTTTTTTTTAGTTATGGCGTAGGGCTCTCTTTCAAGATCCTCAGAGCACAGGTCGCATGCCACAAGTCGGATTAGTTAAGATGATGATCCGACTTACATTCAAATCAATGGGCTGAAATCGTGCCCAAGTCGGACTAAAGTAGTGCAGGAACCTTTTTCAAAGTCAGACCGACACAAGTCGGACCAGTTAAGACAGCTCTTCATAGGGAACCATAGGCGTCCGCAGAACTTTTTTCAGGGGTGAGGCATCATTTTAAAGTCACCCATGCTCCACCCCTTTTTGACAGTGCCATGAAGGGAAGGGACTTAGTCATCACTTAAAGCGTGATAACCCTCCCCCCACCTCCCCCTGCCACATTTGGCACTTTTTGGGGGGGAGAATGTACCCGGTTTTGCCGTGGCAATCTGAGCCACATGCAAAACCATGCAAAATATGCTTCAACCAAAGCAAGTGAAGGTTTAAATAAACATACAATAAGGCAATCCATCAATTACAAAAAAAACTACACCTGCATGGTGCAGCATTGGCTTAAGGTTCTGGAAAGCTCAGTAGATTGCTTTAAAAAAGGCCTGGATTCTTTCCTAAATGTACATAATATAACTGGGTACTGACATTTATAGGTAAAGTTTATCCAGGGAAAATCAGATTGCCTCTCAGGGGATCAGGAAGGATTTTTTTCCCCTGCTGTAGCAAATTGGATCATGCTTTTGCAGGGGTTTTTTTTTTTGCCTTCTTCTGGATCAACTGTGAAGGATTGTGTATATGGGATTGTATGATTTGTTTATTTTTTTGGTTGAACTAGATGGACTTTTTCAACCTATGTAAGCCAGTGAAGATCTTGAATTCTATATGGGCACAACAGCAGCTTTATGCTATGTTGCTGTGCTTAACCAGTTGCCTACAGGACACTTTCACCCCCTTCCTGCCCAGGCCAATTTTCAGCGCTGTCACACTTTGAATGGCAACTGCACGGTCATGCAAAACTGTACCCATGTGACATTTTTATAATTTTTTCCACACAGATAAAGCTTTCTTTTGGCGGTATTTATTCACCACTGGGTTTTTTTATTTTTTGCTAAACAAAAAAAACCTGAAAATTAAAAAAAAAAAAAGTTTTGCTTAGCTTCTATTATAAAATTTGGCAAATAAGTAGTTTTTCTCCTTCACTGATGGTCACTAATAAAGAGGCACTGATGGGCACTAATAGGTGGCACTGCTTGGCAGCACTGATAGAACTGGTTAAACGGCATGTTGCTTTCAGTGGGTGGTGCTGTGAAAAAGAATAATGTAGTTCAATGTGGCCACCATATGGCAATTATTGTTTTAAATCAGATGGTGAGGAGATAATGCCTCCTCACCACCTCTCAAACAGCTCTGAAAAGCGATCCAAGCATGGAACTTTTCAGAGGAGCAACAGTCACTACCACACATGTGAAGGAGCCCTAAGAGTAGCCAAGCAAAAGCATTTAGGGAAGAAAAGTGTTAAATCTCTTCACATGAAAACAGAAGATTCAGCCTTATGTCCAACCTGGATGACCGTGTAAGGTGATATACAGTCTATGCTGACAGGTCCTGCAGTCCAGCAATTGGAGGCACATGACCCCCCCTTGCCCCCTCTTGCAGACGCCCCATGTAGGGAACCATTGATTTTGACATGCCATGCAACTTATGCTCTCAAAGTCGTAATGCATGTTGGACCAGTGTGAACTGGCCCTCAAAGTTAGGCAGCCCATAGATGATTTTGTTTTTTCATTCAACCAGAGGGTTGGACAAAAAAACTGACCCTATTTCCCATCCACACAATCGAGGTGGATGGGGGAATCCTTCCTGCTGAACAATTGTGATCTGATGGCAAGGAGACTTCCCCGCAGTCAGAATACACTGATCAGTGCTGCCGGCTGATCAAAACGGCATTTATCCAACAGACTGGTTGTACAAAAGTTGATCTGTAGATTGACTTCCGTACGAACATTTTCCTCGAACATGGATCCAAATTAGGCCAATCCCTGCTGGACCAGCTGAATTCCGGTCCATGTATTGCGTGGCTTGCGCATGCACGCTGGGGAACCACAAGCAGTCGGCTTCCCAAAGTAAACATGCCAGGGCCTGGACCCAAGGACGGATGGAGAGCAGGCTCGGGTGAGGATGTGCTGGGTCTGTGGACAGGTAAGTGTCCTATTATTAAAAGTCAGCTGCTGCAGTATTTGTAGCTGCCGACTTTGATCTTTTTATGGGTGAAGAACCGCTTTAAACTTTATGGAACTCCATGCTTTAAGAGTCCTCTCCCATAATCATTATTTTGCACTAGCACATTTGCGATGAAAGTTAGGTGTTACAAAAGAAGCACTTGACAGTAATGTAAACAGACATATTTATTATAAGCAGTGACCTGTATACACCACAAAGAAAAGCTTGCACTATATAATTATAGAAGAGGAACTTCTGCACTCAGACCTTATTATGATGTTAAATACAAATACATCATAGCTTTTTTACACTTAGTCTGAATTCAAATCATGCAGATTCTATATGATCTCCATTGACAAAAAACATTCTCATTGTCTGGCCTTCTTTCATTGGCCCAAATAATCCTCAGTGGGTCTAATCTCTATTTCAAAAACGATTTGATAGCCAAACAACTAGCATTTTCAGAAGTGGAGGTCGCTTATGGCAGCTGACATTTTTTCTCAGTGCAGATAAGGGCACTTTCAAACTGAGGCGGTGGGGGTATTGGCGGTAAAGCGCCGCTATTTTTAGGGGGTGTTGGCGGTAAAGCGCCGCTATTTTTAGAGGCGCTTTACCGTCATTTTAGCGGTATATGAAGGGGTTAATAGCGCCGCTGCCGAATCGCTTTGTCCATTGATTTCAATGGAGAGGGGTACTTCAGGAGCGGTGTATCCACCGCTCCTAAAGCGCCCCAAAGATGCTGCTTGCAGGACTTTTTTTTTTTAACGTCCCGCAAGCGAACCGCTCCAGTGTGAAAGCACTCGGGGTTTCACACTGGAGTGACAGGAGAGGCGCTATGCAGGCAGTATTTTTAGCACTAAAACGCCTGTAAAGCGCCTCAGTATGAAAGTAGCCTTAAATTCAATTATAACGGGGTAAACAAACAGGTATTGGTCTGCAAAATCCAGTAATGCTACTAGTAATGCAACTGGGGATTTCATAAATATAAAAAGACCATCTAGGTCCTCCCTGAGGGCATTTCATTCTGTCCCATATCTAGGGCCATCTTTAATATTGATTGGACCCTGGGCAAACATTTTCTTGGGCCCCCCCCCCAATGCAGATTTTCTTTCCACCCCAACATGCCAAAAAACAAAAACACACGTAAACATATGTATTGAATTGTATTGTAACTGTACTGTCTGCACTCAAAGTAAAGTGTACCCCCACACCCATCCACGTTCACCTCTGTACCCCCCCCATCCACCTCTGTACCCCCCCATACACCTCTGTACCCACCCCATACACGTTCACCTCTGTACCCACCCCATACACGTTCACCTCTGTACCCACCCCATACACGTTCACCTCTGTACCCACCCCATACACGTTCACCTCTGTACCCACCCCATACACGTTCACCTCTGTACCCACCCCATACACGTTCACCTCTGTACCCACCCCATACACGTTCACCTCTGTACCCACCCCATACACGTTCACCTCTGTACCCACCCCATACACGTTCACCTCTTTACCCACCCCATACACGTTCACCGCTGTACCCCCCCCTTCCGCCACCACACCTCTGTACCCCCAATTCTCTGCACATGTGAATCCCCTTCTCTCCATGGTGATCTTTCTCACCTGATGACACGGCAGTGCAACACAGTCTGCGCCTATCAGACCCATAGCACACAGCCAGAACACTTCACTCGGCTGTGTGCTGCACAGGTCTGTCAGGTGGGGGTGGGGAGCGGGAGGAACACAAAGTGTTGCTCTCTCATTCCCTGTCACTCCGGTCCACAGCTCCTGACAGAGGGAGAAGCGGGACGAGCGGACTCAAGCACATGAAGCCCGCAGCTGTCCCGCTCTCTTATTGTCTCATTGTCTCTTATACTCTCACATTGTGGCCGCCACTTGGGACAGCAGGGGAGGGGGATCAGCTGCATCCGCTACTCCGGGAAAACTGCAGGCAGCGCAGGGCTGAAGTGGCAGCTGCTTTGGGCCCCACAGCAATGACAGGGCCCAGGGCAGCTGACCCTTTTGCCCTGCGTTAAAGACGGTCCGGCAATCATATTTTCACCAAGTAAATAGTAAATGAATACAACATGAGTAACAGTGGGATATTCGTACAATATCAAATATATATGTAAAAATAAATAACATTATATTTATATATTTGTGCACCACTAACTATGAAAAAAAAAACAAAAAAAACAAAACACACTATACCTGGAATTCAAGCTGAATGAAGATAAGAAGATTCCTGGATTGCCGCACTCTGCAGGAAACCATCTTAATTGCAGAACTTTAAAAAATCCAAAACAGTGTCACATAAGTAGAGACAGGACAGGGTATGATCGCTAACGCGTTTCACATCATAGGCATTAGCGTCCATACCCTGTCCTGTCTCTACTTATGTGACTGTATTTTGGATTTTTTAAAGTTCTGCAATAAAGATGGTTTCCTTCAGAGTGTGGCAATCCAGGAATCTTCTTATCTTCATTCAGCTTGTGCAACGCCAGCACCTGGATTAGTTCACATTAGGGCGGGAGCAGTTTCAGGTTTGGAAGCTTTGTGAGCGGCATTTCCTATCGATCTATAATTCCCTGGAATTCAAGCTTAAAGTAGAATCTTAGTCAGAAAATGAAGTCCTGTCAGATGATTTCAGGCTGGCCACTTTTGCAGATAAAGCGATGTAGAACATTAGTGTAAATACTGTTTAAAATCCAGTAATACTCCATCTCACCCTGCTCTGCACATGCTTAGTTGCTCTCCATTTTTAGGCACTGGCAAATTTGTAGAGGCCGATCTGACAACCATCCTTTAACAGCCAAGGAAGCTGCTTCCGTTTGATCTGCAATTGCCATTGTGCTGCACATGTGATCAGTTATGACACCAGCCATTTGATGGTTTGACAGTTTGGTTGAGAACACAAGCAAATGTGACAGTTAGCAATCCCGGCATTCCATGAATGCAACGTTTTTATTAAACCATAAAATCAATGGGTTTAGTTCCATTTTTATGATTTACTGCTGCTCAGGGGCTCTGGGCTTCAGCAAAATGGTAGCAAGAAGAAATGGGCAATGCTGGAGGCAACAGCACACTAATTTTGGTAGCACAATTAATACTGTGGAATATATGTTCCTTACTAAAGAACATTTTTTTTAAAATCAAGATGTTATGCGTAAAGTCCCACTTTAAAGTGGTTGTAAACCCATTAAAAAACAAAAACAAAACAAAAAAAGTAACACCTGCAAGACAAAGGCATAATGAGCTAGTATGCATAGCACACTAGCTTCAGTATGTAATACTCACCTGAGAGCGAAGCCCTCGCTGCGGTGCCTGTACACAGTACTGGCCGGCAACACCACTCCCGGGGGTTACTTCCGGGTATCGCGGCTCCGGCGTGATACCCGGAAGTAACCCCCGGGAGTGGTGTTGCCGGCCAGTACTGTGTAGGGGCACCGCATGCGCGCGGTAACGACACACTCACTGAAGCAACGGCACATACGTGCCATTGCTTCAGGTTGTGTCAGTACGCATGTGCCGATGACGTCGGCACATGCAAATACAGGGGATATCTCCTAAACTGTGCAGGTTTAAGAGATATCCTGGGTAGCTCCAGGCAAGCCTTATTATAGGCCTACCTTTAGCACAAAGTGGTCTGTAAGGGTTTACAACCACTTTAAGGCCAGGTTCACTTTAAATATATTTGACTATAGATTTGAATTATAAGATGTATTAAAAAAAAAACCTTCAGTAATGACAAAGCCCCCTAGTCCTAAGAACTAGACCCAATAGTTGATGTGCTTCACCTTCCTGGCCAACCAACATTGCATCCAAAAACAAAATGCAAGAATTTTATATTTACATTCATGGAGGGCTGAACAAAAAAAGCTCATATTCCTGCATCCACACAAGTGATGTGGGGATTTCTCCATCTGCGTTTTTGTATTCTTACAAAAAATGTTTTATTATTTAAATTAGCTTTTGATTTTTATCAATTTATTTTAATAAAATGATTTTGGAGTAAAATCTATCTATAGATAAGTTTTCTATTTAAGATACATTAATAATTTAGTTTATTCAGCATGAAATGGAGCTTAGTTATGTAGCATGAGACTGTATATTCTGCAAAATGTGTATTTCCAGTAAACTCGTTCAATGAGATAACATTCACTGCATTGATGCATTCACACAATTACAAAGTAACCCTGAGATAAAACAAAGTTCAGGAATACTCCTTTATCCCATTGTTTTGCAAATCTATGTACACTGCAAACTGTATGATTTAAATCGGTTCTGATATCGCCGTTTTCCTAGCGTGACAGCTTATTACTCTAAATAGGAAAGCTTAACTTAGTTTGCAAATATTAAAGATTCTACTAACCAACAAAAATAAGTCCTTACATTTAAAGAGCACCTGTCATTTCAGATCCATCATGGCAGCGCCTGTTAGCGGGGCATCCACTCACCTGCTGACGCCACAACCCTCACCTTGTTGTGTGAATGAGACTGTTGGTGAGTCAACAGCGGGTCAGAGGAGGAGCCTCTGTGGAACAGAGATGACAGTTGCTCTTTAAAGTGGTTGTATACCCCTTTTGACATTTTTTGACACAGTTTAGGAGATATTCACCCTGCATGCAGCCGCTGACATCAGCGGCGCATGCGCAGCGAAGGTCCGGCGTATCATGCCGGTACTGAGGACTCCCACGCATGCGCGGGAGTGACATCGCAGCCCCCCCCCCACTCACAGCACCAGAGCTGCGAACCTGGAGGAAATACAGAGGGGAAAATGTAAGCTCCCTCTGCGCTGGCCAGGATGCAATGCGGAGACCTCGTTCTAAGGTGAGTATTTCATAATGAGGTAGTATGCGGTGCATACTGTTGTTTTGCGGGTAAAAAAGCGCTTTAAAAATTATGATTTAAAGCAAGTTGATGCAAATCAAGCCTTTTTACTAGTGATTTAAATCAACTTGATTTAAATCAAATCCACCCTGATCAGAATACACAGATTAGCGCTGCAACCATTGGCTGCAGTGGCTGATTGAGTGCAGGTTTTCCTGCATGACCATTCAACAGAAGCTGGTCCATTGATCAGCTTCTGTTGAAGAGAGGGCTACACTCAGATCGGAATTTGTCCAGTTCCTGGTTCAGTCCATGTGTACCCAGCTTAACACGGACTGTTCAGTCGGCGTGCATCTATACAAATGACATCATATGTAATGATCTAAAGTCAGTAGTTGTCAACTTACAGGGTATAGGGGCCACAGCTCCGGCCCATTATGTAACCAAAGCGCTGCACATAATATTCAGTATAAAAATGCTACAGAAGACCTTTAGAGACTGCAGAATTACTAGTGGGAGCAGTAAGATCCTAGGGACATGCTACATAAGACAATCAGAGAATAGGAACACATTACCTGAGACTTCTAGACATCACTGCCAAAACATCCCCTGTCTGCTGGGGACCTGCATGTTGGGCACCAGGGATCCAAGTTATAGCAACTACTATACCTGCGGTCCATAAAGTGTCACTAAACCCACATCATTAAAAATGAATCATAAATGGTGCTGTTCATGCTCACTCCATCACTATGAGATTCTGTTTCTGCATTCTATTTAAAAAAAAAAAGCCTGGTTGATCCTGCTGTTTTCTATCTCCACCTTCTGTCCATGTCCTCAATGCAGTTGGGGATTTTGCAGCTGTGGTGGCAACTCTGCACATGCTCAGTTTTCAGTGAGTTTCTATGCTGAGCATTTCCTCCCTATCACATGTGAGCAGCCCATGTGACTACAGAGTCATACATTTAGGCATATACACAGTGATAAATGACAGCCCACAGCCTCCCTCCTCCATGTCCACTAACCAGCTAAACACAATGGGGGTGGGATATTACATGTAGATTAATGGTGCCTTCACCTCCCTCTTATTTTAAAGACACAGGCTGGAGGAGCGTGACACAGCCTGGGACTGGCAGAAATCCACCCACACCATGTCATTTCCACAAAATAATAAAGATTTGATTTCAATTATATATTTGTATGATGATTTATTTATATAAATTATTTATTTTTACTGTGTTCCAAATCCTTTTTTTGTTTGTTTTTTTTCGAACATGTGACCAGCTGCAGAGGACTAGCCCTAGGAGTAGCTGGGTCATGTGACAGCTGTATATTGATTAGAAAAAAAGGTACCTCGATTTTTTTTATTAAAATAACTACAGTTCCATCAACATACAAAAAGCAAAAGGACAATGTAAAAATAAAAACGGTGTTTGTTTATTATCACTTTAATAAGACCAGGACAGGAAACTTGTAGAGTAACCAACCAGTCGCAGTTGATAAATTCCACCCTTGTAGGTGTGCCTCTCACTGGAATAAAGATCACCTTTGGCATTGTGCTTCCTATACACAACACAAACAAAACGTTGTGCAGCCGGACTCAGATGGCTTAAAATTCTGTACTGTATATGCACAAATGCCAAGGATATTCACTATGTCCCCATCCTGAATATAAACAGCATGGGTAGCTGTGCACAGAGCCATACATCTTCAATTTACAGTATGAGGCCCAGGAGTCTGAGAACGACAGCTTCCATCAGAGGCTTCTTAAAGGGGTATTTTGCATCAAAGAGATTCCATTGAAATGAATCTGTGTGAGAACAAAAGCGGTTAAACTACTCCACACATTTGTTATAGGCGATATAATGCCTTCCCTTTATTACATGTTTTGTGTCCACTTTAAAGGGAAAGTAAAGTGTCTTTGTTAACAAGCACATTGTTGTTAATTAAGTGTATACCTAAAAGCCGGAATCCAGGCAGATATGAAAATAAAAAGTGTAATTGCAAAAATTTTTTAGTTTTGGATACGGTGGGAAGGGTTAGAAACTCGGTCGTATTTTATAGCTGCCAAGTCCTCAATGAAGGAGATTACCCTGAACTTCCTATACCCTGAGATACAAGATACAGACGTTAAAACGGAATTAAAACAAAGATTTAATATACTGCAGCTTATCAATCCCTCGATATGGTGGCCATATTTTTAGGCTTTTTTTTTTTCCTTTATTTTCACCTGGTGATCCTACCAGTGACACACATTTCATGTCTTAGGGTGTGTCCACTCTGGAGTCACCTTTGGACAGCAGCATTGCCAGTCTCAGGAGAGGGTAGTGTTAAACAGCTATGCATCAAGGTGAAAAACCTTCTGTAGTGCAGCAGCCCCCCTTTTACTTACATGAACCTGATCTTTTCAGCGACAAGAACAAGCCCAGCAGCTCCAGCCGCTGTCTCAGGTCCTCATTGGACAGATTGATAGCAGCAGGAACCATTGGCTCCAGCTACCGTCAATCAAATCCAGTGACACAGGAGGGGGGCGGGGCCGAGTCCTGCTGCCTGTGTCAATAGACGCAGCAGCAGGACTTGGAAGCGTGCCTGTACGAGTGTCCCCATGGAATGCGGCTCTCCGTGGGGGCACTTGATGCGGAGAGGAGCCAGGAGCAACAGGGGACCCCAGGACAGAAGGATCGGGGTCACTCTGTGCGAAACCCTTGCACAGAGGAGGTAAGTATACCATGTTTGTTATTTAAAAAAACGAAGAAAAAAGAAAACAAACCTTTACAACCCCTTTAACCTGGGTATACACAAAACCAAATTTCAGGCCTTGTGTATCCCCCTCTCTGTGCAACAGAAGCCAATCGCTCAAATGCCAGTTTTCGAGCAGGACCGTGTGCATGGACCCTACATGTGTATCTAAAAAACATTAATAAGGCTGTTTTTTAGATACTGCTGCTAATACCGCTGAGCTCTTCAGTAATGAAGAGAAACTTCTGACTGAAGACTGTGCAGAATTAAAGTGTCGATTTCCGAGTCCCTCACTGCCTGCTGTGGTTTCTCCTGTGGTCCCTTACTCCACCACATAATGAAGGGGTGCCCTGTCAAAGGGGGTGCAAGTAATTCACCACTCTGCAGAATTCGATAATTTTAGGATTACTGGCCTCCCGCTTCATTCAGTGGTGCAATTCACTAGTATTAAGACACTGGGGGAAAAGGGAAAAACCACAGCATGTGGAGCAGCACCAGAATATAGACACTCCTGGACATGCAAGATCTAGTGCAGGAGCAGGCGAAATCTGTTTTCTTTGCAGTGGACCATTTATATAAAAAGAGAAAAGTCACTTTTGTTGAAAAAACACAATCCCCTCTGGAAGAGATATTAATGTACATTGCAAGAATTTTAACAAACTTTGTTGCAGATTCCTGTTTCTGCTCTGAAGTAATAGCCGTTCGTTTGACCATGTACTTTGGATAACGATTCTGAATGGGAGGGTCTGGTATTATAATCACCTGGTACACACTTAGTCAGGGTCTGCATCGTTTTAGAAGAGATTAACCTTTCGGATGTATCTCACCAAAATATCATTTCTGTTACAGGGGATGCCTAAAATTTGACTTTGTGATGACCTCTGGGAAAATCAGCGAGTCAATCACACAAGTAGGAAATATTTTTGGAGGCATTCTATACACCTAGATTGTACAGAATGCCTCCAGATTGCTATATTGCTTTGAATTTTACAGAAATTTACTGGACTGCAGATGTAAATACAAAGGTAATTTTAATAAAATTAACATCCTGTGAACACTAGAGAAACTTCAGATGGGACTTGAGTCTCACAGAATCACCTGATAAATGGAAATGACATGGTTTTCAATGGTGCCTGTTCACATCAATGCAACTCAGCACAGTGCGAATTTGGAAAAGGTTTCTGTACTGACCTGTTCTGCTTTGGTACCACATTCCAGCATAATTTGGCCCCATAGAATATGAAAACCAAAACAGTACCAAAGCAGAACTCCAATTTGCACTACATAATGGCACTGAAAGTCAGATCAAAATCGTATTGCAGGAGTCTGAACCTAGCCCAAATTACAATATAGCTTGTGTAGCTATTTTATGTGCTATACATTTTTTTTTTTCTTTTTAATTGTTATTTTTTTTCTCCATAAAATTGGAGTTACCATTTAAGATCTTTAATTTAATGACAGCAACCCAATAATGAATCTAAAATACTTTAAATCTGCATTGTTTGGGCAACTCCTTCACAAAAGAGGGTTCTCAGTCGGTCTTTAGCACTGCTACACACAATGTAATGCTTTGTGTAGTGATCAAGTTTTGACACTATTAAATAAGAGCCTTAAAATGACGACACATGTCAGTCTGATAATTTCACTAACCCACTGAAGAGATCCCAGCACAGAACAATGCTGCAGCACAGCTTGAAGGCTGACAGCTGTATAAATCCTAATCCTTTAGTATTAATCTTACCAGGATTGGAATCATCACTTGACTTCTTAGTTACAAGGACAACCATCAATATCACTTGCATTAATAAAACTGCAAATGGACATATACCCAGAGGCTGCAAAACTGCTGAAAACTCTAAAACTGCACTTCATTATATGCAGATGTCACATTATTTTTGTGCTAGAGAAGCCACTGCTTGAAAATATGCAACAGCCCATACTGAAAAAGTGAGCATTGAGATACATGCAGAGGACACAGACTACCTGCTTAGTACCCAAGTCTTCCATCCAGCCACAGCTGCAAAGGACTATTCCACCTCACAAAGAACACATGCTAGAGATGAGCTGGAGAGAAGAGATGAACTCGCGTGTCCTCTGAACTTGTGCTCTTTGTTCACTTCAAGGAGCTGTAGGCCAGGTCATTCCTGCCTCCTTGTTTATGTGGATTGTGGTGCAGGATGATGGTCCTGTAATAAAGACCAGTCACTTCTGCTCTCTCCCCTTGTGCAGGGTGACTGGTCTGGTCTCCGCCCTCCTTTAGTTTTCTGCAGGCAGCCTGCAGTGTGTGGACTTGTTGGGCCCCTCCCCACAGCTCTGCTCTCTGCACAGGCTATGAACAGCAAAGTGATGATGTCACTGCTCTTTTTACAAAGGTTTGCAAAGGTATTTGGTGCAGGAAAGTTCATTCTTCTTGGCTGTTGAAGAATTTGTTTAAAAGGTAACTCCACTTTTGTTGAGAAAACATTCCCCCCCGGGTGATGTACATTGCAAGGATTTTAACAAACGTTGTTGCAGAGTCCTACCTTTTGTTATTCTGAAGGACTAGCCGTATGACCCAGTCCATGTGCAATTGAATTTGTATGGGAGTGGTTTTATAATTATCAATCATCTGCTGCACTTGCAGGGCTCTAATAAGGAAAGTGGCAAAGTCTGAGATTTACCTTTGAGAGTATCATACCAAAAATGATATTTTTGTTGCAGGGGATGCTCAAAATATGACTTGCATCTTAGTACAGATGTCTAGGAAAATCAGTAAGCCAATCACACAAACAGGAAATGACATTTTCCGGGGGCGTTCTGTACACCATCTGTATACAGAACAGCTCCAGCCAGCCATATTGCATTGCATTTTACAGAGAATTACAGAGCTGCAGATAAAAAAGGAAAGTTCATTTTAAATAATGTTCAAATTATAATATGACTTGTGTCGCAATTGTACAGTGCCTTGAAAAAGTATTCATACCCTTTGTAATTTTACACATTTTCTCATGTTACAATCAAAAACGTAAATGTATTGGGATTTTATGTGATAGACCAACACAAAGTGGCTCATAATTGTGAAGTGGAAGGAAAATAAATGGTTTTCCAAATTTTGTACAAATATCTGAAAGGTGTGGCGTGCATTTGTATTCAGCCCCCTTTACTCTGATACCCCTAACTAAAATCTAGTGGGACCAACTGCCATCAAAGGTCACCTGATTAGTAAATAGAGTCCACTTGTGTTTAATTTAATCTCAGTATAAACACAGATGTTCTGTGAAGCCCTCAGAGGTTTGTTAGAGAACCTTAGTGAACAAACAGCATCATGAAGGCCAAGGAACACACCAGACAGGCCAGGGAAAAAGTTGTGGAAAAGTTTCAAGCAGGGTTAGGTTATGAAACAATATCCCAAGCTTTGAACATCTCATGGAGCACTGTTCAATCCATCATGGAAAGAGTATGGCACAACTGCAAACCTACCAAGATATGGCCATCCACCTAAACTGACAGGCCAGGCAAGGAGAGCATTAATCAGAGAAGCAGCCAAGAACTCTGGAGGAGCTGCAGAGATCCACAGCTAAGGTGGGAGAATCTGTCCACAGGACAACTATTAGTTGCGCACTCCACAAATCTGGCCTTTATGGAAGAGTGGCCATTGCTGAAATAAAAGGCATACAAAGTCCCATTTGCAGTTTGCGAGAAGCCATGTGGGGGACACAGCAAACATGTGGAAGAAGGTGCTCTGGTCAGATGAGACCAAAATTGAACTTTTTGGCCTAAAAGCAAAAACACATGTGTGGTGGAAAACTAACACTGCACATCACCCTGAAAACACCATCCCCACTGTGAAGCATGCTGCTGGCAGCCCCATGTTGTGGGGATGCTTTTCTTCAGCAGGGACAGGGAAGGTGGTCAGAGTTGATGGGAAGATGGATGGAGACAAATACAGGGCAATCTTAGAAGAAAACCGGTTAAAGTCTGCAAAAGATGTTTGTAGTTGACATTTAGCTTTTTATTTTTTGGAGTTAGAGTATTTTTCAACCATTTGCTACGATCAACCAATTGCATGCGACTTAGGGAAAATTCTGTAATAAATATAGGTATTGGACATCTACAGTAATAGGCCAGCAACATCACTCCTAAGCACTTGACATTTATTACAGGAGACAGACAGAACAAAGCAAGCATCAGCTTACATATAGGGCAGAGTTCAGGCTGAGCCTCGAAGGCGTGGCGTTAGTTCACTAAGAAATAAGGTATGCCTTGTGCCTTTTTAGCTGCAATTTAAAAAGAATCTGTCACTTTATTCATTCAGGGCAAAGTGACAGGTTCTCCTGTTAGTCTTAGCCTCTCCCACCGACACTCACCTTTGCTGCACTCCTCTAGCACTGAGTTGGAAATACCAAGTACTTCCAGGTATGGGGGAGCAGGCGACTGTCTCCCCTTACTCATAGGATGCAGTACTCAGACCTGAGCACCTAAGCCTGCATTCACACCTACGCAGAGCCAATTCCTGCTGATTTTGAAGCATCTTTTTCAGGTGTTTTTGGACAAGTATCGAGCTTCCTGGGCTGGGCAAAGAAAGGGGCGTGGCTCTAGAGGGGGAGAGGAATTCTTCAGGAGTAAAAATGCTCTTATCACAGAGTTACAGGCATTCCCATTGAAGTCTATGGAAGCATACAAATTTGAACAGCCAAAATTGGAAAAACTAAGGGTGTAGAGCAGTGTTTCAACTCCAGCCCTCAAGGCGCCCCAGCAGGTCAGGTTTTCAGGATTTCCCTCAGATGAAACAGCTGTGGTAATTACTAAGGCAGTGAAATTGATCCAATCACCTCTGCAAAATAGTGGAAAGCCTGAAAACATGACCTGTTGGGGCGCCTTGAGGACTGGAGCTGAGAAACCCTGGTGTAGAGACATGAGGAAACAAGCAGAAAACACAAGTGTGAAGGGGGGCTAATTGTTTGCCTTGTTGAACAATGTTAATTGAGAAAGGGGAGAAGATTATTAAACCCATGAAAGCTTCGAAACAGACTGACATGGACATTACACTGGGATTTGACCAAGAGCTTGGACAAAGGAAGAGGGTGGTGGGGAAGCACAACGGAGGATTGGGGGGCATTCTAAGTGACAGATTTTCTTTAACTACTTCCCACCCATGCTATAGCCGAAAGACGGCTACAGTGCGGGCTTACTTTGCTGGGAGGGCATACATGGACGTCCTTCCCTGTGATCCTTTAGACACAGCTGATCACAAATCCAGGTAAAGGGCCAATCACAGCAGCCCTTTACCATGTGATGAGCTGTGTTCAATAACAGCTGATCATGATGAAAAAACCCAACCTTTTATCGGCACTCCTTTTCCTCAAGCTGACAGTTTGATGAGAGGAGAGATGACAACGTGCTTGTGTAAAAGGGACATCTACACTGATAATCTGAGTGCCCTAAATATCAGTGCAGTCCCAACAGTGCTGCTTCCCAGTGCCACCTATCAGTGCAGCTCAGTGTTAAGTGCAGGCAGTCTGTTCAAATCAACAAGCACAAACCTGCATTTACAAGCACATCCAGGAGTGTACATCTCTGCGGGTCCGATGCACGGATCAGAACGCAGTCTGAAAATGAAGACTACAGCATGTCTGCCTTGACGCTGCAACCTTCCTCAACCCTGAGGAACAGGGTTCTCCAACAGTCAAATCATGACAGCTGACATTTTTTTTTTAATGAAAATACTAGACGGGAAGCACACTGTGTCACTAAACTCCCATCATAGAAACCGATCAATAAATGTTGTATTACATGCTGTTCATACTCAGTCACTATGAGATTTGTTTTCTGTATTCTGCAGGAAAAAAAACCAAAAAAAAAAAAACAAAACTTGTTGATCCTGTTGCTCTCTATCTTCATCCTCTGTCCAAGTCCCCAATGCAGTTGGGAATTTTTCAGAGCAGTGTTGGAAGCTCTGTACATGCTCAGTTTTCAGTCTATTTTCTACCCTAAACATTTCCTCCCTATCACATCTGAACAGCCCATGTGACTACAGAGTCTTCCTCCTCCTCCATGCCCACTAACTAGTGAAACACGTAGGGGGTGGTATATTACGTGTAGATTGATGTGGGCTTCACCTCCTTCCTATCCTAAGACACATTTATTTGATTTGATTTAAATATATATTTGTACAACAATTTAAAACAGTTTATTGATATTATTTATTTTTACTCTGTATTCCAAAGGCTTTTTTTTTTTTTTTTTTTATGTGACCAGCAGCAGAGGACTAGAATCTCCTCCAGCTTGTGTTTCCCTGCAGACAGGCTGGGGAAGAGCTGGGTCATGTGACAGTTGTATATCGATTAGCAAAAAGGTGCTTTGATTTTTTTATATTAAAATAATTACCGTGCCATCATCCATATACAAAAATAAAAGGGATAATGCAAATTAAACAGTGTGTGTTTAGTATCCCTTTAACCACTTGCCGACCAGTCACTGTATATATATAAAAGGCGGCTCGTCAGTTCGATATCGCAAACCGCTGTACCTGTAAGCACTCTGTGTAGTGCAAAACGCATAAGCTTTGTTCCACTTTGCTGTGACCTGTATTTTGGATGACACTTTATTAAATAAAGGCAAATATTTTTGGAGTGCAGCTGTCCAGGATTTCTTTGATGTCTAATTTTCAAAAAAGGCCTCTAAACTCAACTGCCTAAAAACTACATTAAACAAACCTGTGTACATGAGCGTCCGTTTACCAGCAGCAGTGTACATGAGACCTTAATAGCCATTCAAACCCTATTGTGTCAACTTGTGTGCATGTTATCAGGCCAAAATCACCAGGGTATGTAAACTTTTGATCAGGGTCATTTGGGTAATTTCTGTTGTGATGATTTAAAAAGAATAAAACAGCTGATTGATAATAAATGGCTTCAGCCAAACACTAACCATGAGTGAAAGAAATGTTTTTGTGTTATCATTCATATTCTCTGAAAAACGCCCAAGAAATCATAAATTCTGCCAGGGTATGTAAACTTATGAGCACAACTGTATACTGTATATTTGAAAATTAACCAGTCCTGATGTACTGAATGCCAGGACAGTCCAAATACCCCCCTAATGACCTTTTTTTGGAAAGAAGACAGTCTGAGGTATTTCGCAAGAGGCATGGCAAGTTTTTTTAAGTCATTTTTTATATCACTTGTTTTTAGAAAATAAAGAAATTCAATAAAAAAAAATTTTTTTTTTTTTCTTTGTGCAGTTTTTTTTTTTTTTTTTACATACTGTCAGCAGTGCATAATTTTTACACTGTCATTGATTGTTACAGTGATGATCACTGGAACAGCAATTGTTTAAACTGTGATGAATGGCTTCCATTCATGACCCATGGTTTACTATTGTGATTGGCTACAGCTTTCACATGGTACAGGGTGCTAATTGGCACCATGTGATCACTGGTGACAAATCACAGATCACACACAGTAGTAAACAATTCTGGATTCCATTCATGACTGTTGCTTACTAGGCGACACGTGATCACACATCGATCACGTGGTATCTGAGCCAATCACAGCAGTCCGATACTGAGCACTGTAATCTGCTGTGTCCAGTGAAGATTGTGGGGCAAACACAGTGCGCATGAGCGGGGCAATGCACTAGTATGTCGTGGTGCCTGCTCAAGCCACTGATCAGCAGTAAAATTACTGTGGGCCAGACAGCAAGTGGTTAATTCCTTCCAGAGTTTACAGAAAGTGCGGCTTTCCAATTAACTTTAGGGCTCTTGCACACAGGCTAAACATTTTTAAATAAAATGGAGCATTTGTTTAGCTTCTTTTCTTTTTTTTTTTTTAATGGATCAAACTACAGGTATAATGTTGTTATAGGACAATGCATACAGTGGTGTAAAGATCCGCAATTCAGTGATGTAGTTAATGCTTTAAAAAAGAAAAAATACTAATTTATGCATATATACACACACAAGTACATACTAGTGTATCTACGTAAATCGCAAGATATTTAGGAAACATCTTTTGTTTTTTTTACCTCCAAGATCCTGCATATAAACATCAGTAAATTATTATGTCCATGTGCAAGAGGCCTATTGCCCAATCACATCACAACATTTATTTTTCTACTTTAGCTCTCAAAAGCAACATTCTAACAGGCTGCTATTAGCAACATCTGTAAACTTCATTCTTCCAGGATCCATCAATCAGCCCAGTACATAGAGAGAGACAAGGAAACCCATTACTATGAGCACAGTCCATGCAGACGTCAGTCAAGCTGGATGCATATATCTTCTGCTCTATGCTCTCAGAGATGTTTACGACTATTGGCAAAGTCTATTATGTAATATCAAGTACCATTTACAACATGACAGGAAATGTTCACTTCTGAAAGTCTCATAAACACAGACAAAAACAAATTATAACAAGTTAGAAATAACATTCTATAGTACAAGTGCCTGCTATACTAACATAAAAAGGTTTCTATGTACAAACGGTTGTAAAACATGTGCGTTAAAGCGACAAACAATATCCTTAAAGCAAAGTTCCACCCAAAAGGGAAGTTCCGCTTTAAGGACGCCTGACCCCGTCATGTCACATGTGGCATGTCAGGGGGTCGCCCTCCCTCCCTGCAATCTTCTGGGACAGGTCACACATCCCAGAACTTTGCCCGGCCATTCAGGAGTCGTAGCGCGACTTGTGCATGCGCAGTGCGCACCCAGCTGTGAGGCCGTAAGCTGTCACAGCCGGGTGCCCACACTTGTGACGCCGGCGCCACAGAGAGGGAGAGAATCGAGGCTTCGGGCAGACGCATCGCTGGACCGTGGGACAGGCGAGCGTGTTTATTAACCTCCCTGGCAGTATGATTATGTCAGATTTTTGTGTCTCAAAGCGGTACAATTGTTTTGCATGGTAATTTGGCGTTTTATATTGTAGGCCTGTAATTCTTAGCAATAACACACTTAAATCTGTCCAAACCAGAGTCTAGTAGATATCCCGGGTATTAGAGCTGCACAATTAATCGTCAAGAATGGTTATCGTGATTAATCGTCAAGAATCATTATCGCGATCTTGACTAAAGTGTTTCACAATTCTTTCTATGCAAAGAATTCTCTGCTCTTCTGAAGCCACAGCATCAAAAGAAAGGAAGAGAAAAACTGGGCAGTCTGCCAAGAAACAAAACATTCTTTATCAGTTGAACTTCAGTATAAATATTGTAACAGTTTGTCAATGGAATAGACTTCCTGTGTAAGTGAAAAAAGTTTAACCACTTAAATACTAAACCTTTTTCTGACATTTGTTGGTTTCAAGTTAAAATAATTTTTTTTTTGCTAGAAAATTACTTAGAATCCCCAAACATATATATTTTTTTAGTAGACACCCTAGAGAATAAAATGGTGGTTGTTGCAATATTTTATGTCACACTGTATTTGCGCAGCGGTCTTTAAAATGCAATTTTTTTTGGAAAAAATTACTTTAATGAATTTAAAAAAAAAAAAATTAAAAAAAATCTAACCAGTATAGTTAGCCCTTCTTTTTTTTTTTTTTTTTTTTGTAAGTGAAAGATTTTACGTCGCGAGAATTGTGATCTTTTTATTCTAAGCAAAAAAATTGTGATTCTCATTTTGGCCAGAATCGTGCAGCTCTACCGGGTATGATAAAGTTTGAAACACAAAATCATAAATTATAATAACTATAAATAATTATAAAACATAATAATATAATAATAATAAAATACATTTCCCCACGATTCACTATCGCTCAATTCTGCAAGTGTTCTAATTTACTATCGCTGTTTTCTAGCTGGTCTAAAACCACTTTTGACGTAAAGGGACACTTTTTGGTTGCTATGGACAATCTCCAGTTTCCAGGCAGAAAGAACAGTATATATAATATAAAACTGCATGCAGGGCATTGGATAAAGTATTAGGGATAAAAGGGATGTGAAATGATTTCATACAAAAATGTAATATGTAAGATTACAGTGTACTGTGTGTTATGAATTTTCTATTTTTTTTTAATTTGCCGCCGGGCTCCGCCCCCATGCGTCGCTCACAGGGAACAGAGCCCGCCACATAGGACATCGGGGGCGGAGGACAGAGCCCACAGACACAGCGGGGGGACATCACAGGATCCTGGGGACAAGGCAAGTAACCTGCATCAGGATCCTGCAATGCAATCCCGAGTGTGGCGGATGGGAGAATCTTCCTTTACGGCGATTGTATTATAACAACCACAGCCAGTGCGTGCCAGAACACCGGGACAAGGGCTGCATCTGATTGGATGCAGCCACCGTTCAGCCGACAATTTTCTGCCCTACTCCTTCAACTTTTCATTTAAAGGATGTCTGGCGGGAGGTGACTGGACACCCACATAGCAAATTTAGGCTAGTTGCTCAGGAACAGGACAAAATTTGTATAGTGTACACACAGTTTTATTGCTCAAAAATAACCCATACACATCCACTAATTCATTTCCCCACAATCTATTTGTCATTAAAATAGTTTCTTACAGTGTTTCTTTCCCTCCTTCCTCCATGCGCTCCCCAAACCTTCAATAGCTGCCCCCCCCTTAAAAACGTACCTTACCCAGATCTCGATCCAGCACTGTGTTTCTGCTGCAGCTCCTCTCCTCTCACAGGGGACTCGGCAGCAGTGGGAGACATTGGTTCCCCCTGCTGTCAGTCAAATCCAGTGATGAGGGAGCACGGGGTGGTGCCGAGCCACACAGCGTGTGTCTATAGATGCAGAGAAGAGAAGGAGCCAAAAGTGTCAGTGGGGGACCCCAGAAGAGGAGGAGGTCTTGAGCCACTCTGTGCAAAACCATTGCACAAAGCAGGTAAGTGCTGTAAGAAGCTTTGCAGGCCCTTCAAGCCATTGGAAATAACTAAAACGAGGAAACCACTTCTTACAGGCTAAAAATGTCTGAAGTACACCAGAAAAACACAAAAATGCTTAAAGTGATTGTAAAGCCTTGTTAAAAAAACAAAAACAACAACGTGTACACTATGCAAAATTACCTGCTCTATGCAGCTGATTTGCAATGAGCAGCCTGAATCATCCTCTTCTCGGGTGCCTCTTTGCTGCTCCTATCCCCTACCTCCTGTTGAGTGCCCCCCAAAGCAAGCTGCTTGCTATGGGGGCACCAGAGCCGAGCTGCAGCTTCATGTGTCCATTCAGACACGAAGCTGCCGTTCGGCTACGCCCCTTCTCTCCCCTGATTGGCTGACTTTGATTGACAGCTGCGGGAGCCAATGGAGCCACTGCTGTGTCTCAGCCAATCAGGAGGGAAAGTCCCAGACAGCTGAGGGATTCGTGGACATCGCTGGACAGAGATGGAGCTCAGGTAATTATTAGGGGTGCTGGGGGGGCTGCTACACACAGAAGGCTTTTTATCTTAATACATAGAATGCATTAAGATAAAAAAAACCTTCTGCCTTTGCAACTCCTTTATTCAAGCATCAACAGGGGCTCCCATTGAAGTCTATGGGGCCAAAATTGCCCAGATCTGCCTCAAAAGTAACTCCTGTAGCTTTTGGGGTGTCATATGTCAAGCCACAGGCACCTGAGTGCTCATACTGTATGTAAACAGCCACCATTGAAATACATGAGATTGTGTTTGTTGAGCTTTAAGCTACAAAATATTCAGATGTGAATGGGACCTAAAGAGCCACCCTAATCAAATTAAAGATTTTTTTTTCTTAACCACTTCAGCCCGGAAGATGTTCCCCCTTAATGACCAGGCCATTGTTTGCGATACGGCACTGCGTCGCTTTAACTGACAATCGCGCGGCCGTGCGACGTTGTACCCAAACAAAATGTATGTCCTTTTTTTCCCACAAATAGAGCTTTCTTTTGGTGGTATTTGATCACCTCTGCGGTTTTATTTTTTGCGCTATAAACAAAAAAAAAAAAGTGAAAATCACAATATTTTGTACTTTTTACTATAATAAAAAAAAAAATTTGCAATAAGCGTATATTGATTGGTTTGCGCAAATTTATAGCGTCTACAAAATAGGGGATAGATTTATGGCATTTTTATTATTTATTTTTTTTAATAGCAATGCGATTTTTATCGGGACAGACATTGCGGTGGACAAATCAGACGCTTTTTTGGGGTCATTGACATCTATACAGCGATCAGAGGTAAAAATAGCCACTGATTACTGTATAAATGTCACTGGCAGAGAAGAGGTTAACACTAGGGGGTGATCAAGGGGTTGTGTTCCCTATGAGTGTACTGCGGGGGGAAAGTGGCTGACTAGAAGAGACCGATCGTTGTTACTACTTGGTAGGAACACACGATCGGCCTCCTCTCCCCTGACATAACCGAGATTTGTGTGTTTACACACACAGATCCCGGTTCTCGCTCTGCCACGAGCGATCGCGGGTGACCATTGAGCCCGTTCGGCACGCGCATCGGCTCTGGGGACACGCTGCGGGCACTTGCTACAGAGTCTTACAAAGCCGACGTACAGCTACGACGGCTCGCGCAGGGGAGCCAACCAGCCGCAGTATAACTGCGGCGGCTGGTTGGGAAGGGGTATAATAAGATCCTGCTGAAATCACTAATTGACAGATAAATGAATTAAAACAAATCAGTAAACTGTAATATAAACAGAATATATACACATACAGTGTGTGTGTGTGTGTGTGGACACCTTCCTTTACACGCACATGAACTTTAATGACATCCCAGTCTTAATCTGTAGAGTTCAATATTGAGTTGGCCCCCCCAGATCCAACTCTTCTGGGAAGGCTGTCCACAAGGTTTAGGAGTTGGTATGTTTGACCATTCTTCCAGAAGCGCATTTGTGAGGTCAGGCATGGATGTTGGATGAGAAGGCCTGGCTTGCAGTCTCCACCCTAAATCATCCCAAAGGTGTTCTGTCAGGTTGAGGTCAGGACTCTGTGCAGGCCAGTAAAGTTCCTCCACCCCAAACTCGCTCATCCATGTCTTTATGGACCTTGCTTTGTGCACTGGTCCAAATCATTTGGTGGAGAAGGGATTATGGTGTGGGGTTGTTTTTCAGGGGTTGAGCTTGGCCCCTTCCAGAGGGAACTCTTCAAGCGGAGCTCCACCCAAAAGGGGAAGCTCCGCTTGTTTTCTCCCCCCCTTCGCTGCACACGCCCACTCTAGCCCTCTGGATACAGGTTCCCCTAACACCCAGGCTCTCTAACTCTTCCAGAATCCCTCCAGTCCCCTGGACTCATTAGTTGCCTCCACACTCTCAGTCCTGCAGACACGCTCAGCTGTCCCAACTCTCCCAGTTCTACGGGTGGGTGGTCAATCTCTGCAATATGGATGACTTCTCCAAACAAGGGCACATACCTATCTCCACCCTGAGCTATGGTCGGCTCCTGCCTTATACCGAATATGCAAACTTGTGCACCCAAATGGCATGCAGGTCTCTAGTAAGACCTGGACACAGGATTGGAGACTTCTTACCACTCAAAGTTCTTCCGAGTCCAGGCTCTGATTTGGGATTAGAAGACCTGGAGAAAGCTGTAAACAGTTATCTCTGCTCACAATAAACACTCCAGAGCATCAAACGTTGCATATCCTGTGTGCCTTTTTCCTAAACTCAGTCCGTCGATATACACACACACATATATACAGAATACACACACACACTTTATATATTTAACAGACACAGTAACATCAACAAAGTTATAAAAATAAATAGTAGCAGAGAATGGGCTCAATTCACAGCACCAGGCTAAATCATCCTATTTTCAAAAAGTGTTCATTTAAAGGGTAACTCTACTTTCGTGGGGGGAAAAAAAGCAAATAAAAAAAATAATATAGCATATACAATTGCGTCATATTGTAATTGAGTATTAAAAACTATCCTTCCTTTCCAATCTGCAGTTCTGTCATTTTCTGTAAAGTGCAATGCAATATTGGCTACCTGGAGATGTTCTGTACACAGAATGTATACAGAACGCCCCCCCCCCCCCCCAGAAACATAATTTCCTGCTTGTGTGATTGGCTCCTAGATTTTCCCAGAAGTCTGCCCTACGATAGAAAGTCAGGTATCAGGCATCCCCTGCAACAAAAATGTCATTTTTGGTGAGATACCAAAAATAGGAAATCATGTCTAAAGGGATGCAGACCCTGCAATTTTCCTCAGAGCCCTGCAGGTGCAGCAGCTGGTTGATAATTAGGAAACCACTCCCATTAGATTCACTTACCACATGGACACAAACACACAGGGATTGTTTTTTCTAAACATAAATGGAGGAGTTACTCTTCAACCACATCCCATCCAGCCCAATTCTGAAATTTCTCTCCTACATGTAAAATTCATATTTTGCTAGAAAATGACATAGAACTCCCAAACATTACATATGTTTTTTTTAGCAAAGACCCTAGAGAATACAATGGTGGTCGTTGCAAATTTTTATCTCGCATTAAAGTTTAAACATTAAAGTTAACCCAATTTTTTTGCATAATGTGAAAGATGAAGTTACGCCGACTAAATAGATACCCAACATGTCACGCTTCAAAATTGCACACGCTGGTGGAATGGCGCCAAACTTCGGTACTTAAAAATACCCATAGGCGACGCTTTAAATTTTTTTACTGGTAACATGTTTTGAGTTACAGAGGAGGTCTAGGGCTAGAATTATTGTTCTAGCTCTAATGTTCGCAGCGATACCTCACATGTGTGGTTTGAACACTGTTTTCATATGTGGGCGGGACTTGCGTATGCGTTCACTTCTGCGTGCGGGCACACGGGGACAGGGGCGCTGTAATTTTTTTTTTATTGTTAATTTTACTTTGCTTTTTTTAGTTTGACACTTTTTAAAAAGTGTCAAACTGGAGAGACAGGAGAGGCTCTTCACTTTTTAGCGCTGTAGCACCTCAGAGTGAAAGTAACCTACTGATTACTATTATTCCATAAATGAACCACATTCACTTATAATATAAAACTTTTCCCAACTGTCCTTCAACATGAACTAGTACTTTGTCCATATTATCAGAGAAACAGGTTAATTGCATAGTAGACACTATAGGCTCTCTGTACTTGTCTTCCCCTGCATGCCACTTTAGCTACCATAGCTCTAAGAAATACTCCCTAAGAGGTACTTCCAGGAACCAGCTACTAATACTAATCTTACCAGTCATTGGGGGGGGGGGGGCAACTCTGACACGAGGAAGCAAAGCCTATTGGTTATCAGACTGAAGTGGTAGAATTACTGCCCTCGATCTGACATTCGAGGCAATACCTCACGTGTTGGATGACCCTTGTTTGCGTGCATGCGGGACCAACGCGTGCATTCGCCTTTGCGTGCTAGCAGGGGGGGGGGCACTTCTTTTTTTTTTAATTATTGATTGTATTTTTTTTTTAATCATTACATTGTTACTTTTTTTTTTTAAATCACTGTTATCGCTGTCACAAGGAATGTACACATCCCCCCCTCTTCTCCCTGTTCTTCTTTCCTTTCCCGGAGGGTGAAAACCTTAGCTCTGCTCCCGGACCCCTCCCTATATCTTTTATTGTATGATCACTGATCTGCTTTGTAGATCGTGTTGGAGCACTAGGTTTATTGGTTGAAATTAAGGTCACCATGATTGAGTTAGATAGCCAACACAGGTATATGTGTCAATGTATTGTTTTCCTTTTTACTAACATTTAACAGTCCAGATTTCTGCATAACCTGTTTATCATATGCTGACTTTTACGGCTGTATCCATGTGTGTCGCAGTTGTTTTATGTCTTGAATTATTCTTTTGGCGAAATTCACTAAACTTTACTGTTAAAAAGGAGGAAGAAAAAAAAAACCCCACACATCCCTTATGACAGCAATAGGCACATGATGGGCACTCTTTAGGCTGGCCTTACATACACGGACGAATTTCGAAAGAATTTTCTTTTGAAAATCAGAACATGTGCGTTTTGTCATCCAATGGTGCCAACATTGATTTCGGCCAACCAAGCCTTCAATTTCGTGGCTGGGAATTATCTTTCCTTGCACATGCGCATTTCTTTTTCGATTACATTTCTCGCACGATTCTCCCATCATTGATTAGAAAATCGTTTGTTTCTCAAAAAATTTCCAACATGTCCGATTACTCAAATTTGATTGCTGCACGAAAATCAGCTGTTGCTGCAGCCCACTAATGGTGCGAAATACGAACGAAAATTCTCAGATAAGATTTGCGAAATTCGACCCATGTATGGCCTGCCTTATGAGGGATCGGGGGGTCAACAAGACTCCAAATCCCTCCTCTGCTCTTAAAAGCATTCAAAAACACCAAGATCGGTATTGTTGAATTTATTTCATTATTTGAAAATGGCGTTGAAAACATCTGGGTAAATCGGACGGGATGTCATGTCATCACTTCCAGGTTACTATTATTGACAGCCTATAGAAGCCGATCCCAGCTTTGTTGGGCCGTCAGGCGGATGTGCCGGATGGTCGCCTGGGCCTTCCAGTGGGACGGGAGAGCCTGAGAGCGCCGCGGAAGGTGGTGGGAGGGGGACGTCCCCTCCTTCTGCTTGTAATAGCAATCAAGCGGCTAGTTAGTTGCTCTGATTGCTATTACAAGAGTCGACTGTCGGCTCTAAAAAACGGTACTGGGGTGATGCTTGCAGCTGCACTTAAAGTCAAATAATGTACTAGTACATGATTTGGTGGCAAGTGGTTAACCTAAATATGTTTTTTTTTTCTGTGTGTGTGTTCACATATGTGTATTTTATAAATCATAGTCTATCATTTTCATGTACTTCTTCCATTTGAAGCACCTGGTTCTAAACTGACCACACAAAGCACAAAAGCTGATCTGTTCTTGCATGGTAAGTTTTCATCCTTTGGCCTGCTATTCAGAGGTACAGGACACTGAAGACACACAGCATGCCTTTATTGGGCAGTCTGTTCAGTTGCCATGCCCCCTAACCAATCACAGCCAGCCTCTGGTACACCCCCACCCCCCCCTTCCAATCACAGCCTGTCTCTTGAACACGTCCCCTGCTCAAGCACAGCCTACATCTTACCGCAGGAGGAACAGACTATGGAATACAGGCACACCGGGTGTCTGCACGGTCTCCTGCAACCCCCCCCGCAATTAGGAAGAAGAGATACGTGGTCACATGACAAGGCTTTCTGACCTTGTAAAATAGGTAAGAAAGATAATTTCTGAAGCTAAGCAAAAGCATTTGTGGTGCCTGCTGAGTTATGACTGTATTAGAAATGTCTAACATTGGATGTTTACAGCTACTAAAAAAGCCTCCCTCAGCTCCATTCTGGGAGTTCTCAGAACAGATCTTACTGGGGGTGCTGGGTGTAACTTTAATCACTTGCCACCCGTCAAATGATGGAAGGACGGTGCGGCTCTCGTTCTGGGTGGACATCATATAACGGCGTACCAGAACGGGCGCACAGCGTGGCCATGCCGTATTGCTGGGACACGACGTGACCCCGATCTCTGTAAAGAGCCGCTGACGCAGCTCTTTAACCATGTGATTGGCTGTGTCCAATCACAGCCGGTCACATGTAAATACAGGAAGTGCTGAGGAGAGCCAATCGGTGGCATCTCCTCGCAGGGGACAGCAAGACAGGTAATCAGGGGGCACTGATCATCAGGTGGTGGTGAAGGTGCCCTGTATTGAGGTGGTAAACAAGCTTGTTAAAAGCTAACTAAAGTCTCTCAGAGAGAGGGAACTAATATGGAATGTGAATGTGCCACCCACCACTGGTCATTGTATTGGAAGGTGCACAGTGAGAGGATGTCCTTATCCTTCCTTCAGAGATCATATGGGGGATCCCAGCACTGTATACACAACACATATCTGTTATCTGATCCCAGGAAATTCCTGTACACTCTGAACACCCAGTCATGTGCTGGATAACTGAAGAAAACATTTACAGTTTTGGTGTGAAGAATCTCAACTCCTTTATCCTAAGACCACGTTCACATCTGACGTTTTGTGATCTCAGGCAGAATCGCAGCAATGATCCCAAATCGCACTGCAATATTGGCAAAATGCACCACACGTTCCGGTGCCATTCATTTTCATGGCACCTAAATGTGATGCAGCTCTGCCGCGAGAAGTCGCGCTGCAATCGCAAGACACGCTAGTCACCAAAAAAAAAGCAGGATCTTCCTTTAGACAACAAGCTTTGTACATTGAGGTAAGCTGTGGCAAAACCAAATTGCGTTTAGGTGCCATTGAAAATGAAAGGCACCCAAACACACGTGGTGCACTTTGTCATTATTGCAGTGCGATTTGGGATTGCAGAGATTCTGCACAAAAACAAACAGCTCATAGAAATGACTGGATAGAGACGACCCAACATCACCAGGCTGAGCAGTCACATGAAACCGCACTAAAAATACAGACAACACACAACATCCTCAGGCTGTGCACTGCACAAATCTCAGAGGAAGCATTGTGTGCACACACAGGAAGTGACACTGTGTATTACACACACACCACTACTGTACACACACACACAAACACACATAAGAGTGGTATAGTACACATTAAACACTTCACAGACACCCCATACTGAACAGAGCATACAGCAGACAACTGGAGGCAGCGCACATGACAGAAGCTACACAACATACACATAATGAATGCTACAGTGGATGTCACACCGTACACACATTAAACACTCAGGGGAGGGGGCGCACTGTACACACACACCGGACCCTTACAGGGGGCGCACTGTACACACACACCGGACCCTTAGAGGCAGTGTTGCCAATCTACCAGATTGAATTTTACTGACACAACACCCCACATTTACTGGCATAGCCACGTTTTTACTGGCATTTCTAAAAGTTACAAAATTACAGTTTTAAGTGGAAATGAGAGTATTTAGGCTACAAACAAATACAATATGCAATTAGTAATTCAATTGAAGGCAAAAAATATACGGTATTTCTTATTTTATTTTGGATATAGTAAGTAAGTGGCTCAGGGACAGGGATCAGGAGTGCAAGAAATTAGAATGGGCGCACACACACACATAAAATTGACTCTCACAGCAGTATGCAGCAGCACAGATGATGGTGACACCTCACCGGCACAACACGTCCCCTCCTGAGTCACAGTGACAGTTTCTCTCCAAGCCAAGAGGTCCCTCCACTACACAGCACTGACGGTCCCAGCTTGCCTTGCTCCCATGCCGCAGACCCGCACACGAGGCTCTGGCCGCTCTGCTTGGCTCCATTGCACCATGACATCACACGACATGCTCAGGCATCGCCTCCGCCAGAGCCGCCCGATCACATGGTAGCAGGCACTTGGATGGTCTCAGCCGGACCAAGCCGAGCGTTACAGCAATAATTTTTTACTGGCAACCTTTTACTTTTACTGGCATTTACTGGCAGAAGAAAATTGCCTGTTTTTTACTGGCTGCCAGTAAAAATACTGACGGTTGGCAACACTGCTTAGAGGGGGCGCACTGTACACACACACCGGACCCCTAGAGGGGGCGCACCGTACACACACCTGAATAGTCACACAGTGCACCGGACACACAACGAACCCTTACAGGGGGCGCACCGTCCACACACACACCGGACCCTTACAGGGGGCGCACCGTCCACACACACACACAGGACCCTTACAGGGGGCGCACCGTACACACACACACACACACAGGACCCTTACAGGGGGCGCACCGTCCACACACACACACACACACGACCCTTACAGGGGGTGCACTGTACACACACACACCGGACCCTTACAGGGGGCGCACCGTCCACACACACACACCGGACCCTTACAGGGGGCGCACCGTCCACACACACACCGGACCCTTACAGGGGGCGCACCGTCCACACACACACACCGGACCCTTACAGGGGGCGCACCGTCCACACACACACACCGGACCCTTACAGGGGGCGCACCGTCCACACACACACACCGGACCCTTACAGGGGGCGCACCGTCCACACACACACACCGGACCCTTACAGGGGGCGCACCGTCCACACACACACACACACACCGGACCCTTACAGGGGGCGCACCGTCCACACACACACACCGGACCCTTACAGGGGGCGCACCGTCCACACACACACACCGGACCCTTACAGGGGGCGCACCGTCCACACACACACACCGGACCCTTACAGGGGGCGCACCGTCCACACACCGGACCCTTACAGGGGGCGCACCGTCCACACACCGGACCCTTACAGGGGGCGCACCGTCCACACACCGGACCCTTAAAGGGGGCGCACCGTCCACACACACACACCGGACCCTTACAGGGGGCGCACCGTCCACACACACACACACCGGACCCTTACAGGGGGCGCACCGTCCACACACACACACACCGGACCCTTACAGGGGGCGCACCGTCCACACACACACACCAGACCCTTACAGGGGGCGCACCGTCCACACACACACAACGGACCCTTACAGGGGGCGCACCGTCCACACACACACAACGGACCCTTACAGGGGGCGCACCGTCCACACACACACAACGGACCCTTAGAGGGGGCGCACCGTCCACACACACACAACGGACCCTTAGAGGGGGCACACCGTCCACACACACACACACACACAACGGACCCTTAGAGGGGGCACACTGGACCCTTAGAGGGGGCACACTGTACACACACACCGGACCCTTAGAGGGGGCGCACCGTACACACACCTGAATAGTCACACAGTGCACCGGACACACACCAAACCCACACCGAGGGGGCGCACCGGACCCTTAGAGGGGGCGCACCGGACCCTTAGAGGGGGCGCACCGGACCCTTAGAGGGGGCGCACCGGACACACACACCGGACCCTTAGAGGGGGCGCACCGGACACACACCAAACCCACACCGAGGGGGCGCACCGGACCCTTAGAGGGGGCGCACCGGACCCTTAGAGGGGGCGCACCGGACCCTTACAGGGGGCGCACCGGGCACACACACCGGACCCTTAGAGGGGGCGCACCGGACACACACACACACCGGACCCTTAGAGGGGGCGCACCGGACACACACACACACCGGACCCTTAGAGGGGGCGCACCGGACACACACACACACCGGACCCTTAGAGGGGGCGCACCGGACACACACACACACCGGACCCTTAGAGGGGGCGCACCGGACACACACACACACCGGACCCTTAGAGGGGGCGCACCGGACACACACACACACCGGACCCTTAGAGGGGGCGCACCGGACACACACACACACCGGACCCTTAGAGGGGGCGCACCGGACACACACACACACCGGACCCTTAGAGGGGGCGCACCGGACACACACACACACCGGACCCTTAGAGGGGGCGCACCGGACACACACACACACCGGACCCTTAGAGGGGGCGCACCGGACACACACACACACCGGACCCTTAGAGGGGGCGCACCGGACACACACACACACCGGACCCTTAGAGGGGGCGCACCGGACACACACACACACCGGACCCTTAGAGGGGGCGCACCGGACACACACACACACCGGACCCTTAGAGGGGGCGCACCGGACACACACACACACCGGACCCTTAGAGGGGGCGCACAGGACACACACACACACCGGACCCTTAGAGGGGGCGCACCGGACACACACACCGGACCCTTAGAGGGGGCGCACCGGACACACACACCGGACCCTTAGAGGGGGCGCACCGGACACACACACCGGACCCTTAGAGGGGGCGCACCGGACACACACACCGGACCCTTAGAGGGGGCGCACCGGACACACACACCGGACCCTTAGAGGGGGCGCACCGGACACACACACCGGACCCTTAGAGGGGGCGCACCGGACACACACACCGGACCCTTAGAGGGGGCGCACCGGACACACACACCGGACCCTTAGAGGGGGCGCACCGGACACACACACCGGACCCTTAGAGGGGGCGCACCGGACACACACACCGGACCCTTAGAGGGGGCGCACCGGACACACACACCGGACCCTTAGAGGGGGCGCACCGGACACACACACCGGACCCTTAGAGGGGGCGCACCGGACACACACACCGGACCCTTAGAGGGGGCGCACCATACACACACACACACACACCGGACCCTTAGAGGGGGCGCACCGTACACACACACCGGACCCTTAGAGGGGGCGCACCGGACACACACACCGGACCCTTAGAGGGGGCGCACCGGACACACACACCGAACCCTTAGAGGGGGCGCACCGGACACACACACCGGACCCTTAGAGGGGGCGCACCGGACACACACACCGGACCCTTAGAGGGGGCGCACCGGACACACACACCGGACCCTTAGAGGGGGCGCACCGGACACACACACACCGGACCCTTAGAGGGGGCGCACCGGACACACACACACCGGACCCTTAGAGGGGGCGCACCGTCCACACACACCGGACCCTTAGAGGGGGCGCACCGTCCACACACACCGGACCCTTAGAGGGGGCGCACCATACACACACACACAAACCGGACCCTTAGAGGGGGCGCACCGTACACACACACCGGACCCTTAGAGGGGGCGCACCGGACACACACACCGGACCCTTAGAGGGGGCGCACCGGACACACACACCGGACCCTTAGAGGGGGCGCACCATACACACACACCGGACCCTTAGAGGGGGCGCACCATACACACACACACAAACCGGACCCTTAGAGGGGGCGCACCGTACACACACACCGGACCCTTAGAGGGGGCGCACCGGACACACACACCGGACCCTTAGAGGGGGCGCACCGGACACACACACCGGACCCTTAGAGGGGGCGCACCGGACACACACACCGGACCCTTAGAGGGGGCGCACCGGACACACACACCGGACCCTTAGAGGGGGCGCACCGGACACACACACCGGACCCTTAGAGGGGGCGCACCGGACACACACACCGGACCCTTAGAGGGGGCGCACCGGACACACACACCGGACCCTTAGAGGGGGCGCACCGGACACACACACACACCGGACCCTTACAGGGGGCGCACCGTCCACACACACACACCGGACCCTTACAGGGGGCGCACCGTCCACACACCGGACCCTTACAGGGGGCGCACCGTCCACACACCGGACCCTTAGAGGGGGCGCACCGGACACACACACCGGACCCTTAGAGGGGGCGCACCGGACACACACACCGGACCCTTAGAGGGGGCGCACCGGACACACACACCGGACCCTTAGAGGGGGCGCACCGGACACACACACCGGACCCTTAGAGGGGGCGCACCGGACACACACACCGGACCCTTAGAGGGGGCGCACCGGACACACACACCGGACCCTTAGAGGGGGCGCACCGGACACACACACACACCGGACCCTTACAGGGGGCGCACCGTCCACACACACACACACCGGACCCTTACAGGGGGCGCACCGTCCACACACACACACCAGACCCTTACAGGGGGCGCACCGTCCACACACACACAACGGACCCTTACAGGGGGCGCACCGTCCACACACACACAACGGACCCTTACAGGGGGCGCACCGTCCACACACACACAACGGACCCTTAGAGGGGGCGCACCGTCCACACACACACAACGGACCCTTAGAGGGGGCACACCGTCCACACACACACACACACACAACGGACCCTTAGAGGGGGCACACTGGACCCTTAGAGGGGGCACACTGTACACACACACCGGACCCTTAGAGGGGGCGCACCGTACACACACCTGAATAGTCACACAGTGCACCGGACACACACCAAACCCACACCGAGGGGGCGCACCGGACCCTTAGAGGGGGCGCACCGGACCCTTAGAGGGGGCGCACCGGACCCTTAGAGGGGGCGCACCGGACCCTTAGAGGGGGCGCACCGGACCCTTAGAGGGGGCGCACCGGACACACACACCGGACCCTTAGAGGGGGCGCACCGGACACACACCAAACCCACACCGAGGGGGCGCACCGGACCCTTAGAGGGGGCGCACCGGACCCTTAGAGGGGGCGCACCGGACCCTTAGAGGGGGCGCACCGGGCACACACACCGGACCCTTAGAGGGGGCGCACCGGACACACACACCGGACCCTTAGAGGGGGCGCACCGGACACACACACACACCGGACCCTTAGAGGGGGCGCACCGGACACACACACACACCGGACCCTTAGAGGGGGCGCACCGGACACACACACACACCGGACCCTTAGAGGGGGCGCACCGGACACACACACACACACACACCGGACCCTTAGAGGGGGCGCACCGGACACACACACACACACCGGACCCTTAGAGGGGGCGCACCGGACACACACACACACCGGACCCTTAGAGGGGGCGCACCGGACACACACACACACCGGACCCTTAGAGGGGGCGCACCGGACACACACACACACCGGACCCTTAGAGGGGGCGCACCGGACACACACACACACCGGACCCTTAGAGGGGGCGCACCGGACACACACACACACCGGACCCTTAGAGGGGGCGCACCGGACACACACACACACCGGACCCTTAGAGGGGGCGCACCGGACACACACACACACCGGACCCTTAGAGGGGGCGCACCGGACACACACACACACCGGACCCTTAGAGGGGGCGCACCGGACACACACACCGGACCCTTAGAGGGGGCGCACCGGACACACACACCGGACCCTTAGAGGGGGCGCACCGGACACACACACCGGACCCTTAGAGGGGGCGCACCGGACACACACACCGGACCCTTAGAGGGGGCGCACCGGACACACACACCGGACCCTTAGAGGGGGCGCACCGGACACACACACCGGACCCTTAGAGGGGGCGCACCGGACACACACACCGGACCCTTAGAGGGGGCGCACCGGACACACACACCGGACCCTTAGAGGGGGCGCACCGGACACACACACCGGACCCTTAGAGGGGGCGCACCGGACACACACACCGGACCCTTAGAGGGGGCGCACCGGACACACACACCGGACCCTTAGAGGGGGCGCACCATACACACACACACACACACCGGACCCTTAGAGGGGGCGCACCGGACACACACACCGGACCCTTAGAGGGGGCGCACCGGACACACACACCGGACCCTTAGAGGGGGCGCACCGGACACACACACCGGACCCTTAGAGGGGGCGCACCGGACACACACACACCGGACCCTTAGAGGGGGCGCACCGGACACACACACACCGGACCCTTAGAGGGGGCGCACCGGACACACACACACCGGACCCTTAGAGGGGGCGCACCGTCCACACACACCGGACCCTTAGAGGGGGCGCACCGTCCACACACACCGGACCCTTAGAGGGGGCGCACCATACACACACACACAAACCGGACCCTTACAGGGGGCGCACCGTACACACACACCGGACCCTTAGAGGGGGCGCACCGGACACACACACCGGACCCTTAGAGGGGGCGCACCGGACACACACACCGGACCCTTAGAGGGGGCGCACCATACACACACACCGGACCCTTAGAGGGGGCGCACCATACACACACACACAAACCGGACCCTTAGAGGGGGCGCACCGTACACACACACCGGACCCTTAGAGGGGGCGCACCGGACACACACACCGGACCCTTAGAGGGGGCGCACCGGACACACACACCGGACCCTTAGAGGGGGCGCACCATACACACACACCGGACCCTTAGAGGGGGCGCACCATACACACACACACAAACCGGACCCTTAGAGGGGGCGCACCGTACACACACACCGGACCCTTAGAGGGGGCGCACCGGACACACACACCGGACCCTTAGAGGGGGCGCACCGGACACACACACCGGACCCTTAGAGGGGGCGCACCGGACACACACACCGGACCCTTAGAGGGGGCGCACCGGACACACACACCGGACCCTTAGAGGGGGCGCACCGGACACACACACCGGACCCTTAGAGGGGGCGCACCGGACACACACACCGGACCCTTAGAGGGGGCGCACCATACACACACACACCGGACCCTTAGAGGGGGCGCACCGTACACACACACCGGACCCTTAGAGGGGGCGCACCATACACACACACACAAACCGGACCCTTAGAGGGGGCGCACCGTACACACACACCGGACCCTTAGAGGGGGCGCACCGGACACACACACCGGACCCTTAGAGGGGGCGCACCGGACACACACACCGGACCCTTAGAGGGGGCGCACCGGACACACACACCGGACCCTTAGAGGGGGCGCACCGGACACACACACCGGACCCTTAGAGGGGGCGCACCGGACACACACACCGGACCCTTAGAGGGGGCGCACCGGACACACACACCGGACCCTTAGAGGAATTTACTACATACATAAAAGCAGATGTGTATTGTACACAGCGCAGGACTCATACATTGTACATACACAGTACACTTGGTATACAGACACATAGGAGGGAGGACACACCGTACACAGAGTGGTGTGTAGCGGGGTAAGTACTCACATATACACAGCTCCAGCACGTAGGCGTAGTAGGACCAGCACACCACCAGCGTGATGAACAGCACCGGGATCCAGCCGACCACCCGCTGGCAACAGCGCAGGACGTGAGACGGAGCCATGACCTCCCGCCGCTGCCGGTGCCGAGCAGCTACTGTCACTGGAGAGGGCGGGGCCCGAGGAATAAGTGATTTCCCCGACCACTCCCGCCGGCCGACGTCACTGCCCACGCCACGTCACGAGGGAAGTGGGCGTGTGGAGGAGGTCAGGCTGGCCGGGCTATCCTCCTGTAAAGAGGGAGGAGGAGTCATTGTAAGATGAGGGGCGGGGCTCTTCTCTCATGCTGTGAGAAGTTCTGAATAATATACAGAGGGTGTATGTAAGGAGCTCGGAGGGGAGGAGGGGCTTCAGGTGTTCCCTGCTCCTGAGGACACCACAGAGAAATGTTTTCACACCCTCCCTTCCACCCCTCTAAGACAACCCCTCACTGGATGATAAATAGGGAGCACTCCGTGAGGAGAATGTCCCATAGCTCCAGCCAGAATAGGGAGCGTTCCATGTAGAAGGGTTCTATGACAGAATAGGGAGCACTCTGTGTAGAAGGGTTCTGTGACAAAATAGGGAACACTCTCTATGTAAAAGTGTTCCATGGCTCGTGACAGAATAGGGAGCGCTCTGTGTTGAAGGGTTCCATGACAAAATAGGGAACGCTCCATGTAGAAGCATTCTATGACAGAAAGGGGAGCGCTCTGTGTATAAGGGTTCCATGACAGAATAGGGAGCACTCTGTGTAGAAGGGTTCCATGACAGAATAGGGAGCACTCTGTGTAGAAGGGTTCCATGACAGAATAGGGAGCACTCTGTGTAGAAGGGTTCTGTGACAAAATAGGGAACGCTCTCTATGTAAAAGTGTTCCATGGCTCATGACAGAATAGGGAGCGCTCTGTGTAGAAGGGTTCCATGACAGAATAGTAACAGCTTCATGTAGAAGGGTTCCATGACCAGTGACAGAATAGAGAGTGCTCTATGTAGAAGGGTTCCATGACAGAATAGGGAGCGCCCTGTGCAAAAGGGTTCCATGACAGTATAGGGAACGCTCCATGTAGAAGGGTTCTATGACAGAAAGGGGAGCTCTCTCTATGTAAAAGTGTTCCATGGCTCGTGACGGAATAGGGCTCCGTGTAGAAGGGTTCCATGACAGAATAGGGAAGCATTCTATGACAGAAAGGGGAGCACTCCGTGTATAAGGGTTCCATGACAGAATAGGGAGCGTTCCATGTAGAAGGGTTCTATGACAGAATAGGGAGCACTCTGTGTAGAAAGGTTCCATGACAGAATAGGGAGCACTCCGTGTAGAAGGGTTCCATGACAGAATAGGGAGCACTCCGTGTAGAAGGGTTCCATGACAGAATAGGGAGCACTCCGTGTAGAAGGATTCCATGACAGAATAGGGAGCACTCCGTGTAGAAGGGTTCCATGACAGAATAGGGAGCACTCCGTGTAGAAGGGTTCCATGACAAAATAGGGAGCACTCCATGTAAAAGTGTTCCATGGCTCGTGATGGAATAGGGAACACTCTGTGTAGAAGGGTTTCATGATCAGTGACAGAATAGAGAGTGCTCTGTGTAGAAGAGTTCAATGACAGAATAGGGAGCCCTCTATGTAGAAGGGTTCCATGACATAATAGGGAGCCCTCTGTGCAAAAGGGTTCCATGACAGAATAGGGAGCGCTCTGTGCACAGGGTTCCATGACAGAATAGGGAGCCCTCTATGTAGAAGGGTTCCATGACAGAATAAGGAGCACTCTGTGCAAAGGGTTCTATGACAGAATAGGGAGCCCTCTATGTAGAAGGGTTCCATGACAGAATAGGGAGCCCTCTATGTAGAAGGGTTCTATGACAGAATAGGGAGCCCTCTATGTAGAAGGGTTCCGTGACAGAATAGGGAGCCCTCTATGTAGAAGGGTTCCGTGACAGAATAGGGAGCCCTCTATGAACCCTCGGTGAAGAAGATTTCTTTGACAGAATAGGGATGGCTCTATGTAAAAGTGTTCCATGGCTCGTCACGGAATAGGGATCGCTGGGTGTAGAAGGGTTCCATTACAGAATAGGAAGCTCTCAGTGTAGAAGTGTTCCGTGACCAGTGACAGAATAGAGAGTGCTTTATGTAGAAGGGTTCCATGACAGAATAGGGAGCCCATGATAGAATAGGGAGCGCTCTATGTAAAAATGTTCCATGGCTCGTGACAGAATAGAAGGGTTCCATGACAGAATAGTAACAGCTCCATGTAGAAGGGTTCCATGACCAGTGACAGAATAGAGAGTGCTCTATGTAGAAGGGTTCCATGACAGAATAGGGAGCCCTCTATGTAGAAGGGTTCCATGTAAAAGTGTTCCATGGCTCATGATGGAATAGAGAGCGCTCTCTGTAGAAGGGTTCCATGACAGAATAGGGAACCCTCAGTGATGAAGGGTTCCATGATAGAATAGGGAGCGCTCTATGTAATAGTGTTCCATGGCTCGTGACGGAATAGGGATCGCTCTGTGTTGAAGGGTTCCATGACAGAATAGGAAGCTCTCCGTGTAGAAGTGTTCCGTGACCAGTGACAGAATAGAGAGTGCTCTATGTAGAAGGGTTCCATGACAGAATAGGGAGCCCTCTATGTAGAAGGGTTCCATGAAAAAGTGTTTCATGGCTCGTCATGGAATAGGGAGCGCGCTCTGTAGAAGGGTTCCATGACAGAATAGGGAACCCTCAGTGAAGAAGGGTTCCATGACAGAATAGGGAGCGCCCTGTGCAAAAGGGTTCCATGACAGAATAGGGAACGCTCCATGTAGAAGGGTTCTATGACAGAAAGGAGAGCGCTCCGTGTAGAAGGGTTCCATGACAGAATAGGGAGCGTTCCATGTAGAAGGGTTCCATGACAGAATAGTAACAGCTCCATGTAGAAGAGTTCCATGACAAAAAGGGGAGCGCTCCCTGTAGAAGGGTTCTATGACAGAATAGGGAGCACTCTGTGTAGAAGGGTTCCATGGCTCGTGACGGAATAGGGAGCACTTTGTGTAGAAGGGTTTCATGATCAGTGACAGAATAGAGAGTGCTCTGTGTAGAAGAGTTCTATGACAGAATAGGAAGCCCTCTATGTAGAAGGGTTCTATGACAGAATAGGGAGCCCTCTATGTAGAAGGGTTCTATGACAGAATAGGGAGCCCTCTATGTAGAAGGGTACTATGACAGAATAGGGAGCCTTCTATGTAGAAGGGGTTCTATGACAGAATAGGGAGCCCTCTATGTAGAAGGGTTCCATGACACAATAGGGAGCCCTCTGTGCCAAAGGGTTGCATGACAGAATAGGGAGCCCTCTATGTAGAAGGGTTCTATGATAGAACAGGGAGCCCTCTATGTAGAAGGGTTCTATGACAGAATAGGGAGCCCTCTATGTAGAAGGGTTCTATGACAGAATAGGGAGTCCTCTATGTAGAAGGGTTCCATGACAGAATAGGGAGCCCTCTATGTAGAAGGGGCTCTATGACAGAATAGGGAGCCCTCTAGGTAAAAGGATTCCATGACACAATAGGGAGCCCTCTGTGCCAAAGGGTTCCATGACAGAATAGGGAGCCCTCTATGTAGAAGGGTTCTATGATAGAACAGGGAGCCCTCTGTGTAGAAGGGTTCTATGACAGAATAGGGAGCCCTCTATGTAGAAGGGTTCCATGTAAAAGTGTTCCATGGCTCATGATGGAATAGAGAGCGCTCTCTGTAGAAGGGTTCCATGACAGAATAGGGAACCCTCAGTGATGAAGGGTTCCATGATAGAATAGGGAGCGCTCTATGTAATAGTGTTCCATGGCTCGTGACGGAATAGGGATCGCTCTGTGTTGAAGGGTTCCATGACAGAATAGGAAGCTCTCCGTGTAGAAGTGTTCCGTGACCAGTGACAGAATAGAGAGTGCTCTATGTAGAAGGGTTCCATGACAGAATAGGGAGCCCTCTATGTAGAAGGGTTCCATGAAAAAGTGTTTCATGGCTCGTCATGGAATAGGGAGCGCGCTCTGTAGAAGGGTTCCATGACAGAATAGGGAACCCTCAGTGAAGAAGGGTTCCATGACAGAATAGGGAGCGCCCTGTGCAAAAGGGTTCCATGACAGAATAGGGAACGCTCCATGTAGAAGGGTTCTATGACAGAAAGGAGAGCGCTCCGTGTAGAAGGGTTCCATGACAGAATAGGGAGCGTTCCATGTAGAAGGGTTCCATGACAGAATAGTAACAGCTCCATGTAGAAGAGTTCCATGACAAAAAGGGGAGCGCTCCCTGTAGAAGGGTTCTATGACAGAATAGGGAGCACTCTGTGTAGAAGGGTTCCATGGCTCGTGACGGAATAGGGAGCACTTTGTGTAGAAGGGTTTCATGATCAGTGACAGAATAGAGAGTGCTCTGTGTAGAAGAGTTCTATGACAGAATAGGAAGCCCTCTATGTAGAAGGGTTCTATGACAGAATAGGGAGCCCTCTATGTAGAAGGGTTCTATGACAGAATAGGGAGCCCTCTATGTAGAAGGGTACTATGACAGAATAGGGAGCCTTCTATGTAGAAGGGGTTCTATGACAGAATAGGGAGCCCTCTATGTAGAAGGGTTCCATGACACAATAGGGAGCCCTCTGTGCCAAAGGGTTGCATGACAGAATAGGGAGCCCTCTATGTAGAAGGGTTCTATGATAGAACAGGGAGCCCTCTATGTAGAAGGGTTCTATGACAGAATAGGGAGCCCTCTATGTAGAAGGGTTCTATGACAGAATAGGGAGTCCTCTATGTAGAAGGGTTCCATGACAGAATAGGGAGCCCTCTATGTAGAAGGGGCTCTATGACAGAATAGGGAGCCCTCTAGGTAGAAGGATTCCATGACACAATAGGGAGCCCTCTGTGCCAAAGGGTTCCATGACAGAATAGGGAGCCCTCTATGTAGAAGGGTTCTATGATAGAACAGGGAGCCCTCTGTGTAGAAGGGTTCTATGACAGAATAGGGAGCCCTCTATGTAGAAGGGTTCTATGACAGAATAGGGAGTCCTCTATGTAGAAGGGTTCCATGACAGAATAGGGAGCCCTCTATGAACCCTCGGTGAAGAAGGGTTCTATTACAGAAAAGGGAGCGCTCTATGTAAAAGTGTTCCATGGCTCGTCACGGAATAGGGATCACTCAGTGTAGAAGGGTACCATGACAGAATAGGGAACCCTCAGTGAAGAAGGGTTCCATACAGAATAGGGAGCGCCCTGTGCAAAAGGGTTCCATGACAGAATAGGGAACGCTCCATGTAGAAGAGTTCTATGACAGAAAGGGGAGCGCTCCATGTAGAAGGGTTCTATGACAGAATGGGGAGCGCTCCATGTAGAAGGGTTCTATGACAGAATAGGGAGTACTACGTGTAGAAAGGTTCCATGACAGAATAGGGAGCACTCTGTGTAGAAGGGTTCCATGACAGAATAGGGAGCACTCCGTGTAGAAGGGTTCCATGACAGAATAGGGAGCACTCTGTGTAGAATGGTTCCATGACAGAATAGGGAGCACTCTGTGTAGAAGGGTTCCTTGACAGAATAGGGAGCGCTCCATGTAAAAGTGTTCCATGGCTCGTGACGGAATAGGGAGCGCTCCGTGTAGAAGGGTTCCATGACAGAATAGGGAGCACTCTGTGTAGAAGGGTTCCATGACAGAATAGGGAGCACTCTGTGTAGAAGGGTTCCTTGACAGAATAGGGAGCGCTCCATGTAAAAGTGTTCCATGGCTCGTGACGGAATAGGGAGCGCTCCGTGTAGAAGGGTTCCATGACAGAATAGGGAGCACTCTGTGTAGAAGGGTTCCTTGACAGAATAGGGAGCGCTCCATGTAAAAGTGTTCCATGGCTCGTGACGGAATAGGAAGCTCTCCGTGTAGAAGGGTTTCATGATCAGTGACAGAATAGAGAGTGCTCTGTGTAGAAGAGTTCCATGACAGAATAGGGAGCCCTCTATGTAGAAGGGTTCCATGACACAATAGGGAGCCCTCTGTGCAAAAGGGTTCCATGACAGAATAGGGAGCACTCTGTGCAAAGGGTTCCATGACAGAATAGGGAGCCCTCTATGTAGAAGGGTTCTATGACAGAATAGGGAGAATTCTGTGCAAAGGGTTCTATGACAGAATAGGGAGCCCTCTATGTAGAAGGGTTCCATGACAGAATAGGGAGCCCTCTATGAACCTTCGGTGAAGAAGTGTTCTATGATAGAATTGGGAGCGCTCTATGTAAAAGTGTTCCATGGCTCGTGACAGAATAGGGATCGCTCTGTGTAGAAGGGTTCCATGACAGGAGAGGAAGCTCTCCGTGTAGAAGTGTTCCGTGACCAGTGACAGAATAGAGAGTGCTCTGTGCAGAAGGGTTCCATGACAGAATAGGGAGCCCTCTATGTAGAAGGCTTCTATTACAGAATAGGGAGCATTCCGTGTAGAAGTGTTCCATGACACGTGACGGAAAAGGAAGCATTTCGTGTAGATGTGTTCTATGACTAATTACAGAATGGGGAGTGCTCCACGTAGAAGTGTCCCATGACTTGTTTTAAAATAGGGAGTGCTCTGTTTAGAAGTGTTCCATGACAGAATAGGGAACGCTCGATGTTGAAGTGTTCCATGACTCATGACAGAATAGGGAGCATTCCGTGTAGAAGGGTTCCATGACAGAATAGGGAGCACTCCGTGTAGAAGGGTTACATGACAGAATAGGGAGCACTCCGTGTAGAAGGGTTACATGACAGAATAGGGAGCACTCCGTGTAGAAGGGTTACATGACAGAATAGGGAGCACTCTGTGCAAAGGGTTCCATGACAGAATAGGGAGCCCTCTATGTAGAAGGGTTCTATGACAGAATAGGGAGAATTCTGTGCAAAGGGTTCTATGACAGAATAGGGATCCCTCTATGTAGAAGGGTTCCATGACAGAATAGGGAGCCCTCTATGAACCTTCGGTGAAGAAGTGTTCTATGATAGAATTGGGAGCGCTCTATGTAAAAGTGTTCCATGGCTCGTGACAGAATAGGGATCGCTCTGTGTAGAAGGGTTCCATGACAGGAGAGGAAGCTCTCCGTGTAGAAGTGTTCCGTGACCAGTGACAGAATAGAGAGTGCTCTGTGCAGAAGGGTTCCATGACAGAATAGGGAGCCCTCTATGTAGAAGGCTTCTATTACAGAATAGGGAGCATTCCGTGTAGAAGTGTTCCATGACACGTGACGGAAAAGGAAGCATTTCGTGTAGATGTGTTACATAGTTACATAGTAGTTACATAGTAGGTGAGGTTGAAAAAAGACACAAGTCCATCAAGTCCAACCTATGTGTGTGATAATGTGTCAGTATTACATTACATATCCCTGTATATTGCGGTCATTCAGGTGATTATCTAATAGTTTCTTGAAGCTATCAATGCTCCCCGCTGAGACCACCGCCTGTGGAAGGGAATTCCACATCCTTACCGTTCTTACAGTAAAGAACCCTCTACGTAGTTTAAGGTTAAACCTCTTTTCTTCTAATTGTAATGAGTGGCCACGAGTCTTATTAAACTCTCTTCTGCGAAAAAGTTTTATCCCTATTGTGGGGTCACCAGTACAGTATTTGTAAATTGAAATCATATCCCCTCTCAAGCGTCTCTTCTCCAGAGAGAATAAGTTCAGTGCTTGCAACCTTTCCTCATAACTAAGATCCTCCAGACCCTTTATTAGCTTTGTTGCCCTTCTTTGTACTCGCTCCATTTCCAGTACGTCCCTCCTGAGGACTGGTGCCCAGAACTGGACAGCATACTCCAGGTGCGGCCGGACCAGAGTCTTGTAGAGCGGGAGAATTATCGTTTTATCTCTGCAGTTGATCCCCCTTTTAATGCATGCCAATATTCTGTTTGCTTTATTAGCAGCAGCTTGGCATTGCATGCCATTGCTGAGCCTATCATCCACTAGGACCCCCAGGTCCTTTTCCATCCTAGATTCCCCCAGAGGTTCTCCCCCCAGTGTATAGATTTCATTCATATTTTTGCCACCCAAATGCATTATTTTACATTTTTCTACATTGAACCTCATTTGCCATGTATTCGCCCACCCCATTAATTTGTTCAGGTCTTTTTGCAAGATTTCCACATCCTGCAGAGAAGTTATTGCCCTGCTTAGCTTAGTATCGTCTGCAAATACAGAGATTGAACTCTTTATCCCATCCTCCAGGTCGTTTATGAACAAATTAAATAGGATTGGTCCCAGCACAGAACCCTGGGGAACCCCACTACCCACCCCTGACCATTCTGAGTACTCCCCATTTATCACCACCCTCTGAACACGCCCTTGTAGCCAGTTTTCAATCCATGTACTCACCCTATGGTCCATGCCAACGCACCTTATTTTGTATAGTAAACGTTTATGGGGAACTGTGTCAAATGCTTTTGCAAAATCCAGATACACCACGTCTACGGGCCTTCCTTTATCTAGATGGCAACTCACCTCCTCATAGAAGGTTAATAGATTGGTTTGGCAAGAACGATTCTTCATGAATCCATGCTGATTACTGCTAATGAAATCATTCTTATTACTAAAATCTTGTATATAGTCCCTTATCATCCCCTCCAAGAGTTTACATACTATTGATGTTAGGCTAACTGGTCTGTAATTCCCAGGGATGTTTTTTGGGCCCTTTTTAAATATTGGTGCTACATTGGCTTTTCTCCAATCAGCTGGTACCATTCCAGTCAATAGACTGTCTGTAAATATTAGGAACAACGGTCTGGCAATCACCTGACTGAGTTCCCTAAGTACCCTCGGATGCAAGCCATCTGGTCCCGGTGATTTATTAATGTTAAGTTTCTCAAGTCTAATTTTAATTCCGTCCTCTGTTAACCATGTAGGTGCTTCCTGTGATGTGTCATGAGGATAAACACTGCAGTTTTGGTTACTGAAGCCCCCCGATTCACTTGTGAAGACTGAGGAGAAGAATAAATTCAATACCTTTGCCATCTCCCCATCCTTTGTAACCAGATGTCCTTCCTCATTCTTTATGGGGCCAATATGGTCTGTCCTCCCTTTTTTACTGTTTACATACTTAAAGAATTTCTTGGGATTTCTTTTGCTCTCCTCCGCTATGTGTCTTTCATGTTCTATCTTAGCCATCCTAATTGCACCCTTACATTTCTTATTGCATTCTTTATAAATACTGAATGCTGAGGATGATCCCTCAACCTTGTATTTTTTGAAGGCCTTCTCCTTTGCTTTTATATGCATTTTTACATCGGAGTTAAGCCATCCAGGATGTTTTTTCGCTCTTTTAAATTTATTACCCAATGGGATACATTGGCTAATGCCCTTATTTAATATGCTCTTAAAGCAAACCCATCTCTCCTCCGTATTCTTTGTTCCTAATATTTTATCCCAATTTATGCCTTTTAGCAAGGTTTGTAGTTTAGGGAAGTTGGCTCTTTTGAAATTCAGTGTCTTTGTGTTCCCTTCATGTTTCCTATTTGTGTGATTTATACTGAAACTAATTGACCTGTGATCGCTGTTACCTAAATTGCCCCGTATTACCACATCTGTTATCAGGTCTGTATTATTGGTAATCAGTAGATCTAGTAATGTTTTATTTCTAGTTGGTGCGTCTACCATCTGACCCATAAAATTGTCCTGCAAAACACTAAGGAACTGGCGAGCCTTAAATGAATGCGCGGTTCCCTCCGCCCAGTCTATGTCTGGATAATTAAAATCCCCCATTATGATAACACTTCCCATCCTTGCTGCTAATCCAATTTGTGATAGGAGATCCGTCTCCACTTCCTCCCTCAGGTTTGGGGGCCTATAGCATACTCCCAGTATTATTTTCCCCTTAGCTTCATCCCTTTGGAGCTCTACCCATAAAGATTCCACCTCCTCCCTAGCCCCCTCAGTGATGTCATCTCTCACACTCACTTGTACATTATTCTTGATATATAGGCATACCCCTCCCCCTTTTTTACCTTCTCTATCCTTGCGGTATAGGGTATACCCTTGAATGTTTTCCAGCCAATCATGAGAGCTGTTGAACCAGGTCTCTGAAATTCCCACAAAATCCAAATCCTCCTTGTACAACCGTATCTCTAGTTCACCCATCTTGTCCGCCATGCTCCTGGCATTGGTGAACATGCCACATAGTTTAGACTGGTCGCATATTGTCCTCGTATTGGGTGTTTCAAGATTGCAACTAGGACTTGCTACTATACTCACCTTGTGTTTTTGTGCTTTGGTTAACCTACCACTAATGCCCCCAATACTACCCTCTGGAATATCTTCCGCGCTGGCTATCACTGTCTCTGGACCCTCCCCCCCATCGCCTAGTTTAAAAACCCCTCTAACTTTTTGGCCATCTTCATTCCCAGCAGATCTGCACCCTCCTCATTTAGGTGCAGTCCGTCCCTTCTATAGTACCGGTTACCGACTGAGAAGTCGGCCCAGTCCTCCAGGAACCCAAACCCCTCCTTACTACACCAGCTCTTCAGCCACTTGTTTACTTCCCTAATCTCCCTCTGCCTTTCTGGTGTGGCTCGATGTACCGGTAGTATTCCTGAGAACACTACCTTGGAGGTCCTTTTCCTCAATTTAGCTCCTAAGTCCCTAAAATCGTTCTTTAGGACACTCCATCTGCCTCTGACTTTGTCATTGGTGCCAACGTGCACCATGACAGCCGGGTCTTCCCCAGCCCCTCCCAGTAATCTGTCCACAAGATCCGTGATGTGCCGAACCCGAGCGCCCGGTAGACAACATACTGTTCGGCGCTTCAGGTCTTGGTTACAGATTGCCCTCTCTGTCCTTCTAAGAATTGAGTCCCCTACCACCAGAATCTGTCTTTCCTTTCCCTTTGCTGCCCCCCCACTCTCACTGGAGGAGTTCTTCCCCTGGCAGCTAGGAGAGTCCCTCATCTCCAGCAGTGCTGGTCCCTGACTGGTTTCACCAATGTCACTCAATGGAGCGTACTTATTGGGATGCTCCAGTCCTGGAACGGCCTCTCTGGCACTTCCCCCTCTACCCCTCCTGACTGTCACCCATCTACTCTTTGCTAGTGCCTGCACCTCTTTGTCTCCACCCGCCTCTGTGCTGGCCCCTGCCGGCACCTGCCATGTACGTTCCTGGCTCACCTTTAGTATGGAGGGACTTCTCAGTGCTGACAGTTGCTTCCCTAGATTCAGAACCTGGGCTTCCAGGGAAACAATGTGCTTACATTTTGCACAGCAGTATTCGCCCTCGATCGGATGATCAAGGAACGCATACATGCGGCAAGATGTACAAAGAGCCGCCTCTCCACACCCGCCGGGCATCGTACCTATTAAATTTAGTGAGGATTGGGGAATTTTACCCTGTCCAAATTACCTAACAGCTAGCTTCCTGGCACTAATACTCAAGACAATACACAGGTACACAACAAGACAATACACAGGTACACAATACACAGTACTAACGATCCACACACACTACTCAGACAACACTCAGATACTCACACTACACAGGTACTATGACCCCTGTTATAACCTCCTATTTTAAACTCTTGTGTTTAACTCCCACTTAATCCAGCTCCACTTACACCAAGCTCCACTGCTTCAAACTGAGCACGCTCACACTGAGCCCTGCAACCAGTTAAATAGTCACCTGTGAGCAATTAACCACACCCCTTAATTGATAGACTGATGAAACCAAAAAAAAAAAAAAAAAAAAGAGCTATTTAAAAAGTGACAGCAAAAGTCAATGGAAAAGCCCCCAAAAAGCACCCCAGCAAACAGCAACAGACAGCAGACAGCAACAGACAGCAGACAGCAACAGACAGCAGACAGCAGACAGCAACAGCAGACAGTGTTCTATGACTAATTACAGAATGGGGAGTGCTCCACGTAGAAGTGTCCCATGACTTGTTTTAAAATAGGGAGTGCTCTGTTTAGAAGTGTTCCATGACAGAATAGGGAACGCTCGATGTTGAAGTGTTCCATGACTCATGACAGAATAGGGAGCATTCCGTGTAGAAGGGTTCCATGACAGAATAGGGAGCACTCCGTGTAGAAGGGTTACATGACAGAATAGGGAGCACTCCGTGTAGAAGGGTTACATGACAGAATAGGGAGCACTCCGTGTAGAAGGGTTACATGACAGAATAGGGAGCACTCTGTGCAAAGGGTTCCATGACAGAATAGGGAGCCCTCTATGTAGAAGGGTTCTATGACAGAATAGGGAGAATTCTGTGCAAAGGGTTCTATGACAGAATAGGGAGCCCTCTATGTAGAAGGGTTCCATGACAGAATAGGGAGCCCTCTATGAACCTTCGGTGAAGAAGTGTTCTATGATAGAATTGGGAGAGCTCTATGTAAAAGTGTTCCATGGCTCGTGACAGAATAGGGATCGCTCTGTGTAGAAGGGTTCCATGACAGGAGAGGAAGCTCTCCGTGTAGAAGTGTTCCGTGACCAGTGACAGAATAGAGAGTGCTCTGTGCAGAAGGGTTCCATGACAGAATAGGGAGCCCTCTATGTAGAAGGCTTCTATTACAGAATAGGGAGCGTTCCGTGTAGAAGTGTTCCATGACACGTGACGGAAAAGGAAGCATTTCGTGTAGATGTGTTCTATGACTAATTACAGAATAGGGAGTGCTCCACGTAGAAGTGTCCCATGACTTGTTTTAAAATAGGGAGTGCTCTGTTTAGAAGTGTTCCATGACAGAATAGGGAACGCTCGATGTTGAAGTGTTCCATGACTCATGACAGAATAGGGAGCATTCCGTGTAGAAGGGTTCCATGACAGAATAGGGAGCACTCCGTGTAGAAGGGTTACATGACAGAATAGGGAGCACTCCGTGTAGAAGGGTTACATGACAGAATAGGGAGCACTCCGTGTAGAAGGGTTACATGACAGAATAGGGAGCATTCCGTGTAGAAGGGTTCCATGACAGAATAGGGAGCACTCTGTGTAGAAGGGTTCCATGACAGAATAGGGAGCACTCCATGTAGAAGGGTTTCATGACAGAATAGACAGCACTCCGTGTAGAAGGGTTCAATGATAGAATAGGTAGCACTCCATGTAGAAGGGTTCCATGACAGAATAGGGAGCACTCCGTATAGAAGGGTTCCATGACAAAATAGGGAGCACTCCGTATAGAAGGGTTCCATGACAGAATAGGGAGCACTCTGTATAGAAGGGTTTCATGGCAGAATAGGGAGCACTCTGTGTAGAAGCATTCCATGACTCGTGACAGAATAGTGCATGAGAAGCTCAGTACATATTGGAACCAGAAGGCCATTAAAAAACTCATGCGCATGCTCCTGAGCACATGCAAACGTATTAGCATGTTGGTGCCAAATGGCCTATATAAGCTGGACTTTGGCATGAACAGATTGCTGAGTGGTCTTTAGCTAGTTCCTGTTTAACCTGCGCCTTGACCTGCCTTATCTGCATACCCAGGGCCAGTGCTACCCCTAGGCAGCCGCCTAGGGCGCAGCCACGGCTCCTGGGTCCCCTACAGAGGATCGGTTCCTCCTGGCAGGTGGTGGCGCGGTGTGGAGCATAGTGGGAGGAGCAGAAGGCGGCTCCAGTGGCTCCATCTGGCTGGCTGCAGATCCCCCGAAGCCACACCAGGTGGGTGCTTAGTCCTCCGCTCCATTGGGTCAGAAAGAGGTCTGGCAGGAGCAGCCTCTTATTTTGTCTTCAGCTGCAGTACCTGGCGATCCCCCTTGTAGGGCAGGCAGCCTGTAAGGACTCGCTCTGAAGCCTGTAGATTCTGATCAAGATGGTGGGCTGGGCAGGGGGTGTGGCTGACTCCCACATACATTGGTGTCCTCTCTGGCTGAAAATGCTCTGGACTGCACTGGGAGGAGGAGCCGAGATGGCAGCCCCAGGAATCTTCACCCTTAGCCATGAGGTGAGTGACTGACGTTTTCCCCTGCAGGAGTTCCTTCTGTCTATAATGCTTCAGCTCCCTAACTTGCACACAAACAGCAGGGAACTGCTCCCAAGGGTGCAACTTCATACTGCCCCAGCACATACTGCCCCCAGCACCTACTACCCCTACCACATACTGCTCCTGCCCCCAGCACATACTGCCCCCCAATACATACTACCCCCACCAGCTACTGCCCCACTACATACTGCCCCCGCCCCCAGCACATGCTGCCCCCCAGTACATAATGCCCCCACCATATACTACCCAAACCACCTACTGCCCCCCTGCCCCCAGCACATACTACCCCCACCACATACTGTCCTAACTACATACTGCCCCCACTACATACTGCCATCGCTACATACTGCCATCACTACATACTGCCCCCAGTACATACTGGCATCACTAAATACTGCCCCTACTTCATACTGCCATCGCTACATACTGCCCCCACTAACGGAGTTAATGTTGGCAAGGAGGTGAGAAAGTATCCCTGTACAAACATGGGCAGGGCAAAGGGTGTGAATTCAGGGGCGGGGCCAATGGGGCGGCAAAATTAGGTTTCGCCTAGGATGTCAAAAATCCTTGCACCAGCCCTGTGCCTACCCGTGCACGTCCTGTCTTGCCCTTAACCAGTCTCTAAATTCCTGCCTGCCTACTGTGACCCCAACTAGTACTCTGACTCTGCTCCTGTCTTGCGCTCCTGTGACTCGCTGTCCGACTGTGTACTGACTCTGGCCTGTATCCTGACTCCGCCTGTGCTTGATGTTCCTGTACCTCACTGCCCGGCTGTTGATGACCTTTTGGCTTGTGTCCTGACTACGCTCCTGCCTGCAAATCAAGTGTCAATGTGTTTCCAGTTCCTTCTTATGTGCTTGGGTGTAACTTTAATTTTGAAACATTTTTAAAAAACATTTTTTTCACTTAACTTTTTTTTTGTCCCCTATTTGATTATTTTTTGAGACAGGTTCTCTTTAACCAATTAAGGCCTGGAAGGATTTACCCCCTTAATGACCAGGCCATATGGTACTGCGTCGCTTTAACTGACAATTGCGCGGTTGTGCAACACTGTACCCGAACAAAATTTCTGACCTTTTCTTTTCACTAATAGAGCTTTTTTTGGTGGTATTTGATCACCTCTGTGGTTTTTATTTTTTGCGCTATAAACAAAAAAAGAGCGTCAATTTTGAAAAAAAAAGTAATATTTTTTACTTTTTGCTATTATAAATAATCCCAAAAAAATATAAAAAACTATTAGGCAGATATATATGCTTCTACATATTTTTAGTAAAAAAAATTGCAATAAGCGTATATTGATGTGTTTGCGCAAAAGTTATAGTGTCTACAAATTAGGGAATAGATTTATGGCATTTTTATTATTTATTTTTTTACTAGTAATGGCGGTGATCTGTGATTTTTAATGGGATTGCGACAGACAGATCGAACACCTAACTGACATTTTTGACACTTTTTTGGGAAACACTGACATTATTACAGTAATCAGTGCTAAAAATATGCACTGTTATTGTACTAATGAAACTGGCAGGGAAGGGGTTAACATCAGGGGTGATCAAGGGGTTAAATGTGTTCCCTGCAGGTGTGTTCTAACTGTATGGGGGACTGTGTGACTGGGGAAACACACAGATCCTTCTTCCTGCAGAGCAGAAAGACAGGATCTGTGTCATCTCCCCTGTCAGAACGGAGATCTGCCTTGTTTACACAGGCAAATCCCCATTCTGTCACCGCAGGGAACGATTGCGGGTGGCCGGCGGACATCAAGTCCGCCCCACCCGCTGATTGGCTCCACGCTGGCCTAGAGTTCCCGAGCTGAAGTACAATGACGGCGATTCGCGGGAACAAGCTGACCTGCCGCAGTACAATGACGACGGCTGGTCGGCAAGTGGTTAAAGTGACATCCGAGGTCTAAAAGATCCCGAATATCTCCCCTGCGCTCCATTAAATGTAATGCACAGCAATTCGCATTGCATTACATTGTTTCTCGACCGGGGACACTGAAAGGCGGACCTGGAAGTGACATCAAACATGTTGCTTCCGGGTCAGCAACAAGAAGGGGAGGAGAGGACAGGAGTTAACTCAGCTCCCTCCCCCTACCTGACGACACCTGCTATGGTGGGGGCTCCACCGGGGGTGTGTGGAAACAATCGGGCGGCAGCACAGCCACTGGAATGCTTCCACCTGACAGGCAGTCTGCTTGTCAGATACATTATACACACAATCCAAGTGTGTGTAAAACCCTCTGCTGTCAGGTCCGCACGACGTACAGACCTGGCAGCGAAAGAGTTAACTTACAGTGGTGGATGAAGGTGTTGGGAGTGGATCAGCTTGTTGCCCTACAGACCACATCTGCTTATACCTTGGACCATGCTACTCAGCACACTACCACTGCCGTGAATGAATGAGTCCTGATCTCTTCTGGAGAAGGTAGATCTTTCTTCATGTAGATATGTTGTATATTTCTGGCAACCCATAAGGAGATAACTCTTGTGGATGCTGTCATGGCCTGGTATCAGGCACGGAGGCCAGTGGCTGTAGCGGTAGAGAGGTTCATTCAGTAGTTAGCTGGATAAATACATAATCATATACCCCTAGCATATGATGCAGGTCCACCCGAGGTGCTGTGTCTAAGCACTAACCAATCTTCACCAGAGCTCCTGCTAGTGCTAATGCATGCTTACTGCATGCTAATGCCAGGTCATGGCCCTGTGGATTGCCCCAGCAAAAAGAGAGTAAGCACGGGTCAGATCGTGGATGAAGAAGATTCGAAACAAGAAGTTGTTTAGTTGGTGAACAAGCCAAAAGGTCAGTAACGAGTAGTAGCTGGATGGGATTAGGCGCAAATGTGCTTGACAAACAAGCCAAGGGTCGATAACAAGTTGTATCGAACATAAGGACAGCAGTAGGTATAGAAAGGAGCAGGATATTGACTGGAAAGAGCACAATAATCTGGCAAACAGGAAGTGTATATACATAACTTAAGTAGGAACTTCACGGGAGGCGCAAAGAGTCTAAGGTTCACCAGAAACAAGATACAAACTAAGGCTATCCAAGGAATCAGGGAGAAAGCTGTCCAGAATCTCAGGTGGTACAGTGAGAAAAGCTACAGCCAGACACAGCAGAGGTCCCAGGTTCAGATCCAGATCCTGGCAGATGCAGAGTAACTCGTCCTCTGACCTTTTGGTAAAATGCACAAACTCTCTGACTGACGGAATTGCTGCATTCTCAGGAAGGAAGTCTGTCATAAGACCTTCAAGTCCAGATTGTTCCAACAGGGTCCTTCTACTCCCGAAAATCAAGGAGAAAGGCATTGTAGAAAAGGTTCTACACCTGAGAAAACCCTAAAATCTGAGACTCGCCTGGTCGATAGTACAGCCGTGAGAAACAAAGTGAGATTCTAGATGTAACATTCCGTGTCAAGAGAGACAGGAGAATTCCACCATGTAATCTCATAATCTGATTGCTCAAAATACAATTGTATTTGTGCCCAGAGTGTCTCAGTACTGCCAATCAATGCAAAACAATTAATAATCTTCCACCCTCAGTGAAGGAAATAGCTTGTTTGAGCTAGCTTAACGATTTAAAGCGATAGCCTAGCTAGAGTTGGGATCTAAAGAAGGCAGTTGGGGTGCCCCTCCCCCTCCAAATGCAAGTCTAAATAGGCTCCTAGAGACCTTCAAGTCTCAGTGGAATATTGGTATACCCCAAGCCTGATGAACATAGCCATATAGCCCTATAGCCATACTGTTTTTCTGACGTGTGTTCAGGTAATACCAGAAACATACACATGGTCCACTACTATTTAGATTTACACCATACTCCCTCTATTAAAACACAACAGGTCATCGTGTGAACATGTACAAATGCACACATACTGTCTGGGAGCCTTCTTACAAATACAGTATATTTGTCTCTATACTTGTGATGTGTTTACACCTGTCTTTCTTCTTTTTTATGTGTGCTCTGTAATTTTGTTTTTTTTAAAGCTAATAATTAAACATAAATAACTTTGCCATGTGTTGTTGTACCAGAAATATAATGTTAGTGCCTTTATAAAAGTGAAAAATCACAGAATAAAATTGTCACTTGTTAATGAGTTTTAATCAGCCTTGGTTCCCAGATGGAAGAAGAAATTGTGGTTATGATGAAAACCTAGTTCTATTTTCTCATAGTCATTATAAATAAATTGCACTGGCTTTACCACATTGAAAGCCCCTCCACCCTTCTACTTCCAGAAAGGCAGCAGCTCGAGGGCTGTGATTTCTGTGCCGGCCGGATCACCATATTTGCTTGTGTAAAGTGGGTTCGCTTTATCATCTTCACTTGAAAGAAAATCACTCTTTGGTTGTTTATTTAGGGAATATTTGGTCGTCTCCAAGATCAGCAGAACTACTGTCCTCATTGTTCCCTCTCTATTCTATACAAAAACTAAAAACAAAGTTTTGCCTTTTAGTTATACTTTAAAGCGGTTCTTCAGAATCCCCCCCTCCTATTTTTTTTTTAAACCCTTGCATACCTTGTGGTGGGTACTGTTGTCTCAGATACTCACCTGCCCAGCGATCCAGTGGTGTTTTGCAGAATCCTGTCATAATTCTGCCCTTGCTTTGTCCCGTGCCGCCATCTTGTCGTGTGACATCATCAAGAGTCCTGTCGGTTCTTCCAGGTTTAGCCGACGGGCCCGGGATGATGCACCGCTAAGCCTGCCCCCTACTCCTTTCTCTAAGAAGCAATATGCCTCCTGGCATATGTGATCTGCCTAGCCATAGCAGGTATAATCTAGGCGAACAACGGGCATTAGAGCGCGGGACAGAACTTTTTATGAAAAATAAATTAAAGCAGAGGTCTGCGCAAAAATGGAACTTCCGCTTATCCGGTTCCTCCCCCCCTCCGATGTCACATTTGGCACCTTTCAGGGGCTAGGGGGGAGCAGATACCTGTCTAATACAGGTATTTGCTCCCACTTCCGGCGATCTACGCCATGTCCGGCCCCTCCTGCGTTCCCCCCGCTGTCTTCTAGGTCCCAGAAAACAGCAGGGATCAGTCAGGATGCGCAGAGCGATTCGCGCATGTGCAGTAGGGAACCAGGCTGTGAAGCCGCAAGGCTTCACTTCCTGATTCCTTACTGAAGATGGCGGCGCCTCCACCCAGAGCCGAGGGACGGGTCTGCTTCAGGTGAGGACATTGCGGGCGCCCTGGACAGGTAAGTGTACTTATTTTAAAAGTCAGCAGCTGCAGTATTTGTAGTTGCTGACTTTGAAGTTCTGCTTTAAGTTGCACTTGTCACCCTGATCTTGAAATTACTATCCAATAAGTCAATATTGTTGGAATAAGTGTGTAGCCAGCGTGGTCCTACGTGCAGTTATACCTATACTGAGTATAACCGCATGTAGGACCGCAAGTGTGGCAGGCACGCTGATCCAGAGGAGACACAGAGCTGCACCCCGAGGTGGTGAGACCCCAGAGATTCGGCTCATGCAGGGAAAGCGGGCACACTGATGGCTTATTTTAATGATTGAAGGCAATGCTTTTTAATGTTTGTGAATGTTTAACAAGATCTTTCTTTCTGGAGCAAGAAAACCATGGGATATGTGTAGAGGTGTCATTAACCATTTCAGCTCTGCATGCTGATCATCATAGATGTTGAGTCATTGAGTTTTGGTGAGTCATTGAATTCCCATTGAGGGAGTGGTGGTCACGAGCACTGCATGAAGAAGGCAATTATTTGAGTATATATGGACACTATGGGCGATTCATAATACGCACTGCTGTGGAAGATTTTTCATTTGCTTCTACTTGTTACTCTCTAATAAAAGTTTGTTAATTGGGTATAGTTTGATTCAGTTGTATATTTTTTTTTATTGGAGTTACGAGGATTTACAGCATCACCTAATGTCTGTTTATTTGACTTTTTTTCCAGACACTGATTTGATTTGTTTGATTTTTAAAGGGGCAGCAGAACTACACGCTATTTTTGTTTGATTTAGATTTTTTTTTGTGATTAATATTTACACATAGTAAGAGTTTTTCTTGGAAACAATATATTTGTACACATTTGTAAAATAAACAGTTTAAGTGTATAGTCTGTGGTGCGGTGTAAGTGTGATTTATATATATATATATATATATATATATATATATATATATATATATATATATATATATATTATATATATATATATATATATATATATATTTATATATATAGGAACAATTGCAGAGTGCAGGTGTTGTTCACACTTATAATATCATAGTAAAAGTTATACTAAGGCTCGGTTCACATTGGTGCGACGCGGGAACCCTGTGATGTGAACTCCCTGCATCGCACCCGACTCCCAGACAGCTCACACTGCCATATGCGAACCACTGGGAGTGTTAATACAAAGGTAATGACACTCCCAAATCGGTTCGCATATCGCAGTGCGAACTGTCAATTCGGACATAAATCGGATCGCATGGGTGTAAACACCAAAAAAAAGGGTCCTGCATGACTTTGGTTCGAACGCGATGCAAATTCAGCCATACAATCTGTATGGATGAATTAACATCGCACAGACATCGCATGGCTCCCGCTGCTGTCAATCAAATCCAGTGACACGGGAGCCTGGGGGGCCGAGTCCTGCTGTCTGTGTCAATGGACGCAGCAGCAGAACTCAGGAGCGCGCCCGCACGGGTTCTCCCATAGAATGCGGCTCTCCGAGGGGGCACTCGAGAAGAGGAGGAGCCAGGAGCGCCGCAGGGGGACCCCAGAAGAGGAGGATTGGGGCCACTCATTCAAAACCCTTGCACAGAGGAGGTAAGTATAACATGTTTGTTATTAAAAAAAAAAAAAAAAAGAAGCTTTACAATCACTTTAACCACTAGACATCCACGCTATGGCCGAATGACGTCCACAGCGCGGACCTGCATTCCCGGGAGGCCGTCATATGACGACCTCCCCTGTGCACGCTCCCAGCGCGCGCCTGAGCGCGGTGTGATCACCGAGTCACTGAGACTCGGCTGATCACCAATCCGTGTAAGGGGCCGGTCCCAGCCCCTTACCATGTGATCAGCTGTCAGCCAATGACATCTGATCACATGATGTAAACAAAACATCGGTAATCGTTTTCTTTTTTTACTCACGCTGACAGCGCGAGTAGAAAAAAAAGCCGATCACCGGCTCAGATGTAAGGGACATCGGTCCCGAAGTGGAAGAGGCACATCTGCCTCATCAGTGCCCAATAAAAGTGCCACCTAACAGTGCCCACAGTGCCACCTAACAGTGCCCACAAGTGCCACCTATCAATGCCCACAAGTACCACCTATCAATGCCCACCTGTAGTGCCAATCAGTGCCACCTGCCAGTGCTGCCCATCACTGCCACCCATCAGTGCCCATCACTGCCACCCATCAGTGCCCATCACTGCCGCCTATCAGTGCCCATCACTGCCGCCTCATCAGCGTACATCAATGAAGGAGAAAAATTACCCGTTTTAAATTTTTTATAACAAAATATAAAAAAAACAACATTTTTATTTTAAAAATTCAGTTTTTTACATTTTTTTAACAAAAAGTAAAAACCGCAGAGGTGATCAAATACCACCAAAAGAAAGCTCTATTTGTGCTGAAAAAATGATTAAAATTTCATTTGGGTACAGTGTTGTATGACCGCGCAATTGTCATTCAAAGTGCGTCAGCGCTGAAAGCTGAAAATTGGTCTGGATAGGAGGGGGGTTTAAGTGCCCTGTATGCAAGTGGTTAAGCTAAACAACCTCCAACATTACACTGTATACATACATACATTACTTTTTTACAGTGATGGACACTTGGGAGGTACACTAAGTGTATAGTACAAGTTATACAGTACAATAATACCTTGGATTGCAAGTAACGCGGTTAACGAGCGTTTTGCAATACGAGCTATTATTTTTAAAAAAAATCCTAACTCAGTTTGCGAGCGTTTTGTCTCGCAAAATGAGCAGGATTCAAGCCTCTGCAGTGTGCAGTACCTCATTTAGCCAAAGGTGCGGGGGCCCAGGGACACCCGGAGCCGCTCGGATGCACTCGGAGCCACACGGAAACATTGCGTTTCCGAGCCTCTCCAAGTGTTTCCGAGTGCATCTGAGTGGTTTCTGAGTGTCTCCGGCACCCCCGCCTCTGGCCACATGCGGTACTGCATACAATAGAAGTCACTGTGGAACAAATTATCTGAGTTTCCATTGGCTTCTATGGGGAAACTCGCTTTGGTATACGAGTGCTTTGGATTATAAGAATTCTTCTGGAACTAATTCTGCTCGTAATCCAAGGTACCACTGTATTTAGCTCTAGGTTCTCCATGACTACTCTGCTGCTCTATACACATATACAGCACTTTTTTATAGTGACTGATACTGGGTAGGTTAGTGTTACTTGCACCATACACTTACCTTCTAAATGTCTGCACAGGTTTTTCCTGGAGTTCTTCTTCTCTGAAGAGGACAAGACATTGCCAGTGCTCCTTCCACACATCTGTCATTTCAGGTTCATGTTATTGCTAATTTATTAGCCAACGAGCTTGTAAACAAAGGTGTCAAAATGGAGCACTTGGCACACTTTCCGAATTCCCCCAGAAGCATGGCACTTAAAGGATCAATGTCACTAAGAATATGGCAGAAGCCACTTCTGTCTAAGGCAGTGTAAGCTATACAAGCTGAGCCACTGCACAGCACCAACAATCTGCTCCTGCTGCTAATTTGTAGAAGCTGTAGGCTTGCCAAATGTCTCTTATTTTCAAAAATAAACCTAATTTCCTGATTTTTTTTTTTGTGATCTATCCATAATCTGAAAAAAATATAAAAGAAAATCAGGAATGGAGTGTTTTAAATCAAAACTCCACCTGCCCCATCACTCTACACCTAAAACCTGCGCTGGCAACCTCTACACAAAAAAATTAGAATATAAGGTTATTAGTTATCAGGGGTGAAGTTACTAATAAAAATGCGACTAAAAAAAGGGGTTGATGTCGCTATTCATATACAGTAAATCAATTAAAAAAAAGAAGGTTGATGTCGCTATTCATATGCAATAAATCAATTGTGACATATTAATCATAACATTAACATAAATCCTCTAGAAGTGCATATGTGTGATCATGTGCAAAATATTAGTATTAGTACCACCAATATATAAGTATCAGAATTAGTCCTTCAACAAAAATAACAGTAGACTTCAATCCTCCAAACCACAAAGTCGATACCAATCAGACATAATCCTAAGTGGAAAATAGGGATGAAGTGAGGCTTGTACTGCTGACACTGTATTGGGACCTTGGGAGCCGCAAACCTCGCGTTCCACCATAAGGTAAAAGAAAAATAGATATAGTGTAATCCTGTGAGACATACGATCAATCGCGCATAACAGCGCTACTCACGGAACAGATAAGCAGAGCAGGCATTCAGATTGTGTCAGTGTTCGCCGCTGAACGGCGCGCGTTCCACTGACTGCAGGAAGTGATGTCACTGGTTCTCAGGCGTAAGCCGGATGTTGCGTCGACGCGTTTCACCCCTCCCCTAGGGCGTCATCAAAGTCTTTGATGACGCCCTGAGGGAGGGGCGAAACGCGTCGATTTATTGCATATGAATAGCGACATCAACCTTCTTTTTTTTAATTGATTCACTGTATATGAATAGCGACATCAACCCCTTTTTTTAGTCGCATTTTTATTAGTAACTTCACCCCTGATAACTAATAATCTTATATTCAAATTTTTTTGTGTAGAGGTTGCCAGCGCAGGTTTTATTTGTATTATCACTCTAAGTCACAGCACTTGTATCCAGCAGCTGCAACACTATTATATATTTAAATATTGAAATATTTTGTGCGAGCGCTGTTCTATACACATATACATCACTCTTCACCGCCTACATTTCTTCCTGCCGGATCATGGGAGGTCTGGTGACATCATGGATCATTCCTTAGCGGTGGCAGAGACTAGTAATTCCTCCTGGACAGCCTGTCCCTCACATACTGTGCCTAATGAGATCCCAGGGGGTGTGTCCATGATGATCTGGACTGACAGGAAGTGGGTTGAATAATGCTGGATGTCATTTAACCTGTTTAATATAATGGCAAATGATGTACTTGGGTCAAACATCTACTCCACCTCACATCTCAAGCTCCTGATCTGTGTCGACTTGATAACTTGCAGAATGGGAGCTTGAGATGTGAGGTGTGAGTAGAGGTTAGACCCAAGTACATCATCATGTGCCATGGATGGATAAGTAGGAGGAGGACATACTGGAGTGGATTTATGCTGTTAATCAGTGGTGTAAATAGCACATCTGGCATCCGGGGTTGGTCATTTTTTTGCACCCCCACCAAGAAAAATGTTGGCAATATAGGGGTGCCGGGCCAAAAATGTGGGTGTGGTCAGATTATATCAACAGTGGGAGGGGCTTAAAGGGCCATATGCTTTATGGACTGAGCACCAAGTGAGTATGTTACAGACAGTACAAACCTTAGTACTAATTTTAATAAAATAAAACTGTTCTATTGCTTATCCTTTACTATACGCAGCTAACCTTAAAGTGATGTTAAAGTCTTGTTTTTTTTTTTCAAATAACAAACATGTTATTCTTACCTGCTCTGTGTAATGGTCAGACTGCTGGTTGGAAGCTAAACAGTGGGGGCCTTGAGTGGAGAATGAACAAGTCTTGCTTTTTGACTGCTGGGGACTGCTGGGTTGCATTTTTAGGTTCTTTTGGGGGCTTTTCCTTGTAGCTTTTTAACACCTTTTTCTGACACTTTTTAAACAGCTTTATTTTTTCTTTGCTTCCTTCAGCCTACTAATTAAGGGGAGTGGTTAATTGGTCACAGGTGCTTGAGAAAACTAAGAGAATAGAGGTCTCTCAAGAGGGTAAAAAAACCCCGAAGCGCTGTCTGAAAAAAGCAAGCCAAAATTTATTGTACAAAATATTCAGTATAAACACCACACAGCTAAGTACTACAAAAATACATCAAACGGGCTATGGTAGGTGACTATCACAGGACCTATAAAAATAAAATGACAACGTTGTTGTTAAAAACAGGGAAGCCACGGCTATGCATACCCCATACAAACACCATTCACCACTCATGAACACTGATGGTATATATTGATAATTCAGATTTTCAAAGCAGCTGCTTATGAAGTGTTGTGAATCACTCTTCAGAGGCGTGGTATAACGGGAGTGTGGGTATGTGTGGGTGGGGAGAATAGTGGAAGTCCATGTAATGAGCTGATTCAGCCCAGTAGTAAGTGCAAGAACAAGCCGGGACCAATAGGTATTAGCCCAAGGAAACAGCAGATGTAGCCGGCAAAGTTAACTTATTGAGATTGGCAGGTCATATATGTAGGCAAAAGAGCAACGGTGTAAGTAGCAGAAGCAGGCAGGGGGAGTATAAGCAGCATGGAGAGGCATATAATCATACATTGAGGCGATACATCTCTCACCACCCAGTCGGCATCCAGCATCCGCAGAGCGCCGTGCTTAACCCCGGGAGATGGCTTGGAGAATGAGTCCGTGTAGAGCCACCTTCCTGCCTTTGGATCAATGTCCTCGCTGCGTTATGTTCGCCATTCGTCACTAAACATGTGAATATCGAAGAGGCCGGTCATCAGCTGTTTGGTCCCAGCTGATCCTCCATCCACAGTGTGCACGTGGTTCCGGGATGACGTGCTGACGCGTTTCACCAGCCAATGGCTCTGAAGAAACCAGCGGTTTCTTCTGGGTTTTTTTGCCCTCTTGAGAGACCTCTATTCTCTTAGTTTTCTTTTTGTATGCGTTAGGGCATCCTGAACGGTATCCCGTATCTCCTATGTGGTTGATTGTCTGACTAATATCTAAATTTATTCTTATTCTCTACTTTTGGTGGTTGATCCAGGTAAATCCAACTTTTTTTCACAGGTGCTTGAGGCCTATATAACCTTGCGCAGAACTCATTGTGGTAAAAACCAGAGTTTAAAACAGGGGTCATAGTACCTGTGTAGTGTGAGTACCTAAATGTTGTCTGAGTAGTGTGTGGATCATTAGTACTTGTGTATTGTGTACTGTGTATTGTGACTGCAATACACAGTATCTGCGAGTGCACTTAGGTCTGCGAGTACCTGTGTATTGTCTTGTTGAGTACCTGTGTATTGTCTTGTTCAGTATTAGTGTCAGGAAGCTAATTGTTAGGTCATTTGGACAGGGTATAATCCCCAATCCTCATTAAATTTAATAGGTTGATGCCCGGCGGGTGTGGAGAGGCGACTTGTACATCTTGCGGCATGTATGTGTTCCTTGATCATCTGATCGAGGGTGAATACTGCTGTGCAAAATGTAAGCGCATTGTTTCCCTGGAAGCCCAGTTTCTGAATCTGGGGAAGCAACTGTCAGCACTGAGAAGTCCCTCCATACTAAAGGAGAGCCAGGAACGTACACGGCAGGTGCCGGCTGGGGCCAGCACAGAGGCGGGTGGAGACATAGAGGTGCAGGCACTAGCAAAGAGTAGATGGGTGACAGTCAGGAGGGGTAGAGGGGGAAGTGCCAGGGAGGCCGATCCAGGACTGGAGCATCCCAATAAGTACGCTCCATTGAGTGACATTGGTGAAACCAGTCAGGGACCAGCACTGCTGGAGCTGAGGGACTCTCCTAGCTGCCAAGGGAAGAACTGCTCCAGTGAGAGTGGGGGGGGGGAAGCGAAGGGAAAGGAAAGACAGATTCTGGTGGTAGGGAACTTAATTCTTATAAGGACAGAGAGGCCAATCTGTAACAAAGACCTGAAGCGCCGAACAGTATGTTGTCTACTGGGCGCTCGGGTTCGGCACATCACGGATCTGGTGGACAGATTACTGGGAGGGGCTGGGGAAGACCCAGCCGTCATGGTGCACGTTGGCACCAATGACAAAGTCAGAGGCAGATGGAGTGTCCTAAAGAACGATTTTAGGGACTTAGGAGCTAAATTGAGGAAAAAACCTCCAAGGTAGTATTTTCAGGAACACTACCGGTACATCGAGCCACACCAGAAAGGCAGAGGGAGATTAGGGAAGTAAACAAGTGGCTGAAGAGCTGGTGTAGTAAGGAGGGGTTTGGGTTCCTGGACTGGGTCGACTTCTCAGTCGATAACCGGTACTATAGAAGGGACGGACTGCACCTAAATGAGGAGGGTGCAGATCAGCTGGGAATGAAGATGGCCAAAAAGTTAGAGGGGTTTTTAAACTAGGCAATCTACTATGTAACCATGTATATGTTGAAGAATATAAGAAACCGCGCTACATGAACTTAAATAATAGAAGGTAAATGCACATCAAACTAATGAGTCCATCAAGAGAAAATGATGTCAATAATTGTCCAACAGCAGATCACCATGGGATACAGATCTTCATCCCCAGCAATAGTGACATCACACTCAGTTCACCATGGAAAGTAGTGTTAGAGATAGGACAGTCCTCCACCTTTAAAACAACTGCCTCTTACCAGCTCCCTTGATCTCTGGTCAGGAGATCAAATGCGCCTTTTGGCTTATAACCCAGCCACAGTCTCAGATAGGGATGGGTGAAAGGTCAGATCAGCTCCTCCTATTGTCCTAAAAGCCCATACACAACTTGTCCAGTGGCCAGTCATAAAAGGAGAAAAGAAGCTCCCATAGTGTAAAAACGTTTAAGAAGTTTATTAATAAAAACAGTATTGCACTCACATGTAAGCGAAATAATTCAGGCAAAAACGGATAAACGAGCCGGCCGGCTCTCTCTGCAACCGCCCGTAGCTTCCGGGACTGCGTGTGTGTGTTGTGGTGGCGTCAGCACGCCGCTCTCCCTACGTCGTTTCGTCAAACCTGACGTCGTCCAGGGGCACGGGCGGCGTGCTGAACGCCACCTATTATATGCCAGTTAATTTCAAAAGGGAACCGCCCAGTCCTGAGGTCCGAGCAGTAAGTGATACTGTTGCCGCCATATTGCAATGGGGCAAACGCCAGTAAATTCTCAGGGAAAGACACTGATAACAATCAATGTCCTCCCTTAGTTAAAACTGTGTGCTATGCTGTAGTTCGTATATACACAGTCCATAACGTAAAGGACTGTGTATAACTATTATGCATGTAACCAATTATTTATAAATAGATGTACCACACAGACCACGGTGGCGGCATCTAGTGGCCAAAATTTATATGGCCTGGCCTAAATCCTAAGGTCCATTTGTGGAATCACCTAGATACATCAGTTAAAAATTTCTAAAAAGCAAAAAATATTACTAAAAATCTAATAAGTGTATCCTTCACTGACTTCTCCCTGTAAAGGGAAAGGACAGGAAGGAAAAAGAAAAGAAAAAAGGGGTAATAATCAAATTAAGAAAAAATAATATAATCATATTGGACCAGGTTACATAAAACCCTCAATATTCAACGACAATTATACTGCAATTCATCTAAGAAGATAAATGAATCACAAATAGGCACAAGCGTGTCAAATCACTGGGGCCCATGTGTGCGCCAAGTAAATTATCATGTTAACAGATAATCTACATTAATTGTTACCCTATAGGGCAACCCAAGGGTCCAATAGTCAGAAAATGACTGAAAAATTAAAGGCGTATATGCACCATCCCCATCCTCCCCCCCAAACGAACTACTAGGGACTCAGGACTGGTTTACATATAATCACCCTAACTATTATCAATAAACGAGTTAACATCTGTATCTATGTTAAGGCCATAGGGGCTGTAACATCGTACCCTATGGATCCACGCCATCTCCATCTTGGATAGTTCTCTAACCAGGGATCCACCTCTCCAATGGGCATTATATTTGTCAATGGCTAGAAAGATTGTATTGGCTGGGTTCCGATTGTGGACCCTATCATAGTGTTTGGAGACAGAATGGAATTTAAAACCCGTTTTGATATTAGTAATGTGTTCCCCTAAACGTACCTGCATGGCCCGCTTGGTCCGACCTATGTATTGGAGACCACACGGGCATTGAAGCAGGTATACAACCCCCGTGGAGCTACATGTGATGAAAGATTCTATTTTGTGCTCTTTAGAGGTACTAGTTGAAACAAATGACGATGTTTTTTTAGTTTTGATGCGATTTAATGTGCAGATTTGACATCTGCGACATTGGTGATAACCTGAAAGACCCTGAAAAAAAGACAATCTCTTGCCAGGAGGGTCTACTACATTGGGAGCAATGATATTTCTTAGTGAGGGAGCCCCTCTGAATATCACCTGGGGTTTCTTGGGCAAAAAGGTTTTGATCAATGTATCATTGCCCAACAGGTGCCAATGTCTGGCAATGATTTTCTTAATCTGGTAATGTTGGGTTGAGTAAGCTGTGATAAAAGGAATAACTGGGCTCTCCCTCTTTTTTATAGGTGCCATATCCAAAAGTTCAGATCTATTGCGTCTTTCCACTTCTTTTATGATGGTATCTAGTGGATCTCCGTCATAACCTTTCTCCAAAAACCTCTTTTTTAGAATGTCTGCCTGGATTCTGTAGTCCTCAACGTTTGAGCAATTACGTCTCATTCTGATGAACTGACTCCTAGGCACCGACTGAAGCGAGCTGTCCTTATGGCAACTGTCAAGAGGTATAAACGCATTACGATCTGTCTGTTTGAAGAAGGTAATTGTTTTAAAGGAGTCTGTTTCTTTATAGATGGTTAAATCTAAGAAATTGATCCTTTCTTGACTGACTTCATGAACGAATCTAATACCCCTCTCATTGTTATTAATTTGAGAAAAGAAGACTTCCAGTTCAGGGATAGATCCCTCCCAAAGGAGGAGGACGTCATCTATATACCTGGCCCAAAAAAACAGGTGTGGACAACGGTCCTTATAGATGACGTCCTCCTCCCACTTGGCCATGAAGAGATTAGCCAAGCTTGGGGCGTACTTAGCGCCCATAGCAACACCCCTTTGTTGTCGATAGTAACATTGATTGTACCAAAAGTAATTGTGATTAGCCGCAAAATCCAATAGCTCCATGATGTAATCCTGCTGTCTTGGTGGAATTTTAGAAAGACTGTTCAAAAAATGTTTTACGGCTGCGAATCCTAAGTGATGTGGAATTATAGTGTATAACGAAGTTACATCCGCCGTCACCAACCATGTTCTACTATTGGGTTTCAACTGAGACAGCAAGTTAATCACATGCTTTGTGTCCTTTATATAGGACGGCATTTGTTGTACCAGGGGTTGCAAAAAAAAGTCTATGTACTTACCCACCCGGGACGTAACCGAATCAATGCCGCTGACTATCGGTCGTCCCGGGGGGCAAGTCAAACTTTTATGAATTTTCGGCAAACAATACAGAATCGGAACTCTTGGGGCCCTAGGGACTAGAAAAGATTTTTCTTTGTCATTGAGTATCCCTTCTTGAAACCCCTTAGTGACCAATTTCTCAAGATCACTTTTATATCTAATCACCGGATTTCCAGGTAAGGGGGTATAGGTATCCTGATCTCCCACGATGTTAGACATTTCCCGTAAGTAATCACTCCTGTCTAGAATAACTATCCCCCCACCCTTATCTGCGGGCTGGATTACAATCCCCTTATTATTACAAAGGGAATCCAATCCTTCCTTCAATGTTCTAGTCATCCTCTGGTTGGCCACTTTCAGGGAATCTAGGTCTCTAAGGACCACGTCCCTAAACACCCTTAAAGACGGTGCCAGAGTGCCCGGAGGGTTGAAGGTAGAGGCATTAGCTAATCCAGTATGTTGGTACTCCTGTACGACAGGCAGCCTACATCCTTCTGAACAATTGGCAAAATATCTTTTAATATTGATCTTTCGGACGTATCTATGGACGTCCATATATGTTTGGAATTTGTTTAGTTTTTTTCACATCACATGTAGCTCCACGGGGGTTGTATACCTGCTTCAATGCCCGTGTGGTCTCCAATACATAGGTTGGACCAAGCGGGCCATGCAGGTACGTTTAGGGGAACACATTACTAATATCAAAATGGGTTTTAAATTCCATTCTGTCTCCAAACACTATGATAGGGTCCACAATCGGAACCCAGCCAATACAATCTTTCTAGCCATTGACAAATATAATGCCCATTGGAGAGGTGGATCCCTGGTTAGAGAACTATCCAAGATGGAGATGGCGTGGATCCATAGGGTACGATGTTACAGCCCCTATGGCCTTAACATAGATACAGATGTTAACTCGTTTATTGATAATAGTTAGGGTGATTATATGTAAACCAGTCCTGAGTCCCTAGTAGTTCGTTTGGGGGGGAGGATGGGGATGGTGCATATACGCCTTTAATTTTTCAGTCATTTTCTGACTATTGGACCCTTGGGTTGCCCTATAGGGTAACAATTAATGTAGATTATCTGTTAACATGATAATTTACTTGGCGCACACATGGGCCCCAGTGATTTGACACGCTTGTGCCTATTTGTGATTCATTTATCTTCTTAGATGAATTGCAGTATAATTGTCGTTGAATATTGAGGGTTTTATGTAACCTGGTCCAATATGATTATATTATTTTTTCTTAATTTGATTATTACCCCTTTTTTCTTTTCTTTTTCCTTCCTGTCCTTTCCCTTTACAGGGAGAAGTCAGTGAAGGATACACTTATTAGATTTTTAGTAATATTTTTTGCTTTTTAGAAATTTTTAACTGATGTATCTAGGTGATTCCACAAATGGACCTTAGGATTTAGGCCAGGCCATATAAATTTTGGCCACTAGATGCCGCCACCGTGGTCTGTGTGGTACATCTATTTATAAATAATTGGTTACATGCATAATAGTTATACACAGTCCTTTACATTATGGACTGTGTATATACGAACTACAGCATAGCACACAGTTTTAACTAAGGGAGGACATTGATTGTTATCTGTGTCTTTCCCTGAGAATTTACTGGCGTTTGCCCCATTGCAATATGGCGGCAACAGTATCACTTACTGCTCGGACCTCAGGACTGGGCGGTTCCCTTTTGAAATTAACTGGCATATAATAGGTGGCGTTCAGCACGCCGCCCGTGCCCCTGGACGACGTCAGGTTTGACGAAACGACGTAGGGAGAGCGGAGTGCTGACGCCACCACAACACACACACGCAGTCCCGGAAGCTACGGGCGGTTGCAGAGAGAGCCGGCCGGCTCGTTTATCCGTTTTTGCCTGAATTATTTCGCTTACATGTGAGTGCAATACTGTTTTTATTAATAAACTTCTTAAACGTTTTTACACTATGGGAGCTTCTTTTCTCCTTTTATGACTGGCCACTGGACAAGTTGTGTATGGGCTTTTAGGACAATAGGAGGAGCTGATCTGACCTTTCACCCATCCCTATCTGAGACTGTGGCTGGGTTATAAGCCAAAAGGCGCATTTGATCTCCTGACCAGAGATCAAGGGAGCTGGTAAGAGGCAGTTGTTTTAAAGGTGGAGGACTGTCCTATCTCTAACACTACTTTCCATGGTGAACTGAGTGTGATGTCACTATTGCTGGGGATGAAGATCTGTATCCCATGGTGATCTGCTGTTGGACAATTATTGACATCATTTTCTCTTGATGGACTCATTAGTTTGATGTGCATTTACCTTCTATTATTTAAGTTCATGTAGCGCGGTTTCTTATATTCTTCAACATTTACATTGTGGGTATCTCGCATTTTTGTGACCGCAGCTTATTATTCAACCTAAAGTTTATACATCAGATCAATTTATGTATGTCATATTATACTTTTTCTGACAGCGCTGTATTCTTTTATATTTTTAACCATGTATATGTAATGGTTTTGCACAGAGCAGCTCAGATCCTCCTCTTCTCAGGGCCCCCCTCCTGTCGGGTGCCCCCACAGCAAGCAGCTTGCTAAGGGGGCATCCAAGCAGGCGCACTCCCGAGCCGTGACTCTGTGTGCCCATGATTGGCTCAATGGCTGTGATTAACAGCAGTGGGAGCAAATGGCTCCCGCTGCTGCCAAAAGCCACTCAGGAGTGCGAGTCTCCAGAGAGCCAAGGCTCTCGTGGACATCGCTAGATGGAGAGCAGACTCAGGTAACTATTATGTGGGGCTGGGGGGCTGCTGCACACATAATATTTTTTACCTTCATGCATAGAATATAACCCTGTGCCTTTACAACCACTTTTAACAAAGCACGTGCTGTACTTAGAATGCAATAATCAGGAGCATGGACGTGTGGTGAGTTCAGTGGCTGGTGAGGCACTGGCTAGTATCAGAGCCAGATACACACAGGTTACATACGTTAGAGCGAGAGCAATAATGCTGTTACTAGACCTCCTATGTTACTCTAAACATGTGACCTGTAAAAAATTTTAAAGAGTCGCCTATGGAGATTTTTAAGTACTGAAGCTTGGCGCCATTCCACAAGCGTGCGCAATTTTAAAGCGTGACATGTTAGGTATCTATTTACTCAGCGTAACATCATTTTTCATAGTATATAAAAAAAATCGGGCTAACTTTAATGTTTTTTTTAATTCATGAAACAATTTCTTTCAAAAAAAAAAAAAAGGTGTTTGAAAAATTGCTGCGCAAAGACTGTGTAACATAAAAAGTTGCAATGACCACTATTTTATTCCCTAGGGTGTCTGCTAAAACAATATATATAATGTTTGGGGGTTCTGAGTAATTTTCTAGCAAGAAAATTATGATTTTTACATGTATGAGAGAAGTGTCAGAATTGGCCTGGGTGGCAAGAGGTTAATTACCATAAGTAAGTAATATACAAATAATTATTATATATTGTTTTTAAGGTAATTTACTATATTTTCAAAATCTGTACTCAAGCAGGTGGCTTAACGGACAAATTACTGAAGTTTGAAGTTATAACTTCAAACCAGTAATTTCACAGTAAATAGATAAATAATAAATTATTATGTTATAAAATGTAGCGTAATAATATATGATTTAGCTTGATTAAAACAGTACCTTTTTATCAGTAGAGGATTCTCATTCTCCCTCTTAACTGTGTGAAAAAAACATGGGATTATGGGTAAATCTTTTACCCACACGAACACATGTTTTTTCCTTCTAATTAAGAGGGCTGGGCTGGAAGGGAGCGTGTGTCTTTTAGACACATGCCCCCTTCTATGACACTGCAGTGAGAGGATAGCCTCCACTGCAGCATTTTTATTGGACAGCTGAGGCCAATGGTACTTTACCATTGGTCCAAGGCTCCAAGCTGTCCATTGAGCTCAGTGCCTCTGACAAGAAGTGAGAGGCACTGTGAGCTCATCGTCTCTGTCTGCTGCAAACAGAGTGTGCCAGCTTGTATTTAAACTGGCTGCTCTGTATGTAGCTTCTGACAGGCTGCACAAGGAGCCCCCCATAGGTCCCAGGAGCCCCAAATTTTGACCAGTGGTGGGGTAGGACCACTTACCCCCCAAATTTGGGGTCTTTGATCCCAGGTCGCTGAGCTACAACCCTCGAAGTTCGATTTTTTTTTATGTTCATGGCAGGTGAGGCTCTGCCACCCCTGACTGCACGTCCCTGGTAAGGAGTGAGAAATGTAAAACACAGTGAGGGGAATTTATCAAAACTGGTACAGTCACAATCTGGAACAGAGGCGCATGGCAAACAATCAGCTTCCATCTTCAGCTTGTTTAGCTTTGAAAATGAATTGAGTGGTTGCCATGCACAGCTGCTCCAGATTCTGTCAGCTCTAGTTTTGATAAATTCCCCTAAGGGTTCATTCAGACAGGAGCTGAGACAGGTCCATGCAGCTGCTGTGTCCCAACTGACTTTGACTGAACTGCCTGCACTGGGATGCACAGAATTCAAAACACCATGCATCCCCACGCGGTACACGGACATCACACTGAGCATGGACACATATGCTCCATGTGAATAAGGCCTGAGCTGGGTGCTGGTCCAGGCACGTGGGCTGATACTGACCATATGGTTATGACCTTTCCCCAGCCTGGACCGGCTCTGTGATGGCAGCCAACAGCCCGCTGCCAGCTGAAAATGGGTCACAGGAGTGCAGAACAATCTGCACTGCTGTGATCCGCAGGAGAAGTAAAGCCAAACAAGCAAAACATCTATCACATGACCTGTCTCTATGCTCCTGTTTGGCATTACTTGCGACCATTGGCAGGTCCTTCAGGCACCCTCTTTCCTAGTCCAAAGGGCCTTCACGATCCCCCCTCTCATCGTCCAGGGCCTCCAGATACCTGCTGTCCTAGTCCAGGGCCTCCAGACACCCCTTTCCCAATCTGGGACCTCCAGGCACCCCCTCACCTAGTCCAGTATTTCCCTTGTACCCCCCTTCCTAGTCAAGAGCCTCCTCTGCACCCCCCCTCAAGTCCAGGGCTTCCTCTGCACTCCCCCCCTAGTCCAAAGCCTCCTCTGCATCACCTAGTCCAGGGCATCATCTACACCACCCAGTCCAGGGCCTTCTGTGTACTCCACTCCTAGTCCAGGGCCTCCTCTGCATCACCCAGTCCAGGGCATCATCTACACCACCCAGTCCAGGGCCTTCTGTTGTACTCCACTCCTAGTCCAGGGCCTCCTCTGCATCCCCTAGTCCAAGAACTCCTCTGCACTCCCCTGCTACTCCAGGGCCTCCTGTGTACTCCCCTCCTAGTCCAGGGCTTCCTCTCCTAATCCACGGTCTTTTCCACACCAACATTTTTCTAGTCCAGGGCCTCCTCTGCACCACCCCCTCAGCCCAGGGCCTCCTCTGCACCCCCCTCAGTCCTGGGTCTCCTCTGTATCCCCCCAGTCCAGTGTCCTTTGCCATATAAACCCCAACTTCCTAGTCCAGGGCCTTCTGCACACAAACCCCTCTCCTTGTCCCAGTTCCAAGAAGGCTCTCCCATGCTGAAGCGTTGCTCTAGAATACCTTTCTATAGTGCGGGCGAGCGGGAGGAACAGAGTGATTTAGCGCTAGTGTGCCTATGTGGTCTGCCTCCTATTTGGTTCTCAGGTATTTGGCAAATTATGCAGCGGGCGCTGCCTGTCCATTACACTTGATCGGGCTGCAGTGACACCCTTAGAGCAGTGCTTCCCAGTATGGGTGGGGGGGCATCCCCTAGATGCGTCACCCATGTGCCCCCCCTAGTTTTGGGCCTGCTGTTATTGGCAGGGACTGTTTGGATTTAGATGACTTCTTGGGAATAATCCAGTTGCCTCGAGTTAATTATTAAAGGGTAATGTGTTTTCCTCCTCCCATCCTCCTGATGTTTCCCCATAGTCTGGGATGATATAAAAGAGTTGATTTACTAAAACTGAAGAGTGCAGAATCTGGTACAGCTGTGCATTGTAACCAAACAGCTTCTAACTTCAGTCTTTTCAATTAAAGTGGTTGTTAAGGCAATATTAAAAGACTATGCCAGCCCCTCTATTAGGGGCTTTCATAGCACACTGTGTAAGTTGTATTAAAAACGAGCAGTGTAAATACTGAATATCAGCTGTGTTCAGGCTGGTCACATCACTCGCGGCCGCTTTCCTGCTCGTTTTTAAATACAGCTTACATAGTGTGCTATGCCAGCCTCTAATAGAGGGGCTGGCAGTGAGAAATGTAATATTTTATTATTACAATAATAGCAGCGGGGCAGGGCCGGGCCAGAGACAGACAGAGAGGGCACTGACAGGGAGGAAAGAGGGGGGAGAGAGGAGAGCAGAGAGCAGGCAGCCTATCACGGAAGGAGGCACTTTGACCACAGTGACCAGGGCGGAGATGCCCTGGTTATCGTGGTCTGTTTAGAGAGGGCATACAGGAAGTGGTAGGTTTAGGGGTTTTTTTTCCACAGTTTAGAGGGGGGTGGGGAATACATAGCACAAGCACTGTGCTGTGTAATCTGCTTTAACCACTTCAGCCCCGGAAAATTTAGCTGCTCGATGACCAGGCCATTTTTTGCGATACTGCACTTCGTCGCTTTAACTGACAATTGCGCGGTCGTGCTACGTTGTACCCCAAAATTGACGTTCTTTTTTTTCCCACAAATAGAGCTTTCTTTTGGTGGTATTTGATCATCTCTGCGGTTTTTATTTTTTGCGCTATAAACAAAAAAAGAGCGACAATTTTGAAAAAAAACCCCACAATATTTTGTGCTTTTTGCTATAATAAATATCCCCAATTTTTTTAAAAAAAGCTAATTTTTTCCTCAGTTTAGGCCGATATGTATTCGTCTACATATTTTTGGTATGGCTAGACGCTCTTCTGGCGATCTGAATACTTTGAAGTGCAAAGGAGGGATTGGAGGTCTTTTAGACCCCCGATCTTTCCGTAAAGAGTACCTGTCACCACATATTACTGTCACAAGGGATGTTTACATTCCTTGTGACAGCAATAAAAGTGATCACATTTTTTTTATAAAAAACACAATATATTAATATAAAAATAAATAAGAAAAACAAAATTTTTTTTTAAAGCGCCCCCGTCCCCGCGAGCTCGCGCAGCAAAGAAAACGCATATGGAAGTTACGCCCGCATATGTAAACGGTGTTAAAATCACACATATGAGGTATCGCCGCGATAGTCAGAGCGAGAGCAATAATTCTAGAACTAGACCTCCTCTGTAACTCTAACCTGGTAACCGTAAAAAAATTTAAAGCGTCCCCTATGGAAATTTCTAGGTAGTTTGTCACCATTCCACGAGTGCGTGCAATTATAAAGCGTGACATGTTTGGTATCTATGTACTCAGCGTAACATCATCTTTAACATTATACAAAAAAATTGGGCTAACTTTAAGGTTTCGTTTTTTTTAAATTCATGAAAGTGTCCCTTTTCCCAAAAAGTTGCATTTAAAACACCGCTGCACAAATACCGTGTGACATAAAATATTGCAACAATCGCCATTTTATTTTCTAGATTCTCTGCTAAAAATATATATATAATGTTTGGGGATTCTAAGTAATTTTCTAGCAAAAAATACGGATTTTAACTTGTAAACACCAAATGTCAGAAATAGGCTTAGGCATGAAAGGGGTTTGTAATAAAGTACTTGGAATTATTTTATATATATTCATGAGGAGTGTTTAATACTTTCCTGGGGTACCTATATGAAAATCCCTATTTTTCCTAATACTTCTATTTGACTAAAGTTTGGGATGATAATGGCAAGAGACCATTAGAGAACATAATACTACAATGATCGCCATGTTCCTTTGGGTCCTGTCCAAGTGACTGTCCTGCTGCATAGTAAAACACAGGGGGTTGCTCACTCAGCATGGCTGCCATTCACAGAATGCTTGTATTTTTTTTATTTTTTTTTAGAATTCCAGGTGTTCTCTGAATGATGTGGAACAGAAGTGCAAAGATCTCCACCTTGTCCAATTAGAGAATGCCTTGATACAAATACAATGCATTGTGTGAATGCCACAGAGGGGCAGCCAATGGGCACAGAATCCAGGAGGCAACGGCGATAACTGTTGTAGCACCGACTACTACAGAGATTCTCTGATTTCACAGGTATGGCATATGTACACTTACATTGATCCAGCTTGTACCAATGTAATTATGCAATAAAAAACATACCTAATATTCTGCTTTAAATATCTTTGTGTTCAGTATAAGAGTCCATAGGCAGCTTGCCCACAGCAAAGAGATAGAGATTTTGTTTAAGCAGTTATTGCTGGACAAGCTAGGTTTTATTTTTCTTTCTAACAAGAAAATGATCCTTATGGCTAGAACCCAATAAAACAAAAGTTGTTACTTGCGAAAGCTGCGGTCACACTAGGGGGTTGATTTACTAAAACTGGAGTGTGCAAAATCTGGTGCAGCTCTGCATAGAAATCAATCAGCCTCCAGGTTATTGTCAATGCTTAATTGAACAAGCTGACGTTAAAAGCTGATTGACTACCATGCACAGCTGCACCAGATTCTGAATGATTTTAGTAAATCTCCCCCAATGTCTCTCCATAAAGCAATATGCTCTGGCTTTTTGTCACGTTTGTGGGAGTTCTGAGGGACCTTTGTAAAGGCAGCTGCCTCCTGTATGAAGAAGTGTCAAGGAATCCCCAGCACCCATTCCTAGCTAAACTGGCATTTCTAGTGCTTCTGTCACACCACATCATCCATGGCCAAACTCAAAAGTTGTGTAAACACAGTTCAGTACACAGTGTGGAAGGTACTCTAAAGCCGGCCATAGACGGTTCCAATCTCGGCCGGTTCAGTAGGGACTGGATGAGATTTGAACCATCTATGGGCAGGCTGACTGTACTCAAGATGATAGATCAATTCACTTGGACACAACCAGCGGGTTGGAATTTTACATGCAATTATTGCCAGCGGCTATAGCCACTAGCAATAGTCATTGTGTTCTCCCGGGAGCCGCGATTTCCTGCACCCCCTGCTGGGTGAACACGATAGCTCCACGGGAGGGATTCCCCCAGCAACACTGTCTGTGTTGATGGGGGAATCAAGCTATTTCTTGTTCATACATCACGGGACACAGAGCTCTATTCATTACATCATGGGTTAGATAGTCACCTTCAGGTGTTGGACACTGGCAACCCTAATTGTAAGGAGAGTTCCTCCCCTATATAATCCCTCCAATATGGAGAGTACCTCAGTTTGTTCGCCAGTGTCTAAGGTGTTTGGTCACGATGCAAGATGTGCTTAGAAGAAAAAGCTCTGTTTGATGGTCGCTGCGGGGCTCTAGGAACTACACAACCGGATCCATACCTCGGGCTAATTTATATCTCCTAAGATAGTTGGTAACCGGGTGTCGTGGAAGAAGAAACGAGGTTTTGCCTGTAATGCCTCTCTCTGAGGACTGGGCTCTGGGATCCAGTACTTTTGAGCACATATATTGTAAATGTGTTTTTCTGGCAGAGTCTTCTACAGGTCCAGGGAAGAGGTTCCAGTAAGTAGGAACCCAGAACCCTGGTAGTCCTTACGCTTACAGGAGCACTGCAACATGTATGTCTATGAAGGTTAATGTCTTAGTCTGAGCCTGTCTTCTTGCACCAGAGTGAGGACAGACCTGCTGCTAGAGCTTGTCATGTGTGAACCAGAGGTGAGGGACCGAAGTGCTGTTTGTAATAATTAAAGCTCCATGGGGGCTGTGATTGCTGATCTTTTTTCTTAAAATGCTTGCCGGCTGGCTGTTATTTTGATACCCATATATTCAGTACCGTGGATCACTGAGCAGGGACAAGTGTACAGCTCAGAAAGTCTAAGAAGAATGCAGAAGTATGTATTTACTCACTTGTCTCAGGTCAGTGATTGATGGTACTGAAGCAAAATTGTCAGCATTACTGTCATGGGGAGACAGAGAACAAGCGCAGTGCAAAGTGTTAAATAGCCTTGCTAGCTCAGACTGAAATAATGTGGGGTGGTAGACACTTGCACCCTCTGTTTGGACAGTTGTCCCCAGTCTGACTCTCTGCCTGGCTCTGGCCATGCAACAGCACAGCCTTCCTCCTACTTATCTAGGGAAGAGTTTGTGGTGCTTATCTATATACTGTATCTGTGGTGCTGATCTATATACTATTGGTGGTGCTGATCTATATCCTGTATCTGTGGTGCTGATCTATATACCGTATCTGTGAGCTGTATACTCCTGACACCAGGGGTGGAAGCAAGTGGAATACAGGGGACGGAGTGGGTGGATTTTATAAGGGGTGGGGCTTATGGGAAGTGGAAGTGGTCAAAAATGAATGGCGGAGTCTGGCGCCCCCCCATCCTAAAACTTCACCAGCCGCCACTGGTACAAATTGTTATCAGTACCTGCTCCCACTTCCGCAATCCTTGCCCAGACGTCCCTTAACCTACCTCCTCCCCTCCTGGGACACGTCAATATCCCAGGAGGCTTCGGAACCATTCACAAAGTGCTGTGTGATCTTGCACATGCTCAGTGGAAAGCTGGCTGTAGTTCCTCAGCAGACTACAGCCAGCTCCTGTGTCCAGGTAGCTGCTGACTTAAAAAAAAAACAAGCTGAAGTTCTTCTTTAATAAGGCATACCGTAAATTCTATGGAAACTCACCATATGACCACGGGCTGTCTTTGGCTTTAGTTCTACTGAATCACTGGCCCAAAACAAGTGTGCAACAAGTGAAGTCGGGTCAGAGTGGTCAGAACTCTTGGTGTGCATACCTGATCTGGTTTAGTAACTAAGCATTGAAGCCAGTGGATCACCATAACAGCCAGGTTAGGTAACTAGCATTTTCAGGATAGCCTCCTTTTCTCAAGGCTTTTCTTTAAAAAGCGAGCTGAGGTATGTTTTCTATATGAGCTGCCTTGCTGTGTGTTAAAATTCAAAAATCTTCCTTTAAGACCTGGTTCACACTGGTGCGTTTTGCCATGTCAAATCGGCAGCAATTGCCGGCAATGGCGCCGTCCTAATCGGTGCAATGCTGCATTTGTGGCACTGCACCGATTTAAAAAATGAGTTTCTGTACTACTACTGTACTACTTTTTGCGATTTCGGGGTGCGATTTCCATTGACATTAGTGCAGAAACCCGCACAGATGTCTGTAAAATCGCCGCCGAAATCGGGACTGACATGCAGGAGTGAAATTGTGCAGGTTCAGCTGAACTCGCACAGCTTCATTCCCCCAGCTCAGTGTGAACCTGGACTTAATGCTGAACTTTCCAACATGAAAAGTCAAACTAGTAAAGTACACCCTCTAGTGGTATATATGGACTATTACAGGTAAAGTCATGTATCGTGTTTTATGATAAAATTATAATCCAGGGCATTTGGGTAGGGAACCTTCTCAGTTCAGCCTGCCAGTCCTGAAGGCTGTACTGACATCAGCATGGTTCACATACACTGCATGGTCCACCATAAAAGTGCTGAACCTGTTTTGTCTACACAGGCAATTATAGTTTTTTTCATTGTAAAATGTATTAAAGCAGAGTTCCACCCAAAAGTGGAACTTCCGCTCATCTGATTCCCCCCCCCCCCTCCGGTGCCACATTTGGCACCTTTCGAAGGGGTGGATATCCTGGCCACTGCAGCGCGGCCCTTGACGTCATGGCTCGACTCCCTCCGCCTTCCCCCACCACCGGCCCAATAGGAGAGAGAAGCGGAGCCTTGCGCATGCACTGTAGGGTTCCTGGCGTGAAGTCGTAAGGAAACATCAGCTGCGGTGCTGACATCGGTGGACTCCAGGACAGATAAATGTCCCATTATTAAAAGTCAGCAGCTGCAGTATGTGCAGCTGCTGGCTTTTAATTTTTGAAGTGGTGGGCGGACCTCCGCTTTAACCTGTCACATTAACCACTTCAGCCCTGGAAGGTTTAACCCCCTTCCTGACTAGAGCACTTTTTACAATTTGGCACTGTCGCATTAACTGAAAATTGCGCAATCATGCAATGCTGTACCAAAACGAAAGTTGCACCCTTTTTTTCCCCACAAATAGAGTTTTCTTTGGGTGTCATTTGATCACCTTGATCACCGTTTTTTATTTTTTGCGCTATACACAAAAAAACAGCAACAATTTTGAAAAAAAAACAAACAATATTTTTTACTTTTTGCTATATTAAATATCCCCAAAAATGTTTTTAAAAAACTAAATTATTCATCAGTTTAGGCCAATATATATTCTTCTACATATTTTTGGTAAAAAAAAAAATTTGCAATAAGTGTACATTGATTGGTTTGCGCACAAGTAATAGAGTCTACAAACTATGGGAAAGATTTATGGCATTTTTATTACCGTATATACTCGAGTATAAGTCGTTCCGAGTATAAGTCGAGGCCCTAATTTACCACAAAAAAATGGGAAAAACTTATTGACCCGAGTATAAGACGAGGGTGAGAAATGCACAGCTACTGTAAGTGGAACAGAGGGTCAATAATGCCCATTTGCAGCCTCACTGTGCCCATTTGCATGCCTCACTGTGCCCATTTGCAGCCATAGGTCCCCCGAACTTCAAACTCGGTAGTTAAGTGTTCCTAGATGCCCCCTAGCTGCAGCCAAAATTTGGGGTCTCTGAACCCAGTGTCCCGAAATGACATTGCTACAGATAGACACAGTTGACCGAATTTGGGGCCCCGTATCTCGGGGCACCTTAGTGCTAGGAACCCCAAATTTGGTGTGCAAACCCAGTGGAACTAGCACCATAAAATATCCAAAGCTGGGATTTCTAGAACCAAGTGGCCCCGAGATACAGGACCCCAAAAATTGGTTCAGAAAATGTCAAGCACTTTTCTGCAGCAGAGAATGACATTTTCCGAACCGATTTTGGGGCCCCGTATCTCAGGGCCACTTAGTGCTAGGAACTTCAGCTTTGGATATGTTGTAGTACCAGGTCCATTGGGTTTGCACACCAAATTTGGGGTTTCTAGCCCTAAGTGGCCCTGAGATACGGGGCCCCAAAGTCGGTTCGGAAAATGAATTTTTTTGCTGCAGAAAAGTGCTTGACTCGAGCATAAGTCGAGGGGGGCACTTTCAGCACAAAAAAAGGTGCTGAAAAATTCGACTTATACTCGAGTATATACGGTATTTTATTTTTTACTAGTAATGGCGGTGAGCTGTGATTTTTAGCAGTATTGCGACGGACAAATCGGACACTTTTGACACATTTTTGGGACCATTGATATTTATACAGCGATCAGTGCTATAAAAATGCACTGATTACTGTGTAAATGACACTGGTAGGGTAGGGGTTAACCATAGGGGGCGATCAAGGAGTTAATTGTGTGTTCCCTCATTGTGTTCTAACTGTATGGGGATAGGACTGAGTAGGAGAGGAGACATTTCGCTGTTCCTACTTACTAGGAACAAACGACATATCTCCTCTCCTCTGACAGCACAGGGATTTGTGTGTTTACATACACAAAATCCCTGTGCTGGTGCTCGTGCATGCGACCGCCGGCCACGCGCACTGGGTCCTCCGCCATGCAGCGAGTGCACGCCCTCTGGCGACTCTTAACCGCTTCAGCCCCGGAAGATATGGATGCTCAATGACCAGGCCACTTTTTTGCGATTCGGCACTACGTCGCTTTAACTGGCAATTGCACGGTCGTGCAAAATTGTACTGAAACAAAATTGACGTCTTTTTTTTCCCACAAATAGAGCTTTCTTTTGGTGGTATTTGATCGCCTCTGTGGTTTTTATTTTTTGCGTTATAAACAAAAGAAGAGCGACAATTTTGAAAAAAACCCAATATCTTTTACTTTTTGCTATAATAATTATCCCACTTTTTTTTTAAAAAAAAACTAATTTTTTCCTCAGTTTAGGCCGATATGTATTCTTCTACATATTTATGGTAAAAAAAAAAAAAAAAAAAAATCACAATAAGCGTATATTGATTGGTTTGTGCAAAAGTTATAGCGTCTATAAAATAGGGGATAGATTTATGGCATTTTTATTATTTTTTTTTTTACTAGTAATAGCGGCGATCTGCGATTTTTATCTAGACTGTGACATGGTGGACACATCAGACACATTTTTGAAACCATTGACAATTATACAGCTATCAGTGCTATAAAAATGCACTGATTACTGTATAAATGTCACTGGCAGGGAAGGGGTTAACACTAGGGGGCGATCAAGGGGTTAACTGTGTTCCCTCACTGTGTTTGAACTGTGGGGGAATGGACTGTCTAGGAGAAGAGAGAGAGATCAGTGTTCATACATAGTATGAACACACAATCTGTCTCCTCTCCCCCGAAAGAACTGGGATTTGTGTGTTTACACACACAGATCCCGGTTCTCGCTCTGTCACGAGCAATCGCAGGAGCCCGCCGGGCACTCTCATCTGCTCCGGGCACAGGCCCCTAGTGGCCAAAAGGCAAAGCGGCGTAAGGTATTGTCATTTCGCCCAGCCGCGCCATTCTACCGCAGTAAAACTGTGGCGGCTGGTCGGCAAGCGGTTAAAGGAACCCTGCATATGTATGGGGTTTCACACAGCGGTGCCATTGTGCCTCAGTATATGTACGCCTGACGGTCGGGAACCGGTTAAAGAATATCTAGTGTCAAAATGTAAAATCATATGTAGGGACCTGCTGCCTTCTACTGTCTACTGTCTGTAATTGTGAATACCTGTGCTTTTAATATACACAGCTAAAACAGTATTACACCCAAATGCAAACATTTATTATATCGCAGCTTACTATTTCTTAGATGTTATGACTGCATCATTTTCTTTTTTAGGCCTTTTTTCTTTTCTTGATTTTCATCTGGTGATGCAGCCAGTAAGACTGTTTTTTCAACAGAACAGTCTCCTACAAGTGTAGCAGGGTTGAGACAAACCATTTCCCACTGACAGGGGTGCTTACAATAGTCAGCTTTTATTTATTCGTGTTAAACCTTTATTTTAGCCAGAAGGGGATGGGAAAAAGACCTTGGAAAGATCACAGATGAAGGCTTTGGTTTTTTCTTGGGCATTCCCCATACTTTGTTGGCACAGATGAAACATGGCAGTGTATATTGGAACATATACAGTCTGTATCTGTCTTTCCACAGCAATGCCTAACCCAAATATATATTATATATAGAGCTTATAGGACACCATCTAAATTATACCAACGGAGGAGGCGGGATACGTTGGAATGTCTGAGATATTCAAGAGTACCTGCTGACCTAATGCATATGCTTTGGAACTGCCCCAAATTGTTCAGGTATTGACAGATTGTGGTAGAAACCATTAATCAGGCATATCAAACCCAGATACAGGTAGATCCAAGAATATGTTTATTAGGCAAATTAGATAAAGAATTATACACTCCAGTAAGTAGGATACCCATTAATAGGATGCTATTTATAGCACGAAAACTGATAGCAATGAAATGGATATCCTCTAGAAGCCCTACATATGTGGAATGGCGGATACATGTAAACGACGCATTGCTAAAGGAATGGCAGGTGTATAAGAATAGGAGTTTAGCAAATACATTTAGTGAAATGTGGGAACCATGGTTGATGCTACCAGGTTTGACACCAATTATTTTGGGATCAGATGGGAGTATAAGGGCCAACAGACTATTTACTAGCTATAGAGTAGTTAAGGAATGATAGCTCAATTAGTGTGATGGATCAGGTAAAATGCCCAATTTCTATGCATCTTTTCTATACTATAAAGTCTATATTTTTTCCTGTATATAAACTGCTTTTATGTTCCTTACTCAAAATGGCCTCCAGCAGCACCTCCTCCCATCATGTGAAAGGAATGTGAAACTAAGATGGCGCCTTCTCCAGGATTACACCCAAACAGGGCTACGCCTAGATCCTGGAGGAAGTTCACCTTACATGGACACAACCAATCAGAAACTACTAATACCTAGATAACATTGTACATACATATGCTCACCGCCTTAGTAGCTCACCTATAAAACCCCCATGTATCCGGAACCAATAAAGAGAGTATCATCAATCTGAGCACAGTCTCAGTGTGATCTTTTCTCATGCATGCATTAAAGTAATATAAGTTTAATCAGGACGGGGGCAGATAATCATCAGACGATTGGTCTGATCCATATCAGCTGACGCCCAACGTGGGGCTCCGGGTTGCGAACCAACAGACAGCCGACCGAGAGGACACCAAGGTAGACCAGCACGGATGAGGCGGAGATTGATCACCCCCTGAAGTATGGTAATACACAATTTTTTGATATCTTGCCAGTACATTTCCCGTCTCTGACTGTCTATTTCTGTGTCTTGGACGGCTGCCAGCGGTCACCAAAAGACAGGTAATATCTTGCCCGGAGCCTAGTTTTTAAACCTATCACATAGAGTATCTGGTTATCTGCTGCCCGGTATATGTTTGTGTCAGTGTGTCGTTTGATCTCGGAGAAAGGGGAGGGGGGGTCAAAACACAGAGCGTATTGTATCGACACAGGAACTCCTCGGCCGCGGCGGCGCGGTGTGCGCATCGTGTGCATGTCACGGGTGGTGACAGCACAGAGATTCTGGGAGGGCCCCTCTCCTTCTGGTAACTCTTTCTCTCCCTCTTTCTCTGTGACCGATAGATATGTCATGTCCTAAATGTGTATGTGGATTAATGTTTGACATCAATTTGGGAGGCTGGGGTTTGATAAAAGTCAAGCAGTCAGGAACTATTAGGACGCCACCCTGTGTTGCCCGAAAGACCTGAGGTCTTAGTCTTCTGCCTGAACGTTCACTACCCAGTGAAAGAGGGCATAGGAAAGTCGATACAGCAGATATAAGTAGAGGCTGAGCGGGAGGTGTCCTTGTCACCAGGAACAGCCAGAAGAGTGTGTAATGGAAATTTGTAAGTTCTGTATATAATTGTATTCTATTTTGTATGTATTGCACACTGCCCTCACTGTGCACACAGAACTAAAAATGTTTTCATTACATGTTTACATTCTTTCGAGTCCTGATTAGAATTAGTCTGCCTATGTAACGCCCCTTGTTACCATAAACGTACAATTGTAATATTAATGTGATACCTACGTAATCATGTGTATAAAAACCTTCAAATGCATCATAATAAAGCAGAACAGTTATTTGGAAAGATGCTGAGCGTATCTTTTGTGTCTGTTCCCTACTGCAGTAGTTATTATTAATTTGGAACCACTAATCAATATGAGGATAGGAGTTGCCTAGCATCAATTTAACCAAGTCAAGTGTAAGGAGGGAGAGAAAAATCATGTAATAAATCTTGGGTTTTTGCTAGGAGGGCCACGGAAGAGGAGAGAAGATGGGACAACAACTAGTTAAATTAGAGAAAGAACTTTCAGCGTGTGACCTTGTAGCAGAAAGGGAGGGGGTGGAACATGTGAGGAATGTGAAAAAAAAATTAGCAAAATTATGTGGGATGGCTAGGGGAGGCCGGCTACAGCCAGAAGAATGGCGGAGAATAATGAAAGAAAAGCGGGGCATTCTGCTGGATAACAATTTGCTGAAGACATCAGAAGCCTGGTATAATGTAGCAAAGGCCATTCATAGAGAGCAATGGATAGAAGATGTAGTACAGTGGGGGAAACTGACGGCGTATGTGTATCACCAATGCATTGACAAGAATGAACCGTTATGTGTGCTGACTAATAATAACAAGCCACTTCCCTATAACTGTAACACCTGTCACTCCACTGAGCCCCATCTGCCATAACACGCCCTGTTGCTGCCCGTACTTCCGCCCACAGCAAGGGCACACCTCTTCCAGTGGCCATCTTAGTACACCCAGTAAAGATGCCGGAAGACTCCCTATGACTCCTTCTGGTGGCGGCCATCTTAGTACACCCAGTCAGAGCACCGGAAGGCCTACAGGCCCTATAACCCCAATCTACCCAGTCATAAGGGCGGACGGTAACTTCTACATGCCTCCCCTACCAACCCAAACTTCTGACATGCTCAACCTGGTAGGACCGTATGCCACCACTCCAACAGGTGGAGTTCCGGCCTTTCCCCATGCAACGGCAAGGCCAGATGTGAGTTTACATTTATATCAACATCCCCATACCGGACACTTTCCCATCCTCTTTACAGGATGAGGAGTTGATTACTTGGAACCCCCCTCCACACACCCCAATGCCACTGGCATCGACAGTAGCTCCTAGGCCAGTGGCCGGTGTACCTGTGATGTATATCACGTTCACTCCATCCCAAGCATCCTCTCTGGTGACCACTCTGCCAGACCTAGAAAAAAACAACCCATGCCCTTTTACCGTAGGTTGGCCCAAATCCAAAAAACCTACTCAGTAGCATGGAGAGATCTAGTCAAATTATGTGAAATAAAAGCTGGAGACGCTTACTGACCCATCATGGAGAAAAATCTCCATGATGCAAGGATTGTCGATGACAATACCTTTACTTGTGGTGTGGAATTCTGTGAACAGCTGCGTGAGTGGGCAGGGGACAGACTGGCCGACCAAGCCACAAGTATCCAAGATGTTACTCAAGACAAAACGGAGTCAGTAGAAAAGTATTACACCAGACTGTTACAAGTTTTTTTCAGATTTGGGATTCACCACCCATAACAAGGCACACAGTCTGATGCTATCTTCAAGTCAATCTGAAAAGGCCTCACCATGGCCCGACCGGAGTACCGTGTGTTGCCCCTAGACACCCTTCTTTTGGTAGCAAAGGGTCTGGAATCTTCTCAGACCACCAAGAAAACCTCACCACTTATGGTTGCGGGGACTACCCCATACACACCGAAGCCACCACCAATCTATTTCAACTGTGGAAATCCTGGACATTACAGAAGGGACTGTAAAGCGCCCAGACGCCCTAGGCAACTTCCCCCACCAGGGAACCCAAATGCACAAAATCAATATCCTCAACAACAGTACCAACATCAGCGGGAACAAGATCAAAACCCTGGACGTCCCACCTCGGTACACCTGGACCTCCAACGCTAGGAATTGGGCAAGCCTGTGTCACTCACCCCTGTCATGGCAGTCTCTTCAAGGAACCCAGAAGGCCCACTAGCAAAGGTGACCCTGCCCATTGAAGGACACCCAACTACATTTTTAATCGACACAGGTGCTGCCAGAAGCGTACTCAGAACTGAAAACCTGCCTGACCACTCCTACCTTTCCGATATCGACATATCTTGTGTGGGTGTAGATGGAACTCCCAGAACCAACCCGCTGACCCGCCCCCTACAAATTGGGAAGTACCCACCTGTCCACTTAATCTCTTGGGAGCAGATGTACTGTCCAGACTTCAGGCTTCCATTGTCTTCTCTGTAGATGGATCTGTTACTGTCTCTTTTTCACTGGGCATTAAGGACACTTCTGCACTCTGTTCCATCCCTCTGCTAATGTCCATAGAAGAATCACCTACTACTGCAATTCCACCAGATGTCATGGACAGAATTCCAGATTGTCTATAGTCCACAGGAGCTGAGGATGTAGGACACTTAAAGATGCCACCAGTCATGGTGCAGTTGAAACCTGGAGCTCCCCCGCAACGGAAACCACAATACTCTCTAAAGTTAGCCCAATCGGCAGCTATTTCAAAGCATGTCAAGGCCCTCGTGTCAAATGGAGCCCTGATACTATGTACATCTCCATGCAACACACCTCTGTTCTCTGTGAAGAAGAGAACCCCTAAGGGAGAACCAGATAACAGAATGGTCCAGGACCTCCGAGCAGTTAATGAAGCTACAGTCTTGGACACACCAATTGTCTCAAACCCTCACACTCTACTTGCGGGGGTGCCTCCAACAGCAACATACTTCACAGTGGTGGACCTTGCAAACGCATTGCTCAGTGTCCCCCTTTACCCCTCCTGCTGGTACCTTTTTGCATTTATCCATGAAATAACAACAATATACCTGGACAATTATGCCACAAGGGGCACAGAACTCTCCAAGCCAGTTTGCAAAAGCTATGGCTACCATCCTTGACACATGGCAAAAGGATCACCCGGAAGGGATTCTCCTCCAATATGTTGATGACCTTCTCCTATGCGCAGATGACTTACCCACTGCTGAAGTCACCTCAGAAAGCCTGTTGTGCTATCTTGCCAACCAGGGTTGCAAAGCCTCAAAACCCAAATTGCAGTGGTGCTCAACATCTGTCATTTTCCTTGGACACTGTCCCACGAAACAAGACACCTAACAAGAGACAGAGTGAAAGCAGTCTCAAAAATTCCACTGCCACAAAGCCAGAAGCCCCTTCATGCCTTCCTTGGACTAATTGCCTACTGCCGAGCATGGATTCCAGAAGCCTCCCTACTGCAACCTTTGTATCATGCTCTGAAATCAGACCCCTTCCAGATGTCTCCCGAAGCAATATCCAACTTTGTGGCCATCAAGCGCGCCATCTCCTCTGCCCCAGCGCTAGGGCTCCCAGACTACGACAAAACGTTCAAGCTCTTTGTATCCGACTTCTGGGAAATGCTGCAGGTTAGGCATGTGCAATTCGATTAGTTTTTTAACGAATTTCGACAAATTCGTTAATTCGGGAATATCCGAATTAACGAAAACCCGTTTAACAAATTTTTCCCGAATATTTGTAAATTCGATAAAATTGGACATTCGTAAATTCGGGCATTCGTACATTCGCAATTTACGAATGTACATTCGTACATTAGTATATTAGTGAATTTGTAAATTTTTAAATTCGAAAATTCGGAAATCTGAAATAATAGTTAACTAATAATAACTTAACTATTAGTAATTACTAGTAACTTTTAAATTATAGGTATTGTAATTTTCTTTCAAATTTGTCTGTTAGTGAACGTAAAACATACAAATTTATCCGAAGTTATTGAAGACTCTCCTAATTGAGAGTGACAGTTATGATCCGAAAAAACGGAATGGAACGTAATGAATTAATAATAATAAATAATAATAATAACAAAGTTTTATTATTATTTATTATTAATTTGTTCCGTTCCATTTGTTTAGATGCAGCATTCGTTTTGGATAATTCCTAACTTTGGATAAATTCGTATTTGTTACGTTCACTGACAGTCAAATTTGAAAGGAAATTACAATACCTATAATTTAATAGTTAGTTACTATTTCAGATTTTTGAATTTTTGGGTTTTTGGATTTTCAAACTTTGAATTTACAAATTTTTGAATTTTCTAATTTACAAATGTACGACTTTACGAATTTATGAATGTACGAATGAATGCATTTACGAATCGCGATCATAACGAATGACCCGAAAAACGCAAAAAATAATAAACTAATGAAACCAAAACTAAAATGAACGCATTTTTTGGCTGTGCACATGTCTACTGCAGGTGTACTCACTCAATCACACAGCAACCGCCTATGCCCCATAGGATATTATTCCTGTCTGCTGGATGCGGTAGCAAGAGGAAGCCCATCGTGTCTACAAGCTGTCTTTGCCGCACAGGCCTTGCTTGATAAAACTACGGACTCGGTCCTTGGACACTTCCTCATTCTGCTTGCTCCCCATGACATTGCTGCCATACTCAACCAGATCCAGCCGAAACAACTGTCCACAGCCAGACATTTGAGACTCCAATGCTCCCTCCTTCTACCGGACAACATTACTCTATTACGTTGTCAAACATTGAACCCTTCCACCCTTCTTTCACTTCCCAAGAGGGGAATAGAGGAGGAGCCACCGAGTCCCGACTCGTCACCCCGTGACTGCTTTGAATTAATGCAGCTGGAAACCACACATCTCCCCACCGTGAGTGAAATACCCCTGCAGAATTCAGACCTAACACTTTTTGTTGATGGCTCCCGATTTGCTGATGAACGAGGCAAATACCACACAGGATACGTGGTCACCACTGAAAACACGGTTCTACAAGCTGAAGCCTTACCACCAGTGATGTCTGCACAGGAGGCAGAGCTGCAAGCACTCACTACAGCATGTAAACTGGCAGAGGGAAAAAGAGCCAACATTCATACAGACTCAAGATATGTGTTTGGCGTTGCCCATGACTTTAGTGTTATCTGGAAGGCCAGAGGATTCCTGATGGCTGCAGGAACACCTGTGAAAAACAGCTCAGCTATCAAAGATCTGATGGACGCCTTGCTTCTCCCAACCCAAGTGAATATTCTGAAAGTAAAAGCACACGGCAAACTGAACTTGAAGGAAGCCCGAGGCAATCATCTAAGCTGATTCAGCTGCCAAACAGGCAGCCAGCAGGCTGCGGGAAGTGGAAAGCAGGGTGGCAGAAGAAGACCACCCTGTGCTTACCCTACAGACTTTCCCAATGGACAGAGTTTATCTGAAAGAACTACAGGAAACAGCAAGTTCGGATGAGAAGGAAAGCTGGAAGCGGAAGGGAGCAACCCTCAAGGATGGACTATTCAAGTGCAACAAGAAACCTTGCTTACCCAGGAATATGTACCCGGCTGTGGTGCAATGGGCACATGGAGCTGCCCACTTGTCAAAGACTCTTATGAACTTTCTTATCAACAAGTACTATGTAGCACCAGGAATCACTCCACTGACTAGCAACTTCTGTAAGTCATGCACCATTTGTGCAAAGTGTAACCCGGGACACACAGAAAAGACGCCACAGAAACACCTGGCAAAGCCCTTGTACCCTTTCCAGCGGATACAAATTGACCACATCCAAATGCCAAAGAGTGGACGATTTGAGTACGCCTTAGTAGTTTCACACACCTTACCACCCCAGAGTAACGGGAAGGTAAAAAGAATGAATGGCCCATGAGACTGGTATGAGCTGGCTGGACAGCCTGCCCATTGCCCTATTCAGCGTCAGATACACACCTAAGGGAGAACACCCCTATCCCCTTACGAGATTTTGTTTGGTTCAGCCCCTAGACTTGGTTGGTACTTTCCACAACAGTTACAATCTGATGTGTTGACTAATTATGTAACCGCATTATCACGAGAATTAACCCGAATACATGCCCAGGTGTTTTCTTCCATTCCAGATCCTGAATTAGATACAGGAACACACCAACTACTGCCTGGAGATTGGGTGCTGGTAAAGAAGTTTGTGAAGAAGCACTCCCTTGATCCAAGATATGATGGTTCATTCCAAGTTTTGCTGACCACAGCCACCTCGGTCAAATTGGCCGGGAAGAACACCTGGATACACGCTTTCCACTGCAAGAAAGCTCCAACCCCTAAGGACAAGATCCCGCCCACTTCATGATGACCATGCTGCATATCCTTTTTCTGTTTGGTCTAGGGGGGCCCAGGAGGTGGCCATCACAAAAAATGATAACAATTACATTTTGGTATAACTCTTTAAGCACACGTGGCCACCTTTACCTTTGATTACTGTGACTTTGTCCATTTGACCCACATGTGTATATAGATGCTATAGGGGTCCCAAGGGGGTTCCCAGATGAGTTCAAAGCCCGAGACCAAGTGAAGGCAGGTTTTGAGTCCCTGATTCCCATAATCACTGTCAACAAAAATGTAGACTGGATAAATTACACATATTACAACCAGCAGCGGTTTGTGAATTACACCAGAGATGCCCTACAAGGGATTGCTGACCAATTAGCCCCCACATCTTACATGACATTCCAGAATAGGATGGCCTTAGACATGATTTTAGCAGAAAAGGGGGGTGTTTGTAAAATGATAGAAGGTACAGGGATGTGCTGCACATACTTCCCTGACAACACTGGTCCAAATGGTAAGGTCACCCTGGCCGGATGAGCGGGTGGAAGAAGATTTTAACTCAAATAAGTATAGCTGTTTTGATTATTTTGAGTATCCTCCCTCTGATAAGTTTGTTGCATCTTACCTTGTCTGAAGAAGTTAGTGCAGAAAACTGGAAAATAGCACCCCAACCTTCTTGAACCAAGAAGGAGCAGATTTTGATGAAGCAGATGAGAAACCTTACACTCCATTGCAGTCCCTCCCTGTGAATCACAATACCATTAGGGACAGCATCTGACTTCCTTATGTGCAAAGTCTGTGGCAAGGGGGGTGATGGAAAAGCCATCACTCGTCTAACGTGCAGCAAAAAAGAGTTCCAAGGCACATATGGACAGATGAGCTAGGAGGGATAGGGACAGTTGAAAATAGTCATTTTAAGGGGGGACTGTGATGGATCAGGTAAAATGCCCATTTTCTATGCATCTTTTCTATACTATAAAGTCTATATTTTTTCCTGTATATAAACTGCTTTTATATTCCTTACTCAAAATAACCGCCAGCAGCACCCCCTCCCATCGTGTGAAAGGAATGTGAAACTAAGATGGCACCTTCTCCAGGATTACACCCAAACAGGGCTATGCCCAGATCCTGGAGGAAGTTCACCTTACATGGACACAACCAATCAGAAACTACTAATACCTAGATAACATTGTGCTAATAATAGATATGCTCACCACCTTAGTAGCTCACCTATAAAACTCCCATGTATCCGGAGCCAATAAAGAGAGTATCATCAATCTGAGCACAGTCTCAGTGTGATCTTTTCTCATGCATGCATTAAAGTAATATAAGTTTAATCAGGACAGGGACAGATAATCATCAGATGATTGGTCTGATCCATATCAATAGGAAGGATTGATGTGGGGGGCTCATGGAGGGGAGGGGTAGAGAAAAGAGAGGAAAATGAGAATTTATATATAGATATATCTATATATCTATATAGATATAGATATATAGATATATCTATATATTTATTTTTTTGTGTAGAATGTAATATGTTATTGTTTTATTTTGTATTTTTTTATGTGTGTTTCACAATGTGATTGTAATGAAAAAAAGAAGTTAATAAACAGAGATAAATAAAAAAAAAGTCTAAGAACCATACCAGAGTTCAGGGTTCCAGGGGAGACTTGTCAAAACCCAGGGGGTAGGAAATGGGCTATCCATGGATGCCATAACTTTGTATATTTGGGTATTTTATCCTGTAATGTTGCCTCTATTTTCCCATGAATCGCAGCCTGTGTTATACGATTTTTGCTCTCTGCTAGACAAAGCTTTGTAGGCCTTTACGACTGTTTGTTTAGCAGCCATGGTAATCTGCAAGAGTAAGTTTAATTGTGTTTTTTGTTGAAGAGTGCTATAGTAGGATCAGGAGAAAGGGCCTTACCAAACAGTGTCTACAGCATCCCAAACACTTCTGACCAATACGTTTTAATAAAGGGCAGGGCCACCGTGTATGGAGGTTTATCTCAACTTCACCACAGGCATGAAAAAGGCTGAGGAATAATGAGGCACAAATTTGGATATATGAGCTGGAACTAAGCACGAGAGAGGACTTTAAATGAGGTTTCCAATGCTGCTATGTTCTGCAGTTCTATCATGACACTGGGGGGGTCAGATGGCCACTTATGCATGTAGGATGGAGGGTGTGGGAATGTGGCCAGTAACAGTATAAATAGGAAATAAGGGCCATCGAATGAAAATCTTTGTCACACATGCATTTCTATCTGGTCATTTGGTCTAAGGAAGACCTTATGGTGGATACATAAAAATGTTTAACCTGCAGATATCTGAAAACTTCCATTCTGGGGAGGTGGGAGGACTCGTTCAGCATAGTGAATAATACAAACCTGTTGGGGTCTGAGTGATGAAGAAGATGTGTAATGCAAGAGTTAACCAGGCCACCAGGAATTATGGAGAGATCTTGGCTGGGTATAAGTCTAGCACCATCCTAGTTCAGAATAGGCTGCTAGGATAGTTTAGTTAGCTCCTCTGTAAGTAGTGGAGCAGGGGTTGAATATTTAGTTCTCTGTCTTCAGGCTGTTGTTCTGCTACTTCCCTGTCTTCTAGAAGTATAGTGGGAAGGAGAGCAGAACAAGCAGTCTGAATATTTATAGGGCTCTGGCCAATCCCTGGGGAGGTGTGCCCAGATGTTGTGGAAAATTTTATATCAATGTATTGTCATAGGAGTCTCCCAGTGTCTGTCCTCTCGCAGCCGCTCTAAAGAGCTGACTGGGGCAGACTGATGCTGGTTGAGACCTGTTAGGTAGTGGAAAACTTCCTGGTGTTTGAAGAGAGGTGTTTGCGGAGAGAGGACATGTCCGCCAGCAAAGGGCCCCTGTGCAATGCACAGAACGATCGTCTGGTGGGGGAGTGCTCGTTCTGCAAAGACATTATCGGATTAGCGGTGGTTTGCTCTTGTCACCCCTGGTATGCCCGATCAACATGTTTGGGGTGCCATGACGTACACCTGCAGATAATCTCCCATGCACGAGGAACTCTAGTCATCGTCATTTGGTTGTATGTATGTATTGTGTTGTGTTGTTAAATCCTTATATGGTCAGTCATATCCTGTGAGGTCATATCCTGTGAAGGAAGCGATTGGCTGTTGGGGCCATGGCTTCCTGTTTGTTAATGCTTTTGTTGTCTTGGAATAAAAGAGGCAGACTGAGGGCTGTGGGATGCAGTCTTGCTGGGATGAGAATGTAAGAAGCATGTGTTGTGTCTATTTGTGAGGATGGGGCACACACCAAAGGATGGCAGAAGGAAAGACATATGATCAAAAGGTGAGATGCATTTATATCATTAGACGAAATTGTTATTATTATGAGAAACAGGAGATTTGGCTGTGTGCTTTGCGTACAACCAAATTTCCATGACAAAATGGCGGGCCAGGTACTTTACGGAGCAAACAGAGCCCCTCCACATCAGCAAGAAAAGGGGGCAAAAAGGATCCCAGTCCAGGACATCTCTTTCTGATGTGCTGAGGAGCCTCTGCTCTGCAAAAGAGCTAATTTTTCGTCTTTTGAAATAATGCTGGAAGTTTGATCGTATGTCTGGTATGTGCCTGCGTGTGTGTGTGTGTGATTGGTATCTCGAATGTTTGTGCAAGGAGGCTGTAAGTGTAAGTAACTGTATGTTGTGTAATAAGTATATGAGAAATAGAAATGTATGATCATTTGCAGCCTGCAATGTGCGTGTGTGTGGCTGAGTAGTTTTGTAAGTAGCTGAATCTGTAAAGATGCCATGAGTTTAGTAAAGGGGCAGGCATTGTTGTTTTTGTGTTGAAAGGGGCTACGCCCTGTGGGAAGGGAACTATAATGTTCTGAACAGACATTCACTGTCTGTATCTCTCAATGTCTTGTTCCTGTGAAAGCTGATGTGAACTGAGTTTGAGGGTATGTTTCAGCCGTGTGATAGGGGGTCATGTGGCTTTGTTGTTTCATTGGATAGCATGTGTTCCTAAGTTGTGCTTTTTCGTAACTTTAACACTTTTAAATGCTTGTCTAAGTGTTCATTTAGTATCTCAAATGTGTAATTTTGTGGGGCGAAATTTTTGGTTTTGGCAGGAAAATGTTTTTTGTCTGCTATTTCCTTTTGTTCTTTTGTTGTGGTCTGCCATGTGACTACGGTGGACCATTTTCTATTCCTTTGTGTGTGAACTTTGAAATATTTATCCATCTTGGTATTGAATTTCAGGTTTGGCGGGAAAATGTGCCATTTTGTTGGGGTTTGGCTTTTGTTGTGGTCACCATGTGCATTGGCGGCCATTTTGAAGACCTCTGGGCCTTCCTATAGGGGAAGCTGCTCCATAGTGTGTTCCTTTGTGTGTGCAAAGCCATGTGCTTTAAGCTACAATCTGGCTTCTAGGCACCATTTTGTGAATTCTATTTTTGTACTGTTTACATACTTTTCAAGTAAACTATTGCGTTTTCTGTATTGAATATTGGTTTTAAGTTGAAATGCCTGTCGCATATCCAAGTGCCCATGCATTGTTGGGACATCACAATAGGAGCTGTTTACACCCAGGGGGGTCTCAGGTTTCTAGGTAATAACATGGGGGGAGTTCTAACTCCCAGAGTCAGAGTGTATTGTTTAAGACGTTTTATTTCATGTTTTATGTAACTTTGGCGTTTTGTATAAATTACATAATTGCATGGTTGGGTGGAGACACCAGTTCAGCCTGAGTGAGTGTGGGTGTGTGTCTGCGGTTGTCCCTGTCCTTGTGCATTGTGTCTCATTGAGATGCTCATATTTGTTTAAAAGGTACCCATATAGCGCCATCGGTTTGCGCAGGGCTCCACACGTGCATTGCATGCTCACGTCGGTCCCTGCCCTCAGGGAGGCCGCAGTCCGGGGTCCCCGGTTTGCATTCATGTACTAGGGCCAATTTTGGACGGGGGCCAATTTTGGACGGAGGCCAATTGGCCTGCCAGCATGTCTTTGGAGTGTGGGAGGAAACCGGAGTGCCCGGAGGAGACCCACGCAGGCGCAGGGAGGACATGCAGAGACCGGGCAGGTGGTGTCATGGTTGGAATTCAAGCCAGCTGCCCTTTTTGCTGCTGGACGGGGGTGCTAACCACTACACCACTGTGCCACCCAATATTGTTTAGTTAAATATGCCTATATTTCAGTATAGGACCTAATTGACATAGCCTAAAGTGTTTGTCTAGGGATAAGTGTTAAAATTGGTGTCTCAATTGTATAGTCAGTTTTTGTAGGAAGAAATCCTGGTTTGTCTTGTCATTTGTTAATGTCGGCCATTTTTCTGTAGTCCTGGTTTCATTCACCATTTTGCCGTGGACCGATTTTCGATTGCTGCAACTGCCTTTTTGTTTCTGCTGATAAGTCTCGAGCGAAATATCTCTGGTTTTGTACTGAATTCCATTTCCAGTAGAATCATTTAGGTTTTTATTAAGAAATCTCGATTTTGGCGGGGTCAACAACTAAATTTCATGTGTTAATGGCTTTGTGGCTTGCAGTGGAAGGGAAAGACTTTGGTTGAACTCCTTCAGCCGTCTTTTTGCAGGCGTTTCAGTTTTTGGCTTTTGTTGCACTGTTGTGTGGTATTTCGGTCTCAAAACTTGTGGTTTGACTTCCCAGGGGATATGTGAGTCAAGGGGGATTCCCTCCCATTTGCAATATGGGGGCTTATTCCACCCACTCCTGGACAAAAGTTTTTATTTGTTGATGTTTAGCCATAGATTTTTCTAATGTCTTGATAGACAAAATATGAAGCTATTCAAGGCTTCCCCTCCCCCTCCCTCTTCCTACTCAGGTGTGCAACAGGAAGTTGGTGGGAGGGGCTTGGGGTCTTTTGATTTGTTTGGAAGGACGAAATCATTTTTATTTTTAAATTAAATTAAGGTTTATACTGTAATACAATTTTGGGTAGAGAGCAAACAGGAGGCGTCCATGTTATTGTAATATCTAGGTACAGAGAGAAGCCGCAGTGTTTTGTAAAAGAAGCAAGCAAAAGTGCTCTGTGTAGATTCGTCTGGCGACGCAGTGTACGTTCGTACAGCGCAATGCGCTTGTGTATGCATACACTGTGAGGGGTAGAGACATAATTCAGGGGTTGATCTGTGGTTGTTGGCGAATCATTTGGCATAGTTAATAGTTTGGTTGTTAAAAGAGTGGTACTCTGTAGTTCTGTGCCAAAAGTGTTGGGACAACAAGCCATAGAGTTGATGCCTCGTTTTAGTGTTTCTAGTTGAGTGACTAATAGTGGTTGTAGTCAGTCAATCCACCGTGTAAGAAGACACCGGGCGGTGGTCTCCGAAATTGGTGCAAGGATTTCCCTGGACGCAGGGATAAGACGATAAGCCGGTTTGAATCGCCATGGGCAATGGCAGTCCGTGCAAGGGAAGGAATGCGAGGCTTCCCACAGTCAGACGGATGCACAAGAGCATGGAGTCTAGTTCTGAGGAAAAGGCCATTAACCCCAGAAAGATTGACATAGGTGGTCCAAGGATACTATTTTGGGTATCCCTCTGGAGTTGATGTAGCGCGACTGTGGCTTCAGAAATCTGTAATGTTGAGTGAGTTGATGGATGCGTAGTACACGTTTGTGTGATTAAAAATACACAGGCCTGTTTTTGAACTTTGTGTGGCTGGTCCATGCAAAGATTTCGAACTGAAATAAAATAAAACCGCTGCCCCAATACATCTCAGCTATCCCCAGGAGAGGAGACATCTCTATACCGTTTATACGGTAAAAGCCTGTATGACTCACCGCCAACGACCTGTGAGTCCACCAGTTCCGGTAAGGGCATTTTATGCATATCTCGCAGATTTGAATGCAAGAGGAACCTCCATGATTTTGAATATGTATCCAACAAGATGAGATCCACACACACGTGTTTGAGATCACCTTGACATTTTATTGAATGGTTATAACCTGAGAGACTGATTCAAGACCTTCTTTGTTTCCTACCCCTATATGGGGATAGTTGGATCCCATCCATGTTTATTGGTCACTTTTGTATTAGGATAATTTATGAGGATATAAACTTTTTGAGATTGTCACAACAGATTATAATAGCACATTTATACTGAGTTTATTTTGTTCACTTTTTTGTTATGAGTTGTCACTTACATGGATATACTCTCATATAGAGATACTTGTATGTTATATTTATATATATGAGCATTTTCTATTGAAATATAGCGCTGCACTATTTCACTCTTAAAGATTTCGAAATGCTCTCGTGCCTTTAAAATTGTATACTTTTCTATCGCTAAAAGAGTGAAGGCAGCATTCCATCTGGTCGTTTTTATTTTATTTTCATTTTTGGGAACTATGAAATATCTCCCCCACATTTGTATCTAAATGTTTGTCTTTGTTTCATTGTTTGTATGTGGTAACAAGATGTTTGAACCTACTGCGACAGCCCTCTTGCGTGTCGCGGCTGTTGTATTTTAGAAAAAACAAAACAAAACGTGAAAGTAAGATTTACAGAGGGTTTAGTTATTATCGGTTTTGTGGAATGTCAGTGACAATTTACCAATGTACATGAATGTTATGTTTACCATTCTTTGAAGGATAGAGTAATAACTTTTGTTTATATGTATCTTTTCAGGTCCAAAGAGTTTCTGGAAGTGTGTGTACAGGTGTATAAGAAGGTAAAAGTATCATAGGCTATTTCACTGTTTTATTCTGCACTATTCTAAACCCTGCATGTCTTCCTCCAGTTTGTAATGAGGAGGGAAGAAAAGGGGGGGGATGAGAGTGGTGAGAATGACATTTTCAAACCAACAATACTAACCGCTCTAATTCTAACCAAGTTTGTGCCAAGAATGTCTTTCTTTGATAGAATTTGAATCAGCAAGCAGCAGTCTGGTGAAGTAGGCTCCAAGCCACGCACAGGTTATGCAGTGACCACAGTCTCGATGTCTGGGTTATTGTCATATGAGGTTTGTTTGGAGGTCAACCAAAAACAGAATTGTACTTTCCTCATTAGCTTTAATCTACATTCTCAGCTGATGGGGTGGGTGCGATCACTGTAACATGATTTTCAAAAAGTCCACCACAGGGTTCACGAGTCCATTCTGGACACTGACAATAACCAGTTTACATTCTTTCCAACCAGGTGACTGGGTCATTGTAAAGAAGCTTGAGGGATGAGACCACGCCAGCCACTGCAAGAAGCGGATCAACCACAAAGAGTAGAGAAGTATCTTTGTTAATTTATATTTTTTGTTTAATAAATTTTGGCAAGGGTAACTATGAAAAGCATCCCAACTAGCTAAGAAAGAGAATAGGATACATGGTCGGGTATTAGTGCCCCAGCAATGACGGCAGTACATGCTATATGTGACGTTCATATTGGTGTAAGGAGTTTTGACAGACTAGTAAAATCTAAACAGACACCTGTCAAAGGAACTTAACAAAACATTTCTAGAGGGTAAAATTAATTGTAATTTTAACAATAGCTCTGGTTCTTACCAGCTTTGGTATCGGGATAACGAGGTAGCCCACAAGTGTGCTTCAACTGTAGTTTGGTATTAATGCGGATCTACAGCTTATAAGGTAATTTCCCATAAGGCAAGAGGTTCATGTGTGCTGGTGAAACTCGTCATAGCATCTTATGTCGCGGCCGATCGTGAGGATCTGATGGCGCGAGAGAAGGTAAGAATGACAGGGACAGCTGGAAGGGAATTGCTTGTACACAGTGGGGGCTTGAGCTTATGAAACACTTGCATGTAACTGTTGAAGCTACAAGGAAGTTCCCACAGTCCAAGGGTTTCTGGGAATTCATAAGTAAAGATTGTCACTACTACCCCTGATCCAGATATAACAAAGTTCAGGCCCATATGGATAAGGCATAGATCCCTACAAGGCAAAGCCAGAGCTATAGCTAGTGAAGGTTGGAATCCTTTTTAAGGGTTTGGGAATCGTTGGGGATTTAATTTTTATTTTGCAGCGCATCATAGTGAAGAAAGTAGGGGTATATATACTCATGTTGTTTTTGTTTCTATTCCTTCTATATGCCATGATGAGGTGCTCCTGTTGCCTGATTGGGCGCGTGACCAGGGCCTGAGCAGTTGACCACATCTTCCCTGATGAGATGCCCCGAAGCCCGACCCACGTACAAGACACAGAGGATCCCAGAACGACCGGCGACTACTACAGCTCACCACGTCATCTCCAACAGAGTCTACATGTCAAGCCGTGTTTTACTTTTTATGGACTAAGAAAAAGATCAGGATTCATCGAGGGACACATGGGATCATATGACAAGAGGAGGGACTGTTGTGGAAAATTTTATATTAATGTATTGTCATAAGAGTCTCCCAGTGTCTTTCCTCTCGCAGCCCGCTCTAAAGAGCTGACTGGGGCAGACTGACGTTGGTTGAGACCTGTTAGGTAGTGGAAAACTTCCTGGTGTTTGGAGAGAGGTGTTTGTGGAGAGAGGACATGTCCGCCAGCAAAGGGCCCCTGTGCAATGCACAGAACGATCGTCTGGTGGGGGTGTGTTCGCTCTGCAAAGACATTATCGGTTTAGCGGTGGTTTGCTCTTATCACCCCTGGTATGCCTGATCAACATGTTTGGGGTGCCATGACGTACACCTGGAGATAATCTCCCATGCACGAGGAACTCTAGTCATCGTCATTTGGTTGTTTGTATGGTGTTGTTAAATCCTTATATGGTCAGTCATATCCTGTGAGGTCATATCCTGTAAAGGAAGCGATTGGCTGTTGGGGCCAGGGCTTCCTGTTTGTGATTGCTTTTGTTGTCTTGGAATAAAAGAGGCAGACTGAGGGCTGTGGGATGCAGTCTTGCTGGGATGAGAATGTAAGAAGCATGTGTTGTGTCTATTTGTGAGGATGGGGCACACACCAGAGGACGGCAGAAGGAAAGACATATGATCAAAAGGCGAGATGCATTTATATCATTAGACGAAATTGTTATTATGAGAAACAGGAGATTTGGCTGTGTGCTCTGCGTACAACCAAATTTCCATGACACAGAAGGGGGGGGGTGCTCATAAATATTCTAAGGCCTGGCAGCAGGGTGCAGAGTTCCTGGGTCCAGAGCTTCAGAAGGGGCTCTGCCCCTGGGGGGCAAACAGAGAGAGACAGAGAGGAAGCTGTGGAGCCTTTGAAGATATTACGGTCCTAGCGATGTTTAGCTGGGGTCCTACCGGAGGCCCTGGGATAGAGGCTGAGAAAAGCCAGAAGAGAGTTGGTGGAAGGGAGTCAAACCATTCTGGGACTGAGTGAGTAGTGATGCCGCTATACAGAGGAAATGTAACTATGAGGTAGTCTTGATTTAAAAAGCCAGTGCAGCAAGGAGTTGTACAAGACAGCCAGGAGCATGCAATACTACTGAAAGTGTGCTTAGTACAGCCAGGAGTTGTACAAGTCAACCAGGAGGTTATAGTGCAGCCACAGTTGTGTAAACTACCCCTGACACTTCCCTGATATTATCCCTTCTACCAAAACAGGCCAAAAACTCCCCCAAATAATGTCATGTATGCACCATTGACACCTGTTACTATGGTACCCAATGTCTTTCACAACCTCACCTCTGTATAGATTGTTTCCATAGCCTGTGTTCTCACGTTTCTGCCTGCTGCCTTGACCAACCATTTGTCTGTATACTAACCATGCCTCTGCCTGCCACCTAAAAAGACCCTGGCCTGTTTATCAACCAGGTTTCTGCCATCCGCCTAAACTGAACTCAGCCTTTTAATTGACCATTGTTGAATTACACTTTAAGTTGTGGGTCCCCCCCCCCCCCCCCCCGCGTAGTGTAATCCCACAGGCACTGGTGGGGATCAAGGTGTATGAGACCTATTTATCAGTTCAGCAGAGAAGGGCTAGAAATGTACTTGTCCTCTCATGCTGCATGTGCAGGTATAATGCACATAAACCCCACCTCACATGCTGACAGCCCCCCCCCCCCCCCCTTCTGGGCACCTGTCAGCCTCAGGTACCAGTGCGTTGTCAGGGGGTACACCTATTTTCACTAGACATCAATAGTTACACAGTCTTGGTAAAAAAAAAAAAGGACACAAGTCCATCTAGTTCAACCCACAGAGAAAACGAAAAAAAAAAAACCCCCCGAAAACCTCCATATACACAATCCGATACATACAGTTGATCCAGAGGAAGGAACAAAAAACCTTATAAAACATGATCCAACTTGCACCAGCAGGGGGAAAAACTCCTTCCTAATCCCCAAGATGCAATCGGCTATTCCCTGGATCAACATTACCTATAAATATTAGTATCCAGCATTATTTTGTGCATTTATAAAAGACTCCAGGCCTTTAAAAAAAAATAAAAAATCTACTGAGCTTGCCAAAACCCACCTTTGAGGGAGTCTATTTCACAGCACTTACTATGAAGAAGCCTTTCCACATTTGAAGGTTAAATCTTCTTTCATCCAGACATACAGTGTGCTCCCTTGTCCACTGTGATAATCTTAATGTGAATAACAACGCCAAGTTCACTATATGGACCACTTATGTATTTATACATGTTGATCATTATCTTCTTTTCTCAAGAGAGAATAAAATTAGTTTAGTTAATCTTTCCTCGTAGCGGAGCGCCTCCATGCCTCTTATTAGTTCAGTTGCCCTTCTCTGCACTTTCAGTTCCCCAATATCCTTTTTGCATATTCTAGATGAGATCTTACTAATGATTTGTACAGGGGCACTCTCTGCAGTCAATGCTTCTTTTAATACAAGAAAGGATTGTGTTTGTTTTGGAAACTGCAGCTTGGCATTGCATGCTTTTATTAAGCTTGTGATCTACCAAAATCCCCAGATCCTTCTCCACCATTGATTCCCCCAGTTGTACTCCCCCTAGTATGTATGATGCATGCATGTTTTTCACTCCCAAGTGCATAACTTTTATCACCATTAAAACTAATTTGCCACATAGTCGACTAGTTAACCACTTCAGTCCCGGAAGTATTTACCTCCTTAATGACCAAACCATTGTTTGCGATACGGCACTGCGTTACTTTTTTTTTCCATTCATAACTTTTTTAGCACCAATTTTAGTTTACAACACTTGGAACAAAAACAACTAAATACATATTGTGAAATAAATAAAATAAAACAAACAAAAAACAGTAAACAAACCAAGAGGCCAACACACATACACCGCCTATTTTTCTCTTAATTACATCAACACTATTATTCATGTAAATAACTCGTCCCTTTCTCTCCTCCCGTTTTATCTACCTCATCCTATATCCATCCACGGGAAGAAATCTCCCCTGCAATAAGACCAACAGTCATATATATCTATAGGTACGCCTATCTATACAATCTATTTATATCCTAAACTTATCCCTTTACTCTTACTTTCTTTTTTTCCACCTTTCTTCCCTTTCTCCCCCCCCCCCCCCTTTCCTCTCCCTTTCTTTTTCCACCTCTCTACTCCCTCTCCCTTTTTCACCTCCTACCTTTTATTTACTTTCCCTTATTCCACCCTCTTTCACTTATCCTTCCCCACATTTTCTATAATTTGTAAAAGAACCATCTACCCCTGGAGTTCAATCTGTTGCTATTATAAAAGGACTCATCCTGGGCATGCTCAACCACAAATCCCATATTTTATGAAACCTTTTTATTGACCTCCTACTTCGTTACTTTAGCTGACAATTGCGCGGTCGTACGACGAGGTACCCCAAAAAATTATGTTCTTTTTTCCCACAAATAGAGCTTTCTTTTGGTGGTATTTGATCACCTCTGCAGGTTTTATTTTTTGCGCTATAAACAAAAAAGACCGTCAATTTTGAAAAAAAAAAACCAACAATATTTTTAACTTTCTGCTATAATACATATCCAAAAAAAAAATAATAAAATGATTAGTTTAGGCCAATTTGTATTCTGCTACATATTTTTGGTAAAAAAAAAAAAAATTGCAGCAAGTGTATATTGATTGGTTTGGGAAAAAGTTATAGTATCTACAAATAGGGGAAAGATTTAGGGACTCTATTTTTTTTAATTGTTTTTACCAGTAAGGGCGGCGATCTGCGATTCTGTCAGGGGGATGGACGGACTGACTGGGAATAGAGAGAGATCGCTGTTCCTGATCACTAGGAACAGCTGATCTTTCTCTCTCCTCCTCTGTCAGAATGGGGCATCCGCCTTGTTTACATAGGCAGATCCCCATTCTGCCTCTCTTTCCCGTGATCCCGGGTGGCCAGCGAACATAGAGTTCGCCGGACCCGTGAACGAGCTCCCGCAGCACGCGCCCGCAAAAGCTAGTGCACAAACCAATGTACCAGAATGGCGATTCACGCAGCCGAACCACCTTGCTGCAGTGTAACTGCAGCGGCTGGTCTGCAACTGGTTAAACAGTGCACTGAGGTCAGCTTGTAAGTTGGAGATATGCTGTAAGGATGTCATTCCACTGCATAGCTTGGTGTCATTGGCAAAGACTGAAATGGTGTTTTTGATCCCAGACGCTATCATTTATAAACTTATTAAAAATGTAAGGGCCCCAACACTGAACCTTGGGGTACACCACTAAAGACCCTAGACCTTTAGGAGTAAGAATCATTAACCACTACTCTCTGAATACTGGGATTTAGCCAGTTTTCTATCCAATTACAAACTGATTTTTCCAAGCCTGTAGACTTTACCTTACACATTAGCTGTGTGTGGGGAAAGGTCTCAAACGATTTTGCAAAATCCAAGTATACGAATGCCTAAGCCACTCATTTGTCTAAGGTTTAACTTGCCTCATTAAAAAAAAAAAAATCAGATTTGGCAACTTTTGCCTTTCATGAATCCATGCTGTCTATCGCTTAAAATATTTTTCTCTTGCAAAAACTCATCTATGTGGTCCTTCATTGAACTCTCCAATATCTTTTCAACTATAGAAGTTAAACTAATATTTCTGTAGTTACCTGATCCCTTTTTAAATATAGGCACCATATTGGCCTTATGTCAATCCAATTGTACTATGCCAGCCATGAAAGATTCCCTGGGCATGAATGGAGTCTTATAGACTTAAAGCAACCTTCCTCTAGACACAAACGGTATTGCCAAGTAGTGTTTTTGTGTTCATGCTTTGTGGTGGGTGTGGGGCTGTTCTGGACACTTGGAATAGAGATTCCTCTGAACTCCACTAAGAGGTCCTGGAATTCGGCAATTTTCTGAGGCCTTACTACCTAAACTGCTGCTCTGTTTTCACTTTAGTTAAGCCCGCGTTCACATTGGGGCCGATTTGTCATGCGATGTGACATGTCAAATTGCATGCCAAATCGGAGCCTATTGCTGGCAATGGAGCTCCCATCCTTTACTCTTCTGGGTTTTTAGAGAGCAGACTGTGGAATTATGCCAAACATGAGAATACATTCAGTTAGTTGGGACTCCAATTACACTTAGAAGTCCAGTGCTTTTCAACCCCTTTATAATATAATGAACATAAAATACAGATTTGAATTATCTTTATTTTAATTTATGAAAATAGTTTCAAGTAGATACATGAACATGATTATATTTCCAGTTGCATCCAATACCTTTGATTTATATAAAATAAAACACCAAACATCACCTCAGAATTACATTTCTAAACAGTTAAAATATAAATGTATTTTTTTTTTTTTTTTTTTTAGATAAAAAAGGTTGAGTAGTATATAAAAAAAACCTATTTTGGTAAACTATTTTACCTGTAAACCCGAACAAGTCCAAAAAAATAAAATAAAATGGCCTTCTCCATTTTATTTCCCCGGTCCACTATAATATAATAATAAAAGATAATCATTCTTCAGTATTTGGCACAATCGTATTGCTCTTCAGTGATTGACAGTAATGTATTACTATGAAAACACATGAATGCTCGGACCACAGAATAACAACGAATCCGACCTTAGAAGATATAGTGTAAAAAATTGATGGAAACGATGGAACAAAATAGAAAAATGCTGAAAAGCACAAAAGCATATCCAATTCTATATATTTTTTCTATTAAAGCTCAGAATATTTAGGCCCTTTTACACTATTGGGCATATTTGTGAAGCAGTGACTGTTAAATCCACCAAACATTCACTGCAGATAAACTAAAACTCATGCGCCAGAAAGATTTACCTGCAGTAAACGTTTGGTGACTATTACGTTCACTGCGTTTGGTGACTATTACGTTCACTGCTCTACAAATATACCCCTTTGGGTTGTGTTACTCAGCACATTTTCATGCATCAAGGCATGCAGTCTTAAGACAACCCATTCATTTTCAATGTATCCAGGTGTACTCCCACTCCTATTTACAAACAAAACTGCCAAATTTTCACCAAAATAGTGCACTACAATGAACGCCATGTGTATTGTGGTGCCCTGCACTGCAGGTAAGTTTGCAGCTTGTGCATTGGGGTACAATTCTAAATGAATGGCATTACAATGCACATGGTATGATGCATAAATGTGCATTTTAACGTGCGTTACCGCAGTGCGTCAGTGGGTATGGGCCTTTAACAAATGGCATAGATTATTGAGTACTTTGGGTATATGAACTTTTTGTCCTAGTACAACGTTCCTAAAATGTCAGCCACACACATTAGCCTAGATAAAAGGGCAAAAGTATTTTTTCTGGAATTTAATTGGACAGCTCCGCTTAGAGGCTCAGGGTTTCATAGCCACTCGTCTTTGCCCACAGCTTTGTCCTGGTTTTGTAATAGTTGTGTCCGAGTAAAACCATGGACAGAGACATTGGTATGTATGTACCCTTTCACCATGCTTGCTTACCCACTAGCATTCTTGGTGTCTCATTCCATACTCATAGAATACCATAAAACAATGTACATATAGTAAATGTTATAACTACTAAACTACCCAGCAGTAGAATAGTAAAAGCTGGGAAATTAAGGGTTCCTGTAGTTAGAGTTAGCAGTTAAATGCCTCTTATCATTGCCATTATTATTCCTGAAAATATTCTCACCACTGCCACAATTGCTGCTCCCTCTCAGGTAAGAGCCATTATCAGTGAAGTGTTTGAGAATAAACTTGGCCTTTCTGTTGAGGTGTTATCAAGTACTAGTTCTATGTGCTGGGAAGGTTGTAATCTTGAGTGATTGTTTAAGTACATACTTAAACTTCTTATATTTGCTCTCTTTTACTGGTCTGATTTTGTTATATCGGCTTTATTAGTGCATAAAAAGCTGTCAGAAATTTAGGACTGCTTTGTGCTGTCTGCCTGTGTTATATTGTGTACAGGAACATCTGCCCCAATGCAAAAATTCCACGTTTGGGGCATACAGTCCTGAACACAAGTGCTCCATGATGGAATGCTGCTAGAAAAGCAAAAACATCTACAGACTATATTCCCTTACAGAAGGAACTAAGTCTCTGAATTGTATGCATGAATAAATGCATGTCCTAAGAGTACATTCACACTTTCTCTATATAAAAAAAAAGTCTGTGGTTTTCAAATTCAATTAAAAAAAAACAAATGGTGTGGTATGAAGTTGCACCAAATGCATGCAACAGTTTATCATTGCATAGCCAACGGCAACACAGTTCCTGTATTGCAATGAGATTTTACTGCACGGTTGACATTGTCCAGGAGCTTCCAGGGGTGCAACAACACAGGAAATGTAAATTTGCACTTACTATTGGACATCGCCACACATTTTAGACATTACATTCTGTGAAATTCAGCTTTATATGGTCTATGTACTGCTTTCTATTATTGTACAACTGGAAACACAGTATCAGACATAAATTATTGAGAGCAGAGGCGTGAACACTTTGTGGTGCCAAGCACAACAAATCCCTTAAATAATTTGTGTGTAAGTAATCTGATTTAAAACAAATATATTTCTGAATGTGGAAAATGCTTTCAGATAATTATTTCCTCTGCCTTAAACCTATTCCTGGACACCATAAGATAGTACCATCTAGGTAAAGTGTTCCCCACTCCAAAGACCTGCTGACTAAGTAGGTAACTGCTCTCTGTCTCCCTTCCACATGCCAGGGTTCTATGCCTAATCAATTTATCACTAGACCTGAGCATTGAGAATGTGCGGTTGTGCTTTAGTCTATGCAAATATTGACTTTCAGCCAGTATTGCATAGGTGCACAGTATACATGGGAACACTTTACCTAAAGATACCTACTGCAATCTCGCAGGAGGGGTTAACATAGCTAGGGTCCACTTTAGAATAACGGTTTTAGAAATATGAACATAAAATGTGAATGTCAAAAAGGACAACTAGTGGAATTCCTATTTTTTTTTCTCCCATCTGCATTATTTTAGTTGGTATCTTTCTAAATTGACTCAAGTATTCTTATCCTTTTATGTAATAAATAAAATGAGTCTACTTACAACAAACACTTGCCGTTTACCAGATATAAGCAACGTCATATTTCAGCTTATGCTATACATTTAAATAAATTGATGGATGAAAATGTATTGAGACAATTCCCAGCAGAGGAGAATGACTTCAGTTTCTTAGTAAGTCTCCATTATTAGAGTGTCCATTATGGAGAGCATCATTTAGTGTAGGACAATATGGCTGAGTGTATTGTGTGTAAAAAACAAAACAAAAAACAAACTTTGGTTCCCCAAGGTGCATGTCCGTGTAAGCTCTTGACCTGACAAAATGTATCCGACCATCTTTTATAAATAATTTCCAGTGCGGTTAGGACATGCTGTCCTCTGACTCATCCTAAACACATTAGACTCAGGAACAGCAATAGGTTGTCATGCTGCTGGCACTTGTCTCACTGCCTAGAACATTGTCAACAAATGTTGTCATGAAAAAAAATGTATGCTTTGTTTAGGAAAAATACATTGTTACAAAAATAAGAGACTGAACACAGAGGTTTAAAAAAAGAATCTGAAGGTGCAGTAACCTGTGTCAACTAATGAAAAAATAAGATTTTTGTACAAGTAAATGTGTTTTCTTGGAGTCCACTGAGGGACACAGTAGTTCTGAAACAGCTGGGCTATACTGCTGCCTACAAGACGTCTGGGCACTGGCAAACAGAAAAATCATAAACCAGCCACTGTAAAACCCCTCCTCTTGTCAGCATGTAAACAAGCAGTACCAAAAGGCAAAGCAGAAAGCACAGCCGTGTAGCCCAATAATCTCAAAGATTTATTTTTACTGTAAATCTTATTTTCTTTGTTGTCTATTGTGGGATACAGGAATTCAGATACAGCCGAGACATTCAAAAGCAGTCCAGCTGAGGGGTGGGCAACACTCACTGACATTTCCTTGGAATGGAAGAATCAACACCCGAATCTGAACCAGATGAGGTGAAGTGTCCTGAAAGTCCCCTGACACAACCCTTGTAAACCTGAGGCGATGGCAGGAGACTGTGGTGCCTGAAAAACAGTGTCTTCAGAAGTAGACTGCTAGGCTTTGAATTTGAATCAGAGATGGTAACAAGTGTAAGGAATCTGAAGTGCCATGGAGCCAATGGAAAATTGCTAAGGTTTGCGATTTGCAACAGCCAATTTGATTTATTTTGATTGGTTGCTTTGTATTAGCAGATCATTGCTTCTTACAAAGTTTTTATTGCAGACTATATGTATGACTGTATATATTGATATCCAGCCGATTTGGTGTGGAATCGAAAGTGCTAAAAAATATGATGCCAGTCTTAGTCTTACAGTGGCATTTAGTCTATTTGTTTAGCTTAGTACAAATAAAGATATGAACATAGGAGCACCTATGACTTCAGTGTTACATTCTCTGCAGGCCTAAGAGAGCTCAATGCCCCTCGGGTACATGTGTACTTTGTGTGTTGGTGTACATATAAATTTGGAGCCAGGTTGTGTACAGCACCTTGATTTCGCCCTGGAGGTACATGTACATCTGTGGAGAAGTTTGTTTAACTTTGTAGTGAGCGGAGTACAGGTACATAGGAAGCATACAAGTCACTGAATACACAGATAAGGAAACCCCACTGGAACAATGAATGAAGAAGACATAGTTTAAATACATGGCACATTGCTGTATACAAGTGAATAAACCAAACAAAAAAGAACAATCAATTCAACAGGGCAGGAACACAAATGCTTTAAAAAGGGCTTTTTCCAGTTTGTTTCCAGGCTTCATTAGCTCCTTTAATGGTCTCTCGCTTGACACATTTCAAGTAACCCTGAAAGCCTTGTTGTTGGGGGGCATGCTGTAGAAACAAGAAACAGAGTGTGAACTGAGAGACATCCAATACTTAACCACTTCAATACCGGGTACTTTCACCCCCTCCAATATTCAGCTTTCAGCGATCTCACACTTTGAATGACACTCAGTCATGCAACACTGTACCCAAACAAAATTTTTATCATTTTTTTCACACAAATAGAACTTTCTTTTAGTGGTATTTAATCACCATTGGGTTTTTTTTATTCTTTGCGAAATAAGTGAAAAAAAAGAGCAACATTTTTGAAAAAAACATTTTTTTTTAGTTTATATTATAACATTTTGCAAATAAGTAATTTTTGTTCATAAATTTGGGCCAACATTTATACTGCTACATATGTTTGGTAAACATAACCCAAATTAGTGGATATTATTTAGTCTGTGTGAAAGTTATAGTCTACAAGCTATGGTGCCAATCATTAAAAATTGATCGCATCTAATGTACTGATGACCTATCTCATTTCTTGAGGCCCTGAAATGTCAGGAAAGTAAACAGTCGAAGGTATTTAGTAAGGAAAGTCAGGAAAGTAGACAGTCCAAGGTATTTAGTAAGAGGCATGGTGATTAGAAGTTGTAATTTTTTTACCATAATTCTTGGGAAAATTACGAAATCTTTTTTTTTTTAGATAAAATTGTCAAAACAACAAGTTATCTCTCACACACGGCATAGGCATACTTGCAATTACACCCCAAAATACATTCTGCTACTCCTCCTGAGTATGGTGATACCACACGCGTGAGACTTTTTCACAGCCTAGCCACATACAGAGGCCCAACATGCAGGGAGCACCATCAGGCATTCTAGGAGCATAAATTACTCATCTAATTTACGGGTCTACCTATCACATTTTTAAAGGCCTGGAGCACCAGGACAGTGGAATTACCCACAAAATTACCCAATTTTGGAAAGAAAACACCCCAACGTATATTCTATGAGGCATAATGAGTCTTTTGAACATTTCATTTTTTTTCCATACGTTTTGGAAAATGTGGGAAGAAAATGAAAAATTTTTTATTTTTTTTTACACAGTTGTCAATTTATACGATTTTTCTAACACATAGCATGTACATAGCAAAAAAATATACCCCAAAATACATTCTTCTACTCCTGAGTATGGCGTTACCACATGTGTGAGACTTTTACACAGCTTGGCCACATACAGAGGCCCAAAATGCAGAGAGCGCCGTCAGGTGTTCTAGGAGCATAGATTACATATCTAATTTCCTGATTACCTATAACACTTTTGAAGGCCCTGGAGCACCAGGACAATGGAAACGCCCACAAAATGACCCCATTTTGGAAAGCTAACACCCCAACGTATATTCTACGAGGCATTCTACCAGCCATAGATAAATACGGTTTTCTTTCCTGCAACCACAGTCAGTGTTGATTAGCGAATCCCTCCCGCAGAGCCACTGTGTTCTTCCATCGGGGGGGGCTAGCTGCCTCTACTGGGAGAACACAGTGATTACTGCTAGCGGCTATCATAATGTAAATGTATAATCCAACAGACTGGTTGAACCCAAGTTGACCGATTGATCAACTTGAGTACATTCAGCCTTCGCATACATGGTTTGAATCATCCCTGCTGAATCGGCCGAGATTCAAACAGTCTATGGCTGGTTTCAGACTGACTGCACTGTGCAAAGCAGTAGAGTTCAGACTCTCTCAGAGTGCTGTCCTTACCTCTACTAGTCTGAGTGCTGATGTGCAGGGGATTACAAGAGATGGGTATCGAGAAAAACTCAGGGACTTTTATACAAAAGTACATTTAAAACATTTTCAATGAATTACAGGTGGCGCTGTTGCAGAGTTTTACTTTGGCGCGGAGGACAAGCGTGGAGTGAGAGGAAGCAGCGTGCAGAAGACCGGACCCCCCCCAGAGAGCGTCAGCGCGGCGGACTGGACCCCCCACGACCAGACAGGACCCCCCCCCACGACTGAGAGGCAGCGGGTGACCCAGGACCCACAGCGGCGGCAGAGCAGGACATGGTTGTGCGGGAGCAGGTATACTGAGGACAGTATCACCCCACAGACGCGGACAGTGAAGTGCAGACCGGAAGAGGGATAGTGTGAGGCTGATCTGTGAAGCAACGGCACTGAAGGTGAATGACTGACTGCTAGTATTAGATTACAAGGGGAGGCTGTGCAGAGTGACACAGAGATACAAACTACAAAACCTGACTGACAGTGTATGTGAGTACCTGGGTAGTGTGAGTGCACGTGGGTCTGCGTGTGCACGTGTGTCCGCGAGTGCACATGGTTTGCAAGTACCTATGTATTGTCTTGTTGAGTACCTGGGTAGCGTATTGAGTATTAGTGTCAGGAAGCTAGTCGTTAGGTAATTTGGACAGGATATAATCCACAATCCTCATTAAATTGGTACGATGCCCGGCGGGTGTGGAGATGCAACTCGGTGTACATCTTGCAGTATGCATGCATTCATCAATTATCTGATCGAGGGCGAATACTGCTGTGCAAAATGTAAGTACATTGTTTCCCTGGAAGCCCGGGTTCTGAATCTAGGAAAGCAACTATCAGCACTGAGAAGACACTCCATACTAAAGGAGAGCCGGGAATGTACCCGGCAGGCGCCAGCACAGAGGCGGGTGGAGACAAAGAGGTGCAGGCACCAGAAAAGAGTAGAAGGGTGACAGTCAGGAAGGATAGAGGGGGAAGTGCCAGGGAGGCCAATCCAGAGCTGTAGCATCCCAATAAGTACGTTTTATTGAGTGACATTGGTGAAACCAGTCAGGGACAAGCACTGCTGGAGCTGAGGGACTCTCCTAGCTGCCAGGGGAACAACTCCTCCAGTGAGAGTGGGGGGGGAAGCGAAGGGAAAGGATAGACAGATTCTGGTGGAGGGGACTGAATTCTTAGAAGGACAGAGAGGGCAATCTGTGACAAAGACCTGAAGCGCCGAACTGAATGCTGTCTACCGGGCGCTCGGGTTCAGCACATCACGGATCTGGTGGACAGATACTGGGAGGGGCTGGGGAAGACCCGGCTGTCATGGTGCACGTTGGCACCAATGACGAAATCAGAGGCAGATGGAGTGTCCTAAAGAACGATTTTAAGGGATTGGGAGCCGAGTTGAGGAAAAGCACCTCCAAGGTAGTATTCTCAAAAATACTACCGGTACTTCGAGCCACACCAGAAAGGCAGAGGGAGATTAGGGAAGTAAACAAGTGGCTGAGGAGCTGATGTAGTAAGGATGGGGTTTGGGTTCCTGGAGGACTGGGCCGACTTCTCAGTCGATAACCGGTACTATAAAAAGGGACAGACTGCAGCTAAATGAGTAGGGTGCAGATCTGCTGGGAGTAAAGATGGACAAAAAGTTAGAGGGGTTTTAAAGCGACGGGGGGGGGGGGGGGGGTGGAGGAACCAGAGGTAGAGATAGTCAGCACGGAACATATTCTAGAGGGTAGAATTGGGGGCATTAGTGGTAGTTGCAATCTCGGAACACTCAATAAGAGGATATTATGTCATTCAAGGGTATTCCCTTTATCGCAGGGATAGAGAGGATAAAAAAGGGGGAGGGGTATGTCTATATATCAAGAATAATGTACAAGTGAATGTGAGCTATGAAATCACTAAGGGAGCTAGGGAGGAGGTTGAATCCTTATGGGTAGAGCTCCAAAGGGATGAAGCTAGGGGGTAAATAATATTGGGCGTATGCTATAGGCCCCCTAACCTGAGGGAGGAGGCGGAGGTGGACCTCCTATCACAATTTGGATTAGCAGCAAGGATTGGAAGTGTCATCATAATGGGGGATTTTAATTATCCAGACATAGACTGGGCAGAGGGAACCACACATTCGTCTAAGGCTCGCCAGTTCCTAAATGTCTTGCAGGACAATTTCATGGGTTAGATGGTAAGCGCACCAACTAGAAATAAAGCATTACAAGATCTACTGATTACCAACAATACAGACCTGATCACTGATGTGGAAATACGGGGCAATTTAGGAAACAGCGATCACAGGTCAATTGGCTTCAGTATAAATCACACAAATAGGAAACATAAGGGGAATACAAAGACACTGAATTTCAAAAGAGCCAACTTCCCTAAACTACAAACCTTGCTAGAAGATATAAATTGGGATAAAATCTTAGGAACAAAGAACACGGAGGAGAGATGGGTTTGCTTTAAGAACATATTAAATAAGGGCATTAGCCAGTGCATCCCATTGCGTAATAAATTTAAAATAGCGAACAAAAGTCCTGGATGGCTTAACTCCAATGTAAAAATGCATATAAAAGCAAAGGAGAAGGCCTTCAAAAAATACCAGGATGAGGGATCATCATCAGCATTCAGACTTATAAAGAATGCAACAAGAAATGTAAGGGTGCAATTAGGATTTCTAAGATAGAACATGAAAGACACATAGCGGAGGAAAGAAAAAAAAAATCTCAAGAAATTTGTTAGTTATGTAAACAGTAAAAAAGGGGGACAGACCATATTGGCCCCATAAAGAATGAGGAAGGACATCTGGTTACAAGGGATGGGGAGATGGCGAAGGTATTGCATTTATTCTTCTCCTCAGTCTTCACGAGTGAATCGGAGAGCTTTAGTAACCAAAACTGCAGTGCTTATCCTCATGACACGTCACAGGAAGCACCCTCATGGCTAACAGAGGACAGAATTAGAATTAGACTTGGGAAACGTAATATTAATAATTTACCGGGACCGGATGGCTTGCACCTGAGGGTAATTGGGGAACTCAGTCAAGTAATTGCCAGACCATTGTTCCTAATTTCTACTGACAGTCTACTGACTGGAATGGTACCAGCGGATTGGAGAAAAGCCAATGTAGCACCAATATTTAAAAAGGGCCCAAAATACATCCTTGGGAATTACAGACCAGTTAGCTTAACATCAATAGTATGCAAGCTCTTGGAGAAGATAAGGGACTATAAACAAGATTTTAGTAATGAAAATTGTATCATTAGCAGTAATCAGCATGGTTTTATTTAGAATCGTTCTTGCCAAACCAATTTATTAACCTTCTATGAGGAAGTGAGTTGCCATCTAAATAAAGGAAGGCCCATAGAGGTGGTGTATCTGGACTTTGCAAAAGCATTTGGACACAGTTCCCCATAAACCTTTACTGTACAAAATAAGGTCCGTTGGTATGGACCATAGGGTGAGTACATGGATTGAAAACTGGCTACAAGGGCAAATGGTCAGGGGTGGGTAGTGGGGTCCCACAGGGTTCTGTGCTGGGACCAATCCTATTTAATTTATCATCATAAAAGACCTGGAGGATGGGGTAAACCGTTACGATACTAAGCTAAGCAGGGAAATAACTTCTCTGCAGGATGTGGAAACTTTGCAAGAAGATCTGAATAAATGAATGGGGTGGGCAACCACATGGCAAATGAGGTTTAATGTAGAAAAATGTAAAATAATGTATTTGGGTGGCAAAAATATGAAGGCAATCTATACACTGGGGCGAGAACTTCTGGGGGAATATAGGATGGAAAAGGACCTGGGGGTCGTAGTAGATGATAGGCTTAGCAATGCCAAGCTGCTTCTAGCAAAGCAAACAGAATATTAACATGCATTAAAAAAAGAAATTAACTCCAGGGATAAAGTGATAATTCTCCCACTCTACAAGACTCTGGTCCGGCCACACCTAGAGTATGCTGTCCAGTTCAGGGCACCAGTCCTCAGGAAGGATGTACTGGAAATGGAGCGAGTACAAAGAAGGGCAACAAAGCTAATAAAGGGTCTGGAGGATATTAGTTATGAAGAAAGGCTGCGAGCACTGAACTTGTTATCTCTGGAAAAGAGACGCTTGAGAGGGGATATGTTTTCAATTTACAAATACCGTACTAGTGACCCCACAATAAGGTTAAAACTTTTTCACGTAAGAGAGTTTAACAAGACACATGGCCACTCAAAATTAGAAGAAAATAGGATTTTTTAATTACAGCTTACCTGTAAAATCCTTTTCTTTCGACGGACATCACGGGACACAGAGCCACAGTAATTACTGATGGGTTATAGGGTATCACTAGGTATTGGACACTGGTCACACCCTAATCAGGAAGTTCAACCCCCTATATAACCCCTCCCCTTCCAGGGATACCTCAGTTTTGTAGCAAAGCAGTATAGGTGTATTAGAAGAGGGGCGGGACCTCTGTGTCCCGTGATGTCCGTCGAAAGAAAAGGATTTTACAGGTAAGCTGTAATAAAAAATCCTATTTTCTTTTCTCGGACATCACGGGACACAGGGCCACAGTAATTACTGATGGGATGTCCCAAAGCAATGCCAACTGAGGGGGGGGAATCACAACCAAGTAGGGTGCTATCAGACCTGAGGACCCTGTACCGCTGTCTGCAGCACACTACGCCCAAAGGCGATATCCTCATGCCTTCCTACATCCACCTGATAGAATCTGGTGAATGTATGAACTGAAGACCAGGTTGCGGCCTTGCAGATCTGAGCCATAGAGGCCCGGTGATGCACTGCCCAAGAAGCACCAATAGCCCTTGTGGAATGTGCCTTGATCTGAAACGGAGGAATCTTCTGTTTCAAACCGTAAGCTTGAATAATCAACTGTCGAATCCATTTAGAAATGGTCGCTTTTGACGCTGCCTGTCCTCTATTGGGACCCTCCGGCAGCACGAACAAGACATCCGTCTTGCGAATCTGAGCAGTTGCCTCCAGATAGGTCTTGACTGCTCTTACTACATCCAAAGAATGTAATGACCTTTCTTCCGAAGAACAAGGTTCTGGAAAAAAGGAAGGTAGCACAATGTCTTGGTTTAGATGAAAATCTGAAACCACCTTCGGTAAAAAACTAGGATGAGGGCGCAGTACCACTCTATCCTTGTGTATAATCAAGTAAGGCTCTTTACAGGAAAGAGCTGCTATTTCTGATACTCTTCTAGCAGAAGAGATAGCTACCAGGAAAATTAGTTTCCTCGTCAGTAAGACAAAAGGAATCTGACGTATTGGTTCAAAAGGTTGTTTTTGTAACACCGATAGAACCAAGTTCAAGTCCCAGGGGTTTAGGGGCGCCTTAACCGGAGGATTAAGACGCATTACCCCCTGTATAAAGTTTCGGATCAGAGAATGCGAAGCAAGCGGCCGTTGAAACAACACTGATAAGGCCGACACCTGGCCCTTGATGGTACTCAAGGCCAGCTTCATCTCTAATCCTAATTGTAGAAAATCCAGAATTCTACTTATGACATATTTCCTGGGATGCCAACCCCTGGATTCACACCAGGATACATAAGCTTTCCAGACTCTATGATAAATCATTCTGGAAGCTGGCTTCCTTGCATTGATCAAGGTAGATATGACAGGACCTGAAAGCCCACGATTTTTCAGAACGTGGGATTCAATAGCCCACCCGTCAAATCTAGCATTTGTGAGGCAGGCTGGAACACCGGACCCTGAGCTAACAGGTCTGGGTGTATCGGTAGGGTCCACCGGGAACCCACCATCATCCCTGCTATTTCTGCTTATCAGGTTCTTCTGGGCCAAATGGGGGCCACCAGAAGTGCCGACTTCCCTTCTTGCCTGAGTCTGCGAAGGAGCCGTGGCAGTAGCAGAATGGGAGGGAATGCATAAATCGGTGAGAGCCGATGCCACGGAATCACCAATGCATCCGTCCTGCCTGCAAGAGGATCCCAGGCAACCGGTAGGAAGGATTTCCCCCTCTGTAGATTTTCGGGTATGAGCCATCAACTGAGGCTCTGACACATCGCATGCGATAGGTGCATTGGAAAGTTTAATGCCTGCACCTTCCTGTTCCAGGTCAACAGAATACTGTGTTGCAACAGTTCTGCTTGGAACTGCGCATAGGGAACTGCTTCGAATGAAGCCACCATTTTCCCCTGCAGCCTTATACAAAGGCGGACAGAAAGACCCTTCTTGGCCCTGACTGTCAGAATCAGCTCCCTTAGAGCAGTGATCTTTGCCTGCAGACACTTCAGTTAAGCAGGAAAACTGGGCACATATAGGCCTGTATCTCTGATGCCTATTGATATCAGAAATTCTCCTCCCTGCAGGACGGAGATTACTGTCTGAATTGATTCCAAACGAAAGGACTGCATCCTTGGGAATCGTTTCAGATCTCTCAAATCCAAAATGGGTCTGTCGTCCCCATTTGGTTTTCGGACCATAGAAAGATTGGAACAGAGTCTCAATCCTTGATCCTTTGTGGGAACCCCCACAATGACCTCTTGCGACCACAGTCGCTTTATCGCTAGAAGGAGCGACTGCTTCTCTTCTGGTTTTCTGGGAACACCTGATCTGAGGAAACGAGGAGAGGGACATTCTTGGAACTCCAGTCTGTACCCTAAGGTTACCATGGAGATTACCCATCTGTCCTGGAAGTCCTTCTGCCAGGGCCCTGAGAGCTGCAGCAGTCTTTCCCCCCACTCGAGCGAGCGGGGCGCCCCTTCATGAAGAGGTCTTAGTGTCTTGCTTAGAAGACCTTTTTCCCCAGGACTTCTTGTGTCCCTGGGGTTGACTCTTGTTTCTTGCCCCAGACGGAGGAGACCGTCGTGACTGCCTGGAGGCTGATGCCCCTGGCGCTGGGGAAAGAGTCCGTTTAAAAGAGGGACGCTTACTCTTCTTATCAGGTAAGAGAGTGCTTTTCCCACAGGAGATCGTCTTGATATAATTATCCAAGTCCTCTCCAAACAACCTTTCACCACGGAAGGGAAACCCAGCCAGAAGCTTCTTACATGGTGCTTCGGCTGACCAGTTTTTCAACCATAAGATTCTACGTATATGCACCAACCCAAGCGAGAGGCGAGAAGTTTGCACGATAGAATCTCTAATGGCGTCAACAGCATAATATAAAGCCGCAGGAAGGTTAGCAAACCCCTGGGCCTGCTGTTCAGGCAATACTTTGATGACCTGCTTAACATGGTCTCTTAAGTATTGACAGACTCCAATCGCTGCTACTGCAGGTTGGGCCACTGATCCGGCTAAAGAGAACACATCTTTCAATAAGAAGTCCATCTTTTTATCCACAGAATCTTTGAGCATCTGAGCGTTGTCTACAGGACAAGTCAGATTACTATTTACAGAGGAAATGGCCGCATCAATGGCCGGTATTCCCCACCTCTTAATAAACTTTTCTTCCATAGGATAAAGTGTAGAAAACTTTTTCGGCGGAAGAAATCGCTTATCTGGGTGATCCCACTCAGAGTAAAGCAGCTTTTCAAGTAAATTATGAACAGGAAAAGCATGTGCTGCTTGGAAAGGTTTCAGTGACCCCAAAGCAGAAGAGGTTTCTGTAGTAGTTTCAGGTAGGGGCAACTTAAATGTGGAGCGGACCAAACCAGTGAGGATCTGCACTAAGACTTTCTCCTCTTGGGAAGTCGCAGAGGGTCCCTCTACACCTGAATCCTCCGAAGAGGAATCATCTGTCCCATCCCGATCCTCTGAAAGGGATTCATCTCCTTTATCCCAGAGCTCCTCTGACTGAGGGTCTTGGGGAGCAGAGGAAGGCCTTGTGCGTTTTCTTCCACTCAGTGAAGATGTAATCGCGGCCATTAGTTTTTTCTCTAATCCAGAAATGGTTGAGGAAAAAAACTTCTTGTGTAATGTACACAGGGGCTGAAGTGCCGGCAGAAGATGTAGCCCCTAACCCCAAAGGCTCTCCCTGTCCAGCTGCCCCTGGTCCCTCAGGAGGGGATGGTGTAGCAGACAGGGGGTCCTCAGAACCTGAACGAGACCCCCTAGTGCCTCCGGTACTAGGGGTGCTTGAACCTCTTCTACCCATAGTGCAAAGCAACAAGGTGTGAGGTATCAAAAACGAACACCGACTGCTGAGCGATGTAGTCTGGCTAAAAGCCTTGCTACCAAATGCCCAATCCGGTGTTCTTTAGTGAATGCAGCCTAGGGGAATGCCTGTGTCCCACCTTACATGTGACTGTCAGCTCTGTGTCTCTCCAAAGCTCAGAGCACCTATACAGTGTGCTTTAAATAGCCATGCTTTCAGGCAATGTGGGCGTCTGGGCACGCTGATGCTGTGCTGACGCCCTGCCCCCCCTCCCCCCCTCGTTTTTGAAAAACGAGTGCTTCCCGCGCGAGCCGACCCTTTCTGACAAGCCTGAAGGGAGGCTGGGGTTGGGGGAATAAGGAGGAGGCCGGCAGTGATGGGCCCTGCATCGCAATGCGGCTTCGGTGGCGGCGGCGGTAGCGGCTGTGACAGTGCGGTCTCACCCGCCTTACAGCCTACCTGAGCCTTTCCCTAGCCTGGGGGGACCATCCCAGCAGAGAAAACCCCCCACCATCTACCTTTGGAGCTGGAGGAAGAGCCTGTGCAGCGGACGCTGAGACAGATCAAGCATGAGAAGGTTTGTGCTCTTGGCCGCCCCCGGTGGTCACAATAGGCACAGCATGCATACACTTTAAAGGAGAAGAGCCACTAGAATTTAAAATTCTGTGGAATCTCCTCTTACCTTATCCAGGCCGCAGGGTTCAGTTTATACAGACCCAGCCTTCGCCTCTCACGGTGGGCTCCGTTTGTGAAAAACCGTCAGAGACTGGGGCCCCCATCAGTAGGGGGATCCTTCAGTTCTGAGCCTGTAAAGCACCTCGCCAGAAATTAGGAAGTTTAAAGCCATTTTCTGATCCGCGGGTCCAGCTCTCTAAAAAGAGAAGCGTTACAGGTAAAACCTTGTTTCTTCGGACACGAGGCCCGGGTACCATTCAATTCGGCCATGAAAAGACACTTTGAATGGATCCGGTCGCCTGGCTTGCCCCAGTATAGGATCTTAGGATATTCCTTTTGGAGCTTCAGCACAGGACATCTTTGCACGTCCAACACCTAAGACACTGGTGTAAAAACTGAGGTATCCCTGGAAGGGGAGGGGTTATATAGGGGGTTGAACTTCCTGATTAGGGTGTGACCAGTGTCCAATACCTAGTGATACCCTATAACCCATCAGTAATTACTGTGGCTCTGTGTCCCGTGATGTCCGAGAAAAGAAAAGAGGTTTAACCACAAACAACTTAGAGTGTTCTTTACTGTAAGAGCGGCCAGGATGTGGAATTCCCTTCCACAGGCGGTGGACTCAGCGGAGGGCATCGATAGTTTCAAAAAAACTATTAGATAAGCACCTGAATGACAAAAACATACAGGGATATACAATGTAATACTGACTTATAATCACACACATAGGTTGGACTTGATGTGTCTTTTTTCAACCTCACCTACTATGTAACTAACTGGATTAAATCGTGTTTTAACATCTACCCAGAGCTAAGCCGTACATTTTATATTATAGTCTCAAAATGTGTTTCAGGCACTTCATAATTTTAAATTCCTTTAATTCGTTTCAAATGAGTAAATTCACAAAACCTATATGATTCTATTACCTTTAAGCCTCTGTGGAGCCTGTTTTTCAGAACACCCAGGAATTCTCCATGGCTCAAGCAGTTGTCCCCATCCAGGTCAAAGATCTTAAAAACGGTGTCCAGCACGTTTTCTGATAGTTCCTGGCCTGTTGCCACTTTAACAGCTCTCTTGAATTCAGCTAGTAAAAATAAATAATTATTTTGTATTACAAAATGTGAAGGAACATTACTACTTATATAACAGTCAGTGAAATAGTTATGTCAAAAAAATAATCCTGATCACCCTCCCCAGAGCAGTACAGTGTCACTAGCCAAGCAAGTAGCCTACTATTTCTACTAAATACAGATAAAAACACTGATTAAGTGTAATATAACAAACAACCATAAAAGATAAGGGCAATACTATTCTCACATGTTTTTGATAAAAGAACACCACTCTGGTAAATGGCAGTCTCCCCTCTGGTGGGCGGTGTGGAAAGATGCAAAAGCTGCTCTGTGTTGGGTGTTTAAGAGCTGCTGTGAACCGCAAGGAAGTATCTGGGAAGGGGTGAACTCCAGCCCCTCTCTACCGCTATGGACCACATGGAAGCGTCCATAGTGGGCGGGGCAGGGCAACACGGAAAACCACTATAATCCGTCAATCTAATCACCTGACACTCACAGCCTATATATATATATATATATATATATATATATATATATATATATATATATATATATATATATATATATTATAATCCACTGATATATTGTTTTTTTTTTTGTTATATGAATGCACTGCCTAAAACTCATCAACTTATTGTCCCGCCCCCCCCCCCCCCCAAATAAATTTAGTTTTATGTATGCACTAACTTTATGTTATTACATGCAATACTATCTTTGATTGTGATTATTAATATTATGTTCATCAAATTTCTGTTCCTATTGGTATCTATTTTTTCCAGCACTTTCTGGTGTTGGGCAGCCTTAAGAAAGGAGTTCACCCCAAAACGTCTTGCCACGCCCATACTTCAGTGTATGACATCATCACGGTAGCCCAGACCTTCCTGGATGCTTCCTTGTGGTTCACAACGGTTCCTCAACATCTGACACAGAGCAGCTTTTACATCTTTCCAAACTACCCACAAGAGGAAAGGCTGCTATCTAATGGAGTTGTGTATATGCTTTTATCACAAACATGCAAATGCAGTATCACCTTTATCTTGTATGGTTATTTAATATAAAGCATATTAAAATGAGATCCGATCATGGTGCCTGTGGATGCAAAAATCAGGAGAAGATACTCCTCATAGAATCTTATAAGGAGGTTAGTGACTGACAAAGCCAGTGGCATCCACCAGACAATGAATTATCAGTTATGTGCTGACTGTAGCTAGCCATGCACTAAATTCTCAAATTTCACAATCTGACTCAAGAGGAGACCACACATGAATTTATCAAAGTTTTACAACTGTGCGTTTGACTCTGTGGCCTAATTTATTTACTGCGATAAAGTTTGTTGTGTAAAAGATGTAAACTCCAGCTGAAGGATATTTCGTTTGCTAAAACATGGTATATCATCTGACTTTTTTTAAATTAGTACTTTTATCTTCCCTTGTTTCATATGAGTGGTGTAGATCTCCTGCAGTCTCTTTGCTGCTGCCTGCTTACTGTATATCCAGCAAGGGCTGCATGGCATTTCTCAGGGAGGGTTTCCTGATAATGTCAACAGTGGACTATAGGGTTGATTTACTAAAATTGGAGCATGCAAAATCTGGTGTAGGTCTGTATTGAAACCGATCAGCTTCCAGGTTCTATTGTCAAAGCTAAATTGAACAAGCTGAAGATAGAAATTGATTGGCTACCATGCACAGCTGCACCCCGATTTTGCACTCTCCAGTTTTGGTAAACCAATCCCATGTCTATGAAGTGTGCATCAAAACAGTCATTTGTAGTCTTCAGTAGAAGATGTGACGGGATGAAAACACAGCCAGCAGCACAATTGGGAGACAGGGACAGGGCACTGTCACCCTATAAAATAAGTGCTTGAGCAATAATCTTCATAGCAGAATCACCAGTTATTATTTCAATAAAAGATAAAGATTTAAAATTGAACATTGCTTTTCAAATGACATCAACATGTTAGTAATTAGGTTTGCATCCATTTTAATATGTTGCTATTATATACATATGTAAATAAATGAATACTACATCCACAAAATAGAAAAAAAAAAAAGACACCTTAAATGCTTTAGTGCACTGTAATGGTCAGTGTTGCTGTAATAAAGGGTTATTGATGTTCTCACCTAATTTCACCGCTCTGTTGGCCACACTAAACATCTTCACTGTGATGGAGAAATCCTCCAAATTGTTCATGAAATGATAAAAGCTCTTAAATTCCTCCAAGTTGATGTTCTAGAATTACAAAGTATTACAATTAGTATGAAAAGCACAAGCAATGCATTCAGTATTTTCTGAGTGCGCAAAGAGGCTGTATAAAACTTTATATGTACCGTATGTTACAACAGCATGGTACCTCATGGTTAACACCACTGTCTTGCACAACCTGATACCAACATGCAAGACAAAGAAAGATGGCCAGTCCAAAGCAAAGCCCATCCATTTGGCTACAGCTTGCACACTGCCCGAAACTAGAGGTAAGGCAGCACAAAGCAAAAAAGTATTCTAATAAAAGATAGTCATTTATAAAGCATGTGTGGCAGTTAACTGCCCGTTTGAAATACTGTTTTAAAGCTCAACCAAACTTTCAGAATACAATGGCTAAATACATTACAGGCACATCAAAATAAAAGGTCTTCAAAGTCTTATTTTTTTTTTTTTTCTATTTTAGAAAACAGCTACAGTCTACGTAGAAATGCCTGCCCCCTGCCAGCCTTCTGTAGAGAAGAACCCTTGCTTTCTGTGTGTAAGCAGTAGGCTCTCTTAGAGGTCTGATGTGACCCCTGCCAAGTCAGAGCCAGAAGAATATATTTAGCTGAAAGTTCGATAGAGCTTTAAAATCAAAGTACAGTTATTCATTAACATTTTCCACACCAAAGCTGCTATTTCTACCACATGAACCACACATGGCCTATATTGTTGTGCAGAATTATTTTGTAGACCTCCCACACTTGATTATGCACCAAAGACAGAGAAAGCTTCCTTTCTGGTTACATTTACCATCTTTGCCTCTGAACACACGTATGAGACCTTAGGCACACAAAGATTTCTGCGGATGGTAGAAAGAAGGAAGAGACCAAATAGTTAAAGTGGGAGTAAACTCCCATACATGAATTGTACCTATAGGTAAGCCTAAATTAAGGCTTACCTATAGGTACTGTAAATATCTCGTAAACCTGCATCGTTCATGAGATATTTACTGTACATGCAGCCGGTGACTTCACCGGCAAGGGCACTCTGAAGAAATGGCGACCTGAGCCGTTCCTTCAGAGTCCTATGCTGTAAACGGCAGATCCTGCGTGCATGCGCGGGAGTTACTTCATGACAGTTCCGGCCACTCACACAGCCGGAGTCCACGAACCCGGAAGTAAGACTGGGCGAAGATGGAAGCCATATCAGCGGTGACAGTTCGCCGCTGGAGGGCTTCATTCTAAGCCAAGTTTCACATAATGTGCTAGCATGCGATGCATACTGGCACATTTTAACTTTGCCTTGCAGGTTAAAAAAAATAAAAAATTACCGGCGGTTTACTATTGCTTTAATAAATCAAGTCTGGGATAATATTCTTGGGAATCACCAATGTAGATTATAAAATAAAAAAATATCCCACACACTCGAAACCCTTCAGAGCACCGGTACATTTATTATAAACACTGAAAGAATATGGTCCAATCATAACTCAAAAAAGCTGTGTGTAGCAGAAAATTAACACTCCATCCTACCTATAAAGCATGGTGGAGGGATACATCTCATTACAAGCACTAGGAAACTGGTCAGGATTGAGGGCAAGACGGATGAAGCCAAATGAAGAACCTGCATAAGCCTCCAATAGATCTGAGATGAGGAGGGTTTTCACCTTCTAGCCAGACAATGACTATAAACCAAAAAACCTGAAAGCCTTAGGGACTGTATCTGTGGGCTTTGGGCTGGTGTATTGGCATCAGTTTAAGAAGCATCTGAGATCATTCAGAAATAATTGACAGGAGCAGGTGTATCCGACCTTCAGTTGACCCCTTCTGACCTCTAAATGACCTGCTCCAAACCTGATTGAGGTGAACAAAAGACTGTAAATACAGACCCTTGAAATCACCTGTGAATCTATGATACATTTTGACTACTAAGGGTCCTTTCACACGGGACGGATCCGTGATAATCCGCCCCGTCAACATCCGCTTGCTCAGCGGGGATCGTTCCGTGGATCCCAGCTGAGCAGGCAGATGACAGGTCCGTCGCTGCACACTGTGCTACGACGGACCTGTCAGAGTGCCGCTCTCCCCTATGGGGGATCGGATGATGACGGACCGTAGAGTCGGTCGTCACCCGATCCGATCACGGATGGAAAAGTAGATTTTTCCTCCGTTACACTTTTTCGGATCGGAACGGGTCGGATGTCAGCGGACATGTCACCGCTGACATCCGACGCTCCATAGAGGTCTATGGAGGGTCCGTTCAGGTCCGCCTAAAAAACTGACAGGCGGACCTGAACGGATCGTTCATGTGAAAGGGGCCTAAATCCCCATCTTAGATGACAGACCTAAAATAATTTTCCAAGAAGAATTGGTAAATTTTCCAGAATGCAGGTGTGCAAAAAAGGTAGACACTCGCTCTAAAGACTTGCAGCTGTAATTGCAGCCTAAGGTGGTTCTACCAAGCATTTATGTAACCAACAATTGTCTGAATTATTTGTACATATATTTTTTGTGCCACAATGAAAAGAAAAGGCTTAAAAAATAAATACAAATAATCATACTCACCTAGCTGGCTGCAGCATGGAACCAAGCTACAGCTGTCCCCGCCGCCTCTAAGACCAAGAACTGAGAGATGAACCACTGCAGAGAGCTGGTGACTCTCAGTCACTGGCTTTCTCCTCTGCCCCTCGGGCGCTTACTGGAACGCTGGATTGTGGAGGGGGTGGAAGTGGCTAGCACAGTTTCCCAGCGGTACAACTGAGAGGCTGAGCCAGCTGCAGGTCCAGGCATCTGGGTGAATCCTGACTATAAAGTCGGGATCTTTCCCGAGCGTGGACCAGCTGAGTGATTGAGTAGCTAAAGCCCACTGTCGGCTGAAAATATGGGAGTACAGAACTAACTGCACTCCTGTGATCGATCCCTAGAAGAAGCATACCCAAATTAGCTTTGGCTATACCTCTCCTTTAAAAAAAATTATGCATATTTAAAATATTAAGTGTAGGGCCGGGTTCACCTGTGTGCATTGTGGCTTTTCTGCATCACTTTTTTATGCAACTTTTTTCAAGCTGTTTTAGGTGCTCTTCTATTAAATGTTAATAGAATGTGCATTTTCATGGCAAGTCCTGCACACGCTGCATCTTTGATGCGCTTTCATAAAACCCACATTCTAACAGAGTTTATTGGTAGCACACCTAAAAACGTGACGAGGAACCACACCGCACAAATGTGAACCCGGCCTTAAAGAGTAACTCCACATTTGTTGAGAAAAAAAAACTCTCCTCTGGGTGATCTGCAAGGATTTTAACAAACTTTGTTGCAGATTCCAACCTTTTGTAATTCTGAAGAAATCGGTTTGTCTGTGTCCATGTGGGGAATGAATCTAATGGGAGTGGTTTCATAAAAATCAATCAGCTGCTACACCTGCAGGGCTCTAATGATGAAAATTGCAGGGTCTTCATCCCATTAGATGTTATTTCCTATAGGGAGTACCTTACCAAAAATGACATTTTCGTTGCTGGGGATTCCTGAAATCTGACTTGTATCTTGGTGTAGACTTCTGGTAAAATCAGTAAACCAATCACACAAGCAGGATTTTTTTTTTTTTTTTTGGGGGGGGGGGGGGGGGGGGGGGGGATGGGGGCATACGGTACACATTCTGTGTATAGAACACCTCCAGGTAGCCATATAGCAAAAATTACAGAGCTGCAGATTGAAAAGGAAAGGTAATTTTTAGTAACATTCAATTGCATATGCTATAGTATTTTTTTAAATTTGCCATTTTTTTTCCCCCCACGAAAGTGGAGTTACCTTTTTAGCTGACAAAGCTGTAATTATACATATTCCATACCTGGCCGATTCCTGTGGGAAGGGGGAATTCACTTTAGTAGTCGCCGCTAGTACCTGATCCTCACTAACTTCCCTTTTTTATCAAAGAATGCAGAGCATTTGTTGATTGGATAAGGTGGAAAGGTAGGGCAGTGGTGCCTTATTCTTCCTCTTGTCCAATCAGAGAATGCTTTGCATTCATTGAGAAAAATGCGAGGCATTTTCTGAATGGCAACCGTGCCAAGCAAGCAATGCTGTGTTCACTATGCAGCAGGGAAGCTGCTCAGCATGGGATCCGGAAGACAGTGATTCTCCACATCCACAGGGATCAGCCAGGTATGGAATATGCATACTTACATTGGTCCAAGCTGGACTAATGTAACTAGGAAAAAAAAACCCTGGAAAAGTGCTTTAACTCCTAGGCGCCGACCACATGCAAATATGCAGCCTCTCGGCGGCCAGGCCTTAACACAGAGTGGCCGCATATTTGCATGCACTAGCGCCGATAGAGCTGTGCTGAGAGCGCGCGCCCTGTGCGCTCCTGGCACAGTGACCAGTGGCTCACCCATAGCTCCCAATCGCTTCTTACGATCGGGAGTTTTCCGATCATGTGACTGTCGTGACAGCCAATCAATCACAGTGGTCACAAGTCCCGCCCGCCTCCCTGAATGCCAAACCCCTAAAGGTCTGGCGGGAGTTGGCGACAAGGGGTTAAATAATCAAATGAAATGTATTTAGGAAATGACTTAGCTGTGGTCATAGAATGGGTAATACCAGAACATGTCCTCTGGATCAACTGTTTTTTTCTTTTTCTATTGGTTGAACTAGATGGACTTGTGTCTTTTTTTTTTTCAACCTATGTAACTATGTCCATGTTGTAAAGTATGCAATAAACAAAAAAAAATCTTAACCTGCAGAGCTTATTATTATTATGGTAACGACAGCATGAGTGAGACACCTGGCAGAAAACAGATTGCTAGGAGGGTGATCAGAGGCAAACATTGCAATGTTATTTTTATTGGCTCTTATAGTTAATAGTTGCTAAACACACTTCGCCTGGAGGAATCCTGGATTTCACATTCTGCCAGTAGATGTCATTGTTCTCCTCGTCAGTGAAGAAAAGCAGCCACTCTGCAAAATCCTCCTTTCTCATGAAGTTCAATCCCTTCGAGAACTGGGTAAACTCCATTTCTTGAATTTCTGTCTGTAAATTCTCCATAAATCTAAAATAATAAAGGATAAAGACATATTAAGAAAAACAAAATATATCCCTCAATCACTGGTACATATAAGCCAGAACAGGCAAAAACAGAGCTCTTGTAATACATGTACAAAGAGTGATCTTATTAACCACTTAAGGAACGAGCCTCTTTCTGAGATTTGTTGTTTACAAGTTAAAAACTATTTTTTTTGCTAGAAAATTACTTAGAACCCCCAAACATTATACATTTTTTTTTTTCTAACACCCTAGAGAATAAATGGCGGTCGTTGCAATACTTTCTGTCACAAAGTATTTGCGCAGCGGTCTTACAAGTGCACTTTTTTTGGAAAAAATACACTTTTTTGAATTAAAAAATAAGACAACAGTAAAGTTAGCCCATTTTATTTTATATTGTGAAAGATAATGTTACGCTGAGTAAATTAATACCAAACATGTCACGCTTCAAATTGCGTCTGCTCATGGAATGTCGACAAACTTTTACCCCATAGCTGACGTTTAAAAAATTCTACAGGTTGCATGTTTTGAGTTACAGAGGAGGTCTAGGGCTAGATTATTGTTCTCGCTCTACCAATCGCGACGATACCTCATGTGTGGTTTGAACACCATTTTCATATGCAAGCGCTAATCGCGTATGCGTTCCCTTCTGCACATGAGCTCGGAGGGGCGGGGCGCGTTTAAAATTTTTTTTTCTTATTTTATCTTTTATTTTTACACTGTTCAAAAAGACCTCAGATCTCATATTTACACTAAAATGTAATAAAGAAAAAAAAATAATATTTTGTCATTTGAAAAAAAATAAAAATAGCCCTTCAAAACGTCACTTCCACCCTGCAATGGTATGGAGACGGATGGGGGCCATCTTCCCCTCACTCATCTCCATACCCAGCCAACAGAAGGATCCGATTGCTTCCGCCGCTGCCGATGGCTCTGGTAAGCGGCGGAGGGCACCGGAGCGGCGAATCCATCGCAGAGACCACTATTATCGGAAACCGGAGCGCCGGCCGAAGAAGAGGATACCAGGGTTATGGCAGCTAGCTGCTGCCATAACGACGATATTTCTCTTCAAAGTTAGGATGTATATCGGGCGTGCGGCGGTCCAGAAGTGGTTAAAGTGTATCTGTAGCCCTGGAGCAATCTGTATGCTGTAAAGAAGGTGGGGTAGGGGAGGTAGGCACTAGATGTGTTTTCCTTAAAGTGGATGTAAACTCTCACATATACCCAGTGAAGTGAACAGCCTCAGATAATACACAGGGATGAAACAAATATCCGTACATAAGTTTTACATGTATATCTGCTATCTTCAGCTTTATATATCCTTTAGAAGTGCACATGGTGTTACAGATTTTCTCTTCCTGTTCAGCACTGGGAGTGGATTATTGGCATACAGCCAAGACAGCCGATTGGAGGAAAGACACACACCCCCTCTCCTCATAGGTAAAGGAAGGAAGGAATGTACAGAGCTCTGCTAATCTATTTATAGTAACCTCCCATGACACAAATTTCAGGCTGCTTTTATCTCCCATCTCTGAGAACTTGTCAAAAGTTATTATGCTGATAACAGAGCTATGGAAAAGAAGAAACACATGGGACTCAGTGCTTTGGAGAGAAATAAGAAAACACTACAGATATATGTGCCCAGCTCAAATTTCATGAATTTGGTTTAATCCACTTTATTGAGGTTTTAGGGTATTTTTTTTATTTTTTTTTTAAAGAGGTGGTATTTAGATCCACAACAAATTAAAGAGACTCACTGGAGAGGTAAACTGCTGCAGGTATCCAGTGCAAGTTGTTCTGACAGGTGAAGCTTCAGCGAACTGCTTTAGTTATACAGAAAATATTGCAACAGTGCTAAAATGGGGTCATTCACTAAAGCTTGGTATAAACATACAGAAAATTGGCCGGTTCAGCAGAATGACTGGCTTCTGTCGAACAGCCCAGCATTCGATCAGTGTATGCAGCCAACGGTCTGTTCTGATCTGTATTCTGTTTCAGCGTGTCGGTTGAACAAAAAAAAAAACTCACAGTGTATATCATGCTGAAGTTTAGATTTCCCTGCTCACTTTTGATACATCACATAATATACAAGAGAATATGAAAACACTGCGCTCTATTAGCAAAAATAAAATATATGTGAGCCAGCAGCTGCATACATTGTGACAAACAATAACTGGTAACTAGGAAAAAAATGCAGCGCTAAGAAATATTGGGAAGTTGGGGTGTAGTGAAACAATTAAATAAGAGATGCTGTACTGAACAGTAAAGCATATGTGCAAAAACCATAAGTGAAGTGAAATGAACAAACGCAGTATAAAGTGTCCACATATGCTAAATGGATGATTCCAAACTCAAATTAATAAGAGGAACTGGTATGAACCAATAGAAATGATGTGAGACTGGAAATTAAAGTCAATAGTTCACGATGTGGATCTGTGACTATGAGTCAACAACGGGGTACAGAACTTCCGTAGCTGTAAACCCACATCTCGATATGGGGCATCAGAATGAAAACATCAGGAAGTAAGATAAGATGGGTACTCTTACCAGATGACGTGGACTCCACTGTCATATGACATGGAGTCAATGGTGCATGGAGCCAAACCTAGGCTGGAAAACGATATCCGGAACAGTGGAACCTCTGTCTCACTTCTCGAATTCTCTGGTGGGGTGAAGAAACATCAAGAAGGGCCGCCAACTGGATATCAGCCAATAGACCAATCTCCGATAGCTATCTCCCCTTCCTTACGCTGCTTAGATTTTATTTCAATTGTGATCACTTTTATCCATTTTCTGTATGGTATTTTTAGAAATAAAAATCCCTGGTTTACCTGCACTATGCAGAAGCTTTTTATTTTTTATTTGCATATTATCCCGATGCAAGAAACTGCCTTCCAGTAGCCCTACTTCAATCACGGGGTCTGGATCAAATCTGTCCCCGGCTTCTCCTTGGAACACATCCTTGAGGTCTATTGGCTGATATCCAGTTGGCGGCCCTTCTTGATGTTTCTTCACCCCACCAGAGAAGTCGAGAAGTGAGACAGAGGTTCCACCGTTCCGGATATCGTTTTCGAGCCTAGGTTTGGCTCCATGCACCATTGACTCCATGTCATACGACAGTGGAGTCCATGTCATCTGGTAAGAGTACCCATCTTATCTTACTTCCTGATGTTTTTATTCTGATGCCACATATCGAGATGTTGGTTTACAGCTACGGAAGTTCTGTACCCCGTTGTTGACTCACAGTCACAGATCCACATCGTGCACTATTGACTTTAATTTCCAGTCTCACATCATTTCTATTTGTTCACATAATATAGTTGGTCTCCCAAGGCTGGACTCTAACTGGTGGCTATGAGAAACATTTTAAGGCAGACCCTACGATTTGCCAGGTTTTTGGGATAGTCAATAGCCAGGAGAATGAGTCACCACAGGGTGGCTCTGTGGACACTGCTATCAAGATCCAGAGAGAACTTTTGCAAGGAGAAAACTGACTTTTCAGTTACAATCATTTAGACAAATAAAATGTGTACATCTTTATTTGAAAATGCATATGAGAAGACAACATTTAAAAATGAGTCTCATCAAATTGCATATACACAGTTTCTTTACAAAGATATACTAATTTCACGCATGGGTTGGCTGGATTCCCCGATACAGAATATGGTACCATGTCATGTGACACCCATAGATAATCTGTATAGTGACAATCAGTCGGACACTGCTGTAACCCTGGGTAATTGCTTCCTGCTCAACCAGTTTTGCGCTAAAAAGCACTTCCTCAGGAGTGTAGGAGGATGTACAAGTTGATATAGAAGTGTAAAAAGTAGGTAAGTGGAAGCGGAGACATCAGACATGGACCAAAAAGCAGATATGGGGGGCAACATGGTGCATGAAGGTATTCGTCCTTATTGAGATCACTCTGGTAAACTCCCTTGTTCTCATTGGGTTGGACACCATATGCATCTGGGCGGAGTGGCATTTGAAGGCTTACCCTATCGATTTGATTGCTGATACCCTGGCTATATCTGTGGGACACTGTACTACATTCTTTATCACCAAGGTGGGTGGTTCATAGAAACTGGATAATGCAACATATGCTGTATCAGAGAATCCAGACAAACCATGGGTTAAATTGGCATATCTTTGTAAAGGAACAGTGTATATGCAATTTGATATGACTCAATTTTAAATATTGTCTTTATACATGTATTTTCAAATAAAGCTGTACACATTTTATTGATCTAAATGTTTGCGCCTGAAAAATCAATTTTCTCCTTACAAATTTGCCTTTTGTAAAATAGGACACATCAATGCAGTGGGTGTACTTGGGAATATCTCTCTTACAATACACATAAGTAAGGGAACAGTGTTCCCAGATCAACGCTTTATCAATACATGGGAGAGAGATGAAATGGTGCTATAAAAAAAAAAAAACGCCTAAATGAAATATCCATATGCATATAATTCAAGGCTTAAATCCCCCCCCCCCCCCCCCCCCCCGTTCCAGGTTAAAAATAGGATTTAATGGTCCAAATAATTAAACATTATTTGGTTGTTTAGAGGAACATAATGTTTTAGAAGTTATACTGAAAATTGTTACTGAGAAATGCACAATTTAATGATTACTTTTATTCCAGGATTACTTAACCACTGCGCCTCCCACACCTGTTCACCCCTATGGACCAGAGCAATTTCTACATTTCTGCTATGGACCTATTTATTCAGCAATATCTTTGTCATTACTAAAGATAACAATAGTTTTTTTTTTTTTTTTTTAAGGAGAAAGCTTTCTTTTCATGATATTGTATAATAAAACACAACAAAACACACTTTGTTTTGTTTTTCTTTAGAAGGGTTAGTTTAAAAATAGTGCTACTGCATATAAACATTCATTTTTTATGATTCTGGTACAAAGTATTGCAAAGTTATTCACAAATTAAAAAGTGATTTTTTTCTCCAATTTTGTGCTTTTTTAAATGGAAAATGTTTCAATAAATGTTAAATATGTAAAATATTAACAAAAGCAAAAAGAGTTGAAATACTAATGGTAATGAAATAGAAACAAAAAAAAACTAAAATGTAGAAGGAGTTAATTAGGGCCTAAATTAGAGTAAAGGTTTTTGAGGGGTTAAAATGAGGAACTTTCTTTTAAAGTGGTTGAAAACCGTTTTCAACAACTTTTACCTACAGGTAAGCCTAGATTAAGGCTTACCTGTAGGTGCTCGAAATATCTCCTAAACCTCCACAGTTTAGGAGATATTTGCAAAAGAGACGGGCACCGGTGTCAACGGCGCTGGCGCACTATAGAAACGGCGATCGTGCTGTTTCTAAAGGAGATCGTGCCGTGACTGGCGGCTCCCGCGCACATGTGCGGGAGTGACGTGATCACGGCTCCGGCCAATCACAGCGCCGGCCAATCACAGCGCCGGAGCCGCGATACCTGGAAGGAAGAGGGTGAAAGATGAACGCTTTGTGGAGGCGAGAAAATTGGGGACATCGCAGGCTTCGGTTTCTTTGCGATGCATAGTAGCCTATTATGCTTTACCTTTGCAGGGAAACAAAGAGGAAGTAAAACCCATCAGGGTTTACTTCCTCTTTAACTTGCCACGTTGCTTTTTTGTACTGACATCTGCAGAGAAGTTCATTCCTTTGATCTGCAGATGAATGAATAAAATGATACAAAAGTATCATTATGTTACTTTGTATCTTTCCTTGTGTAAAGTAGTGTGGTTTATATACACTGATTCAAACTGCTTTTTTGACAGCTGAAGCTACCTCCTCTGAGTATACAGTGATCCTGGCTTTGATTAATCAATCAAAGCTGAGAATTGCTGTAGATTGGGAGAGGGAGTCCCAGCAGCAGGGCATAGACACTGGACATGGTACACACATCCTGTGTACAATTATGACTTTTTTTGGGTGTGTCTGTGTCCATTTTCCCATGCAAGTACAGCTTTTGCTGATTGTATACCCCACGTATGCACACTATTACTTTTGCTGACATGCATGGGGTGCCACTGCCTGTGCAATGTTGCTGGCAATGCGATAGTGAGATCCAGTGTATGGGTGGTAGTGACTGGTCTTCAAGATATTTCCTACACACATAAGCATGCGCACAGGTGTGCCCCTCTCCCCCCAAAGCTGCTGGCTTTGCTTCCCTCCCCTCCTCTCCCGCCAGCTACTGTGGGGGATGTTTCAGGATGGACAGCAGGGAAGGGCCTGCATATGTCATTTACTGGCCCCTTCCTTTACTGAATGAACACACTGAGTGACTGCTGTGATTGGTACTGATCACACACTGTGTTCATTCATAATTGAAACTTAGTAAATGGTGTTTTTGCATGAACAGGAAGCCGCTCAAAACTTCCCATTCATTCACTGTCTAGTGCAGATGAGGCTGCAGAGAAAGGGATCTCTATCCTCAGCCCCCTTCTCTCTCACTTTTTTTCAGTTTAAACCCCTGATATTTCACAAATGCCCCCCCCCCCCTCGAAGGGGCTACTAAAAAAAAAAAAAAAAAAAAAAAAGGTAAAAAAAATAAAAAATAAAAAACAAAAAACAGGCCACTGCCTGACACCCCCCACTGTCCTACTTGCACCAACCTCTGCTCTACGTACACCGTCCGTGTTATAATACATTTTTAAAATGTTAGTTTACATTCATTTACAAAAGAGTGCGTGTGTGTGAGTGAATATACATACATACACACACAGGTGTGTTTGAGCTTTGGGGTGCACACCCTAATGCAATAGACTGCGCACACCTATGACTGCACATGTAGCTGGCGGCAGTCGAATGGCAGTGATGATCTGCACAATCGCAGTAGCAACATGAAAGGCTGCTTGCTATTGCACATGTATGGGTTACTGCCGCCATAATTTATGGACTACACACTACTGTGCATGTAGTGATGGCCACTATGATGAATTCATGACAAATTAGATCTGCAGAACATTAAATGGGGTACTCAAAAATGTACTGACTGCCACTGCATTAATGTGCAAAACCCCACACGATGCCACTGCACCAAAAACCAATGCACATCTGTACTTGCCATCACTGCACCAACATTCACTCTGCACTCACTGCCCAATGTTCACTTGCCAACCTCTGCACCGACACACATTTCTGCAGTTGATCACAACAGAAATGTGCACTTTTGCACTCGTCACTAATTCATCATCAAGCTCTTCTGCACTTGCAGCCAATGTGCTGACACAGAGTTCTGAACGTGCTTGCCTTCACTTTATTAACACACACTCACCACAACATTTGACTCTCATCCTCTCCCCCTCCACCTTACCACCTCTCCTGCACACCCCAACTTTACTGCACTGACACACAACTCGCCAATTGCTGCCACTCTGCCAGTGTTCCCTTGCATATTCAACACGTTTGATGAACTGGCACATTTTCGCTAGTTGTATATACAAGGATATTTTTATGTATTTACATTTTCAATTTTCAGTAGATCTTTGTTGTGCAAGCATCCCCCTCACCCCTCGTCCCGTGACAGCGGACGGTGGTTCTTCACATTTTAAAAACAGTACATCTGTGCAGGGCTCCCCTGTGGCAGATGGCTTGTAGTTCTCAATGAACTACAAGAGTGCTGAGGAGTACCCTTGCAGATCATTGACTCTTCCTGTACATAGTACAGTAACTATCTGCCCATATGGGCGGTATGGGGTAGACAGCTGTATTGAGTGTAAGCAGGATTCTGAAATTACACCTTTGATTCATTGATCAAGGATGCAATGCTTTTCAGGCTGCCGTGTACAAAAGTAAAATGCACATTTTTTACATGCAAAATCAAGTGTATTTTATTTATTTTTACAAAAGGTGAACTTGGCCTTTAAGTTTTCTCCTGAGACAGTTTTACAAATAAAACCCACTGTAATTATGCCATGTAGAAAAAAATATTGGATCTATTTAACAAAATGACCACTAGGGTATGCTGCTGTTCCATTTAAACATAGGATATTTTCACTGAGTACACACTGCATTAGTAGCTGTAGTTACCTGCTTTCCTGCAATAAAACATGCATTTTACAGCAGGAGAATGCATTTTAGGTAAAAATCCTATTCAGTAGCATGTATCTAGCTCACATCGATACCTATATTTTAAAAACACACTAAGATGCAGTGTAACACTTAAAGTTGTTTTTACAGTTTTCAATGCCTTTAGCTTCAAACTGTATTTCATACACAAATTTGCAAATTCTCCATGTAGAGGCTAGATGAATATCAAGGATTATAGTCAGCATCCTCACTGTCAGTTTCTACATAAAGGAACTGTGAAGTACAAACACTGTGCAGCAATACTAAGCAAGAAGCACTACCTGTCTTTGATAACTAAATGTATAGCAAATATTTGTACTATGTATTGTCAGACATCAGATAGCAGGATTGTGAATGGTGTGTATGTGTACCCTAGGTTTCTCACATACACATAGCAAGGGGGTCCAGGGTTTATAGCCGATTTGTAGGAAACAAACGTATGGTTTTCTCTAAATCTGAATAAGTTCTGTTGTTGGTCCTGGAATCCAGAGGATGTGTAGAGATATGGGTTGAAGCCTGCATTCCTTGGTCTACATCTTACTTGGTAGCGAGACCTTGTTATTAGTCCCAGCTGTCCACGAGCCTTTCTATACAGTAGGTGAACTGACTGATGCTTTTGGCTCGCTTGCTCTCTAGGATGTGGCTCTCAGTTTTGGGATCCTGCTGCTGGGTGAAACCCTGAGTGCTGACAGAATGCTAAATAAGTACAAGTGCTGCCTGCTTGTTTTGAGGAATACCTTAGGTGGCACCCGGTTCGTTAGAAACGAACCTGGGTTTTGTTAGTGGTTTCGGATAAAAAAATTTTTTTTTCTTTTTTTATGCAATGGATTTGCGGTACAAAGTCCTCCATTGCATTGAAACTGTATTTGTTTGCATTTGTTGAAAAAAAAATTGCGAGACAAATCAGCTTGGACTGTTCCTAGGTGTGCCGGTGTCATGCATGGTTTACCGCTGTCACTACCAGTTGAGCCAGTCGCCCTTACACTATGTATATACAGTATATTTACAGACTATACAATACAAGAAAGGTTTTTTTAAAACAAACGCTCCTTGATTAAATTATTTACCTTAAAGTGGAAGTCCACCCTAACACTTAAATTCTCCCCTGCAATCATTAATGTGACCTAAGTTCAGCCTTATGCCTCAAAATGAAAAAAAGCCAGTTTTTCTACCTTTATTTTGTAGAATCCAGTCCGTCACATGACTTCAATTCTACTTCCTTCTGAGACTAAAATCAGCCAGTCGGTGTGGTTACTGAAATCTAGTGACATCATTTCCTGGGAGGGACACTGTTCCTGTGTAGCCAGTGGGCATATACAGGGTGGGAGGAGCTAATCATAGGTTCCTGTCCAGTGTTCTCTTCATTGTACATCCTAATTCATGAGAAAATGAATAAATAAAAAACCACTTCCACACAGCACACAGCACACAGGAGGGGGGAAGGGAGGTGCAGAGCACATATACAGTATAGCTGTGCACAGGAGAAGGGAGCTGGACACTGGAAGTGCGCTGGGTTATCGGCTCACAGTCTACAATGATCATAGTCAGGGCCGGACTGGGCATAAAAACCAGCCCTGGAAAAAATGTCATACCAGCCCCATAGCATTATTATACCAGCCCAACAGCATAACTTTCTTGTTCATGAAAGGGAAAACCATGTAGTTTAAAACACATAGGGCAGATATGAAAGCACATAGGGCTTTATATATATATATATAAAAGCAAATTCCAGTTGAAAGTGGTCAATCATCAAGGGGGACACCATGAGCTCGAAAATGTGGGGGGGGGGGGGGGGACGGGACTCTGTTGACCAGAGACCACCTTCTGCAGAAAGAATACACTAAGGTAAGGGGGGGGTTACTGATATAAGGGGGAAACCTTTATATCAGATCAGTGCCCCCTTACATTATCGCATTTACGCCCCCCTTACATCAGTGACTCCCCTCAGACTGGCCTGGCGGTTCTGTCACTGACCTCCTCTTAGGTGCACCATGCAGAGCTCAGTAAGTCGGCTCCAGCTCGGTGGCTCTGGTTTTATTCTATAGTCTCCTCACCACAGTCCACACACGTCTGACTTCTCCCACGACCCCCATCCTGCTCCCATTCTTGACTTCTCTCCAGACTCCCTCAGAGACTGCAGACATGATACAGGAGATGTCAGAGGTTGCGGACATGATACAAGAGATGGTTAGAGACTGAGGACATGATACCAAAGATGGTAAGAGAATGCAGACATGCTACAAGAGATGGTCAGAGACTGCAGACATGATACAGGAGAATAATGCAGCCTCACCAGTTCTGAACAAATGCAGCCTCACTGTGCCCATTAAATGCAGCCTTATTGTGCCCATCAAATGCAGCCTTATTGTGCCCATCAATGCAGCCTCACTGTGCTCATCAATTGCAGCCTCACTGTGCCTGTGAATTCAGCCTCACTGTGCCCGTGAATGCAGCCTCACTGTGCCATTATTGCAGCCTCACTGCCCATCAATGCAGCATCACTGTGCCCATCAATGCAGCATCACTGTGCCCATCAAATGCAGCTTTACTGTGCCCATGAATTCAGCCTCACTGTTACCACCATTGCATCCTCACTGTGCCTGTGAACGCAGCCTAACTGTACCCACCATTGCAGCCTCACTTTGCCCGTGAATTTAGCCTCACTGTGCCCACCATTGCAGCCTCACTGTGCCTGTCAGTGCAGCATTACTGTGCCCACCATTGCAGCCTCACTGTGCCTGTGAATGCAGCAACACTGTGCCCACCATTGCAGCCTCACTATGCCCACCATTGCAGCCTGTGCCCGTGAATTCAGCCTCACTGTGCCCACCATTGCATCCTCACTGTGCCCATGAATGCAGCCTCACTGTGCCCACCATTGCATCCTCACTGTGCCCGTGAATGCAGCCTAACTGTGCCCACCATTGCAGCCTCACTTTGCCTGTGAATTTAGCCTCACTGTGCCCACCATTACAGCCTCACTGTGCCTGTCAGTGCAGCATTACTGTGCCCACCATTGCAGCCTCACTGTGCCCGTGAATGCAGCAACACTGTGCCCACCATTGCAGCCTCACTGTGCCCACCATTGCAGCCTGTGCCCATGAATTCAGCCTCACTGTCCCCACCATTGCATCCTCACTGTGCCCATGAATGCAGCCTCACTGTGCCCACCATTGCATCCTCACTGTGCCCGTGAATGCAGCATCACTGTGCCCACCATTGCAGCCTCACTGTGCCGTGCATTCAGCTTGTTCCCATGAATTTAGCCTCACTGTGCCCACCATTGCATCCTCACTGTGCCCGTGAATGCAGCAACACTGTGCCCACCATTGCAGCCTGTGCCCGTGAATTCAGCCTCACTGTGCCCACCATTGCATCCTCACTGTGCCCATGAATGCAGCCTCACTGTGCCCACCATTGCATCCTCACTGTGCCCGTGAATGCAGCCTAACTGTGCCCACCATTGCAGCCTCACTTTGCCTGTGAATTTAGCCTCACTGTGCCCACCATTACAGCCTCACTGTGCCTGTCAGTGCAGCATTACTGTGCCCACCATTGCAGCCTCACTGTGCCCGTGAATGCAGCAACACTGTGCCCACCATTGCAGCCTCACTGTGCCCACCATTGCAGCCTGTGCCCATGAATTCAGCCTCACTGTCCCCACCATTGCATCCTCACTGTGCCCATGAATGCAGCCTCACTGTGCCCACCATTGCATCCTCACTGTGCCCGTGAATGCAGCATCACTGTGCCCACCATTGCAGCCTCACTGTGCCGTGCATTCAGCTTGTTCCCATGAATTTAGCCTCACTGTGCCCACCATTGCATCCTCACTGTGCCCGTGAATGCAGCAACACTGTGCCCACCATTGCAGCCTGTGCCCGTGAATTCAGCCTCACTGTGCCCACCATTGCATCCTCACTGTGCCCATGAATGCAGCCTCACTGTGCCCACCATTGCATCCTCACTGTGCCCGTGAATGCAGCCTAATTTTGCCCACCATTGCAGCCTCACTTTGCCTGTGAATTTAGCCTCACTGTGCCCACCATTACAGCCTCACTGTGCCTGTCAGTGCAGCATTACTGTGCCCACCATTGCAGCCTCACTGTGCCCGTGAATGCAGCAACACTGTGCACACCATTGCAGCCTCACTGTGCCCACCATTGCAGCCTGTGCCCATGAATTCAGCCTCACTGTCCCCACCATTGCATCCTCACTGTGCCCATGAATGCAGCCTCACTGTGCCCACCATTGCATCCTCACTGTGCCCGTGAATGCAGCATCACTGTGCCCACCATTGCAGCCTCACTGTGCCCGTGCATTCAGCTTGTTCCCATGAATTTAGCCTCACTGTGCCCACCATTGCATCCTCACTGTGCCCGTGAATGCAGCATCACTGTGCCCACAATTGCAGCCTCACTGTGCCTGTGCATTCAGCTTGTGCCCGTAAATTCAGCCTCACTGTGCCCATCATTGCAGCCTGTGCCCGTGCATTCAGCCTCACTGTGCCCACCATTGCAGCCTCACTGTGCCCACCATTGCAGCCTGTGCCTGTGAATTCATCCTCACTGTGCCCACCATTGCAGCCTCACTGTGCCCACCATTGCAGCCTCACTGTGCCCACCATTGCAGCCTGTGCCCCTGCATTCAGCCTCACTGTGCCCACCATTGCAGCCTGTGCCCGGGAATTCAGCCTCACTGTGCCCACCATTGCATCCTCACTGTGCCCACCATTGCAGCCTATGACCGTGCCTTCAGCCTCACTGTGCCCACCATTGCAGCCTGTGCCCATGAATTCAGCCTCACTTTTCCCAGCATTGCAGCCTCACTGTGTCCACCATTGCAGCCTCGCTGTGCCCGTGCATTCAGCTTGTGCCCGTGAATTCAGCCTCACTGTGCCCACCATTGCAGCCTCACTGTGCCCGTGAATGCAGCATCACTGTGCCCACCATTGCAGCCTCACTGTGCCCGTGCATTCAGGTTGTGCCCGTGAATTCAGCCTCACTGTGCCCATCATTGCAGCCTGTGCCCGTGCATTCAGCCTCACTGTGCCCACCATTGCAGCCTCACTGTGCCCACCATTGCAGCCTGTGCCTGTGAATTCATCCTCACTGTGCCCACCATTGCAGCCTCACTGTGCCCACCATTGCAGCCTGTGCCCTTGCATTCAGCCTCACTGTGCCCACCATTGCATCCTCACGGTGCCCACCATTGCAGCCTATGCCCGTGCCTTCAGCCTCACTGTGCCCACCATTGCAGCCTGTGCCCGTGAATTCAGCCTCACTTTTCCCAGCATTGCATCCTCACTGTGCCCACCATTGCAGCCTATGCCCGTGCATTCAGCCTCACTGTGCCCACCATTGCAGCCTGTGCCCTTGCATTCAGCCTCACTGTGTCCACCATTGCAGCCTGTGCCCGGGACTTCAGCCTCACTGTGCCCACCATTGCATCCTCACTGTGCCCACCATTTCAGCCTATGCCCATGCATTCAGCCTCACTGTGCCCTCCATTGCAGGCTCACCATTGTAGGACACACAGCACAGAGCACTAGAGGGAGAGAGCAGGAAGCAGCCTTTTTTTTTACTAAGAGAGAGAGGTATTTTAAGATACTTCCAAGCAAAGACCAGTATCAAGTCATAACACACGGGACTATAAAGTGATAAAAAAGGTGCAAGAGTTCACTTAAAGCAGCTGACAGGTTTCCTCATATCTCTTTTCTTCCTCTACATTTACTCACTTTTAGATCACTTATAGAGACTGTAGAAATACATTTGCTATTTAAAACCCAACTCTACTTTTTTTGTAACAGTCGGCTCACCATTGTAGGACACACAGAGACAGACATCTCCCACGTTGTATCACGGAGCTGGGTATGTGTTCGGCGGCCGCGCTGTTACAAGGCCCCGCCCCCCTACATCGGCTGGTGTGTAAGGTGGAACCTTCAATCTACTATCACACGAGCCGGTCTAGGGGGGCGGGGCCTTGTAACAGCGCGGCCGCCGAACACATACCCAGCTCTTATACACAGGAGAGATTGAGGGAGCGGAGCGCTGCAGCTGCAGCCGAAGCTCAAAGCAGCCCCAAGGCAGGCAGCCTACCGGGATATTTCCCGGTATCCCGGTAGGCCAGTCCGGCCCTGATCATAGTACAGGCAACCGCACTAAGGCTCTGTTTCCACTAGTGCGACTTGCCATGCGACTTTGGACACAAAGATGCATGACATGTCACAGCCCATTGATTTCAATGCCACCCATTCCCATCTATGCGACTTTGAAAATTAGCGACTTTGAAAAGGTAATGCTGCACTTTGATCCAGAGAGTGTAAACTTGGATCAAAGCTGCACTCAGTCGCATCAAAGTTGCACTCTAAATCGTGCAACTTTGGGGTCGCAATAGTGGAAGCGTAGACTAAGGGCACAAAGATGCATGGCAAGTCACAGCCCATTGATTTCAATGACACCCGTTCCCATCTATGCGACTTGGATCAAAGCTGGAAGTGCTTTGTGTTCAAAGTTGCATGGCAAGGCGCACTAGTGGAAACAGCCTTAAACTCATTACTCACATGTAGCTCCCTCAGCTGCGCATGTGCCACACCATGCACACAGGGCCATCACAGTGCCACACCATGCACACAGTGCCACACCATGCACACAGTGCCATTACAGTAAAACACAATGCACACAGTGCCATCACAGTAACACAATGCACACACTGCCATATCATGCACACACAGTGCCATCACAGTAACACACCATGCACACAGTGCCATCACAGTAACACACCATGCACACAGAGCCATACCACGCACACAGTGCCATCACAGTGCTACACCATGCACACAGTGCCATCACAGTGCCACACCATGCACACAGTGCCATCACAGTGCTACACCATGCACACAGTGCCATCACAGTGCCACACCATGCACACAGTGCCATCACAGTGCCACACCATGCACACAGTGCCATCACAGTGCCACACCATGCACACAGTGCCATCACAGTAACACACCATGCACACAGTGCCATCACAGTAACACACCATGCACACAGTGCCATCACAGTAACACACCATGCACACAGTGCCATACCACCCACACAGTGCCACACCATGCACACAGTGCCATCACAGTGCCACACCATGCACACAGTGCCAGCACAGTGCCACACCACACACACAGTGCCAGCACAGTGCCACACCATGCACACAGTGCCATCACAGTAACACACCATGCACACAGTGCCATCACAGTAACACACCATGCACACAGTGCCATCACAGTAACACACCATGCACACAGTGCCATCACAGTAACACACCATGCACACAGTGCCATCACAGTCACACACCATGCACACAGTGCCATCACAGTAACACACCATGCACACAGTGCCATCACAGTAACACACCATGCACACAGTGCCATACCACGCACACAGTGCCATCACAGTGCTACACCATGCACACAGTGCCATCAAAGTGCAACACCATGCACACAGTGCCATCACAGTGCCACACCATGCACACAGTGCCATCACAGTGCTACACCATGCACACAGTGCCATCACAGTGCCACACCATGCACACAGTGCCATACCACGCACACACAGTGCCATCACAGTGCTACACTATGCACACAGTGCCACACCATGCACACAGTACCATCACAGTGCCACACCATGCACACAGTGCCATCACAGTAACACACCATACACACAGTGCCATCACAGTGCCATGTCGTTGTACACTGTAGAAAATCTGCAGCTTGTTGCATTGTAATCTAACAGAACATACCGGTACTTCCAAAGCCTGCCCTCCCCCTCTCTCTCAGGAGAAACCTGAAATGAGGCTATGAAGACAGAAGATCTGTGCAAAAAATGTGTACCAAATAATTGGCGCCTGGTGGGGATGAGAACATATAAAAAAAAACAAACAGCTGCCCCCTTTAAAGTGAATGAATCACTGGAACTGTGCAAAATTACAAAATAAAGAATAAGGCGCTATACATGTTGATGTAAAAAACTATCACAAAGAAAACACTGCATCAAACTCAAATGTGCACATAAATGAGAAAATAAGCAAGCATAAAGTCCATAAGTGAATAAATCCCAACACCAAAACGGAATGCTCTGAGATAAAACTTCTACTTCTATCTTCCACCACGAGTGCTCAATATGAAGATGGCCACTCACCAGAGCTGTTTGACCCCCTTTTTACAGGATGGTCAAGAAACACTTTGGGAACCCCAAATTGGTTCCACTAATGGCATGAATCCACTCCACTTTTTTGATACACCACACCAGGCTTTGCACCTTCGGAGTGAGACGTGGAACGCACGCTACCTCCAGGGATCAGTTGACTCACACACACTGTTTACACCTAGTGCCAGGCCAGGCACTATCGCATGTGAGTGTAACTGTTATTATTGCTGCTGTTTTCATTCCATTAAAAATTACTACGCTATGAGACTTTCATCTGTGTCTCCTGTGGAGTCTTATTTTATATTCTAGCTCCTTCCTGAGTGGCCATTGGGGTGGATTCATGCCATTAGTGGAACCAATTTGGGGTTCCCAAAGTGTTTCTCGACCATCCTGTAAAAAGGGGTCAAACAGCTCAGTTACTTCTGTAGCAAAAGCACGTATGTAGCCTCAGCACCAAACAGAGGAAGTCTTGTGGTTGTAAATCTTTACATATTTACCCAGTGAAGTGGCTTCAGGCGATACACAAAAGATGAAACAAAGCCTCCTACATAAGTTATACCTGTTTATCTGCACTCTTCTCTAAATCCGTTCAAAGTCCAGAATTTATAAAGCTGGTCTGAGCTGTCAGAAAAAAAGAGGTTGGAGAGCTTACGTTACACTCTGCAGAGCTCAGTGAGGAGAGCTCTGTGGCCTGATTGGAGGGAAGGGACACACCCCCCTTTCACACAGCACACAAGAACAGAGCTGTGTCTGTCAATCAGCTGGAGGTCCCTCCCCTGTCACCTTTTTACTCTTGGTGTCAGGAAAACTTGTCAGAAGTGATTCATGCTGATAGCAGAGGAACGAAGCAGCAGACTGAAATCACATAGTGCTCTTAATTGAGACAAGTACACACTATAGAGGGATATGCTTTGTTCATATTCCATATCTGAGGTTTACAACCACTTTAACCTAACAGAAGCGTGCTAAGCACTTATAACAATGAGTTGCAGAGAGCGGGACTGGAAAACTGCCTCAGCTCTGAACCAATAACTTTACAGGGAATCCCCTGACCTGAATAGTAGAGTCCTGTGTAAACTGAAACAGAGTTACACCTGACTACAAGACTGTCACAGAGAATACCAATATACACTCACTGGCCACGTTATTAGGTACACCTGTTCAATTGCTTGGTAACACAAATTGCTAATCCGCCAATCACACGGCAGCAACTCAATGCATTTAGGCATCTAGATGTGGTGAAGACGACTTGCTGAAGTTCAAACCGAGCATCAGAATGGGGAAGAAAGGGGATTTAAGTGACTTTGAACATGGCACGGTTGTTGGTGCCAGACGGGCTGGTCTGAGTATTTCAAAAACTGTTGATCTACTGGGATTTGCACGCACAACCTTCTCTCAGGTTTACAGAGAATGATCTGAGAAAGGGAAAATATCCAGTGAGCGGCAGTTGTGTGGATAAGAATTCCTTGTTGATGTCAGAGGTTAGAGGAGAATGGGCATGGGAATGGGAATGGTTTGAGATGATAGAAAGGCAACAGTAACTTAAATACCCACTCGTTACAACCAAGGTATGCAGAACACCATCTCTGAACGCACAATATATAGGTCACTGTACTCCAATGGCCTCCACAGTCACCAGATCTCAACCCAATAGAGCACCTTTGTGATGTGGTGAAACAGGAGATTTGCATCATGGATGTGCAGCCGACAAATCTGCAGCAACTGCGTGATGCCATCATGTCAATATGAACCAAAATCTCTGAGGAATGTTTCCAACACCTTGATGAATCTATGCCACAAAGAATTAAGGCAGTTCTGAAGGCAAAAGGGGATCCAACTCGGTACTAGCAAGGTGTACCTTATAAAGTGACCGGTGAGTGTAGATAATTAACTGGGAACCTGTGCTATTTGGCTAACTGGAGAGCTTTCCAGATCCAGTCAGAATTTATTAATTCCTGTAGATGACTAGGGAACTTCAGGGCTGTCACAGAGGGAGCACCAGTATAAACTGGGAAAACATGTGTGTATTGGCTGACTGGACAAGCTTCCAGGATTTAACATATCTGGCATGAATATACCAGTAGCTGTTGATGGTGGAAAAATCTTTCAATCAGGGAATAGCAGATCTAAAGAAAATACCTCCACTATCCTGAGGACACTAGCAAAAAACTGAAATGTGCCGATTGTGGGCAGGGTTATTCTCTGATGGCCAACAGTTTCTTTGTTGCTAGTGTCTATCATGTGTAGGTGGCAGTATAACCCAAAAGGTTAAAGAATTCCTGTGTCCTTCAACGGATGAAAAAGAAATATATATTTTGTATAGGGACAAAGTATTGATATCCTGTCGGTTTCTCTTAGAGGAAATTTTAAAGGTATGATGTGTGATTTGAAAAGGCATCTTCTGCTTACACAGCTAAACTAGTTCCGCTTTCCCTCCTTACATCACTATTGGTCAATAAAGACTCCCATTGTAGTTATGGATCAAAGCCCTCATTTACACCTTAAAAATGCTTGCAAAACACTTAAAAAACACACATTTATGCGTGCAAGAAAAATAAAAATAAAAATAAAAAAAAGCTTTATACTCCCCTTAAAAGCACTAAGCTCAGGTGGAAAAAAAAGAGGGTAAAGCTCAAAAAGCAGTCAAAGAGGGGGCACATTAACAGTACCGTATATACTCGAGTATAAGTCGAGTTTTTCAGCACATTTTTTTGTGCTGAAAGGGCCCCCCTCGACTTATACTCGAGTCAAGCACTTTTCTGCAGCAAAAAAATTCATTTTCCAAACCGATTTTGGGGCCCCGTATCTCAGGGCCACTTGGTGCTAGGAACCCCAAATTTGGTGTGCAAACCCAGGGGAACTGGTACCACAACATATCCAAAGCTGGAGTTCGGGGCCCCAAAGTCTGCAGAAAAGTGCTTGACATTTTCTGAACCGATTTTTGGGGCCCTGTATCTCAGAGCCACTTGGTGCTAGAAACCCCAGCGTTGGATATTTTATGGTGCTAGTTCCACTGGGTTTGCACACCAAATTTGGAGTTCCTAGCACTAAGTGGCCCCGAGATACGGGGCCCCAAAGTCGGTCAACTGTGTCCATCTGCAACAATGTCATTTCGGGACCCTTTGGGTTTAGAGACCCCAAATTTTGGCTGCAGCTAGGGGGCATCTTGGAACCCTTAACTACCAAGTTTGAAGTTCGGGGGACCTATGGCTGCAAATGAGCACAGTGAGGCTTGCAAATGGGCACAGTGAGGCTGCAAATGGGCATTGTTGGCCTCGACTTCTACTCGGATCGACTTATACTCCAGTATATACGGTAAGTAAAAAAAAAGTAAAGATTTGTATAACAGGGCACCCTGGGTTCAGGACTTCTAGAGCACATCAAGGAACCCTGCATTTCATTTAAAGCAGAACTTCACCCTTCCTGACAAGTTTCCTCTTTTCCATCTGCCCCACCTCCACTCTGATCTGCACATGTATCTGTTTTTTTCTTCATTGTTTACCTTTTTATCAAAATCTATTTCTTCCCGACCCCTCTTCTGTCATTTGCCTAGACAAATTACGTCAGCGCCCCCTGGTGTCTCTTGGGATATATGATGTGGATATTACACCTGTGCAGAACACCGCATCAGGTAGGCAGGGAAACTTTTTTTTTTAGGGGGGTTGGGTAAAGTTCCTCTTACATAAATATCCAAGATTATTCAAAGTCATGAGGTGGCAGTCAACTGATCCAACGTGTTTGGGGTGGAGGAACATTGATTGGGCTGCTTACAAAACCTTTCTATACTGCCCCATATCTCCTGAAATATGCCCTAATGCCCTCCCTCCAGGCAAACCTTCCCTTAAGTTACTCACTGCTATATATGCTCCAACTTGGAGACTCTTAAAAATAGAGAGTTAGAACCACAGTATACAGAGGAACCTTGACGTGGGCACTACGGCTTCCACATATGTTTGCAGATATGTGCATAGAAACTCTTTATTTTTGATGTGAAATGTTAGACAGGGTGAGTTTGGTTTGTTTTCAGGCTAGCTGGTAAGAGTGCAGGAAATTTTTTTGTTTGTGTGCCCCATGCCTTCCTAACCCTGCCTGCCTCCCCCCCGCACTTTTTTTTGTCATTAATTTTGTCATTAATTTTTAATGGTGTGAAAAATCGTTACAAATTATTAGTAAAAGTTAATCACATTCTATTAGACTTGTTCTGTAAGAAGCCTTGCAGCTTATCCAAGCCTTTTCTGGAGTTCTAAACTTGCATACCTTTCTCATCCTGTTCTTTGACGATCAACATCTGCCTTGACACACTCCATTGTAATTAAATTAGGGTGATCAAGTTAACCATCTGGGCATAAATGCTGGGAAAATATTTGTGACACTCATTTTAACTGAAGAAGCAGTTTTGAAGAATAAGTCTGAATATATTAGCAAAAAAGGTCCTTCATTTTTTTATCCCCGTGACAACATGATGAGAAATGAAGGAGGCAGGTGTCACCAAAATAATAGTACAGTACAGAGCATGGCTCTAGCCATAGCAGGCAAAGAATGTTCTTGCAAGCATCACTGTAACTGCACAGTAATTTAACCCAGTAAAAATAGCAAATACTTTTGGATAAACCAAATGCATGTATAGCTTGGAAAGCTCTATAAAGAATATTTACCTTTACCCTTTAAAAAAATGTGCCACAAAAGCAAAGTATTCTGTATAACTAGAGGAACTGACTTTGAGATGCAGAATAGGCAAGGGGCCCCTTTATGCTATGGGGCCCTTTCACACAGTATGCAATTGGTACAGACAATAACAAAAACCTGACAGAGGTTCTAAACCTAACTTGCTGTGCTGAAACAAGCGTTTTGTTGCTGTTTAGTACACACGAGATAGATTTTCTATCAGTTCTTGTCCCTCTGGTCCCCATCCCCAGGATGGAAAGAGTGGAAAGCTGAAAGGATGGTCTAATCATAATGTTTCCCCAAACAAAAAAAAGTTTTGGCTGGAATAGAGCTTTAAATCCTGGGTCACATCCAACCTCCATAGTAGTACAGCTGAACCTTTTCGGATTCGCTGTGGACTCATTTACGGTCCCAGACCCATTATACAACTCAGGAGTCAAAAGTATATTTTCCATCATAGGTGTCTTGTGTAGAAATGCTGCTTTGTGTAGTTACGTAAAACTTTGTTTGAGGGCACTTTGCTTCACTCATGACAACAAGTGTGTTACCTAACTAGAACAGACTGTGCAATAATACAAAGGGAATGCAGTGTAATATAATATAACACCAGAGGAATTAGAGGCTCTTTTGTCAAGAATGCTGGGTAATGACTGCTGACATTTTATAAATAATGAGAAATGACAAGAGTCAAATATTTATTGAATATGACTAAAACTGGCCTGCACGCATAGCAATATTGGCCTGAAATAGCTGATTAAATGAATTATTCATAGGCGCGCCACAAGCTCGGCTGATAAACTCCATGCTCACAGCTTGTGATGTATGAGGTCCTGCGCCCTGCAGGCAGCTGTGTGCCAACACCCTCACAAGTCAAAAGGAGTTCTGCAGGAACAAAGAACCCCAATCTGTCAGAGAGATGCAATTAAATATTTCTCGGGTCCGCAGCTTTTTGGTATTAACTAAACTATGCCTAACACTTAAGGCCCAACTTCTGGACCTAATCAGGATAAGTGAATGTTAGCTGGAAACTGGAAAATGCAAATTTTTCTGTTTGAAGAGCCAAGCAACAAGTATAATCAGTCAGAAAATATTTAAACCACTGTCACCGGGGTACTTTTAAAAGTTTAATTTATTTAAAATTATATATACTCGCCGGACACTTTATTAGGCACACCTGTTCAATTGCTTGGTAACACAAATTGCTAATCAGCCAATCACATGACAGCATAGGAATATTTTACACAGGTATATTTACATAGGTACAACTTATGCAGGAGGATTGTTTCATCTGTGTATCACCTGAGGCCAATCACTTTAGTGGGTATACGTAAAGGTTTATTAACCACTTTAAGTCTTGGAACCCCATATAGACAATGAGGGAAAGATACACAGACTGTGCAAATAGGTTCTGGTGGGATTAAAAATAAATGGGTGTTTCAGGCTCATCTGATAGATTGATCAGCTGAGTATGCCTTGCTGTGTGGTAGAGACATTATAGTGTACAGCCCAAAATCCAAAAAAGTTAGGATGCTGTGTAAAATCTAGATAAAAACAGAATAGTGGTTATAACCCTTAATAAAAAGTATTCTGCGATTTCTGTAAATAAAAAGTCTTCTAGGTCTTCTCTAAATAGTATAAATGAAGGAAATGATGGCCTTTATGTATAAAGGTATTTGCTAAGTGTCAGAAAGGAAAGTGGTCCTCCGTTAGCAGCCAGATACCTGGAATCTGATTGGTTGCTACAGACTCTTAGATGAGGCCAGCTGTTTAAGAGATTAAAGCAAATAGGAAAGAACTACCATACCTAAACCTGGCCAGTCTTTCCTCACACAGTGTGTGCTATGTCTGACAGGTGTCTCCTTCATGTGTAAAGAGTTTTTTTTTTCCTGTAGAGCAGACAGGTGTCATCTGACTGTGTATAGAGCTCTCCAGACCTGTCAGCGTATGTTATCTCAACTGGTAAGAGCTCTCATGTGGGTCCACTCAAACAGCTCTATAAAAATGACAGCTCCATCTAAAAGCAAACAGATATCAGTGCAAGAGTGTTCTCGATCTTTACAGAACAGAGAAGACTTCTCAGTAAACACATGTGACAGATCTGGATGACTTCTGCCTTTCCCACCAAGGTAGAGATTTCCTTTTGTGAAATAATGTGTGCCTCTAAAAATCCAATCCATCATCTCCAGCACAAACAGCGAGGAGGGGCAGATCAAACACCCACACCAATTCTGTGTGAGGCGCGGGATGCCGGCTGGAAAGCTCTCTTTAGAGATCCAGACATACATGAATGAGATGGGAAGTGCTGGCTTTCCACTCCTAGGAAATCCGTGAACAGAGTCCTCTTTACTGCATGGCTACACCATCTCTGATCTGTCCTTCATGGCAAACTCCCCTGTCAGCCTGCAGTATAGGCAAAGACAGAAAGCCCTTCACCAGTGGCGGGACAAGTTCATCCGGTGCCCAGGGCGAAGATGAAAAACTGCGCCCCCCCCCCCTGTGAAAAGCTACAGCGCCTACAGACGATGGGATCTATAATAATGCATCAGTGACAGTGCATTAACCCATTTCCTGCTGCATATTACCAATACCATTGCTAATTAAGCAAATTCTCCTCAGAGACTGCAGACATGATACAAGAGATCAATGCAGTCTCACCAGTGCCCATCATATGCAGCCTACCGCTGTGCCCATCAATGCCGCCTCACTATGCCCATAATTGCAGCCTCAATGTGCCCATAATCGCAGCCTCTCTGTGCCCATAGTTTCAGCCTCTCTCTTTGTTCCCATAATCGCAGCCTCTGTGCCCATAATTGCAGCCTCTTTGCCCATAATCGCAGCCTCTGTGCCCATAATTGCAGCCCCTCTGTGCCCATAATTGCAGCCCCTCTGTGACCATAATCGCAGCCTCTCTGTGACCATGATTTCAGCCTCTCTCTCTGTGACCATAATCGCAGCCTCTGTGCCCATAATCGCAGCCCCTCTGTGACCATAATCGCAGCCCCTCTGTGACCATAATCGCAGCCCCTCTGTGACCATAATCGTAGCCCCTCTGTGACCATAATCGCAGCCCCTCTGTGACCATAATCGCAGCCTCTCTGTGCCCACAATTGCAGCCCCTTTGGGTTCTTCTTTACCTCTCTCACCAAGGCTCTTCTCCCCCGATAGCTCAGTTTGACCGAACGGCCAGCTCTAGGAAGGGTTCTGGTCGTCCCAAACGTCTTCCATTTAAGGATTATGGAGACCACTGTGCTCTTAGGAACCTTAAGTGCAGCAGAAATTGTTTTGTAACCTTGACCAGATCTGTGCCTTGCCACAATTCTGTCTCTGAGCTCTTCAGGCAGTTCCCTTGACCTCATGATTCTCATTTGCTCTGACATGCACTGTGAGCTGTAAGGTCTTATATAGACAGGTGTGTGGCTTTCCTAATCAAGTCCAATCAGTATAATCAAACACAGCTGGACTCAAATGAAGGTGTAGAACCATCTCAAGGATGATCAGAAGAAATGAACAGCACCTGAGTTAAATATATGAGTGTCACAGCAAAGGGTCTGAATACTTAGGACCATGTGATATTTCAGTTTTTCTTTTTTAATAAATCTGCAAAAATGTCAACAATTCTGTGTTTTTCTGTCAATATGGGGTGCTGTGTACATTAATGAGGAAAAAAATGAACTTAAATGATTTTAGCAAATGGCTGCAATATAACAAAGAGTAAAAAATTTAATGGGGTCTGAATACTTTCCGTCCCTACTGTACATTGTGGCTTCTTAAATAGGCTTCACAACATTCTTAAAAGTTTTTTTTTTTTTTGTTCTCGCTACCATAGGGAAAAGTTCAAATCCCATTAGTTTATTCATCCAAATCCAATTGTAATCAAACAGAAAAAGCTGTTGTATGCAAAAACCTTCCAAAATTAAATAATACATATGGGCTCAAAAACCAGAAAGGCTTAATATTTGCACACAGGATGATGATAAATATCAAAAAGACATAAACTAGAGCACTTATGTTTCCCTCTGTAGACTCGCAGAATATAAAAACATTTAAAATAACAGCTCCACGTGAGACTAGCATCTAGAGAAAGAGAGCAACAAATCAAATCCAAAGCAAAACAGTCCAAAACCATAAAAGGAATTTTATCATAGTCTTCATTCATAAACGGTACATTTAAAGTTGAAATTTCAGCTCACTTCTCAGTTTTTATAGAACCAAAGCAGTTACCATGTTATATAATGATGACTTCTCTCCGAAAACAGTCATTAGTTTATTTTTTGTCTGTGGCCCATTAGTGAGATTTCCATTCACTTCTTGTCCATCAATGATGAGCACAGGCATGTACGGACCTAGTTCGAACCCACCTCAGCTGTCTTGCCAGGAAGCGGTCACTGAACACCGCCATTCATAGGCATTCACCCCACACCTGCATATATACACTATATTACCAAAAGTATTGGGCCGCCTGCCTTTACACGCACATGAACTTTATCCTTTAACCCCCATAATCGCTCATCCATGTCTTTATAGACCTTGCTTTGTGCACTGGTGCACAGTCATGTTGGAACAGGAAGGGGCCATCCCCAAACTGTTCCCACAAAGTTGGGAGCATGAAATTGTCCAAAATGACTTGGTATGCTGACACCTTAAGAGTTCCCTTTACTGTAAAAAAGGGGCCAAGCCCAACCCCTGAAAGACAACCCCACACCATAATCCCCCTCCACCAAATGATTTGGACCAGTGCACAAAGCAAGGTCCATAAAGACATAGATGGGTGAGTTTGGGGTGGAGGAACTTGACTGGTCTGCACAAAGTCCTGACCTCAACCTGACAGAACACCTTTGGGATGCATTCGAGCGGAGGCTGCGAGCCAGGCCTTCTCATCCACATCAGTGCCTGACCTCACAAATGCGCTTCTGGAAGAATGGTCAAACATTCCCATACAGACACTCCTAAACCTTGTGGACAGCCTTCCCAGAAGAGTTGAAGCTGTTATAGCTGCAAAGGGTGGGCAAACTCAATATTAAACCCTACAGACCAAGACTGGGATGCCATTAACGTTCATGTGTGTGTAAAGGCAGGCGTCCCAATACTTTTGGTAATTTAGTGTATATACACACCCTTTGTATACAAGCAGCTGCGGGGATACCTTGGCTGCTTATGATTGGCAGCATGAAGTGAGAGCCTCCTGGCAGGATAACTGAGGCATGTTTAAAAAAGGATCTGAATGATGGTTTTAATATCTAATAGTAGCACCGATGATAAGGGTATTTTTGTTTTGATACATTATGCATAATGTTAGGTTTTGCACTGAATGATGTACGCATGTGAGAGGGGGTAGGTAGGGGGACCCCCCCTCCCCCCCTTTTTTTTTTTGTTGTCTCGATTTGTATATAGAAACGCATAGGTTTTGGTTATAATTTTGAGCACTAACATTGGTCCAAAGTAAGATGTAATAGTTTGTTTTTGTATAGGGATAAGCACTGTACTAAATATTACGCGTTAGACGCTAGGGTATTGGGGGAGGTGGAGGTTTCCCCCCCCCTCCCTTTTTTTTTTTTTTTTCTCTTCCCCCCCCCCCCCCCTTTATTTAGGTATGGCTTATTTAGGCCATTAAGATAGTATGTATATTCTTAAACATGGTATAGAGTGACATAGATATGATATGATGAAGGTTATTATCCTCTATGAAAGTTTGTTCTCCCCCGTAACCATCGGAACCAACCAGACAAGGGGAAATGTAATGAATTAAAAAGGTTTATAATACACAAAAAATTCAGCGTGTAGCCACCGACTGGTGGGCGGTAATTCGAGGGTACGCGCCGCTCTCCCTAGTATAGGGAACTTACGTTAAAGTAAGATAGACTGTTTATAGTCAATTAGGTACGAATTGGTGTGTGTGTGGTGGGTGGGGGTGGGTAGGATAGTTCTTTGGGGGGTTAATTTTTGTCTTTTTTTTTTCCCTTGTTGGTCCATTTCCCGTAAGCCTTGATTAGTAATGAATATATGTTCCTACAATATTAGGGGTCTCAACTCGACATCAAAAAGATCACAGGTGCTATATTCCCTTCACAAACAGAAGGTGGGGATTATCTTCTTTCAGGAGACGCATTTCCGGTCGGATCATATTCCTAACCTACGAAATAAATATTACACCACTTGGTTCCATGATTCCTATGGGTATTCTAAATCGAGAGGGGTATCTATCGCAATCCATAGAACAATTCCAATTCAAGTGCTAGAGGAATGGCGCAATAGGGATGGAAGAGCAATACTACTTAAGCTTAATATATATGGCCAAAAATACACCTTGATAAACATATATCTACCTAACCAAAGCCAGATCAAAGTAGGCTTACAATTGATTAATCAACTTTTGGATAAAGCAGAAGGTATAATAATAGTCGGGGGTGATTTCAACTTCGTTATGGATGGCGGGATTGACACCACAGCACCAACGATAGTGCAGTGTAGTAAAGACAAGAGGAAATTTAAGGATTTATTGGCTAAACGTCAATTGGTGGATATCAGGCGGTTACTGCACCCAACTGAGAAGAACTTCACATTTTACTCTAAGGTGCATGGATCATATCACCGTATAGATTTTTTCTTAATAAATCAGACAGGGATAAATGCCATCCTCGCGGCAGAAATAGGCAACTCAATATGGTCCGATCACGCACCCGTGTTTCTAAAAGTAGGCCTACATGTGGGGGAGAACAGTAGGGGTAACTGGCGTCTTAACGATAATTTACTTTATGACGAGATGTGTGTATTAGAAATAAGAAAAGCAATAACGGACTTTGCTGCTGATCATATTGGAGATATTACATCACTGCCTACACAATGGGAAGCATTGAAATGTGTGCTACGAGGCTTATTTATAAAACATGGGTCTAGATTGAAAAAACAGAAAAGCTGTAGAATTACTCAATTATTTAAAGAAATAGAGACGGCAGAAACACAACATAAACAAAGCCTAATGAGGGAAACACTATTGATAGTAACAGAATTAAAGGCAGAATTGCAAATATTATTGAATGAAAAGACGCTGTATGTTAGAGATAAAAATTGAGCCCTATTTTATCAGCAGGGCAACAAGCCAGGTAAACTACTGGCAAGGGCCCTAAAAAACAGAAGCAGCACACTACCCATTGCCAAGATAAAGTCAGCTGATGGAGACATGAGATATGATCCAAAAGGGATTCTAAAAGAATTTCAAATATTTTTTACAGAGCTGTATAATATTCCTAATGGGAAGATGTATGGCAACCCTGAGATGGCCCAGCAAAAAATACAACAGTACATTAAGGAAACCGCAATCCCGACTTTAACATCCTCAGAGTCAAGCCAGCTTGAGTGTGATTTCTCTATGGAAGAAATACAAAGAGTAATTGACTCATTAGTACCTGGGAAAAGCCCAGGACCGGACGGATTCACCCCTAGGTTCTATAAGACATTCAAAACGGAACTTATGCCTATAATGAAACAGACGTTTAACGCAGTTTCCACGGCAGTACCTTTTGGTTCTCAGAGTATGCAGGCTTATATCACCCTCGTACCAAAAATGGATAAAGACCATACCCTATGTGGGAATTATAGGCCGATATCTCTGACAAACCTTGATCTCAGAATATACTCCAAAATCATCGCCAATAGACTTACCCCTATAATACCTCGTTATATCCATCTGGACCAGGTGGGATTCGTTAAAGGAAGAGAAGCCAGGGACAATACCCTGAAAACGCTTACTCTATTGGAATATGTACAGAGAGGCTCCATCCCATCCTGCTTGTTAGCAATAGACGCTGAAAAAGCTTTTGACAGGGTGGGATGGAGCTTCCTCAAAGAGACCCTTATACAGTGGGGGCTTGGAACTGTAATGATAGACAAGATAATGACCTTGTATCAACATCCAACGGCCAAGATTCGGGTGAATAGTAACCTGTCCGGAGAAATAATAATAGCAAATGGAACCAGACAAGGCTGCCCACATTCCCCAATACTATATATATTAATTATGGAACACTTATTAAATGCAATTAGGGCGAATAAAGATATACAAGGTATAAGAGTGGGGGATACAGAATACAAGCTGTCTGTCTATGCAGACGACATCTTGATGTATGTCACAAACCCGTTGATAACACTACCAAACCTGATAAGGGAATTTAATCGTTTTGGCATCTTGAGTAATTTTAAAGTCAACTATAATAAATCTGAGGCAATGAATATCAATATGTCTAGAAATATGGTGGAATTGCTCAGGAAGGACTTCCCCTTCAGATGGCAGGAAAATGCTATTAAATACCTGGGCACTTATATCCCTACGGATTTAAAGAAATTAGAAGAGTATAACTATGTCCCGATGTTGCAAAAAATAACAAAAACTCTCCAGCAATATAACAGGGGTACCTTCTCATGGTTGGGTAGGGTAAACGTCATAAAAATGGACATACTCCCAAAAATACTGTATATATTACAAACGATCCCTGTGTTTCCTGCATTGGGTTTTTTGAAAAAGGTTTCCAGGATTATTGGACAATTTGTATGGGCAGGTAAGACCCCCAGAATTAGTAGAAAAGTGCTAAATAAGACCAAAGCAAATGGGGGCCTATCCCTCCCTGACATAGCAGTATATCTTAAGGTGGTAATGGTCACTAGGCTAGTTGACTGGTTCCATAATAGGAACAAAAAACAGTGGGTGGGACTGGAGGAAGAGATTACAGGGGTGAAACTGAAATCTCTGCCATGGATCAAAAGGACATATAGCTCACCGTATGGCTATACACCCTTCTTAATGACCTCAACAATGAAAGCGTGGGACATTCTGATTAAAAAGGGGCGTGTCTCCACCTTTAGAGGACCCATGACCCCTCTCTTCGACAACCCAGAATTCCCGCTTTCACTCGGGGTAAAATCATTCCTTAAGTGGTACAGTCATGAGGATACAAGGGTAATAGAAACACTGGTGGGAAATAAGGTTCTTCCTCTAGAGTCCATGGGGGAGGAACATAGAAAAGATTGGTTGCAGTATGGCTTATTCCAAAAGTATGTTATATCCCTGTTAAAAGAAGCAGAAATAACCAGACCTCTAACGGCGCTAGAAGAAATCTTTATTCAAGCTGAAAGACCCTCGCACGTGCTATCGAAAGTATATAAAATCTTAATTGAGGACGGCCAGAAGTTGGAGTTACCATATATTAAGAAGTGGGAAGAGGAACTGGGGATGGAGATCCCCAGGAAGGAATGGGAAAAAGCCTTAGCAGTCACGCACAAACTCTTTGTTTCAACTAAACATCAAGAAAGAAACTATAAGATCTTAGCTAGATGGTATAAGTGCCCCGTAGACCTCTATAGGATAAGCCCTACGAATAAAGAAGTATGTTGGAGGTGTCAGGAAAGACGTGGTACAATGTCCCATATTTGGTACTATTGCTCTAAAATCCTTCCATTCTGGCAGAAAATTTTCGAAATCTTTAGGGCCACGACAGCGAGGGAAATATATCCAGATATACAAATGGCAGTATTATCCATGATCCCTGGATCAATGAAAAGTATAAAGAAAGGCCCTTTAAAATATTTCCTAACGGCTGCCCGTACGTGTATAGCCAGAGAATGGAAATGTACAGATGCACCCTCCATGGTAGAGTGGGAGTGTGAGATGACGGAGATGCGGACCCTGGAAGAAAGAAAGGTGAGAGAGGAAGGATCCAATAAACAGATTAAACGGACAACGGATATTTGGAAGGGGTGGGTAACATATAGCGCCTCGGCAGAATTACTATGTGATCCATAGGAGGCTAGGTACCCTTAGGGATATGGAAATATAAACCCTTTTTTTTTTTTTTTTTTTGTAGGTTAGGTATGAATGGTATAGTATGATTAATTGGATGGGATCGACTGTTAGGATGTTTGATGTTTGAGCATAGGCGATCAGTGATGGATTAGATCATAGTAAATAATCATTATCCATGGTGTATATGTGTTCTTAGTATGATTGTTTTTATTATTGTAGGTGTTGCAATGTTAAAATTGAAAACTGTTTGAATAAATAAAGATATTGGAAAAAAAAAAAAAAAGGATCTGAACACGCCCGAGCTTAAGCCAACAGGAAGTGAGAAGGAATCTCTACACAAGATCATTTTTGTTGTCATTTAAACACATTCGAAGAACTGTTCTCACCTCTTGCTTTGGTTTCGACTACATTTTTTTGGACTTGCCATTATTCTTTTCTCAGTGATATTTGTCACACTCCTTACATGCCCACAGTTCGTGTAGAGTGTGGTATTGAATTGGTGGATGATCCACCATGTAAAGCATAGGAAAATAAGGTCTTCACCAACACACTTGGATATAGTGATAATCTGGTTCTTTATTCACATAAAGCAAAAGGCATCACAGGCCAACGATTCAGGATCTCTTTCAAGGCACATAAAGGGATCATGCAAGATCCCAAAACGTTGGCTCCTGATGCCTGTTGCTTTATTTAAATAAAGGATAGTATAAACAACACGGCTGTGGTTCTAATCCTTCCCTACTTTTTGTGAAACTAAAACAAAATGTTTGGGCATTACATATAATTTCATTAGGTAACCAATTGCAGCATTTATTCCATGAAAGCAACCTACAAAAACCTTGTTTTACAATTTCTTTCTGAACTCTGACAACCACTCAAGGCCTGCACTGACAAATAGAGTTTTAATGCTTAATTCTCTTCTATTCCTGTATCTCACCGCTCCATCTTTAAACCTAACTGAGCATACAGTAAGTCCCCTACATGAACGAGTTCAGTTGCAGGAGCTCATTAATACGTTTAACTTGCAAAGGTCAGTGCTTGCAGACAAAGGCTGGGAGGGCTGATCAGTATGTTCTGGCGGTGCGAGTCCACTTGTCAGAATACAAAGGCACAGCACGGGAGATCGCTGCACCAACATTGCTTGTGTTGGTATGGCGATCTGTTTTTTTCTGTTCAGCCCACTGGGTTGAACGAAAAGGAACTGAGCGTGTGTACCCAAGCTTTATAGGATTGGACACATGTTCGCATTTTTGAAACTTCCCAAGTTAAATGTTCGCAAGTAGGGAACTTCCTGCACTGTGATTCTGCCTGGGCCTGCATCTACAATTATACCAGTGATCTGGGTTGACTCGCATTTTCCCCCTTACTTCATTCTTGGTCTTTCTCCCTGCACTGTGCACAGTTTGTGGACTGTCTTTATGAACTCATGTTTGAATGTCACAATTTTACCACAGTAACAATGGTGGAACATGGCAGCATACTGTGTGTCGGCATGGCTTCTTGTAATTCAACTCGGGTGTTTGCAGTAAGGGGAACTACACCACAGATAGGGAAATGTGCCTGAAAAGCAGCAATATACTGATTATTTTTCCCAGACATACACTTTAAGGTCCTTATTTAGCACTGAATGTGACTCTCAAACATTCACTGTTAGTGAATTGATCACACCCATTTAAAACATATGCACCGAGCAAATTCCCATGCGGTAAATTTTTGTTGAATCTTGGATTCAATGCTTTATAAATATGCCCCTAGGACTTGTTCACACATAGTGCGGTGACAGGTGTTTTTCCGCATTGGATAAGGGCCAGTCACCACTAGGGCACATGGAAAACAATGGTTTTCCATTATCCCTGTTCGCACTGCAGTGCAGCTCAGAGGTGTGGTGCAGTATGCTGCTGTGAAATGCAGACATGTAGCTTTTTAACACAATGCTCAGGAAGGCACCGCATGTCATAACACCGCAAAATACATTCTATTAATGTATTTTTTATTAATGTTAATTAATTAATTTTATTAACATGTGGAGACATGAATGAAGTGTCTCTTTGTGCACTTCAAATAAAGGTTAAAAAAAAAAACACAGAAAAGAAAAGTAAACAGTGTCATGCTGTGAAATGCACATCACACTGTCCCCTCACCGCGGCTCGCTGCTGCTGCCAAAATCGTTCAGCTGCCAGCACATTAAAACAGAGTATTTAGTGTGCGGGCAGTGTAAACGAGCCCTAGGTGTTTATGGATTGCATACAATTTAGGGTTGAAAATGTGTTTATTGTAAATTTCACGAGTTTCACAAAGAACATTAAAATTACATCTGAGTGACAACCAATAACAGACAAGGATAATGAGTCAGCTCAATGGCTATTGCCCATAGCTTGACTCCTATGAGCAAACAAGGTATTACAAGGGGTGTCAACTGTCATCTACTGCGAGGGACCTTCTAAACCAAAGGTTGTCGTCGTTCACGATAAAACTACATAAAAGAATAATGAAGAAAAAAGGAGACCAAATCAAATAAGAGGGAAAAGGGAAGAAGAAAAGTAAGGGCACAGATAGGGTGCAAGGAGAACAATAAGATAGAAAGAGGGGTCATAGGAGAGAGAGAGCTGCTGGAAAGACACTCATGGGAAGAGGTAGATAGAAGATAGAGCGTAAGACACCTAGGGATTGTCACCTCCACCCTCCCTATATTTACGTAAATACAATTTAAAGTGATTGTAAAAGCCGTTTTTAAAAAACAAATATATAAAAATAACAAACATGTTATACTTACCTCCTCTGTGCAGTTGGTTTTGCACAGAGCAGCCCAGATCCTCCTCTTCTCGGGTCCCTCTTTGTTCCTCCTGGCCCCTCCCTCTTATCGAGTGCCCCCACAGTCAGCAGCTTCCCATGGAGGCACTGGAGCCAAGTCACAGCTCCGTGTGTCCATTCAGACAAAGACCCCGCCCCTCTCTCCCATGATCGGCTGACTTTGATTGACAACTGCGGGAGCCAATGGTGCCGCTGCTGTGTCTCAGACAATCAGGAGGGGTGTCCCGGACAGCTCAGACATTCGTGGACATCGCTGGAGAGAGATGGGGCTCAGGTAAGTAATTAGGGAGTGCTGGGGAGGCTGCAACACGCAGAAGGCTTTTTATCTTAATGCATAGAATGCATTAAGATAAAAAACCTTCTGCCTTTACAACTCCTTTAAATGATTATATCCATAGCAGGAAAAGGATTGATGGTCAGGTTTGCTGCCAGATAGTAGTACATATTACAGTTCCATTCGTCTTCCAGCTTATCTCCTGTGCCTTATAATTCTAAAACCTAAAATCTAAAATGTGTTCCGCATTTGTTTGGATTACAGACAATAAAAAAACAGCTCATCGTATCTCTAAGTTTGTTAAACTATGAAGACAACATACCTGTAGAAATGTGAATACTGCAGCTTTTCCCGTCCTCCTCGTCCAAAGAAATGAACTAGTAATGTAGTATTGATATCATCATCGTCTGACAAAGTCTCCTACAAAGAACAACATAACTTTGGCATAAATAATCGTCTAACATGTTATAGGACAGATATTTTCATTCATTAAACATTGTTATAGCTGGGGTCTGCAAGCCATATATTACTGAAAAAGCAAAAACTGTGAAGCGATCAGTGCCTCGATTATCTGTGTAAATGTCCTTCGTCACACTCGTCGGTTACCGGCTCTCCTCTCCTCATGCTGTGGCAACCCGTGAGGAAATGAATGCCGATAACTGGCAAGTGTGTTTACATGTGATCAGCTGTGATTGGACACAGCTGATCACACAGTAAAGGGCAGCTGCGATTGGCCCTTTAACGTGATCTGTGTTTCTGAAGGACACATCCCCAGGGGGTGTGCAGGTGGTGTGGTTTTGGGAGGATGTCCATGAACGCTTTCCCTGAACGAGTGCGCCACACTGCAGCTGTCTTTTGACTGAAGCACAGGTATGAGGTGGTTAATGACCTTTAACACACACACACAAACGCAATATGATACCTAATGTTTGGTAACATATAAAAGATTTTACAGTGAGTAGATACCGAACATGTCATCCTTTACAATTAACAGATGCTGGTGGAATGGTAACAAACTACGGTACATTAAAACAGCCATAGGCAACATCAAATATCTTGTCACTCCGTGTTGCAAATAAAAAAAATATATATATATACAATTCCCGATTACAACGTGTAAATATGATTTATAAATGTATAGATAGTGGCAATAGTGTTCCTCTAAAAAAAAAAAATAGAAAAGATCTACGTCACTGCTGCTGCTTTAACAACATCACAAAATATATCAAAAAGGATGAAATCACAAAGTGCAGTACCATACATATAATCTGAAAAGTGCAAACATACACAGTTCATCTGCAGTTCTGTGATAAAGAAACAAATCAAAAACAAAATACAGGGGGGTCCCCTAGTTACAAACATCCGACTTACAAACGACTCCTACTTACAAACGGAGGGAGACAACAGGAAGTGAGAGGAAATCTACCCCTAGGAAGGGAAATTCACTCCTGTAAGAGCTATTATGGGGAAAAGGTACCTCCACTGATGCTTTATCACCAATCCTTGTTTCCACAACCACCCAAAAATTTTCAAAATCCAATTGTCATTGGGACAGAAAGTGAGGTGAAATCTTCTGAACAGGGGCACAGACAGCAAAACAAATGTTAAAGGGGTGATAACCCTTCCCTATGCTATCCAAAAAGCTCAAAAAATAGTTTTTTTTGGCTGGAGTTACACTTAAAAAACGTACCTGTTCCGACTTACAAACAGATTCAACTTAAGAACAAACCTACAGTCCCTAACTTGTTTGTAACCCGGGGACCTCCTGTAACTTGAAGAAGCTCAAATGCCTGTAAAAGCAGCTTTTTTGAGCTACAGTGTGCATGAGCCCTAGTGCTCCTGCACAGTCTCTCAACAAGCCAGAACACCCCCCCCCCCAGGTTATACTTGAGAACGTTGGATATGACAAAACGTACATCGAGGAATGGCTTTGCGGCAAATAAGAAGTGACCTAAGGCAGGTTCGGCTTGGTGAGACCAGCAGCATTATTTTAACCATTGCGATATGCTTTTATAATGACTCTTTATAAGCAGCATTTTTCATAAAATATATGACCTGGTTTAAACTTACACTTCTAAATTTTTTCTGTGCATCCATTTGGTGAAAAACAGTCTGCAGCGTTTTTTTTTTTTAAATCAACTTTACTGATATAATAGGGGATGAACAACATCCATTGCGATATGAACAGTGACTATTAGAACTCAGATCTCTCCTCTGCCCTTAAAAGCATCTGATTAATCAGAGACTGGTTTGATCAGATGCTTTACAAGCCAGTAATGGCTTGTAAGCAACAAAACGGAAACCACAAGTGGCAAAATTCTCGTTGCTTCCGACTTCATTCATCAAATAGGCGGGGACGGTATGCATGTACCTTCCCTTACTATCTGCAACTGGACACACAGGATGCAACAGTTCCTGGGCTCCCAGATCACACCAGTGAAGTGATCAGACGGCTGTAGAACCACTCAATCACTTTTACAGGAAAGACCATCGCCAGCTGCAAATTTGAATACCAAGATCATGGCCCATCACCAGCTGCAGACATAAGTCTGGTATCACCACTTCTCGATGAGGAGGTATATATTCATACCGTGGTCAGGAAGCTGTTAAAGCGGAAGTCCGGCGACCAATCTTTTTTTTTTAGGTCATTGAGACACTTTGCTAACCCCAAAATAATACTCACAGTTTGGGTGTAATATTTCCGCCTCTGTCTGTTTTCGTACTGAGGAATAACTTAAAAAATGTGATGCTGGCTGTTTCCATCTTGCTTGTGGGCATGTGAAGCCCACAAGCATTGATTTCCTGGATGCGGTGAATGCTGTTCATTCACAGCTTGTTCATGTGCATGATCATTGTTTCCGCACTGAATCTTGGGAAGCCTGACACTAAGCTCCCAGGAGACAGTGCGGCGCCAGGGAAAGGCAATAAACACGCCTACTCCCATGGGAGGAGAGACAGGAAGTGCCACAATAAAGTACAATAAAAAGGTAATTACAGCGATAAAAAAAAAATTTGTGCGGCATTTGAACATCTATGCAATTAACTGAAGGGGGTAAGATTAAGTTAAAAATTTGAGTGGAACCCCGCTTTAACCATACAATTGAAATAATGTTTGTATATCTGTTTAATAAGCTGCCTATTTGCTGTTTTTAGCACTGCCCAGTTCACATCGGAACTACGGAACACCTCCTCCCCATAATATGGAAAGGGGGGGAGTGTTCTGTAGTACCAACACACTTCCTGTCATAGGCTGGCAAAGCTGCTCCTCTCTACATTAGCAAAGAACAATGAGTAAGTGTTGTCATCCTAGGACAGGACAAGGTCACAGGTCAAAATTAAGAGAAACAATAGCTTAAAAATGAAAACTACCATAGCCATCACATATAAGGACTGGTAAGATGTTATTTTTTGTTAGAAGGTTTGGATCCAGGCTGGTCATACATTAGTAGAATATTGTTTGAACGTTCTTACAGACAGTCTGAAGAATCATTTGTTAGCGCATTTGACCTTGTCATCACAGAGTAAACCAATTTTGTCCCTAAAAATTTTGTCAAGTCCTGCTACTTGAATGGAATACCAGTTTTTATTTTCTGCCTAGAACATGTGCTTCACAATATGTACAATTTTACCAAACACAAACCACATTCGCAGTTAGAATTTGGTTCATTCAAGAAAAAAAATTCTGTCTTTCTTTGGTTGATTTGACCCCACCAACAATCAGAAAATGGAACAAATGATAAAAAAAAATATATATATATATTCTAACACGGTTTTACTTGTGTACAGCCAGCATTGGTCTACAGGGAGAGTAGAATTCCTTTGATTTGGTAAATTTAGTGATCTGAGCAGCTCCCGGTTTTAAAATAATATCCTGTTTTTAAATGAGGTCTTTGATTTGTGTTCTGCTCATTTTATGGGGAGAGAGTTTATGTAACTGAACACCTAGTCACACTAGACAGAGCTGCTGATGGGCAGAACATATTACAGTCTGAGGTGAGGTCTGCGGACAGATTGCATGTCAGGCTTCTTAGAGAGCAGAAGAGTCATGGTAAAGGAATGTTAAAGCAGAAGCCTTCCTGAATGACTTCACAGGACTCTGCCGTTTGGAAACAACGACAGGGTCTAAGTGCGTTCTCTCTGCGGATGCATACTTGTGTTTATTCTGCTTGAGTGTAGAAGATGAGTCCATGCAGACACCTTTGTAGTAGAATTTGCACCTTTAAAAAGATTTGGAATAAGTTTAGTGGGCTGGAAATTGTCTGTGACCAAATACAGGCATGAATACTATACATGCTGTACATTGCTCCAGACTCTTCAGCCATAATAAGCAATATGTAATGCTTGAAGTGCACATATGAAGACCATTCGTACAACACTATCCAGCACTTAAAATAGGTCAGTTGAACAAAGACTTCTATTTCAGTAATGGGTGAACACTACTGATAAAGTCACCCAATGGCTTCTGTTTTTTGGTTACTCAAACAGGTGAGTTCTCAGCTTCACCAACCTGCTCCAGCCATTAAATGAGAATCTCTTTCGCACCGCTGGAGCTTTAATTTATATTACAAGTGAAAAGAGACATCCTCTGTCAAAATGGCAGAATTGCAAATCCATGAAGTAGAGAAAGCTCAGGATGGCAGCATAGAAAATAAGCTGCAACTACTTATCAACAAAAAAGTTTTCTACACTATATTACCAAAAGTATTGGGACATCTGCCTTCACATGAACTTTAATGGCATCCCAGTCTTAGTCCGTAGGGTTCAGTATTGAGTTGGCCCATCTTTTGCAGCTATACCAGCTTCAACTCTTCTGGGAAGGCTGTCCACAAGGTTTAGGAGTGTGTCTATGGGAATGTTTGACCATTCTTCTAGAAGCGCATTTGTGAGGTTAGGCACTGATGTGGACGAGAAGGCCCGGCATGCAGTCTCCGCTCTAATTCATCCCACAGTTGTTCTATCGGGTTGTGCAGGCCAGTCAAGTTCCTTCACCCCAAACTCGCTCATCCATGTTTTATGGACCTTGCTTTGTGCACAGTCATGTTGGAACAGAAAGGGGCCGCCCCCAAACTTTTCCCACAAAGTTGGGAGCATGAAATTGTCTTGGTATGCTGATGCCTTAAGAGTTCCTCTCACTGGAATTAAGGGGCCAAGCCCAACCCCTGAAAAGCAAACCTACACTATAATCCCCCCTCCACCAAATGATTTGGACCAGTGCACAAAGCAGGGTCCATAAAGACATGGATGAGCGAGTTTGGGGTGGAGGAATTTGACTGGCCTGCACAGAGTCCTGACCTCAACCCATCTCCTTGCTCCAGTTTGTGTCAAAACTTTTAGAACGCTTAGTTTACAACCGTCTTAGCTACAACCTCCTGGACAACAACCTTCTTGACCCCTTTACAGTCTGGCTTTCGCTTGTTACACTCTACTGAACCTGCCCTACTGAAACTCACTAATGATCTGCTAACTGCTAAAACCAATGGCCACTACTCCATACTCATACTACTCGACCTCTCTGCAGCCTTTGATACTGTTGACCATCCCCTCTTCCTCAAAAAACGCCACTCTTGGCCTTCAAGACTCTGCTCTCTCCTGGCTCTCCTCCTACCTATCACAGCGCTTCTTCAGTGTGACCTATAACTCTGTTTCCTCCTCTCCACTACCTCTTTCTGTAGGGGTACTTCAGGGTTCTTTCCTCAGACCCCTTCTCTTCTCCATTTACACCTCCTCATTTGGTCTGTAATAAACTCCCATGGCTTCCAGTACCACCTCTATGCTGACAACACACAAACCTATCTCTCTACTTCTCACCTCACTCCTTCAGTCTCCTCTTGCATTAGGTACTAGGTGTAATCCTAGACTCTGACCTGTCCTTTCAGCCCCAAATCCAATCGCTATCCAAATCGCCCAAACTTCAAATCTGAAACATCTCCAAAATATGCCCCATTTTAACCGTTGACATCACTAAACAACATATTCACTCATAGTTATTTTTCGCCTTGACTATTGTGACTCCCTCCTCATTGGCCTACCTCTCCTCATGCTATCCCCTCTTATGAATGCCGCTGCCACCTTACCAACTGTTCAGTGTCCACCACTCCTCTATGCCAATCCCTCCACTGGCTTCCCATTGCCCAATGAATAAAATTCGAAACCATAACAATAACGTACAAAGCCATCCCCAATTCTGCCCCCGAGCTACATCACCAATCTTATCTCTAAATATCACCCAAACCGTCCTTTCCGCTCCTCCCAAGACCTTCTGCTCTCTAGCTCCCTTGTCTCCTCCTCACATGCTCGTCTCCAGGACTTCTCCAGAGCCTCTACCATCCTCTGGAACTCACTACCCCAATCTGTCCGGTTATCTCCTACTTTGTTCACTTTTAGGCGATCCCTGAAAACTCATCTCTTCAGGGAGGCCTATCCTGCCTCCAGCTAACAACCGAATCCTCTACTCCCCTCATCAGTTCATCCCTCACAGTCCCTACCTTTTGTTGCACCAGCCCCTCCCTCTTAGACTGTAAGCTCGCAGGAGCAGGGCTCCTCTAACCCTCTTGTTTTGAATTGTACTGTTGGTGTAGTGTTTCCCTATACATTGTAAAGCTCTGCTCAAACTGTTGGCACTATATAAATCCTGTATAATAACACCTTTGGGTTGAATTAGAGCGGAGTCTGCGAGCCAGGCCTTCTCGTCCATATCAATGCCTGACCTCACAAATGCGCTTCTGAAGAATGGTCAAACATTCCCATAGACACACTCCTAAACATTGTGGACAGCTTTCCCAGAAGAGTTGAAGCTGTTATAGCTGCAAAGGGTGGGCCAACTCAACATTGAACCCTACGGTCTAAGACTTGGATGCCATTAAAGTTTATGTGCGTGTAAAAGGCAGGCGTCCCAATACATTTGGTAATATAGTGTATCTAAGGATCGACTTCTGTCGAGTATTTGCAAATGTATACAACAAAAACCTCAGTTTTAAACCCATTTCATAAAACATTTAAATCTGTGTTGGGATAAAGCACATGCATGTGCATTGTGTTAAGAAAGCACATTCATTTAAACGGGCTGCCTACTGCACCATAGCACACCAATAAAATGCATTCACCATACCAATGCAACACACACCACAATGCATGTTGGTGTGTTACTGTTCACAGTTGGGAACTGAGAAACTCACTGAGAATGTGCAGTGGGGGTGCTATTCAGAACGAATGGCACCACAGCACATAACATACAATGTGGTAATGCAATGCAACAAAGTGAATCCAATCTAAATGTTGAAATAATTTAAAGTTGAACTGCAGGAATTAGCCTTAAGAATACCTTGTATTCATTGAAAAAAATAAAAAGACCCTCCTTGGAACGAGATTATCTTGATAAAGCCTGGGCCTTCCAGTCCGACACTTCTAGACAAAGGAAATCTGTACTTGAGGAGGTGAAAACGTAATCTGAACCTTCTTCTTGTAGACCAGGTGGAAAAAACTATTAGGCCCAGGAAATATACCAGGAGTCAGGAAACACGGCTACACAAGCAGCCTGCTCCAAAATATTTTGGCTCGTCAACATTTAGCAGATCTCTACATCTCTAGCAGAGGACCTCTTCTCGAATGTAACTCTCCCCTGCTATCAAACCCTAGAAGTTCACAAAAGACCAGATCGAGATGGGTTCTCAGTCTCCCATTACAAATGTTTCTCAGACTTTTTGGTGCCTCTTTTACACCTTTAACAACATTCGCAACCGGCCTTCTTTTCACCCAGAATCCCTCCTGGCTTTCATCTCTAAGATCCCCAAACCAAACTTACTCTCCTGGTTGAGGGCTCCAAGCGAAAAAAAGATACCCCCTCAGGCTCCTCTCACTTGACACAAGGAAAGTGTTTAATACTGTATCCTGGCCTTACTGTTTTACTAAGTGAGGCTTCAGCCCAAATTTCTCCTTTGGATTTGGATAAACTCTTCTATAACATACGTTAATGTATGCAGGCCTACTCTTCCCCCTTTCTTGTCATGCAAGGCACTAGGGAGGACTGGCCCACTGTCCCCGCTTCTATATACTTTAAGTATTGAGCTACTTGCGCAACTCAGGAATCCCCAAATGTGTCTGGATTAACAGTAGCTGCCTACCACTATAAATTTAGCCTCTTTGCAGATGAAGACATTTTGACTAACAAAGCCATTAGTTTTGCTGTCCAACCTCCACAAAATTCAGATGCAATTTTGGGTCATATTTGGGCTTGCAGGTTAACGCTACAAAATCTAGGGCTTTAAACATTTCCCTTCCTTCTCCCTTATTCCATATCCTCCAACAAATGCTTCAATATCATTGGGAGCATCATAAAATCCCATATCTAAGCATGTACTTGATAATTATTCTACTCTTTCGAGGCCATTATCCCCCTCTCCTTCGCAAACTCAAACTTCTATTACATAACTGGGAAAAAGATAATACATGGAGTTTTGTTTTGATTATGTTTTTTTTGTACTGAGTGCATGTTGGGAAAGTTTTTATTGTTCGGTGAACTTTGAGTTACTCAGTCATCAAAATATGCAGACTTTATATCATTAGTGAATGCTTTCAAGTCAGCCCTTTCTTGGCAGAATGTGGTATTGGTTAAAAAATGGCTGTCTTATCAACACTTTTTTAAGCTTCAAGGTGTAAGAAGAGACATTCATGCCAACAGTAGTTCGGCATTCAGACAGATTTTCTTCTAAGACACATAGTTTATGATTTGTTACTTATGTTAGGCATAGAATGCTCATTAGATAATGCAGTTATGCCTGAGTGGGCTTTCCACCCATAACGTGTGATATGTGCGCTTCTGTTTGAATTGGTAGGCTTTATCTAGACACACACTTTGTAATCTGTGGTACTGTGGCATGTTGACTAGATTGCAGCTATCTTGAGATACCATTTTTGAGTTGATCTCACTTGCAAAGAACGGTTTTTGGGTTTTGATGCGTGCCATATGCCAAGCAAATACATAGTTCACTGTACATTGCACATGCTATCTGCTGCTAATTAGGTGAGCTGCCAGTTATTGCTAGATGATAGGAGTCTGCGCTCCCGTTTCTCAGTGGACGGAGAGCTTGTTCTACTCCTCCACGGCCTGAGAGCCTCCAGTACTGAGAAATGCAAGTGATTTTCAGAGATTCCTTTTAACCTGTATTTGATCTAAAGACCACTATATTAAGCAGTTTAGAACATCATGACTATTCTTCCTTTATGTTTGTAGGAAAAACGCTAATCACATTTCCTGCATATAACATTTGTTGGGTGGTCTTTACCGATTCAATTATATTTAATCACCTTTCCCACTTGCCCTTTGCAGTGTCATTATAGTCCCAATCAACATTTCTCTTGGCTGATCCATCAACAACCATCTTATTTAATACAAAATAAATTATTCCGTGAACCTTTCTATTCAGGCTGTTTTATAAAGCTGCAATAGTAATAATAAACAAGTACCTTTAGGTGCCACCTACCCCCCTAAAATACAGGTGCTCTGATGTACACAGGGATTGAATTACTAAAACTAGAGAATGCAAAATCCAGTGTAGCTTTCAGTTTTATTTTTTATTTTTGTCAAAGCCTAATTGAACAAGGTGAAGTTAGAAGCCAACTGCTCAGTTGCCCTAGATTTTGCACTCTCCAGTTTTAGTAAACAGTGTGACTGTCCTGTACCCCTTGCTCCTGAATTCTTCCATTATCAATTGCTAGGCACAGAAAGTGAGAATGAGCAGACCATCCATCACATTTATGAAGAAAAGTCGATATATGCATATTGGGTTTTTCAGCTGCCCAGGAAGCTTGCATTTTGGTAGTAATGTGCAGGCACTTCAGGGTGCCTATAACCACAAACACCATTCCAAGACTGTTTGCATTAAACACGTCATTCACACAAAAGTGAAGACAACCCAGCACAGACTGCAAAAAGTATAAACCAACATTACTGGTAATGTGCTGTCACAGGGTAGTGTCTGGAAAAACTAGTACTCATCTTTATCAGTTTCTTTGTGTCTGCGATCCTAGGCCCAGAGGTTTAAATGTTTGAAATAAGCCCCACCCATTCCAGGGCTCAACCCCAACCCCCGTCAATCAGCTATTATATTCCAGAGCCTCTATTGCCAACTGAGGCTTTTATTACTTCCCTGGCTCTAACTAATGACCAATCACAATACAATAATATAAAGAGTAGATTGTCCATTTAGGGTGGGTGACAGAATGAATGTCTCAGTACTGGTTACCTATATACCTTTATATTTTAATATTTAGGAGTTTCAGTGGAGTACCTAATAAATTGATTGGCAAAGTAGAAAAAGCTTTATCAAACTGCTCAGTGCTATTCTACTGATAATGGTGATGGCTAGATCCACGATATTCCCAAAAAAATATAACCATTACACTCAAAAATGGATCACATCCTATTTTTTTTTTTTTTTAGTTTATTTCACCTTTTTTTGCAAAGTCATCACATCTCAAGTGAACAATCTTTCCATATAGAGATGTTAGTGGTGTTAATAACTACCAAAAGCGTGTCTAAAACAAATTATATGCACATAATTATTAACAAATTACGTGTACATTGTCAGAATGTGAGGTAAGAGAGATCGTGTAGTAATAAATCTCATCCACATATTCATAAACAGATGTTAAGCACATACAAGGAACCCCTTAAATTCTTCAAACACTGAAACCTAGATCTGAAATGTTAGCACAACATGCAATATTTAGTCAAAAGACAAACCATTTGGAAGAGAACTGCAACTTTTCCAGTGATCTGTAGGTGTCAAATTTTCCATACAGCGCAAAAAAATAACAAAAAAGGAATTTAGTGATGCGAGTGCATTATGCTGGCTTACAACTAATTACACGGATTTGTATACCATCTCCTTACCTGAAACTAGATTTTATTAAATCCCAAAATGCAAAAGGTGGAGCAATGCTCATTCTCGGGTCTGTAGTCTGCCTGGGTATCTTGTTAAAACACACATTTTATGCCATCTTCATTATGGGGACTACCACAGACCTAAACTCGTAATACATACTGTTGTCCAGAGAAAAAGAAAGAGTTTAGGCAGATTCTGTTTCTAGCTCTGCCAGACACAGGAGATCCATCCACACGGAATCTTATGCAAATTTTATGAATGCCCTGTACAGGTGGACCATTTATAAACTGCTTTGATGGCATGAGTGACCGATTGGTGTATATAGATATATTTATGTATATAGTGACAGTGAGAACTGTGAGAATATAGGAAAATGTGATGCAGGATTTACATTTAGGGTAAATGCAACGTTCCAGACTAGTGTTTCTGGGCAGAGAAAGCCCTGTATTTGTCTATCTCCAGATTCTGTAGTTCTGGATCGGAACTTTCAATTCTGTGTCTGGGTTTTGCTAGACGCCTGCAACCTGGCTGAGTACACAGGTGTGCAGGGTCCTTATATACTCAGGCCTGAGGATAGCTCAGAGCTTCCAGTTGGGAGACTGCCCCCAGTGCGGAAGATGAAAGGTCTCGCCCTGGGCTCAGGGGGTCCCAGACAGAATCCAGGAGACAGAAGGTCTTGTTCCAGGAATCAGATCGGCTCCTATGAGGGAGTCCTGAGAACACTAATCCATTGGCCAGAGGTGGGCCGTGCAGCAGGGCGCTGTGACTAAAGTCTAGAGAGCCAAATATCCTGGAGAGCTGGACAACACAGTCAGAGACTGGTAAGAGGTGTAGCGTGGTACTGCAGGTGAAGTTGAGCGAGCTTATGAGACAGGTGGCTTGGCATTTTCCAGTGTTTGTATTCTCCTGAAGCTGGAGAAGATCCCCTGCATAGTAAACTGCATGTTGGATGGTTTTGCTTTCTGCCGTTTTAATAAAAGTGAGCTACCAGGCCCTTAAATATAGTTCCTGTCAGCCGTGGACTCACTGTATAAATGCATCTACCAGGAGAGCTAACTATATATATATATATATATATATATATATATATATATATATATATATATATATATATATATATATATATATATATATATATATATATATATATACATACCGTATATACTCGAGTATAAGTCGAATTTTTCAGCCCTTTTTTTTGGGCTGAAAGTTTCCCTTCGACTTATACTCGAGTCCGCGCTGTCTGTCTGCATGATCAGCGTGTCATGCAGGCAGACGGCGGCCGGCGTGTGCTGATAATGCACGGAGGCTATTCCAGCTTTCAAAAGCCGCGCCTCCTGCTCTTCTGTGATAGGCTGAACAGCTGTCAGTGTACAGCCTATCACGGACATTCTCTCATCCTCGTCCGTGGTATGAGAATGAGAGAATGTCCGTGATAGGCAGTCAGCGGTCAGCCTATCACAGACGAGAAGGAGGCGCGGCTTTTGAACTGTGGAATGGCCGCCGAACAGTATCATCACACGGCCGCTGTCTGAGGATGGAGATCGCCACAGGAAGGCTACACAGGACACAGGTAGGCTGCACATGCACACAGGACACACATGCACCCATGCACACAGGACACACATGACACACATACACACAGGACACACATGACACACATACACACAGGACACACATGCACACAGGACACACATACACACAGGACACACATGCACACAGGACACACATGCACACAGGACACACATGTACAGGACACACATGTACAGGACACACATGTACAGGACACACATGTACAGGACACACATGTACAGGACACACATGTACAGGACACACATGTACAGGACACACATGTACAGGACACACATGTACAGGACACACACACATGTACAGGACACACACACATGTACAGGACACACATACACACATGCACACAGGACACACATACACACAGGACACACATGACACACATACACACAGGACACACATACACACAGGACACACATGTACAGGACACACATGTACAGGACACACATGTACAGGACACACATGTACAGGACACACATGTACAGGACACACACACATGTACAGGACACACACACATGTACAGGACACACACACATGTACAGGACACACACACATGTACAGGACACACATGTACAGGACACACACACATGTACAGGACACACATGTACAGGGTACAGGTAGGCTGCACAGGACACAGGGAGGCAGGCAGCTGCAGATGGACATTATTGACCCTCTGCATTTCTCACCCTCGACTTATACTCGGGTCAATAAGTTTTTCCCAGTTTTTTGTGGTAAATTGGGGGTCTCGACTTATACTCGGGACGACTTATACTCGAGTATATACGGTACATACTGTAAATATCCACACAATTCCAAGGCAGGTGAGTCGCTTTAAGTGGATGTAAAGGCAGGAGGATTTTTATCTTAATGTATGCTCTGTGTGCAGCAGCCCCCCTCACACTTACCTGAGGTCCCTCTCTGTCCAGCAATGTGCACGAGTGTCTCAGCCATCTGAAATTCTCCCTCCTGATTGGCTGAGATACAGCAGCGGCGCCATAGGCTGCCACTGCTGTCAATCAAAGTCAGCTAGCCAGAGGAGAGCTGGAGGGGGGGGGGCTCTGTGGCTGAATGGTCACAGGGAGCTGTGTCTCGGCTTGGGTGCCCCCATAGCAAACTGCTTGCTGTGGGGGCACTCAGCAGGAGGGAGGGGCCAGGATCACAGAAGAGGGACCCGGAAAGTGGAAGATCTGTGCTGCTCTGTGCAAATCCACTGCAACAGAGCAGGTAAGTATAACAAGCCTTTCACCCACTGTGTCACCGTTGTCCTAACCAATATGACTGTGATGAAGTGTGGTCCAGTGGATTACAAACAAATACATGTGTAACTTCTTTATAAACTAACATTACTGCAATCTGTGGTCCAGTGGATTATCTGTTATGAAAGATATATTCACAGCTTACAGGTTGTGGTCCTGAAGTTTATCTATAATAGTATGTACAGCATTCTTGCTACAATCTTTTTTCCAGTCGATTACAAATTTAAATGTGTACAATTTTTTTTTAATACCATTACAACTCATTGAAACAGTACTTCATTTCCTCTGAAAAGTGATGAAATTAAAAGCAATTGTCTCATGTACTGTATACCTGCATGTCTTTTGTATGTCATAGAACAAAAAGTGTGAAAAGAGATCATATATTGTTTAACCACTTGAGCTCTGGAAGATTTTACCCCCTTCATGACCAGGCCATTTTTTTTGCTATTCGGCACTGCACTACTTTAACTGGTAATTGCACGCTCATTTAAAGCTGTACGCAAACAAAATTTATAACATTATTTTCACACAAATAGAGCTTACTTTTGGTGCCATTTGATCACCACTGGGTATTTCATTTGTTGCAATATAAAAGGGAATACAGCAGAAAATAGCAAAAAAATAATAATTCTACTTTCGGCTATAAAACATATCCAAAAAAAGAGTCTTCATAAATGTAGGCCAAAATGTATTCTGCTACATCTTTGGTAAAAAAAAATCCCAGTAAGTACATATTGATTGGTTTGCGTGGAAGGTATAGGGTCTACAAACTATGGTATAGATGCTGGGATTTTTATTTATTATTTTTTTTTATAATAGCAATGGTGGTGATCAGTGACTTATAGTGGGACTGTGATAGTGTGGCGGGCAATCTGACACTGACACTTTGTGGGAACTGACTAAATGGCAGTGACAATCTCAAGTGACACCAATGCAGTGATCGGTGCTAATAATATACACTGTCACTGTACTAATGACACTGGCTGGGAAAGGGATATCATCTAGGGAAATCAACTGTGTTTACAATTGTCATGTGATCTGCCGTGATTGGTTAGCTGGCCGGTACACTGATCAGTCATCGGCAGTGTCCGGGGGACACAGCCGGTAACCGAGCGGCCCCACGGTCCCGTACAAGGCGCGATTCGGGAGGACATCATATGACATCCACCCCGGATTGACGAATGTGGTTAAATGGAGAAAAATTGGCACTCTGTTGCTTGGTATCAACATAGACCAGAGAAAGCAAAGGTTTAGGAGTCAACAGGAGTGTAGTCAATCTCCCTAGACATGGCTGCAACAAGAAAATCAACCCCAGATTGAATAGTAGGAAAATATGAATGGTAGTTTAAAAACCAGGGAAAACTTCCAAAGTGATATAAGCTGAACTTCAAGAACAAGGTGCATCAGTGTCTGATCACACCATCTGTTAATTTTAAGGCCACTGTTGCTCAAAAAGTAAGAAGAAACAGGAGGACTCCACTGTTAAAATAAAACATTAAAAAAGCAAAACTAAAATTTGCTAAAATGTATATTGACAAGCCACAAAGCTTCTGGGGGGTTGTCCTATGGACAACTGAGAGAAAATTGCAGCTTTTTGGCAAGTCACTTTAGCTCTTCACACAATAAAAAAAAAAATATTTTACAGGAAAGAACACCGTACCTATTGTGAAACATGGAGGCGGCTTTTATATGTTTTGGAGCTGCCTTGCTGCATCTAGCAAGAGGTGCCCTGAATCTGTGCACAGTAAAATCTCAAGACTATCAAAGAATGCTAAAGCAAAATATACTGCCCAGTATCAGGAAGCTCTTTCTCAGTTGTGAGTCATGGGTCCTCCAACTGGATAATAATTGAACACACACAGCTAAAAGCACAGAATAATTGAAAGAATAAAACAATGGGCTATTCAGAAGTGGCCTACTATAAGCCCTCATCTGACTCCTATTGGACATTTATGGAAAGAGCTGATACCCAGACAGCCCCTAAGAATCCATGAAGAGTGGGCTAAACTACTAGTTGGAAGGTGCAAAAGTCTAATTGAGAGCTACAGAAATCTATGTAAGCAAAGTCTGTTTTTTGGGTCATTGTGGGTTCCTCTTTTTTCATAAAAAGTTTCCAACAAATGAGTCAATGCCTGTAAGTGAATAGTATACAGTATATAGGGATGGCGAGAACTGGTCTTCCGTGGATATATTGTTATAAAAGGATTATGATGATTGTGTCGAATACACAATGATGAACGACAATCACTTTGTTCAATTCCAAGTTATTTCAGAAAAAAATGTCTGAAAGTGTATCTAAAACCCAGGACAAACGTGTATTATATTGCAGCTTACCAATCATTAGATGTGATGGATATTATAGTTTTTTCTTATTCAAGCTTTTTTATCTGGTGATCACGAGAATCGCATTCCACACTTATACCTCCCTATATCTATGAAGAGATTCATGGCTGCCACCCAGGCTGGATCGCAAACATGTCATCTTTTGTTCTATTACATGAAGGTGGGGAGAGCAGTCAATTACAGAAGGAAGATAACATTGTTTTTGCTTTCAGTTCATTTATTTCAAATGACTTGACAAGGGTACTGCATTCCTGGCAAGATAAACAAGTATTTTCTCTACTTACTGCGGGTGTTCTGACGAGAAAAGTCCCCCCATTGGATAGTGTCCGCCCTGTACTGCGCAGTGCTTGCGCAGTACGGAGGACAAAGGATACGCCAAAAGTTTCCGAACATGAACAGCTGTTCATCAGCTGTACACAGCGCATACACAATTAATAGTACATTCTTTCACATGCTCCCGCGCGCTCCCGGTGCTCGTGGGAGTGGATTTCTCAAATGGGCGGATCTTTGCAGGGCGTGTTTACACAACTGAAGGGTGGGTTTAGCAATGTTGATGGGCGGGTTAAACTCCTTCAGTTGTGTAATCAGCTCTGCCCATTCTATAGGCACACCGCCCCTTGCAGAGTTGTATGTGCATCGGGAGCGTGTGACAGAATGTACTATTAATTGGGCAGGCGCTGTGTAGATCTCATGAACAGCTGTTCATGTTCGGAGACTTTCCGCGTCTCCTTTGTCCTCCGTACTGTGCAAGCGCTACGCCTGCGCAGTACAGGGCGGACACTATCCGATGGGGGACATTTCTCAACAGGACACCGGCGTAGGCAACCTCGGAACTCCAGCTGTGGTGAAACTACAAACCCCATCATGCCTGCGATTGTCAGGGCCTTGCAATGTCACATGGGACTTGTAGTTTCACTACAGCTGGGGGGGCTGAGGTTGCCTACCCCTGACTTACTGAAACGTTCTTAGCCTGACAAAAAAGAAAACAAATGCGGCCACCCATTTGGTAACACTGCAATATATTACATTTTTGTTCTTGGGTTTAGTTATCCTTTAAGAGACGTGTATTACACTTAGCTTTGTGTTGGGCCACACATAAAATCTTTACTGTTGGTACCCTTCTCCTATCCTATCACTGGTTGTCAAGGAGGCTGCTGGCTTCCTTCAATTAACAAGTTCCTAGCAACCAATGACACAGTGGGCAGAGACTGATAGGGAACTAGGACATTAGATTCCCAATCAGGTTCCATAGTCAATAGTAGGGGAACTATTGTCTCTGAATTACCATCAGGCTTTGCGCACCCTTCTACAAAACTCCTTGGCTGCTGAGCTGTCTGTGTGATATAAATACATACAAAACAGCGCTCGCAAATGTGTCTGTGTGATATAGTAATCTATAGACCCAAAAAAAACCTTGTTGCAGCTGCAGAATGAAAGTACTGTACTTTAGTGATATATAACCAGGTAGACTGCGCTAGCAACTTGCTAAAAATAAACCATAACAAAACAAAGCATAAATACACTATAAGAGAAATAGTGAGTATAAAAGAATATATGTAAAAAGACAGAACATACACCTTGCACAACACACCTAGTGCTGAGTGGAGACGTGCACGAATGTACTAACAAAATAAAATACCTTCAATGTGATAAAAAATCAAAAATGTACATGGTATACAAGTGCAACTATGAAATGATATAAATACAGTTATCGCTAGACTGATACAAAAATGAGATATGAATATATGTGCTCTCAAGGATTCGCAATCACAAATGACAATGAAGCGAGCATCTGAAAAAATGCCAAGTGGGATAGTGAAAAAACAAAAATGTCAGCAATACCAAAATTGCAAACTAAAAAGTATCTATTGGTTTAAAACTCCTCCATAGGAGAAACAATTAGCAGACATCCAGCTTATTCATCCATATGATCAAACAGGGCAGACGGTATATTGATGTTAAAGATGGTTGGAAGGAACCTTTTGAGGACCACAAGACTCGCGTTCCACCAAAAGAAAAGGAAAAGCATATAGTGTAAAACCTTAAGATACCATAGGGTCACCTGCGCATATGTGCGCTACTCACGGGACCGGTATGCAGAGCAGGCATTCAGATACTTGGTCGGTTCGCCGCTGGCCGGCGTGCGTTCCACCAACTCCAGGAAGTGATGTCACTGGTAACTAGTTTGGCAAACGTAGACAGGATGTTGCGTCGATGCGTTTCGCCCCTCCCCCAGGGCGTTATCAAAGTCTTTGATAACGCCCTGGGCGAGGGGCGAAACGCGTCGACGCAACATCCTGTCTACGTTTGCCAAACTAGTTACCAGTGACATCACTTCCTGGAGTTGGTGGAACGCACGCCGGCCAGCGGCGAACCGACCAAGTATCTGAATGCCTGCTCTGCATACCGGTCCCGTGAGTAGCGCACATATGCGCAGGTGACCCTATGGTATCTTAAGGTTTTACACTATATGCTTTTCCTTTTCTTTTGGTGGAACGCGAGTCTTGTGGTCCTCAAAAGGTTCCTTCCAACCATCTTTAACATCAATATACCGTCTGCCTTGTTTGATCATATGGATGAATAAGCTGGAAGTCTGCTAATTGTTTCTCCTATGGAGGAGTTTTAAACCAATAGATACTTATTAGTTTGCAATTTTGGTATTGCTGACATTTTTGTTTTTTCACTATCCCACTTGGCATTTTTTCAGAGGCTCGCTTCATTGTCATTTGTGATTGCGAATCCTTGAGAGCACATATATTCATATCTCATTTTTGTATCAGTCTAGCGATAACTGTATTTATATCATTTCATAGTTGCACTTGTATACCATGTACATTTTTGATTTTTTATCACATTGAAGGTATTTTATTTTGTTAGTACATTCGTGCACGTCTCCACTCAGCACTAGGTGTGTTGTGCAAGGTGTATGTTCAGTCTTTTTACATATATTCTTTTATACTCACTATTTCTCTTATAGTGTACTTATGCTTTGGTTTGTTATGGTTTATTTTTATCAAGTTGCTAGCGCAGTCTACCTGGTTATATGTCTGTGTGATAGTTGCTGCAGCAGGGTCTTGTCCCTGATAGTTGCAGTGGCAAAGCTAATATCCCGAGGACCCACTGGTCTCAATGCACCTCCACACATGAAATGTCAGTGCTTGCCCCAAATTCATGTATCCGTTTCCAACAGGTACATGCAATGAGGCATTTTTCATGTACAGGCAGTCCCCAAGTTGCAAACATCTGACTTGCATACAACTCATTCTTACAAATGGAGCGAGACAACAGGAAGTGAGAAGAAATCTACCCCTAAGAACGGAAATTCACTCCTGTAAGAGTTACCCTAGGAAAAAGGTGTCTCGAATGAAGCTTTATCACCAATCCTTGTTTCCACAACAACCAAAAATTTTCAAAATCCAATTGTCACAGGGACAGAAAGTGAGGTAAAATTGTCTTAACAGGGGCACAGACAGCAAACAAACCTTGCAGGGGTGTTACCCCTTCGCTATTCTATCCAAAAAAACGAAAACAAATATTTTTTTAGCTGGAGTTACACTTATAAAATGTGCCTGTTACAACTTACAGACAAATTCAACTTAAGAACAAATCTACAGAACCTATCTTGTTTGTAACCCGGAGACTGACTGTAGAGGTACAATGTAAAGGTAAGGAGTATAAAGTACCCAGATGGTGGTCTTTCTATATCAGCAAGGTCTAACTTATGCAGAAATTTCATGGTGGATAGATTTTCTGAGGCTGTCCAAGCTCTTCTATTAGGAGCACAAACATACCAGCAGTATGAGGAAGGAGTGCGTTAAACCTTGGTAGAGGAATTCAACTTGCTCACTAATCCATCCTTTTTCAACCAGAGTGCCGAGACATCCTGGGGTGCCTTGGCAAAATGCATATAAATTGTCCAGAAAGTGTATACAAGGTCGATCAAGCCAGCCTTTTAGTTACACAAAACCACAAGTTTTCACTGCGCACCATTATAACCCTCTAGCTGCTGGCTTCCTAACAACCAATGATGTCATCGGTTGATAAGGCGGAAGTAGGGCACCTGCACAGCATCGTTTTTGCCCCTCCCCCAATCCATCACCACTAGGGTCACATTAGCTGAGTGGCGGAGATAAACTGAGGAAGAAGAGTAACACTGGAATATTAGTCAGTACCAGTGTGCAAAGGTGTATTTGCTTTAGAAGAATAAATGACCTCTATTGTTGGGTGTCCTATGTGTGTGGAGGTTGCTGCGTACTGGAAAACTTTTAGTTTTGTTTTTTACATTTTAGAATGGGGTGCCTCGAGATTGTGCATCATTCTAAAGGGTGCCTTGGCTGAAAACATGTTGAGAAACACTGCACTAATTCTTAGGTTACTTGTCAAAATGATCAGTAAATTTATGGATTTTAGTAGCTTAAAGGAGAAGTCCAGCCTGAGCTTTTCTATGGATCACAGGAGTACAATTAGTTTTGCACTCCTGTGACCCGTTTTCAGCAGGGAGCGGTCTAAAGTCCTCTCTCAGCTGACGTCACTGGACTCAGTCCAGGCAGCGTGCGTCATCCCGCCTTAGGAAGTCTGAATCCGCCAGCTGGCTGGACTGATGGCAGTCTCAACCTCTCAACGAGCCGCTGAGATGGCCGCTCCCCGTCCCTGCACAGCTGAGCGCTCCAATGAGTGTGGAGGAGCAGAGCAGGAGAGATGCTGACTGACAGGCAGCGTCGCTCCATTTCAGGAGGGGAGAGAACCGAGCCATCAGTGATGTTCGGTGGCTCCATTCTCAGTAAAGAGGCAGCGGGGGACAGATGCAGCTTCGGTCTGATGCTGCATCCACATAGGCAAGTATGAATAGGCAAAAACAAAAAAACCCATACTTCTCTAAGTGCGTATGCAAATCTAAACAATCTTGGTCACTCTCTTCCCACCTTCAGAGCCTCCCTATTGGTAAGTAAATTCATTACATTAAAGAACCAACAGTGAGGCTCGGGACATGAGGGCAAATCTACATTTGCATATAGTTTTATGTTCTTGTCACTGATCTTATCCTTTACTCAAGTATATTTTCATCATATGCCGAGTTTGACTTGCTTCAGTTTGTAACAGGTTTATACTAAGGCTGATTTACTAAAACAGTTGAGAATCATCACTCAAACTGTTTCAATTATCCAAACCTGTGAAAAGCAAATTCCTGTTTTTTTTAATTTTTTTATTTCATTGATCATGACTGGCCATAGGGAACACAACTATAATTTAGTGAGTGAAAATTTTCAACTCATCAAGTAAATCAACCTTATTAAACGAATGCAAGAATGATTCTGATGAATGAAGGAATTATAATAAAAGGTGAAGACTAATGCCGCGTACACACGGTCAGAATTTCCGACAACAAATGTTCGATGTGAGCTTGTTGTCAGAAAATCTGACCATGTGTAGGCTCCATCGGACATTTGTTGTCGGAATTTCCGACAACAAAAATTTGAGAGCTGGTTCTCAAATTTTCCGACAACAAAATCCGTTGTCGGAAATTCCGATCGTGAGTACATAATTCCGACGCACAAAATTCCATGCATGCTCGGAATCAAGCAGAAGAGCCGCACTGGCTATTGAACGTCATTTTTCTCGGCTCGTCGTATGTGTTGTACGTCACCGCATTCTTGACGTTCGGAATTTCCGACAACATTTGTGCGACCGTGTGTATGCAAGACAAGTTTGTGCCAAAATCCGTCGGAAATAAATCCAGGATTTTGTCGGAATGTCCGATAGTGTGTACGCGGCATAATAGTGAATTCCTCTCACCTTAACATGCTGTACCTACGTGAGGATTTTATATATAAAAAAGTGCAACTCATCCTAAATCTCTGAAAGCCTACAGTCACACAACATGTCCGGGACCCAGCTTTTACTCTGTCACCACTTGCATCATAGCATCCTTTGAACCCAACAAAAATACTAGCCAACATAAAGAGACATTTTTGTTTTGGAGAGAAAAGGGGGAGGGTTAGGAGATTTCAACAAAACTATTCTTATGACATCTAAATAGCCCCTGTGTCTCTTATCCTTCTGAAGAGGTAAGATGAAAGATGAGCATTTTTCATGAGACTTAATACTAATGGCTATTTAGCTTTCAGCATATCTTAAGTAACCAAACCCATTAGTTCAGTGCAGGTCTTCATGCTTATTGCATATGTGACATTTCAAATATTTTATAGCCTGGCCTCTTCCAGTAGCAGGGCGGAATTAAGTGCTCACATTTTACATGAGGTTATCGCTTAAACAGTGCTAATACGATAATGCATGCAAACTGTATTGCTTTTCTGAAGTCAACTGACACTCTCTAACCCTTTCCTTGCTAAAGGTGGCTATATTACACCACCAAAGAGCCAAAAGGAGCAAGAAGCCTGCTGCGGCTTGCACGGATTAATTCTGGATAACTTTTTAGAATATAGATCAGGAAGGAGGCAAAGAATTTAAAGTTGTAAGAGCGTGTCTAAGGTATTAAACGTATATTTGTTGATGCAGCTCCATACATGAGTCAAGCTCTTTTGTGTTGTTCGGAAATCTTGGCTGATTAGCAGAACATTCTTGTAATAACACCTCTGAGCTGGGGCACAAGGAAGCCTCTCAGAGCTCTCCAAAACATTGATGGGAAGGAGACACATATAAACAATACATATCGCGGCTTATCTGCAATGACAAAGCCTAGCCCTGCTTTTATAATAAATATGCACTGACTTGTTTGCGAGTCACTTTATCAGCTGGGATTCCAAGGTGGGATTGGCAAGGCGTCAAGTACAATGTTAGAGGGAGTAGCAGACCAGATTTAAACACTACAAAATATAACCATCTTTAAAACAAGAAAGGGAAAGGGGGGAAACGCACAAGAAGGCTGCTGGGAAGGTTGCATATAACCTTAAATGAACGCACATTCCTTCTTAATGTTCTAGTTTATATAGGCAATAAATCATAAAAAACCAAAATGACGATGCAGTCTCTTAAAGTCTTATTGCAGCAGCGCTATGTGTCAAAAAACCTCCTAGACATATTTGAAATCGGAAAACCCAGTAGAAGAGGAGATCTAGGAAAGCTTGAGCAGCTGTGTTCTGCAGGAGTAGGGAGCTTCTTCCACCCAACAAACAATCACCACGTGATGGGGAATTGACCCCAATGGGATTACACTCACCAGAAATTCAGCATACAAAAGCCTTTGTGATATTATCAATAGCAGTTCTCCACCTCCTCTGTACGGCCACCAGATGTCAGTAATACTCTCGGTTAATGCAGCATAACATATGGGAGGAATAAAACATCCAAATAGCGTAATATTGCTAAAAATAATTTTATTTAAGACATCCAAATATATCCCCCCTTATTATGATATGCGTACCAGAGATTAAATAATATAGAGCAATTGTTTTAAAGTGCACTGTGCCTGATACCACGGCTCCCGGGAAGTCCTCCAGAGCATTCGCTGTGTGTAACAAACGACACACTTCCTGATTCCTCTCCGATGCGTGGAACGCACGCATCACTTCCGGTAGATTGCGTTTTGTCACTTCCGGACATCGTCTGAGGGCGTACTCTACCTTGTGAGAGGCCGGTATTTATATAAGTGACTGACTCAATGGCCAATCCGGTGAATTCTGCTGACAAATCACAGCTGCACATAAATCTATATCCAGGGACCTGTCAGCAGTGGGGAACAATTTCAGAAAAAAGCCCCTATCACTCAAAAATTATCTAGACTGCCCAGAGTCAGCCATAACCGGATACTAAAGGAAGATGACCTACATGCATATTACAAGAATATACCTTATATGCGTTTATAAAAATACAAATATCAACAATGTAGATATTATTTCATATAAAACGCTTCTGAAAATATATAATTTCCCCATGAGATATACATATCAGCGTACCAGCTGGTTTATCCTGTTTTATCTATTTATATATATATTTATATATATATATATATATATATGACAGTTACTGTAATACATCCCAAGCGTCATATATTACTTCCATCCTGGGCGACTGCCCTCAGCATTGATATGGGCACTAGGATAAACGTGCACGGAGGATGCAATAAAATGGCACTAAGACTTAAAATAATAATACATAATCCACACAATGCAAACAATATCTGGAGAATATAGACAATATAAAAATCAATCTAAAGCGATCAATATAAAATTTACAATGTGTAGACAATATACATGTCTGCAATATAAAAAGTAATGTAAAATATGATATAAAATTTATGACCTACATAAAATTCAGAAATTCTAAACATAAATTTTGTATTTAAAACATACTATATATAGGATAGCTTTTTGTATGTGACAGAGACACCATAAATTACGCGGAACTGGATGAATCAATTAACCATGATGAAAGTGTACAGATAAATATTGTGTCGAATAAAGTGCTACGTGTCACTGATGAAGCAATTAATATCCAGCTCAATGTTAAGGCCTTTGGGGGAGAGTACATCTACAGAATAAATCCACCGAGTTTCACATTTAGATAATTCTCGGATGCGATTTATGCCCCTCCAATGAGTTTGGAGATGCTCCACCCCCCAAAATTCCAACCCCGTAGGATCCATATTATGTTTCAACTTAAAATGTAGTGAAACATTATGGTCCTTATAACCTATTTTGATATTGTGAATATGCTCAGCGATTCTAACTCGTAGCAATCTCTTGGTGCGGCCTATGTAAATCAGGCTGCAAGGGCATTTTAGAGCATAGACCACATAAGCACTATTGCACGTCATAAACTGTTTAATGTCGAAGGATCGATTGTTAACAGGGGAGATGAAATTATCAATACCTCTAAGGGGTCTAGCAACTTCCCTGCATGCCTTACATTTCCTGCACGCAAAAAAACCCTTTCGATCCCAAAACGTCTGCGGGCGCTTAGCAGGATCAATCACTTTTTTTATCACTCTATCGCCAAAATTCATGGTTTTTCTGTACATAAATTGAGGTGTGGGCGGTAGTACAGTGGTAAGTTTCTTGTCCATTAAAAGAATATGCCAATGCTTTTTAAAGATGTCCTCAACTTCCTTGTACTGAGAATGGAATTGAGAGATAAATCCCCATTCTTTATTGTGGGTATTTTCTTTAATAGATGGCATATCAGAACTCTCTTGATCAGCTTCTTGTAAGCATGCAGCTCTAGGTAGAGCTGCCACTTCTTCCACCACTTTTTTTAGCATATCAGGTTTATACTCCTTGGCTTCAAATCTTTCCGTGAGGATTTTAGATTGGAGAAAGAACTCGGCCTCTTCAGAGCAATTTCTTTTCACCCTCATGATTTGTCCCTTTGGAATATTTCTGAGCCATAGGGGGTGATGGCCACTGGTGATGGGTAAATAACGATTCCTATCAGTTTTTTTGAAGTATACTTTAGTTCCTAATTTATCATTCCGTCGATATACGGTGACATCAAGAAAAGTTAATTGTATCACTATGCCAATTAGAGGTTAATCTTATGCTGTTATTATTATGGTTTAATGTTTGTAAAAACAATTCCAACGAGTCCTGCGGTCCAGCTCAGATGAAGAACAGATCATCTATGAAGCGTTTGTAGAAAATTAATTCTGAACGTTGTTCCTTAAAGATGATTTTATCCTCCCACTCTGCCATGAAAAGATTTGCGATGCTGAACGCAAATTTCGCGCCCATCGACACCCCTCTCTGTTGTGTATAAAATATGCCACCACACCAAAAGTAGTTGTGACTAAGACAGAAATCGAGAGCATTCCTTAAAAAGATCTTTTGATGGTGGGGAAGGTCATCCCTTTGGCATAGAGCCCAGTTGAGTGCCAAGAGAGAATCATCGTGCTGTATAATGGAGTAAAGAGACGCAACGTCTGCTGTAACCAAAAGGACCTGTGATTTACCAGCCAAATTCACATTTTGCAAACAGTTCAGGAAGTTTTTAGTGTCTCTAAGATAAGAACGAGTACTCATGACACTCTTTTGTAGAAAACAATCTAAATACTGGCCCATTCTTGAAGAAACCGACTCAATGCTATTTACAATGGGTCTTGCTGGAGGATTGGTGGGATCTTTATGGATCTTTGGCAGAGTATATAATGTAGGTATATGGCTGCTAGAGGGTAATAAAAATCGCTTTTCTTTCTCGGTTAAAACCCCACTCCTTGATCCCATATCTACCAGAATTTTCAATTGATCCCTGTAGGATTGAGTTGGATCCTTCTCAAGAGGTTTATATGTAAGCTGGTCAGATAACATATCCATAATCTGGCCATGATAAAAATCCTTTGGGAGTATCACCACTCCTCCTCCCTTATCAGCTGGCCTTATGATCTCTTTTCTTTCTTCTAACTTGGTGATGCCCTCACTAATATGTCTCATATTCACCTCTTTATTTGGTTTAAGGTATTCTAAGTCTCGTAAAATCAATCCCTTAAACACCTCAACTTGATGGTTGGGGTTGTTGAGGGGATTGAAAAGAGACTTATTTTTTAGGCCACTGTTAATCACTTCATTGGGCTTTTGAACAGTGACTGTAGTAGAAGAATTGCAACCTATAAAATATTTTTTGATGTTCAACTTTCTGATGTATTTGTGGATGTCAATGAAGACATCAAATTTATTGATAGGTTTAAAATGTGGTCTAAAGAAACCCAAGTTCAAAATATTAATTTCCTTATGCGTTAACTTTACCTCAGAGAGATTAAAAATACCTCCTACTCCGATCCCCTTCTTTTTTTGGATTCTAGATCCTGCCCTACAGCCCCGGTGTTTCCTTTTATTCGAACAGTGTGCTGAGGGCGGTCTTTTTCCTGTTGGGGATGTTTTTCCTTCCAATGGGGGATTTTTTGATGATGATCCCAGGGTTGTGGACCCCTGTATTGAGTTAAGGGTTGTGGGGCCCTGTGTTGGATTGGAATTTGGGAATACGGTGGGGGCCTTCCTCTGCGTAAGGGTGGTCCCCGTCCCTTTCGTTGGAACCCCCTCCTTTTCCCTAAAAAAGGACGGGATTGGGGTTGGTTGGTATAATTTCCCTGATTCGTCTGATATTCCTGTAATGGCTGAAATTTATTGTATACAGGGATATCAAATGTATTTGAGTGATAATGTCCCTTTTGATTATATCCCTTTTGTTTGTCTCTCCTCATCCGCCCTCTTCCTTTTCCACCTCCTCTTTGAATAGGAGTAGAGAACCCAGCAGGGGAATGTATGGTTTCCTCCACATAATCATTATCGTATATATATTGATTAGTGGGTAGAGGGGTGGGGACCGATTGACTCGGTGCCTGTATAGGATCCTGCAATCTGAAAGCGGGTTGATCAATCCGCTCCTTATTCTCCGGCACTTGCTGCCAAGCATATATGCAGTTGGTTTTGAAATCTTCTAAGTCCCTATGATAATTCTTTATTTTCTTTTTTTGCGTATCTGTCTACTTTTTCTAATTTCTTTTGAACTCTAACATTAAAATCAATAATTTGCTGACTATCTTTGATAGGTTCTAATTAGTGACACGTAGCACTTTATTTGACACAATATTACATAGTTACATATAGTTACATAGTTAGTAAGGTTGAATAAAGACACCGGTGCATCCAGTTCAACCTGAGTGAGTGTGTATCTACAATCATCCCTAATATTTATCTGTACACTTTCATCATGGTTAATTGATTCATCCAGTTCCGCGTAATTTATGGTGTCTCTGTCACATACAAAAAGCTATCCTATATATAGTATGTTTTAAATACAAAATGTATGTTTAGAATTTCTGAATTTTATGTAGGTCATAAATTTTATATCATATTTTACATTACTTTTTATATTACAGACATGTATATTGTCTACACATTGTAAATTTTATATTGATCGCTTTAGATTGATTTTTATATTGACTATATTCTCCAGATATTGTTTGCATTATGTGGATTATGTATTATTATTTTAAGTCTTAGTGCCATTTTATTGCATCCTCCATGCACGTTTATCCTAGTGCCCATATCAATGCTGAGGGCAGTCGCCCAGGATGGAAGTAATATATGACGCTTGGGATGTATTACAGTAAACGTCATATATATATAAAAATAGTTAAAACAGGATAAACCAGCTGGTATGGCTGATATGTATATCTCATGGGGAAATTATATATTTTCCGAAGCGTTTTATATGGAATAATATCTACATTGTTGATATTTGTATTTTTATAAACGCATATAAGGTATATTCTTGTAATATGCATGTAGGTCATCTTCCTTTAGTATCCGGTTATGGCTGACTCTGGGCAGTCTAGATAATTTTTGAGTGATAGGGGCTTTTTTCTGTAATTGTTCCCCACTGCTGACAGGTCCCTGGATATAGATTTATGTGCAGCTGTGATTTGTCAGCAGAATTCAACGGATTGGCCATTGGGTCAGTCACTTATATAAATACCGGCCTCTCACAAGGTAGATTACACCCCGAGACGACGTCCGGAAGTGACGAAACGCATCAGAGACGTATTCTACCGGAAGTGATGCGTGCGTTCCACGCACCGGAGAGGAACCAGGAAGTGTGTGGTTTGTTACACACAGCGAACGCTCTGGAGGACTTCCCGGGAGCCGTGGTATCAGGCACAGTGCACTTTAAAGCAATTGCTCAATTTTATTTAATCTCTGGTACGCATATCATAATAACGGGGGATATATTTGGATGTCTTAAATAAAATTATTTTTAGCAATATTACGCTATTTGGATGTTTTATTCCTCCCATATGTTATGCTGCATTAACCGAGAGTATTACTGACATCTGGTGGAGGTGGAGAACTACTATTGGTAATATCACAAAGGCTTTTGTATGCTGAATTTCTGGTGAGTGTAATCCCATTGGGGTCAATTCGCCATCACGTGGTGATTGTTTGTTGGGTGGAAGAAGCTCCCTACTCCTGCAGAACACAGCTGCTCAAGCTTTCCTAGATCTCCTCTTCTACTGGGTTTTCCTATTTCAAATGTATCTAGGAGGTTTTTTGACACATAGCGCTGCTGCAATAAGACATTAAGAGACTTTGCATCGTCATTTTGTTTTTTTATGATTTATTGCCTATATATACATGTTTTTATTATTCAAGTAGCTGCTTTATTTATGTATTCACTTATATACTATATCACATATCGTCGTTGATTTGGTTCCTGGCGCAGAGCTGTGTGTGGTTGGGGCGGTTAAACTTTCACACTCCCTCTAAATGTTCTAGTTTAGCTCATTTACCTGAAATGTGCTCAGTGCCAGCCTTGTTTGGTAAGGTCACTGATCAATATTCCTAGAAGTGTTGGTGGTTACAGAGTCCGGGTGGCTTCAAGGCATCTTGAGGATGTTTTAGATACCCATAGCAAAAACATAAATGCTATGGCTTGCTATAGGCTTGCTACTGAGAAACTAGACTAGAAACAGACCGTCATTTTGAAAACATGACCATTTTGCATCAGGTGGTGCTGGCACATATTTGTCATATAATGTCAATGGCTAACTTCAAGCCACCAATGAGCATAGCATCTTAAGTCTTTTCATAAATATTGTTTTTCTTTCTTTCCACATAGATTTACAAGAGAATGGGGCTTTGGAAATGTGCAGTACTTTTTCAATATAGCAAGGCAAATTAAACAGGTTATATATTTTGTGTTTTAATGTTCTTAGCCCATATAAATCTCCTTTGGCCTCATGCACACTGCTGCTGTTAAACTCATGTTTTTGTCAGTTTAGACGTATTTCTATTACTGCCCTTGAAAAAATGCAGCTCAGCGATTACGAAAAACCAGTGCGTGTGAGGCTTTAAAGTGGTTGTAAACCCTTAAGCCCCGCACACACGGGAAGAATGTCAGGAAACATTTGCCGGTACAAAAAATATAGGCCGATATTCTGCCCTTGTGTAGGTCGGTCTGTCTGACAGAAGCTGGCTGTTTGGCTGACTTCTGTCTGACATGCATGCTGGAAAACCAGCAGCCGACAGACTCCCTATCGGCGCTCTCAGCCAATGGCAGAGATCGCTGATCAGAGTGTTCTGGCGGGGGCCGTCCCCCTGTCAGAACACAACAGCTCAGTGGGGGAGATTGCTGGACTAACCTTGCATGGTTAGTACAGCGTCTCCGACCAGAGTTGATAGTTTTTTCGTGCAAGCAGGGTTGCATGAAAAAAACAAAAAAAAACAAATAGTGTGTACCTGGCTTTACATATACCCAGTGAAGTGACGGGCCTCAAGTGATACACAGAGATGAAACAAATCCTACATAAGTTGTACCAGTTTATTTGCAGTCTTCTCTTCTCTACAGACATTCAAAGTGCAGAATCAAGAAAGTTTGACTTAACTGTCAGAAAAAAAAGGGAGTGGAGAGCTGAAGTCACATGCTGCAGAGCTCAGTGTGGAGAGTTCTGAGAGCTGATTGGAGGGAAGCAACACGCCCCCTTCACATAGAAACAGAGCTGAGGCTGTTAAAGCGTCCACCCAAAAAAAAAAAAAAAACATAAAAATGCTCCTAAAAATCTGAAAAAAAAAATAGAAATTTTTTTTTTTTTTGTTACTTACCAGAAATGGCTGTTGCTAGGGAGATCGTCCTAATTTGCCACTTCCTACTCCGTGGTGATCTTCATTCTTCTCCTCCTCGCGTTGTCTTCTGGGGAATGGGGCACGCTGTGTTCTGGGAACTGTGTGTGTCCCAGAGCACAGCCGGCCATTCACAAAGCGACTCACGCTTGTGCAGTAGGAAATGGGCAGTGAAGCCGCAAGGCTCCACTGCCTGTTTCCCTTAGTTCGAATGGCGGCGCGGGGACCCGACATCGCGGGCACCCTGGACAGGTTAGTGTGCTTATTAAAAGTCAGCAGCTACAGTGTTTGTAGCTACTGACTTTTTTACTGAAAATTTTTTTTTCAGCTGGACCTCCGCTTTAATCAGCTGGAGCTCCCTCCTGTCACCTTTTTTTCTCTTGGTGTCAGGAAAACTTATCATACTGATAGAGGAGTGAAGCAGCAGACATAAATCACACTTAGTGCTCTTAATTGAGACAAGTACACAATATAGAAGGATAGGTTTGTTTATATTTCATGCACATTGCTGTATCGAGATGGGGGCTCAGGTAAGTAAAAGGGGGCTGAGGGGGGAGCTGCACCCAGGTTTTTTTACCTTAATGTACAGAATGCATTAAGGTAAAAAACCTTCTGCCTTTAGAATCTAGTTTATCTTCATCCATCTTACAAACATGAATTAAAAAAGGTAGAGAGTAATAGCAGATAAAGCATATTTGCGTCCATTCGGATATCAATGAGCCTATAAGCTCTCTCACAACTAGAGGTCACCTGATTGCAAAGCTAAAATGAACTTTTTTGTAGCCTACCTTCTCTGTGTTTTTCTGAATGAATTCACGATCCCTGACACAGTACTGAAGGCATGACCCGCTTGGAAATAATTTCATGGCTTTTATGACACTGAATCTAGCAGTTAAGGAGAGCATTCATCTTTTAAAGCTGCAACCCAGCTACATTATACATATTGCTATTACTATTGGCATAATTGGCACACCTGGCATTGTCTGATAGCTCCCAGGCATCTACTGCAAATGAAGATCCTTAGGTGGTTTCGGTGTTACTGTATTAGAGTCTCAGACATCAAAGAAAGGCACAAACTAAAAGTTACTTAACAATAAAGCTAATGCAATAGTCTGATATTTATTTTATGGATAAAAATGAAAACTAATACAAATCAGCTGTCCCTCAGGTTTAGAATACACATGTGCCTCCCAGCAGGCTCTTAGGTCATTCATTACATTACTGTCTCAACACCTGTTGCATTAATAATCTTCATTAGCACAAAGCCAAACACAGGCCTTAATCATACCATTTAATTCAAATGTTTAATTTTATTACGGAACAAAGATTTTTTTTTTTTTTAGTATCCTTGTTTCATATGCTTTCTTCATAAATATCTTCTCATTAAAGTTACCAGTCTCCCACCCAGATATTCTCGATCCAAGATTATGACATTAAAAGAACTCAAAGCAGATGCAGAAGAAATGCAAGTCCAGAGAACTGTTAAATATAAACCGATAATGATTTGCCGTCTGGGTCTGTGCAACAATAGCACACAAAGAATATCCTGTGCACGATCCGTCTTTATTATAAACCGCCCAGTTGGGTGAGAATCTTGGGCGGCAAAAGATTTTCCCTTTCCTTTTTCCTGATTTAAAACGTCTTGACTTTTGCCACATCGACACATCCTAGAAACACCTGTCTATGATCTACGTGGGCCTCCTGAAGGAACCTAGACCTCAGTCTGGAGTGGACTCCAGCCAGAGTCATATAAGGGTAAAATCACATACAACACTGAAAGACAGCCAGAATCTACTCTTGTGTATTGGCTATTTGTTCAGCAAAGAGAAGTGGTGAAAAGTGCAAGCTGGGACCTTTTCCTAGAAACGTGTGCAACAAGGGACAAAACACACAAAAAACATCCTGCAGAAAATGAAGACTGCATACCACTGCTATAAAGACAGGGCGGTGTGTTTTCAGCCCCCCAGACTCTGTACCAGACTACAGATGTTTTAGCACATTTTACTTGGATTACAAAGTTGAGCAAGTAGTTAGATATACAGTTTTACATGCCAAGTGGAATGGCATGGTTTTATGCATGGTCTGTTTTAAAGTGTACCTGTGTCCAGACTATGCATAACAAAAAATTTACATATTTTCAACAGACATTAAAAGCAATTTAAACTAAGCCCTTGCTCGCCTCTGCAGCTATATGCACTGTGGAGAAAATGATCTTCAAATTCACAACAGAGGCACTAAAATCACAACTCCATTTCCCTTTATTTTGCAAGGAAGAATCATTTTGATAGCCTTTTAATGTAAGCAAACACCAGGTATTTCTAAAGCCAGCCATGGATGGATTGAATTTTGGCCGGTTCATTCGATACACCTATGAGCAGGCTGATACTATGCAACTCGATCCATCAATCCGCTTGCGGACAACCAGCATGTCGGATTTTTGGCATGTGATTATTGCCAGCAGCTAGAGCCACTACAAAGGGTGTGGGGAGGGGGAAAAGGAATGGAGCACACGAGTTTTCACCTGTACCAGATCAAAAAAGTCTAATGACTGGTACTGTATCCTGTTGTGTTAGGGTACTGTTGCTGTAACCGTAACAATTGGATATTAATTAGGGAAAAGAGGGGGAGGGGAATAAGCCCATTGGAGGCGGGCCTAATGAAAGAGGTTACTACTAGCAACAGAATATTCCCGGATATTGGTAAAGTAAAAAAAAAACACAACTTTATTCATATATTAACAATAAAATTCACAGTTGAAGTATAAGGGGCAGTGATTTATTGCATGTAACATGTAGCTAGAGCCACTAGCAGTTATCACTGTTCTCCCGGTAGGGACAGCCTTCCGTGCCCTCCCACCAGAAGAACACAATAGCGCTGCTGGAGGGCACGGACTCTGTTGATGGGGGAATCTGGTGATTTTCTTTCCTGCAACCACGGGTTGCATTAATTGCATTAATCTATGGCCTGCTTTAATTTTTAGGGTCAATCTACACTAGGCGGCTGAAAAAGAGCCAGAACCTCTGGCAGAAAAAGCATAAAAAGCTCTCATAGTGGCTTGTATTGCACAGGAGTTTGTGTGCATTCATTGGCATTTTATTGGCTTTTATAAGCATTTTTTCCCCAAAATAATCCCCTCTGCTCATTTTTCACCATAATTAATGTACATGTGAAAAAACGCCAAACGCTCCTAAATGTGTTATGCCGCGTACACACTGTCGGACTTTCCGGCATACTTGGTCCGGCGGACCAGAGTCCGCCGCACAATCCGACCGTGTGTAGGCTCCGGCGGACTTTTTTTCCCCAAAAGTCTGCCGTACCTAGATTTAAAGCATGCTTTAAATCTTAGTCCGCCGGACTCAGTTTCTGATGGAAAGCCCGTTCGTCTGCATGCTGGTCCGACGGACCAGATACGACGCAAGGGCAGAGTACTGCATCTCGCGCTCGCTGCAATAGGAAAAACTAATTTTCCTATTGCGGCAAGTGCGGGGCATCCCAAGCCCTTAGGTCCGGTATGGATCTTAAGGGGAACCCCCTACGCCGAAAAATCGGCGTGGGGCCCCCCCCAAATTCATACCAGACCCCGATCCGAGCACGCAGCCCGGCCGGTCAGGAAAGGGGGTGGGGATGAGCGAGCGCCCCCCCCTCCTGAACCATACCAGGCCGCATGCCCTCAACATGGGGGGGTGGGTGCTTTGGGGGAGGGGGGCCCTGCGGGGCCCCCCCAAAGCACCTTGTCCCCATGTTGATGAGGACAAGGGCCTCTTCCCGACAACCCTGGCCGTTGGTTGTCAGGGTCTGCGGGCGGGGGGCTTATCGGAATTCGGGAGCCCCCTATAATAAGAGGGCCCCCAGATCCCGGACCCCCACCCTATGTGAGTGAGTATGGGGTACATGGTACCCCCACCCATTCACCTAGGGAAAAAGTGTCAATAATAAAACACACTACACAGGTTTTTGAAGTAATTTATTAGACAGCTCCGGGTCTTCTTCCGACTTAGGGGATCCCTCCGGTTCCTCTTCTCCCGGCGTCCGGTTGGTTCTTCTCCGCTCTCTCTGTCCTCTTCTCCCGGTGTTCCAGTTCTTCGGCCGGCTCCTCCGCTGTCTTCATGCCGCTCTCTTGCCAGTGGAGGTCCGGACTTCTGGCCTCTGGGCTTCTTCTCTCTTCTCTTCTTCCCATGTTGACACGACGGTCTCTCTGGCTGGAATGGTCTCTGAGAGCTCCGATGTGACTTATATAGGCGGAGACCCCGCCCCCTTATGCCACCACAGTCCCTGGGCATGCTGGGACTGTGACGGCATAAGGGGGCGTGGTCAACATCAAGCAGCATTTTATGCCCAGTGTGCATGAGGCCTTAAGGCCCGTACACACGATCAGAAAATTGTACGAAAAATACCCAAGCGGTCGTGCGATAATCTGATCATTAGTAAACAACTTTCGAGAGCCGACCACAACAATTCATGCAAAATTATCCGATGGGGCAAGCATGAAAATTTTTCTTGCAAGATACCAGATTGTACGGTTTTCATTTAATCAGTACAGTTGTCATTTGAAACAGGGAAGGTGATTCACCGCTCAGGTAGACTTGCTCCCAGGTGTGTGTTACGTAGATCCTTCAGAATAGGGGAGTCCCAGGTGCTGGCTAAATGCAAATTGAGGCAAGATTTAAAACAAGAGAATCTGGATGCCGCACACTGGATAAAGTTGAAAATTCTTCTTTATTGTAAAATCAGGATCATCAAAGATACAGGACAATCAGGCAGATGTAGCTGATAGCTATGAGTAAGCACTCAAATTAGAGTGCGAAACGCGTCAGCTGTGTCTGTACCATCTGCCTGATTGTCCTGTATCTTTGATGATCCTGATTTTACAATAAAGAAGAATTTTCAACTTTATCCAGTGTGCGGCATCCAGATTCTCTTGTTTTAAAAGTTGTCATTTGAAAATACAATTTCCAAATTTTTATTCTGTCATACAAGAATTTTCGTAACTTTAGTAAACTCTTCAATTTCAATATGAGACTAGCATGCAAAAAAAAAAATGAATGATCACTCTTCCGATAATCTCATGATGTGTACTAGGCATTAGAGTTTCTGTTGTGATTTTTAGTCTAGGTTCACTCTGACTGCGGGAATGAAATCGTGCAAGCTCAGCCGAACTCGCACGACTTCATTCCCGCATGTCAGTCCCGACTTCGGGGGCAATTTCAGAGACATCTGTGCGGGTTTCTGCACAGATGTCAATGAAAATCGCACCCCGAAATCGGCAAAAGTAGTACAGAATCTACTAGGTAAGGATACGGTGCGGCGCTGCAAATTCGGCGTTGCACCGATTCGGACGCTGGAAATTGCCGCCGATTAGGCATGCGATTTGACATATCAAATCGCATCAATGTGAACCAGGGCTTATGGATAAAATTTCTTCAGAGCACGTGCAGCTACAGTAATTAAGTCAGTGATGGCCTTTTTTTAAAACTCTTGTACCACTTATTAAGAGTATGTCAAAAGTCCGAGCACAGGTTCGCTGTAAGGAGAACTAGTTATGAAAGGGTTTATTCTGAACAGTATTTAGTTACTTTTCAATTTGCAGATTGTCCTAGGAAAGATTTATTTTCTCCATTTAGTTTTATGACTTTGTATCTGACACTTTGAACTCAGGCCAACTGCTGCCTGTCCACAGCCTAACCTTGCGCGCTACATGCTCAGCAGCAGAGAGCCAATTTGTAAGGTCAGAAAGCTGCAACTGTAAAAGTTTAGGGGGACCTTTGACATTCTAATTTGCATTTAGCAATGTCAATTTACATACTTTAATAAAGCAAGGTTACTTTGAATCAGTTTTCATGCTAGTGCACCAACCGCATCAAGGGTGTGCTGAGAACGTCCACCCACTATTGCTGCACATGGTGGAATATTTATGACCTTGCCCTAGTGCATTAAACAGGATTAAGCCTAGGTTCACATTGGTCCGATTTGGCATGCGATTTGACATGTCAATTCGGCGGCTATTACCGGCAATAGCATCGTCCGAAACGATGCGATGCCGACTTTGCGGCGCCGCACAGATTCCAAAAAGTAGTTCCTGCACTACTTTTGGGGACTTCGGGTGCAATTGCAATAGACATCTGTGCAGGAACGCGCACAGATGTCTGTCAAATCGCCCCCCCAAGTCAGACTGCATTGCCAGGTTGAAATCGTGCGAGTTCAGTTTATACCTTATTGCCAGTTCCTGATTTGTGGAAGAGGACTTAATTGCATGGAACCCTATCTGTCTACAGTATATAGAACAGCAATAACCATCTGTCCTCATGGGGACAGCACAGTTAAAGTGGCCTATTGAACATATGACTAAAATACAGCTAAAGAGGCTAGGTGCAATCGCTTCCCATTCCATCTTCATAGTTCTGTTTGGATTCCAACACTTTTGTGACACTACACACATTTCAAATATTTTCCTCTTATATGCTACATGCATAAATCTAATTATTATGGCATACGTGTACCTGTGTAGAAGCGGCCTGGAATTCATCTTTTGTGCCCATAATTTTCTGTAACTAAAAAAAGCAAAAGAGTAGTTATTTACTGTTCATTTTACTGTCAGGGTATTCCATACTTATAAAAAGGCATTGCAACTTTTACATGTATGAATTAAATTTACAGTTTTGTAACAATACTGAAATGTCTTCTGTACTTTGCAAATAAAGACAATTTATTTAGGTAATATTGAACCAAACATTATTAAAACTGTATTATATGCTCAAATTACAGTTGTTCTGGTAGATCTGGACTATTTACCAATGCCCAAAGGAAGGGCTCCTATTTTAGCCATGTACCTTGGATTCTCCCAAGAATAGGAACTTTCATCCCTGGACTCCTACTACCACAATCATCTAAAATGCAGTAAAACATGCAGCATTTGTATAGGGCTACAGTGTGAATCACCCCCAACCACTAGATTACATATGTTTGTCTCCACAACTCACTCTAGAATTGAATTGAATTATGGATATGCATGTTTATGCTTACAGTCTAATTTATTAATTCTACCTGGAAATGTTAAAGTAGAACTAAAGGCATTTTTTTCACTTTGGATAGTTTTTGCCATCTGTGTCCCATTAGGATTTCCCTTCACTTACCTGTTCCATAGCCAAAGCCGGAAGTGAGAGGAAATCCCTCCAAAACAAGGCAATACCTGGCTGTCACCAGGGTCATCAAAACTAGTGTCCCCATTGGAATATTTCCCCTCTATTACTGTTCTGATGTTAACCCAAAATGTGAGATTTTCTTTTACTTCCACTTGCATCGATTACAGCAAACATGATAAATAGAGAGTGTGAATCTCCGTAATGGGGGCACAGACGGCAATAAAAACCTGACAAGTGTTCTATACCTTTTACACTCTATCCAAAACTAGAAAAAAGTTTCTCTTTCTCTATCTATACTGTAAAATTGAGGGTGTTTAGCTCAGTGAAAGATGCATTTTCCAGTGAGTTCACGGCAGTCAGTTATCAGGTTTAAGAGCGTGGCAGCCCATTTTTAATAAAAGGAACAAAATAAAAGATTATACACAGGATTACCCACACAGGGGTTCTTCTCCAACAAATGCAACAACTGAGAGGGAGAAATACCAGGCCACCTGGCTCCTAGGTTTACTTTGCCTTGACTTGCAGTTCCTTGCAGAACTGGCCTACTCCTGGCCTTAACAGGGTTCTCCAGCCCCCCAGGGTTTGCCCATTGTCCCCAAAACCTCAGGACTTCCTCCAGACCCCTTGGATTTGCTAGCCGCCTCAGCTCTCCCAGCCTCCCAGACCCTCTTCTGGTCTCCTAGGCCCTTGTAGTTGTCCCAACCTTCCCAGTCCTTCAGACAAGAAGTCCCCCTTCACCAGGGATGTAGTCTCACACAGGGCAGACAGATTTCCTGACAGGGGTCTGTCTTTAAACAGCAGCAAGCTGACACAGGGTTGGCGATCCCGTCCCACCCAAGACTCTTAGGAATCTCCAAACTACAGAGCCTCATCCGGCGATGGCAAAATCTGGAGAAAACTGCTCCTCTCAAAACCTATGCTCTGTAGTCAGAAGACATGCAAATTCGGTGTCCATTTTCAATCCCTTTCCATAGGGACAGAGCCTTGATCTGTCACAATACTTTAAGACATAATATCACTTTTCACACACCTTGGCTCATATGATACAGCAAACAAATCAAGCAATTCTAAAAATATAACCTTTCCGTTCATTTCTCATGTTGTTACATGAAAGTTTGACTAATATCCTCAACTATTCTGCCAGGTTTGCTGACTGTAATGCTGGTTACACACGGGCCAAAAGTGGCCCAGGAACCGGCTGACTTTTGGCCCGTGTGTACAGCACCCTGTCCGACTGAAGCCAGTCTCACAACCGGCTTATGTCAAAGGAACATGCTGGAAAACCAGCATCTGATCAACGTGTTGTACAGGTGGACAGTCCCCCTGTCAGAACACAATTGTTCATCAGGGAGGTCGCTGCACTAACATTGCATGTGTTAGACCAGTGATCTGTACAGTTTTTTCTTTTCGTTCAGCCCGCTGGGTTGAATGAAAAAAAAAATAAACGTATAGTGTGTACCCAGCTTAAAATGGTTGATAATCCACCAATGTATCTTTACATAATCCTCTCTGTTTTTTAATGTAATGGCCCCCTGTGACTGTGCTTTTTATAAATAATGCTGTATATACCTTGTTTACAGAGCCCTAATCTGTGCTCATTGACCCACCGCCTATAACCTCTCTCAGCAAGATAGATGCAGTGGACGGGGCCGGGGATCCCCCGCTGCATCTGTCAGGCCTCGAGAGGAGAGAGAGGCGGGTCAATGAGCACAGATCAGCGCTCTGTAAACTAGGTATATACAGCATTATTTTTATAAAGCACAGTCACAGGGGGCCAAAACATAAAAAAACAAAGGATTATATTAAAAAGAAACAGTAATTTTAACAGCAGGATGGGAGGGGGCGGCGCGGACACGGAGCAGACAGGCAGAGAGAGGAGGGGGGAGAGGATGGAGGAGAGGATATAGGAGACACAGAGGAGGGCTGCGGCTGACGGAGGCACGTACGCTGATAACAGTGTCAGGGCTCAGCAGCCCTGATACATCGGGGTCAGCATACAGGGGGAAGGTAGAAACTAGCAGTATCAGCCAGGTATTACAGGTGATACAGGGGGCCAAATGACACAGCACAAGCACTGTGCTTTATAACATGCTTTAATGGAGCAGGATCTTTATTTTTTATTTTTTGGGATAACAAACACTTTAAGCCATATACAGGCCTCCACAAACACAAGAGTAATTGTATCAAAGAAAGCATCCCCAGCAACCCTCACCCTTTGATGGATACAGTCTCAAATTCCTACAGGGAGGAGCAAACTGCAAGCACATTTCAAGGGATTCCATGGATACCCTCATTAAAACAAATACAAGCTGTCTGCCCATCCTTTCCTTCTCAGCAATGGTTCCACCTGTTTTAAATATACAGCTGCCATCAACAGCTGTTTCTCTGGAATTTCTGAACTGCAGTAATTATGATTTTAAGACTGTTAATACTTAGAATGGCTTTAGTGATATAATATTTACTGTTTACTATGAAAGTGCATTTATTCTTTAAAGTGGGACTCCAAAAGATTAATTTCAGTTTGTGGTTGAACAGGAAATAGTTTGTCAGGTTAGAAATTCAAAACACCCAGAAAAGTTAGGCTGTGGACACCCGATTTAAAGCAGAGAAACATTACGAGTGGAGTTCTGCTTTAATTTTCTTAGAGCGATCTTACAATGTAGAGCAAAAACAAGAAATTATGAAAACAGTCATATTTCCACATAAAAACAGATCACATACCTTCCTGTGTTCATCTCATTCCTCAAATGCCAGCAAGAATAAAAAATTGTCTTGAATTAAAACGTATTAAACACTTGTATTATGCCCCCAGAATTCATTTTCCAGTTTCTATTAAAATGGGGGGTGGATATATTTGAGTTAAATATAGAGCTCCCCCCCCCCCTCATATCTGTAATCCCCATTGCCTCTTTAAAGTACTGTATCTGTACCAGTATCTGCTGGTTATATCTCTTCCACCGTATCGACCATCTGGAGTTACCGTTTCAGGACCCTCTGGATAAATGCCCTGGCTGGGTATCTAGCCCCAAGCTCATCTAGCTTGCCTTGTGGTAACCACACAATTTTTGTGGTGTCGGCACATTTTTTGTGGTGGTGGAACTCGTCACCGATTATAATCTACTTATGCACATTTGTGTTTATGGACCTTATTTAACACCAATGTACTAAAACTTAACAATGAACTACTAACTCCATTACTCATACTCTTAGAGCTTTCTGCTGATTTTGACAATCGGCTACCTACTTCTTCTCAAACTCCAATCCCTTGGCCTCCATGACTCTGCTCTTCCCTGGTTCTCCTGCTACCTAAGTACATCTTCAGTGTCACATACAAATCTATTTCCTCTGCTCCTTTTCCTCTTTTTGCTAGAGCACCCCAAGGCTCTTTCCTTGGGCCCCTCCTATTCTCACTTCACAGCTCTTCCCTGGGCCAGTGGTTAACCTCCCACAGCTTACAATACCACCTCTACACAGTCAACACCCAGATATATCTCTCTACTCCCCAGCTCACCCCTCAATCTCTCTTAACATATCACAAATTTACTGAGGCAAATGAGTATGGATGTCACACCATTTCCTCAAACTCAATTGGGGGATTTTATAAAACTGGTGCACTCAGAACCTGGTGTACCTGTGCATTTTAGCCAATCATTAGCTTCTAACCTCATTTTGTTTAATTGAGCTTTGGCAATAAAATCTGGAAGCAGATTTTGGTTTTGGTGCAGAATTGCACCCGGTTTTACACTCTCCAGCTTTAGTAAATAAACCCCAATCTGTCTAAAACTGAGCTTGTAATATTTCCTCCTTCCCAACACCCCCTTGTGACTTTACCAATTATTGGTCTTTCCACACACGCCAGGGTGATAGGTGTAATCCTAGACTCTGACCTCCTTCGGGTCCCACATCCAATCCAATCACTGGCTAAATCTCACCAGCTTAACCTCTGCAACATTTCCAGAATTCGTCCCTTCTTAATAAATGACACCATAAAACAACTTATTCACTCCCTGGTTATCTCCTGCCTTGACTACTGCAACTACCTCCTTACTATCCTGCCTTTACATAGGCTATCCCCCTTTAGTCCATCATGGCTGCTGCCCCTCTCTGACAATCCCCTCACTGGCTTCTCCTAGCCCAAAATACTAACCACAACATATAAACATATAAAGCCATCCACAACACTATATCACCAGCGGTGGCAACAGCAAAACGTGAACATCCGTTATTCATTAGAGAAGGGGCACTGAAAAAGCCTATTATAGGCATAAAGAGAATAAATAGTAAATCCTATCTAGAAGGCAATTATTTTGTTACTCTTCCTTAAAGGGCCTGTAAACCATTTTTTTTTTTTTTTAAATAACAAACATGTTATACTTACCTCCACTGTGCAGTTCGTTTTGCACAGAGTGGCCCCGGTCCTCCTCTTCTGGGGTCGCTCAGCAGCACTGGTGGCTCCTCCCCGCATCCAGTGTATGTTGGAGAAGGCTCTCCTAAGGTGAACACCTGTGCGGGCGCGCTCCCAAGATCTGCGTCTGTGTCCATTCACACAGAATGCAGGACTCGGCCCCGCCCCCCAGCGCCGCGTCATTGGATTTGATTGACAGCAGCAGGAGCCAATGGTTGCGCTGCTATCAAGCTATCCAATCAGGACACGAGACACCAGCTAGAGCTGGTGTGCTCGTTCCAGGACAGAGGATGACAGCGTTCAGGTAAGTAAAACAGGGGGGCTGTAGCACTACAGAAGGTTTTTCACCTGAATACATAGAATGCATTCAAGTGAAAAACCATGAGGGTTTACAACCCCTTTAAAGGGATCCTGTCAGGATATAAATATGGGAGCAGTCATTACACCGTCAAAAAAAGTCAGCAATAGTGACTTCTATAGTTCTATCCCAAAAGCGATCAAAAAGGGGATCTCAACAATATTTCACAACCAGGGTTAGAAAAACAGATACTTGGCAATATGCAAAATGCACAAAGTAACCAATCTCAGTTTAAATTCACTGCATTTAAATCACTGAAGACAAAACTCCAATAACCATAGCAAGGTCAGAGAAGGATCGCAGAGGCTCAGTAATATTGGAGAGGTCCCGGCATAAAAGTAAATGCTTACCTTGAAAAACTCTCTCTTCTCCACCTGTTCATTGCCATCAGTATCCAGCATTTGGAATGCAATATCGAATCCAGTCTTTGGTTCTGAAAAAGGAAAAATACTCTTAATGACTACATAAATACCCTTGCTGAATTAGACTGTAAAGTGAAAAGCCCATCACGTGCCCCTTATACGTTAAAGGAAATGTCATCTAATCGCTTCTTACATCCAAACTGTTAACATAAAATAAGTGTGTTTTTTCCCCCACTTTTATTGGCTGAACTAGATGAACTTGTGTCTTATTAACCCAACCAATGATGTAACATAATGCTCCGCTTTAGGTCTCTGCTTAGAAAAGTACTATGAGTACTGGTATAATCAGAGGTCCTAGAGTAAAATAGGGCCCGGGGGGGGGGGGGGGGGGGGCAGGGGGTTAAACACAAAAAAACTGCTACTCCTCCAGTGGTAGGGGAAGGTACTAACACAGGATCTAAAAGTGGACCTACTAGAAAGTCTGCATGAGGTCTGCCCAGGATCCACTGTAAGCTTGGTAGTAAAGGCCCCAGTTTGTGAAGATGGTTTTACAACTATAAGGTTTGCGGTTTCTGTCAGTCTTCAACCACAAACCTTACAGCCTGAGAGAGGGTGACACAAATATCTTTCTTTAAACACCTAACCTACACAAAAACCACTTATTAACCACAAAGCCTACATAGCCAACATAGCCAGCATAAACTTAACCACAACAAAGCCGCTCAGCAGTTTTGCATATTATCCACACTTGATTTTAATAATGAATAATACAATTATTTTTTCTTCATGGTTAATTCCACACAACGGCTTAATAATAAAATGATCTAATGTTTTTGCAGAAAAGATGTGTTCAGCAATTCGCGGTAAGGGAATCAAAAAATTACATAACTCAGTTATGCCAAAATATAATTGAAAAAAAAAAAAAAAGAAGAAATGTAGAATATCTGCAGCCTGTTATTACCAATGAAGAATTTAGAACATTTCTGAAAATTGACACAATGGATCAGTTCATTAAAATTGATGTTATTTCTGCTCTGTTTGCTGTTTTTCAATAAAATTCACAAATGAAAATGTTCTTTTAGGAGCAGATTTTTTTTTTTTTTGCCACATGAAACTGCAATTTAAAGAGGACCCTGGTAGCTGGCCTAAAAAAGGAGCAGGCAGGTTCCTCGTTCTCGTAGTATTAGCTTAGTCCCATAGTCCGTTTCTTAACTTTTCCCCTCAATTCGCTCTTCTGTTACAACCTCTATAAATTCTGAAATCAGGGACCATACAGGTAATGTCTGTATATATCCAGGATGTAGGCCTTGCATCCTTCAGGACTGTGACCCTCAACAAATTCTAGGGCAACAGACCATCACAACGCTTAAATATTAATCACCTGGACATACTTTCTATGAACATGCATAATAATATATGGGAGGTCACCGCTCTTTGACAATCGCTCCTCCTAGGATCAGCTGTCTCCACAACTAAATGGGTGCCGGCTCTGTTTGCAACAGAGATATAGAAACAAAGATACGCTGTGTAACATGTATAATAATATCTTGGCTGTAAGTGTTTATGTTAAAGACTTGCTTCAGCTGTGCCTGAGGAATTGTACCTTTTGTGTATCTTTTTATACTCGCCTGTATCGGTGTCCTAAATAAGGAAATTTTAAAAAAAGGGCAGGCAGAGGGCAAAGTCTATCCACTGGTATTGCTTGTGGGGAGCCTCTAACAGAGACTTCTATCCATTCCTATGCAGATGTGTAGTGCAGAATTCTCTACACCCAGTTTACATTTGGACTGCTGCATTCTGCACCAATTACAGATTGTGTACATCTTTTTCTAGGAGGTCTATACACCTGGCATGACAGTAAACTATATTTGAGCTTATGAAAGCATCAATAAGGGTTAGCAGATCTTTTAGGCCTATGTACACAACATTACAGTAATCACCCTGCTATTTTATAGAAGTTTCAGTTATAGATGGCAGATCTTCTGGAGTGGATACTACCAAAGCAAACCAACTTGTGTTTTCAATTTGTGGATGTCCATGAGCCTGGCAAGGGATTTGAAAAGAATAAATAAATCACCAAATGATTTAAAAATCAATCATTTCACGGTAGTAAAATAATCTACAAGTGGCATAGCTTTCAAATCTTCTAATTTGTCCAGACTTGACTGGCCCATCAAATTTAACCCAGGATTTAATGTTTAACCACTTCAGCCCCGGAAGGATTTACCCCCTTCCTGACCAGGCCATTTTTTGCAATATGTCACTGCGTTACTTTGACAATTGCACGGTCGCGCGTCGTTGTACACAAACAAAATTTATGCTCTTTTTTCCCACAAATATAGCTTTCTTTTGGTGGTACTTGATCACCTCTGTGGTTTTAATTTTTTTTGGCTATAAACAAAAAAAAGACAATATTTTTTACTTTGTGCTATAATAAATGACTAAATTAAAAAAAAAAAAAAAACACAAAAATTTTCCTCAGTTTAGGCTGATATGGATTCTACATATTTTTGGTAAATAAATAAAAAAAAAAAAAGAACGCAATAAGCATATATTGATTGGTTTGTGCAAAAGTTATAGCGCCTGCAAAATAGGTTATTGATTTATGGCATTTGTATTATTATTTTTTTTTTTTACTAGTAATGGCGGTGATCTGCGATTTTTATCGGGACTGCGACATTGCGGCGGACAGATCGGACACTTTTTTGAAACCATTGACAATACAGCGATCAGTGCTATCAATAGCCACCGATTACTGTAAAAATGTTACTGGCAGGGAAGGGGTTAACACTAGGGGGCGATCATAGGGTTAAATGTCTTCCATCAGTGTGTGTTCTAACTGTGGGAGGATGGGACTTATTGGGGGAGGAGACTGATCTGTGTTCCTATATACTAGGAACACACACATTCTGTCAGGGGAGAGGAGACAGATTGTATTTGTGTGTTTACACACACAGATCCCCGTTCCTGCTCTGTCAGGAATGATCGCGGGTGCCTGGCTGACATTGCGGCGGCAGGGCACGTGCATCGGCTTCTCAGTGGCGTGGCGGGAGCACGCCCCCTATACCCCTTAAAACGGCAGCCGTACAGCTATGGCGATTTGTGCAGGGGAGCCATTCTGCCGCTGTCAAACGATAACGGGCGGTCAGCATGTGGTTAAAGAACTCTCTTTCAACAGTTGGGATCAATGTGCATGCATCTACAATCAGAAAAGATTGCATCAATTTAACCTGCATGAGAGGTGTGAAGAAAAAGGCACTGCTGTCCAAAAAGAAAAAATAGAGCAAATCTACAGTTTGTCGCTGAACATAAAGGCAAAGACTAGGCCTTTTGGCAAAATGTGCTGAACAGTGATCAAAGACATGCTTCCCTGCAAACCAAGGACATGACTTTAGGAGCAGAATCATGACTTCCTCTGCACCATGGAAAAGGAAATTTCAAGGTTTGGGGTGCTTCACTGGGCAGCTCACAGTCCTCAAGTCAACTACACATTCTGCATCATATCAGCGTGTGCTCGATATGCGAGTGAGGTAACTAAAAAAGCAGAAACTGAACCGGAAATGAGTCTTTCAACACAATAATAATCCATAGCTCACAAGCAAATCCACCAAGGAATGTCTCACAAACAAGAATCAGGGGGTTATGGGCTGCCCTAGTCAAAGCCCCGATTTGATTCCCCTTAAAGTTTTGTAGGGAGATTTTTGAAATGGGTAGCTCGTGGAATTTTGCATGAAGTAGGATGGAGAAAAATGTCAGACTGGTGGGCAGTTATACAAAATGCCTACAAGAAATCAATTTAAAAGGCACTTTTCTCTTGTGTTATTATTCAAGTTTATCTCCTTTACTCCTTTATCTGTAGGCAATATATGAATAGAAGATAAAATGTTTGCCTGTTCAAATATGCTGAACAAGTCCACAATTTCCACGTGGTGTAGTAATTTTTCACTTGACTGTATAAAACTCAAAATTGTACAGGGCAGCAGAAGCCTCTCCCAAAAATGTGCAGCACCACCACAACAAAAGAAAACAGCAAGCACATCTATTTATGGTTAATTTGAGGATAAACCAATGTAAATTACCTAAAGGACACCAATAACACCTACTGCCTTATCAGACCTACACAATAAGATTCCTTGAAATACTATTTTATAAAGTTACACAAATTTTGGTTTTGAAATTTATGGTATCCTCTTGAGTTGGATTAAGGTTATTTTAAAATATGTCATGTTGAAAACATTTAATCCTCAAAATAGTTATTCTGCAAGTAAAAAAAAAAAAAAAAAAAAGCTACATTTTATCGCATACCGTTTTAGCTTATCTAGTGTGAAAGGCCAGTTTGCAGCCTTTAAATTTGTCCTCAGACACCTAATGTTCGTCTAGCAATCTTCAAAAGAAGTGCCTGCTCCATAAAACCAACCACAATTGAGAGCCAGAAATTAAGAGCTGCTGGAACATCCAATGTAAAGAATATTCTCTCTCAAAAATGATTTTTCCTTCTTGATGGAATGTTGTTCTAAGATTTCTTAGATATTGGTTGTATTCTGATGCCTCCTGAGCTAAGTGAAGTGGATCGGTATGAAATATAATTCCCAGGCACAGACAGAAGATGTTTGTTTCTAACAAGGGTCTTGCAATCTGTTACAAAGGCATGAATAGAAACAAGTACAATGTGTCTCACAAGAAAAGGCCACTGGGTTTACAGGGGGCCCGTCATAGGAAAATGATGGTTAGCATGTGGTAAGGATATCCTATGCTCCTTAAATTTTTCTTTGGGTTCAATTGACAGCAGTAAAAAAAAAAAAATTATAACTTTTGGATTATGCGGACAGCATTTCTAGGTAACCATGGGTTTTAATTATCTTTCAGAGGTATACAACCAAAGGATGGGACTTAAATCATGCAATCTTAAAAGGCTAAGTTTACCTTCGGGAACATGTTACATGTTCCACCCGTTTTTAGGGTGCAATATGTAACCCATTCCCAAACCTGCATCCGCTCCCTGATTCCCGCACCCCCTGTGACAGCAGGGCGGGGATCTTCTCCTCATACCTGCTGTCACTATTTGAAAAGAGCATGGCCATGCGGGGCTCCACCCACACATCTGTGTCATTGATTCACAGATCCCTGTGAATAAATGAACTACAAGTACCTACAGCCTTTGCGATTATCAGCTTGTAGTTCTCAATGAACTACCAGGGTGCTGTTGAGTGCTCGAGTAGTTTATTGAGTCATCTTCGTGAAACTGCCTTCCCATATGACGTACAAGCAGACAGCTTACACTGACAGTCAGTAGGAGTCCTGCATGGCACAGATCACGGGAGAAATGCTTTCCAGGCTCCTACAATAATTGTAAATGCACATTTTTTTACCCACAAAAAATTTGCATTTATTTATTTTTTAAAGTGGTTGTAAACCCTTTACAACAACTTTATGCCACAGGTAAGCCTATAATAATGCTTACCTGTAGCTACCCAGGATATCTCCTAAACGTGCACGGTTTAGGAGATATCCCCTGTCCCCTGCATGTGCTGATAACATCGGCACATGCGCACTGGGGCAAACTGAAGCAATGGCACATATGTGATGTTGCTTCAGTCTGTGTGCCGTTATCGCGGCTTCGGCCAATCACTGCGCCGGAGACACGATACCCGGAAGTAACTCCCGGTTGAGATGTCACCGGCCTGAGGCGGAGACAAGATGGCTGCGGGGGCTTCGTTCTCGGGTAAGTAATTCGTAATGAGCCAGTATGCTATGCATACTGGCTCATATTATGCCTTTGCCTTGCAGTTTTTTTTATGTATTTCTTTGTTTTTACCAGGGTTTACAACAACTTTAAAAGTGAACTTATCCTTTAAAGTGTGAAAGTGAGAATGGCATGTGTAGCTCAGCCAAGATTTTACCTTGACATAAATGACAGGTGGATGAAGGCAGGTGGGACTGACAGACTGCTGGGCAATACAGACCATACTTGTATTCTGAAACTGATAAATGAGGTCCAACATTCATTATATTATTTTTTGAGGGGAAGGGGGGACCCATTTTTAGTGGCATGAACCAAATAAAAACAAAGCATACAATACAAACTCTCTAGCGGACTGAATGAGAGTAAAAGGTACATGTATGGGTCCCGGTCAGAAGATTTTGACAAGCGGCTGTGCAACCTCATTAGCTAATCTAAGGGAAAGAATAGTATAAGACTGGCAGAGGGGCTGGGGAAAAAATGGGGGTTTATTCTGAAGCCGTAGTTGACCATTCCCCTTTTTTTGCTTTCTGGGGACTCCCTTGTCTCCTCTTTCTGTTGTTGATATAGTGCCATTGCTTTTAGGGCAGGTATCCCGTCACATATTGATGAATCGGCTGGTACTCTATTTGCTGTTTGCAACTTTGGTGAGTGTGGATTCAAGGACCTTTTACCCCCCATTTTTTGGTTTATTCTGAAAGAGTCAAAGTATGAGGATTAGATTTGACATTTATGGTGCTCTTTTAAAGGGACACTCAAGCGATTTCATGGGACTGCTCACCCAAAACACACATAAAAAATGGTTATGATACTTTTTTGGCACTCATTTAGACAAAGCCATGAATTTAGCATATTTGGAAGGAGGGATGCAGTGACAGCGCCCATACTTTTAAGTGATGACTGGCTTTTTTTTATTTTTTGATTAATACTTTAAAATGCACAGTTAAACGTAGCACACTCTAATAGGTATAACCAATAGATGGCGACAGAGATTTTCAACACAGTTAAACAGATATCTACTAAGAATTGAATCAGTTATAGCGGGAAAAATAAATCTATATACTGTACATGGCCTACAGACCAGACCAGTGCTTGGAGCCTAGAATGCTAATGACTATAATAACTTATAATAAAATTAAAACACAGCACAGTAATAAATGTGGAGACCGCAAAACCTATAATGAGCATATACATTATAAAATATTGATGGAAACAATTTAAAACCATCTATCGAAAAAATATTGGTCGCAAACTTGCTTTATTTTGCAGCAAACATTTATATATTCTGTTAGGCACTGACCCAAATGGATATTTAATGGCTTCTGGTGGAATGTATCCCTTGGCTAGTCATTTCTATAACATTTTAAACCTGGTGCCCCGCTCATCACAACGCAATTTTTTAAAATAGGTTAGGTCAAACAACCTAGCAGGCCATTCCACTGTCTCAGTTGTATCCCATGCTTATCTAGCGATGTTAGGGATACGCTAAGCTTTTGGTCAAAAAAGCATTTTTAGGGTTTACCGCTTACTAACTGTCTAGCCAAGTGGTAAAAAAAAAACTAATTGGTCTACAATCAACAAGGACCAAGCATTATAACCATCCCAAAACATCACTCTAGGAGAAGCTGTGTTCTAGCACAGCTTTCACTAATGGGTCAGCCTTTGCTCCTGCTCTGTTCTGGATTTGCTTTTTTCGTCAGATTGACATGATATCAGCACCTGGAGTATTTTGTAAATTGATATAGTGATATCTGTAGAAGCACCAGTTTGTTGATGAGGGTAAAGTGGTACAATAGTGAGTTGGGACCTACATAAGGGCTGATATCATCAGAGAAGGGATTTGATTGCTGTTAGACCCCTTTCACACTGGGGCACTTTTTAGACGTTTTCGTGCTAAACATAGCGCCTGTAAAGTGCCTCTTAAGCCACCCCTATGTGAAAGCCCGAGTGCTTCCACACTGGGGCGGTGCGCTTGCAGGACAGGAAAAAAAATCCTGCAAGCGGCATCTTTGGGGTGGTGCGGGAGCGGTGTATACAACCCCTGGCAAAAATTATGGAATCACCAGTCCCTGAGGATGTTCCTTCAGTTGTTTATTGTTGTAGAAAAAAAGCAGATCACATACATGGCCAAAAACTAAAGGCATTCCAAATGGCAACTTTCTGGCTTTAAGAAACACTAAAAGAAATCAAGAAAAATAATTGTGGTGGCCAGTAACAGTTAGATTTATAGAACAAGCACAGGGAATAAATTACGAAATCACTCAATTCCGAGGAAAAAAATTAAGGAATCACCCTGTAAATTTTCATTACAAACACTAACACCTGCATCAGATTAAATCTGCTTGTTAGTATGTAGGTAAAAAGGAGTGATCACACCTTGGAGAGCTGTTGCAACAAGTGGACTGACATGAAGCATGGCTCCAACACCAGAGATGTCAATTGAAAATAAGGAGAGGATTATCAAACTCCTTAAAGAGGGTAAATCATCACGCAGTGTTGCACAAGATGTTGGTTGTTCACAGTCGACTGTGTCTAAAACATGGACCAAATACAAACAACATGGGAAGGTGGTTAAAGGCAAGCATACTGGTAGACCAAGGAAGACATCAAAGCGTCAAGACAGAAAACTTAAAGCAATATGCTTTGAAAACAGAAAATGTACAACAAAACAAATGAGGAACAAATGGGAGGAAACTGGAGTCAACATCTGTGACCGAACTGTAAGAAAACGCCTAAAGGAAATGGGATTTACATACAGAAAAGCTAAAAGAAAGCCATCTCTAACACCTAAACACAAAAAAACAAGGTTACAATGGGCTAAGGAAAGGCAATCGTGGACTGAGGATGATTGGATGAAAGTCATATTCAGTGATGAATCTCGAATCTGCATTGGGCAAGGTGATGATGCTGGAACTTTTGTTTGGTGCCGTTCCAATGAGATTTATGCATGTCTGAAGAAAACATGCAAATTTCCACAGTCAATTATGATATGGGGCTGCATGTCAGGTAAAGGCACTGGGGAGATGGCTGTCATTAAATCTTCAATAAATGCACAGGTTTACATTGAAATTTTGGACACTTTTCTTATCCCATCTATTGAAAGGATGTTTGGGGATGATGAAATCATTTATCAAGATGATAATGCATCTTGCCATAGAGCAAAAACTGTGAAAAAATTCCTTGAAGAAAGACACATATGTCAATGTCATGGCCTGCAAACAGTCCGGATCTCAATCCAATTGAAAATCTGTGGTGGAAGTTAAAGAAAATGGTCCATGACAAGGCTCCAACCTGCAAAGATGATTTGGCAACAGCAATCAGAGAAGGCTGGAGCCAGGTTGATGAAGAGTACTGTTTATCACTCATTAAGTCAATGCCTCAGAGACTGCAAGCAGTTACAAAAGCCAGAGGTGGTGCAAAAAAGTAATAGTGATGTGTTGGAGTGTTATTTTGTTTGTTTTTCATGATTCCATAATTTTTTCCTCAGAGTTGAGTGATTCCATAATTTATTCCCTGTGCTTGTTCTATAAATCCAACTGTTACTGGCCACCACAATTATTTTTCTTGATTTCTTTTAGTGTTTCTTAAAGCCAGAAAGTTGCCATTTGAAATGCCTTTAGTTTTTGGCCATGTCTGTTCTGCTTTTTTTCGACAACAATAAACAACTGAAGGAACATCCTCAGGGACTGGTGATTCCATCATTTTTGCTAGGGGTTGTACACCGCTCCCAAAACGCTCTGCCCATTATAATGAATAGGCAATGCCGCCGAAGCACCTACAAAGCGCTTTGGCAGCGTCGCGACACGGGCGCTATTCACCCTTTCTTCTTTCGCTAGCGGAGAATAAAAGCACCCTGCTAGTGGGCAAATAGTGCTGCTATAACAGCAGTAAAGTGCAGCTAAAACTAGCAACGCTTTACCGCTAACGCCCGCACTGCCCCAGTGCGAAAGCGGTCTAAGGCTACTTTCACACCGCTGGGGGGTCGCTAGTTTTAGCGGTGCTTTATTGCTGTTATAGCCGTGGGTTTCGGCCGCTAGTGGGGCACTTTCAACTTCCACTAGCGGCCGAGGAAAGGGTTAAAGGCGCCGCTGCCAAAGCGCTTTGGCAGCGCTGACCATTGATTTCAATGGCAGGGGCGGTTTAGGAGCAGTGTATACACTGCTCCCGCACCACCCCAAAGTTGCTGCTTACAGGACTTTTTTTTCCCATTCTGCAAGCACACCGCTCCAATGTGAAAGCACTCGGGACAGTCTGCATTTTGAGAGGTCTGTTCCTGGCAAACAAAATTCCCATATATCACATGCACAATTACCTACATAGTCCAGCAGCGCCATATTAGGGTGGCCCGCGCAATGTGGGTTGGACTACACCGCTAGGGACAAAGTGTGATGAGGAGCGATCCCAAGATTATCGTATTACAGCACAGATCTGGTTACTTTACTTACAGTCTTACCCGGCACTCAAAAACAGAGTGGTCTGCAGCAACCAATCCATTTACATCTTTTTTGTTTTCTTAGTTCAGGTTGAAAAGAGAAGACCAGCATACAGTTACTGAGAATCATATGTTGGTATTCACTTTACTAACCTGAACTAAGAAAGCAAAATCTGTAAATGGATTGTTTGCTACAGACCACTCTGGGTACACATCTCTGCAGCAAAATCTGAACATTTGAAGCAAATAGTGTGTAAAACTGTCATTGTCCCAAAGCCAAAGTCAAGGGTAGAAAAAGTCCCATGTGTGGTAAGTTGCAAGTGCACATTATGTGTTAAACGTTTAAATACCAAATTTTCCAATTTCTTGTGCTACTTACACCTGCTCTTTGCTCTCTGTGTGTTACTTACTCCTGACCCCTGCACTCTGTGCATTACCTACTCTGGATCTCTGAAATACCGGTATGTACATTACTTTCTGTTGACTAGGCCTTACTCCAGATCCCTACAATCTATGCAGTAGGGCCGAAACAACAAATCGATTATGAAAATAGTTGACAACTATTTTCATAATCGAATAATCAGCCATCCGATTAGATGGCCTGCATTCAGAATGCATTATTTGTTTAAATATCAGGAAATACGGGGCAGCACACATACAGCTCAGTACACCGTTCATACATGTCAGTAAATGCCCGACAACATGTGAATGTGTAAGGAGCAATGCCTCATGCTACATGTAGTCCTGGTCAGGAAGTGAGTGGTTCTAAAGGCAGAAGTTTTTCACACCTTGCTATAGGGGTATGCTATACTATACTTTGCAGCTTGCTATTGGGGCACTCTGAAGGCAGGAGGAGCCAGAAATGTTGGTGGGGGACCCCAGAAGAGAAGAATCAGGGCTGCTCTGTGCAAAACCATTACACAGAGCAGGTAAGTATAACATGATGTTGTTTTTAAAAAAAAAATAACTTTAAAGACTCTGTGCAGGGAAGATCAGCATCTGAACCCAGAGAAGGTGAAGGCTGATAGACTGGAGGTAATAAAAGGCATTACAATTACATTTAAATTAAACTTTTACCAGTATTGTGCATTATATTTAAAATGATCATATCCATGAAAAAAAAAAAAGTCTCAGCTTTTAGTACTACTTTAATATAAAAAAAGTATATCTCCCTTCCACCCGTCATATAGCTTCATGTCTGACTCCCAGTTAAAATGCCCATATATCCTACTTCTAGGTGTATTTATTATTACATATATAATATAAGTAATATATATTATTACTGTCACTGTTTCACAGTATAAACAAACCCCTTATAGTAGTGATTATCTGCTTCTTTTGCACTATAAAGGGCTTATTTTAGTTTTTTTAACCCCATTATGACAGTGATACAAATAAAAGCATGCTGCTGCTACTAAACGTCTTAAGCCTGGTTCACACCTATATGGTTTTTTTTTTTGGTTGCTTTTTGCAGAAACGCACTACAGTCCATTTAACATGTTTTCCTATGAGACACGTTCACATCTAGGCTTTTTGCAGCCGCTGCGTATTTGGAAAGGGCCAGGGACTTTTTTCACCCAAAACTGTGGTTTTTTTTTTTTTTTTTTGCTTTTTTGGTTCAATTGACTTCAATAGAGAAGCTGCAGAAAAGCATGTAGTGTGTTGCAGCGATTTGCATTTTTAATTTGCCCAACAACAAATTGGCCAAAAGAAAGCATAAAAAATGAAAAGCGTTAATTGCAGCAAGATCGCGTGTGAAAAAATGCGAAATGCACGGCAAAAAGCATTGCAGAAATGGATCAAAAGCAAACTGCATAGGTGTGAACTGAGCCTTATGCTGGCCATACATGTATCATGGTGGGCTTGCCTTAAGCCAAGTTTTCATTAAGGGAGATCACGGTTCCGATTTCCCTAAGTAATTGCTCTTTAAAGTGTTGTACGCCTCATCTAAGAAAAATTAACTAACTCGTCTCACATCTGTGGAGTAGCCTGAATCCAAAGCACAAAGTATGGTTCCTCCGGGATCTTTGATCCCTCTGCTATCTGCATGCAAAGACTAAGCCAACACAATAGCATTGAGGGAGACAGCTCGCCCCCCCCCCCCCCCCCCTCTTCAGCACATAGAAGGCAACTCATAGGCTCAGCTCTGTATGTTTGTCTATGAGCCTGTTAGAGGGGGTTGTGTCCCTTCCCTTCATTCAGCCATCGGGGAACTCTCTTCTCTATGCTCTACAGTGTGTGCGACGTGGGATCCCCGCCTCCTGCTTTCTAGAGTAAAATCATTTGATCTGTGTGTTTTATAACAAACTACAGGAAAAAACTGCTATCGATAAACAGGTACAACTTATGTAGGAGGACTTGTTTCATTCTCTGTGTATCACTTGCAGGGCCGCTGATTAGGGGGTACTACCAGCCCTCCTGTCCGGGGCCCAGCTTTGCCACCTAAGCATGGGGGGCCCAGAGGTAGAGCAAGGACTCCCAAATTCTGTGCACCAATGTGGTAATCCGCCACCCTGCAGCTATTTTTTTTTTTAAAGCATCCCCCGGGCCCCCTGTGTCCAGTGGGAGCCAGGGGCAGAAACCAGACTAACTTCTTTGGGGGTTAGGCGGAGTAATCTGCAGCAGCGCACCTGACAATTACATTAAAGCTTGGGCTCTTTTGTATCAATACACCTTAATTGTCAGGAGCACTACTGAAGATTACTTTGCCTAAACCAGAAAGTGGCTTAAATAGTATGGTTTCTGCCCCTGGCCCTACCTGAACACAGGGGCCAGAGGAAGTTTTTTTTCCAAAAATAGCTGCAGAGCAGGGGATTACCACATTGATGCACTGAATTTGAAAGTCCCTGCTCTACCTCTGGGGCCTCCCTGCTGAGTTCCCCCCAGCTCCAGAAGAAACGGATGGTAGCAGTACTTGGCTCCTGGCTGATCCCAGGCTTCCAGCTTCAGAGGATCCACCTGAAGGAGAAGCACTGCATCAGGCCCCAGGTAGAAGAGGCTGGTCAGACCAGGTGCTGGGGGGATGGTGGAAGACAGACAATGCTGCATTTGACCTCTTGATCAATACCCAGCCTGCTTGCAGTTACACATCTGAGGGGCATTATTGCTGTGGATTAGTGTCATTAGTGCCACCCTCTGTAGAATAATCTACAGTGGATCACTTTTCAGAGGGTGTTCGACAGGCAGCATTATATTGCTTCCTCACCATCTGATTTCATCCCTAAAAACCTGCACCACCTCGCTGCATCTGCATTCGTTGTACATGGTTGCGAGGTGTCCCCATTCAGTGGAATGGGTTGCATTTGGCTACTTAATGTGATTGGGGGGCAGGGGGGGGGGGGTTATTTGTATACCCCCATTTGCTGCCTTTGCCGTTACCCCCTCCTAACCACGGCACCCTGCACATGACATATTCCAGACCTATTCCTGACCCCTGAACTACGTACATTACCCACTCCTGACCTCTGCACTCTGTATATTAAACACTCCTGACTGTACAGTACATACTCCTGAGCCTACACTGTGTAAGTTACATAGTCCTGACACTTGAACTCTGTAAATTACATATTTCTGATACCTGCATTTCGTAAAATGTTATACATACACCTGATAACTACCATCCCATTGTTAGTACAGTCACTTCACTGGGTATATGTAAGGGTTTACAACCATTTTAAAGACAAGGTAATGGTCAAATGGTCTTTGTCAAAGGACAAAATTCAAGTAAAGCCAATTACTGGTCAGTGCCTAGGATTTCAGTAAAAGCAAATGTTCTTGTTTAGACCTTTAATAGTTATTACTGCAAGGAAACTCTAAAGGAGGATCAAATTTAAAGTGATACTAAAGCTAAAAACATTTACCTTAATGCATTCCTTGCATTAAAATAAAAAAACATTTTCTATTTCTCTGTTCCTCCCCTGTGGAGAATAGATCTAGTGCTGTGCATGGCTGAATCTCTTATCCCCTCTCTTCCTCTTCACACAGCACTCGAGCAGTAGCAGGACCCATTGGCTCCTAATGCCGTTAATCAAATGCAGTGAGGAAGTGGGGGGTGGGGCCAAGTCCTGCTGTGTAGGTCTATGGAGAGCGGCTCCAGAGACACACAGCTCAGGAGCGCGCAGACATTGTGTGCCCCCAGGCGGCTTGCTATGGGAACACACGAAGGGGAGGGAGCCAGGATCGTCGCTGATGGACCCAAGATGATGAGGATCAGGGGCGCTCTGTGCAATACCACTGCACAGAGCAGGCGAACATACCATGTTTGTTATTTTAATGAAACAAAAAACAAAAAAAACAAAAACAAAAAAAAACAAACTTTACTTTAGTAACACTTTAAAGTGGGGCTACACCCAAAAGGGGAAGCTCCACTTGTCTGCCTCCTCCCCCCTCCGCTGCTATATCTGACACCTTTTGGGGGGGAGCAGGTACCCGGTTTTGAAAGGTACAGTGCCTTGCAAAAGTATTCACCCGCTTGGCTTTTTACCTATTGTGCTACATTACAGCCTTTAGTTCAATGTTTTTTAATCTGAAATATATGTGATCAGAACACAATAGTCTAAGTTGGTGGAGTAAAATTAGAAAATATATACATAAAACTATTTTTCAGAAATAAAAAAATTATAATTGGCATGTGCGTATGTATTCACCCCCATTGTTATGAAGCCCATAAAAAGCTCTGGTGCAACCAATTACCTTCAGAAGTCACATAATTCGTGAAATGATGTCCCCCTGTGTGCAATCTAAGTGTCACATGATCTGTCATTACATATATACACCTTTTGAAGGCTGCAACACCTAAGCAAGAGGCACCACTGACCAAACACTGCCATGAAGACCAAGGAACTCTCCAAACAAGTAAGGGACAATGTTGTTGAGAAGTACAAGTCAAGGTTAGGTTATAAAAAAAATATCCAAATCTTTGATGATCCCTAGGAGCACCATCAAATATATCATAACCAAATGGAAAGAACATGACAACAGCAAACCTGCCAAGAGACGGCTGCACACCAAAACTCATGGACCGGGCAAGGAGGGCATTAATCAGAGAGGCAGCACAGAGACCTAAGGTAACCCTGGAGGAGCTGCAGAGTTCCACAGCAGAGACTGGAGTATCTGTACATAGGACGACAATAAGCCGTACAATCGATTAGAGTTGGTCTTCATGGCAGAGTGGCCAGAAGAAAGCCATTACTTTCAGCAAAAAACAAAATGGCACGTTTTGAGTTTGTGAAAAGGCATGTGGGAGACAACCAAAATGTATGGAGGAAGGTGCTCTGGTCTGATAAAACTAAAATTTAACTTTTTGGCCAAAGAAAATGCTATGTCTGGCGCAAACCCAAAGAACACCATCCCTACAGTGAAACATGGTGGTGGCAGCATCATGCTGTGGGGATGTTTTTCAGCAGTCGGGACTGGGAAACTGGTCAGAGCTGAGGGAAAGATGGATGGTGCTAAATACAGGGATATTCTTGAGCAAAACCTGTACCACTCTGTGTGTGATTTGAGGCTAGGACAGAGGTTCACCTTCCAGCAGGACAATGACCGCAAACACACTGCCAAAGCAACACTTGAGTGGTTCAAAGAGAAACATTTAAATGTGTTGGAATGGCCTAGTCAAAGCCCAGACCTCAATCCAATCAAAAATCTGTGGTCAGACTTAAAGATTGCTGTTCACAAGTGTAAACCATGCAACTTGAAGGAGCTGGAGCAGTTTTGCAAGGAGGAATGGGCAAAATACCCAGTGGTAAGATGTGGCAAGCTCATAGAGACTTATCCAAAGCGACTTGGAGCTGTGATAGCCGCAAAAGGTGGCTCTACAAAGTATTGACTTTAGGGGGGTGAATAGTTATGCACATTGACTTTTTCTGTTATTTTGTCCTATTTGTTGTTTGCTTCACAATAAAAAAAAAAAATCTTCAAAGTTGTGGGCATGTTCTGTAAATTAAATGATGCAAATCCTCAAATAATCCATGTTAAATCCAGGCTGCGAGGCAACATAACACGAAAAATGCCAAGGGGATGAATACTTTTGCAAAGCACTGTACCTGTTCCTACTTTGGGTTCAGTTCGCCGTGGCGAAGTGAGGCGGAATTTCGACCCCTCCTCCCCTTTCCCCCACAACCGGCCCATTGAGAAAGCGCAGTGCGATTGCGCAGTCGCACATGCGCAGTAGGTGAGGACACCGCTGGATGTCTGGACAAGCACCCTAATAGTAATAGTCAGCAGCTACAGGATTTGTAGCTCCTGACTTTCAATTTTTTGGGGGGAAGCCGAAACCAGTCTTTAAGGCCCAATTCATACCCAAACAGGACAAAAACTGTCAAATATCAGCAACTCTTAACTATTTTAGATAACTCTGTATGATGTGCAAAGGTAATTAAGCAAGCGCTTGACCAGACTATTTGCAGGTTATTACTTGTGCGTGTACAACTGTATGTATTTAATCCTGGCAGAGCAGTCTCTCCCCTTCCCAGAAAAAGATGCCATTTGCTAATCCAATGGTTTAGAAAAGTTTCCTAGTAACAGGTACTAGTAATTCTACAATGTCTAAGTATTAACATGGAAGGATATAGTACACAGAATAAATAATACAAATGGCAGGTTTCTACATTTCCAGCGGTCAGTGATTAATGGTGTCTTCAGAACAGTAAGCAGTGATGTAATTTGCAGGAGTAAATCAGATTAGGTACGGCCTCTGCGTGTGCGTCTTCGCACATTCCTGAACAATACTCCTCTCCTCCTTTAAACATCCAGACTGTCAGTACTGCATAGTTGTATTTCTTATTGGTTTGCCCTGACTTCTTATATTTGACAAAATTTACCTCCCATATGCTGTGTTTAGATTTTCCGAAAATCTGTATAGTGATAACCTCCCCTGTATTTAAGTAGAAATGATTACAACAACAAGCAATCTGGGCATGAGAACCGAGTCTACATATGCCAAAAGTTCTGTGGTTTTAAAGGGATGTAAATAATGTAAAATAAAAGCTATCTCACACAAAGTAGTTTTACAGCTCAACTACAAACAATCTGTGTGTTCCCTGCCAAGAAAATTGTAATTCTATCCTGCCAGTCTTGTGATCCAAGCACTCCTGCCAGAGAGTGTAGTCAGGACCAGGCCCTAATTGTTTTCTGCTATAGATAAGCAGTGCACCTTATTCCAGGACCTACCCCCATCTCTAGAATGGACAATAAAAGAGCAGAATCAATTCAATCATGCTGAAAAAAATTTGCAAACAGGCAGGTTCCTTATTGCATTGTTCTTCTGCAAAAAAAAAGGCACTTACTTGCCTGTTCACAGTCCTCTGCAAAATGAACACAGCATTGCAGCTTCATTTACATTTCTGCAGCAGTACCAGTGTGTCGGGATGAATGAAAGTCATAGCGGCTTGCTATGGTAGCAATCAACAGGGGGAGGAGCCAGGAGCACCGGAAGTGGACCACTGCACAAAGCAAGGTAAGTATGACATGATTATTTTAACCACTTCAATACCGGGCCTATTCTGGCACTCCTCTCCTACATGTAAAAATCATAATTTTTTTTGCTAGAAAATTACTCAGAACCCCCAAACATTATATATGTTTTTTTTAGCAGACACTCTAGGGAATAAAATAGAGGTCATTGCAACTTTTTATCGCGCACGGTATTTGCACAATAATTTTTCAAACGCCTTTTTTTTGTAAAAAAAAAACCAAACAGTGTCATGAATCAAAAAACAACAAAACAGTAAATTTAGACCATTTTTTTTAATAATGTGAAAGATAATGTTACGCTGAGTAAATAGATACCCAACATGTCATGCTTTAACCGCATGCCGACCTGCCGCCGCAGTTATACTGCGGCAACATGGCTTGGCTGCGTGAATCGCCATCATGGTACGTCGGTACCATTGACGGCCACTAGGGGGCGCGCCCACGCCCCCTGAGCCGATGCCAGTGCCCGGCGTTCTCGATCACCGCCGGGCTCCTGTGATCGCTCGGGGCACACGGAGAACCCGGAACTGTGTGTGTAAACAGTTTCCGGTTCTCTGAGGGGAGAACTGACAGATCGTCTGTTCATACAGAGTATGAATAGACGATCTGTTAGTTTCCCTGCACTGTCCACATCCCCCTTCAGTTAGAACACTTCCTAGGACACACATTAACCCCTTCACTGCCCCCTAGTGTTAACCTCTTCACTGCCAGTGACATTTTTACAGTAATCAATTTTTAATCTCACTGATCGCTGTATAAAAGTGGGAGTCGACCAAAAAAAAATATATTAAAAGCCAGCAGCTACAAATACTGTAGCTGCTGACTGTTAATAAATGGACACTTACCTGTCCCATGGTCCAGCGATGTTGGCAGCTGACGCCGATCGCTCGCTCGACTCTCGGCAGCTGCCGCCGCCATCCTGGGTAGGGGGATCAGGAAGTGAAGAGTTGCGGCTTCACTTCCCGGTTCCCTACTGCGCATGCGCGAGTCGCTCTGCGCGTCGTAACTGGTCCCCGCTATCTCCTGGGACCTGTGTGTTTCCCAGGAGACAGCGCGGAGGGATGGGAAGAGACGTATGCCAGGAAGTGGGTGCAAATACCTGTCTTAGACAGGTATCTGCACCCCCCTCCCCCCTGAAAGGTGCCAAATGTGACACCGGAGGGGGGGAGGGTTCCGAAAAGCGGAAGTTCCATTTTTGTGTGTAACTCCGCTTTAATGCCAATGGTCCCAAAAATGTGTCAAAATTGTCCGATGTGTCCGCCATAATGTCGCAGTCACAATAAAAATCGCTGATCGCCGCCATTACTAGTAAAAAAAAAATATATATATTAATAAAAATGACATAAAACTATCCCCCATTTTGTAGACGCTATAACTTTTGCGCAAACCAATCAATATACGCTTATTGTGATTTTTTTTTACCAAAAATATGTAGAAGAATACGTATTGGCCTAAACTGAGGAAAAAAAATGTTTTTTTATATATTTTTTGGGGATATTTATTATAGCAAAAAGTAAAAAATGATGCGTTTTTTTCAAAATTGTCATTTTTTTTTGTTAATAGTGCAAAAAATAAAAACCACAGAGGTGATCAAATACAACCAAAAGAAAGCTCTATTTTTGGGTAAAAAAGTACGTTGATTTTGTTTGGGAGCCAAGTCGCACGACCGCGCAATTGTCAGTTAAACCGTCGCAGTGCCGAATTGCAAAAAGTGCTCTGGTCTTTGGCCAGCCAAATAATATGGGGCTGAAGTGGTTAAAATTGCGCACACTTATGGAATGGCACCAAACTTCGGTACTTAAAAATCTCCATAGGCGACGCTTTAAATTTTTTTACAGGTTACCAGTTTAGAGTTACAGAGGAGGTCTAGTGCTAGAATTGTTGCTCTCGCTCTAACGCACGCGACGATACCTCACATGTGTGGTTTGAACGGCGATTACATATGTGGGTGGGACTTACGTGTATGTTCGCTTCTGCGTGCGAACTACCGGGGACAGGGGCATTTTCAAATTTTTTTATTTTTCTTTATTATTTTTACACTTTTTTTACATTTAATTTTTTTATCACTTTTATTCCTATTACAAGGAATGTAAACATCCCTTGTAAAACGAATCTATCGTGACAGGTCCTCTATGGAGAGATGTGGGGTCAATAGGACCCCACATCTCTCCTCCAGGCTGTAAAACATGAGATCGGAAAAAAAAAATCACAGATCTCATGCTGACAGCCGCATTCGTGGCTTTGTTTACATGTGGGGTCTGGCGTGACGTCATAATGTCGCCCCCGGGCCTCCGACGGTCATAGAGATGACTGGTGACCATCCGGTCACCGGAAATCTCTATGGTCATCATCCAGGGGCGTCCTATTCTTTCTCTGGTCCCCCCGATGGCGGCATGAGGGGGGCCTTCCCCTCCCGTCGCCTATAAGAACGATCAAGCGGCGGAACTGTCACTATGATTGTTCTTATCGTGCACAGAATCGCTACCTGCAAAAAATGATATCTGAATGATGCCTGTAGCTGCAGGCATCATTCAGTTATCCCCGCACAAAGTCAAGGACCTCATATTACGGCATGCGGTATTAAAGTGGTTAAAAAAATAAAAGTTTTGCCTTTACAAACACTCAAATCAGATCAACTGTTAAACCTATTTTTAGATTCTGGTCTCAACTATTTTATTTAATCTATTTTTAGGCCTCATTCACATGGGTGTATCTAAGTGTAAGTGGAGAGATGGGTTTGCTTTAAGAGCATATTAAATAAGGGCATTAAAAAATGCATCCCATTGGGTAATAAATTTAAAGGAGCGACCAAAAGTCCTGGATGGCTTAACTCCAATGTAAAAATGCACATAAAAGCAAAGGAGAAGGCCTTCAAAAAATACAAGGTTTAGGGATCATCATCAGCATTCAGACTTTATTAAGAATGCAACAAGAAATGTAAGGGTGCAATAAGGATGGCTAAGATAGAACATGAAAGACACATAGCGGAGGAGAGCAAAAAAAATCCCAAGAAATTCTTTAAGTATGTAAACAGTAAAAAAAGGGAGACCATATTGGCCCTATAAGGAATAAGGAAGGACATCTGGTTACAAAGGATGGGGAGATGGCGAAGGTATTGAAGTTATTCTTCTCCTCAGTCTTCACAAGGGAATCGGGGGGCTTCAGTAACCAAAACTGCAGTGTTTATCCTCATGACACATCACAGGAAGCACCTCCATGGTTAACAGAGGACAGAAATAAAATTAGACTTGGGAAACTTAACATTAATAAATCACAAGATGGCTTGCACCCAAGGGTACTTGGGGAACTCAGTCAAGTAATTGCCAAACAATTGTTCCTAATTTTTACTGACAGTCTACTGACTGGAATGGTACCAGCTGATTGGAGAAAAGCCAATGTAGCACCAATATTTAAAAAGGGCCCAAAATACATCCCTGGGAATTACAGACCAGTTAGTCTAATATCAATAGTATGTAAACTCTTGGAGGGGATGATAAGGGACTATATAATATATACAGGATTTTAGTAATGAGAACGGTATCATTAGCAGTAATCAGCATGGATTCATGAAGAATTGTTCTTGCCAAACCAATCTATTAACCTTCTATGAGGAGGCGAGTTGCCAGCTAGATAAAGGAAGGCCCGTAGACATGGTGTATCTGGATTTTGCAAAAGCATTTGACACAGTTGCCCATAAACGTTTACTGTACACTGCATGGACCATAGGGTGAGTACATGGATTGAAAACTGGCTACAAGGGCGAGTTCAGAGGGTGGTGATAAATGGGGAGTACTCGGAATGGTCAGGGGTGGGTAGTGGTGTCCCCCAGGGTTCTGTGCTGGGACCAATCCTATTTAATTTGTTCATGAACGACCTGGAGGATGGGGTAAACAGTTCAATCTCTGTATTTGCGGACGATACTAAGCTAAGCAAGGCAAGGCAATAACTTCTCCGCAGGATGTGGAAACCTTGCAAAAAATCTGAACAAATTAATGGGGTGGGCAACTTCATGGCAAATGAGGTTCAATGTAGAAAAATGTAAAATAATGCATTTGGGTGGCAAAGATATAAATGCAATCTATACACTGGGGGGAGAACCTCTGGGAGAATCTAGGATGGAAAAGGACCAGGGGGTCCTAGTAGATGATAGGCTCAGCAATGGCATGCAATGCCAAGCTGCTGCTAACAAAGCAAACAGAATACTGGCATGCATTAAAAAGGGGATCAACTCCAGGAGATAAAACGATAATTCTCCTGCTCTACGAGACTCTGGTCCGGCCGCCCCTAGAGTATGCTGTCCAGTTCTGGGCACCAGTCCTTAGGAAAGATGTACTGGAAATGGAGCGAGTACAAAGAAGGCCAACAAAGCTAATAAAGGGACTGGAGGATATTAGTTATGAAGAAAGGTTACGAGCACTGAACTTATTCTCTCTGGAGAAGAGATGCTTGAGAGGGGATATGATTTCAATATACAAATACCATACTGGTGACCCCACAATAGGGATAAAACTTTTTCGCAGAAGGGAGTTAAACAAGACTCGTGTCCACTCATTAAAATTAGAAGAAAAGAGGTTTAACCTTAAACTACATAGAGGGTTCTTTACTGTAAGAGCGGCAAGGATGTGGAATTCCCTTCCACGGGCAGTGGTCTCAGCGGGGGGGCATTGATAGTTTCAAGAAACTATTAGATAAGCACCTGAACGACCGCAACATACAGGGATATACAATGTAATACTGACATATAATCACACACATAGGTTGGACTTGGACTGTCTTTTTTCAACTTCACCTACTATGTAACTATGTAAGGGCCAGCTTCACATGCACAAAATGCACAGGTATTCTATGCATCCTGTGCAGGCAGTCCAATTAATTTCCATATGGACACAGTTGCTGTCTGCGTTTGGGGACAAGTACTCACACGGCTGCCAAATTGGGACCAGGGGCTAGGTCTTTATGAATGAGACTGCCTGCATGTGGATGCATGCAACACCTGTGCATACTGTGCAGGATTGTGGGTACTTCGCATGGGTGTATGCACAAATACATGTGAATGAGGCCTTAAATCCTGGGCTCAACTGGTCATTCTGTTTTTGGATCCTGGGTTCAACTGGCTCAATCTATTTTTTGACCCTGGGCTCAACTGCTCAATCTATTCTTAGATCCCTGGGCTCAACTGCTCAATCTATTTTTAGATCCTGGACTCAACAGTTTGATCTATTTTTAGATTCTGGGCTCAACTATTGATTCTATTTTTTAGATCCTGGGCTGTTATTATCCAGTGTTTAAAAAAAAACAAAAAAAAACACATTCCTTATCCCAAATGCAAAGCCACTTATACGGCTCTCAGATTGGGACCAGCGGCCGTGTTCATGCAGCTGCCTAGTCTCAAAAGAAATGAATGGGACTGCCTGCACACAGATGCATGCAACACCAGTGCATCCCGTGCAGGCAAAGATGGCCCTTTGCATGGGTGTAGGCATAGATATACCTATTTAAACGATGCCTAAAATTGTGGGCTTAAAAGTTAAACCTATTTTTAGTTCCTGGTCTCAACAGCTCCATCTATGTTTAGATCCTGGACTTAACAGTTCAATCTATTTTTAGATCTTGGGCTCAGCTGTTCAGTCTATTTTTAAGTCCTGGCTACACTAGCGAAGGAATGACAGCTGTAAGCTTTTAAGTGACATACTACCTTTTCGGGATCACTGGTTGCAGGAGGGATTAAGGAATGGGTGTTCTTTAATCACCTCCTTCTGTAACTGAATGGTCAGTTTCCCATGCTATTTATAAATGTACCTTGGTAAGCGAGAAGTTGCCGTTTAATTCCTATTAAAACATAGGAGATTACTTTTAACTGGTGATCTGTTAAATTGACCTACTATAATCGAAAAAACCTTCTTCCCTCCAGTGATGCAATGTCTGCAAGTGCCCCGGCAGCATGAATATCTTTCCCAGTCTTCTTCAGGGTTTGGCATTTACAAGCATCTTGAGCACAGGAATGAATTCATCACAGTATCAGGTCATGCATGCGAACAGCCAAAGAGAATGCCAAATCATTTTTTTTTTTGAAGTAAAGAACCTCTTTAAGCACTTTTTTTGAAAAAGAAAACTGGAAATACACTAATGGTTTACTGTCTGCCGTACATACATATACGTTCTGGTCGGGAAGCGGTGCTACCAGGTTCTTGGCTGCATCAATGATCCCAGTATAAAAATTTTCTGCTGCCGATTCTCTTATGTAAAAGTGATCCAAGTGGCTATACAGCTGCCCAATCATTTTTACAGGGGGTGGAAGGGGGTTGTCCACTACCGCTGTTGCCTTTCCTGGGCTCCCCATTACACTGGGGAGCCCAGAATCTCTGTTATTTTCTGATCTTCTCTATGAAACCAGAAGCGACAAGAATTTTGTCACTTCCAGTATTGGGTTGTTTGTTTGATAGCCGTTACAGCAAGTAAAGCAGCTGATGACTTGCTTTGGAGGGCAAAGAAGAGATTTGGGGTTGCCCATGCTATCACAAGGGATGCTATGCGGTTAATCCCTTGTGGTAGCAATCACGTTTAAAAAATATAAAAAATACAATTTAAAGCACAAAAACATAAATGTATAAAAACACACAAAGCCAGTGTGAAACTCAGCGCTAGAACCCAAGGACTGCAAAGTGGTGTATGACGCCCATGGATAGTGTTAATTATGTAAAAAATTACAATCTTTAGAAGAAAAATGAATACAAGTTAAAGAAAGTCATTCTTGGTAAAAAAAGTCTAAGGGGTAAACACTATCAGAAAATTTCTGTAGTAGCCTGCTGGTGAAGGCGAGGCTGCTGCAGGCGCGGGCTGGGGACCCCAGAAACTGAAAACAAGAGGGCAAGGGAAAAAAAATGGAGAGAAAGGTCAAACCACTCCTAGTGCAGCATCTTTTTAATGAATGGTTACAAAATGATAATATAAAATGCACTCACATGGGGCTCAGTGGGTGAGGGCTTGCCAGGTGCAGAGGTGGAAGAAGCCGCCGGTGGATCCTATGATGTTCGCCACAAGCGCCGGGTGTCAGCTGAAGCGGCGAGGGGACTCGGGAAGACGTTGGCTCAGTCTCTCGGCTTGGAGGTATTCTGGTGCTGCCAGCCTGGGTGCCAGATACCACAGTGTTTGGCCAATCAGAACGCGTTTGAGGCAAGGTCACGCCTCCATCAGCTGACTATTGGGCGCTGACCTCGGGTTTAAATAGGAGATACAGTTAACCCAGTGTGTGCTGCAAGACCTGGAAATGGCTTGGGCTGGAATAAATCTCATAATACAAATAACCAATGGGATCAGAGCATTGATTGAAAACCTTATATAGAGACATATTGTAAAACCTTGGATTGAGAGTAACTTGGTTTGAAAGCGTTTTGCAAGACAAGCAAAGTATTGCACATTAAGGCAAGAGATATGAAAAATAAGAAAAATATATATTAGCATGTAATATTTGGTAATATATGTAAATACACAGAAAGGGGTGTGTTGCCAGTGGAAAGTGTGGGGTGGGGGAGGGGAGAGGAAGGGAAAGAAAGTGGGGGGGGGTTAGGATGGGGAAGGGGATGAGGAAGGCCTGGGGGAGCTAGAGAATTGTGCTGACTTCCAACTCTGTATTCATGCCATCAGGTGAGAGACTATTGAGTTTGAAGATCCAGCAAGTCTCTTGTGCATACAGTTTTTTGAACCTTTCCCCATCAGGTAGGGAGTGGGAGATGGATTGGATGGCTGCAACTTTGAGCAATGCAGGGTTTGTCGTGATGAGCCAGAAAATGTCTCGGAATGCTACATTTAGGGTAAATTTCTTTCAGGCTCTTCCTGTGTTCCCCAAATCTGGTGCGGAACGGCCTGATGGTACCACCCACAACACATTTTACAGGGGCAGGTGATGAGATATATGACAAAGTTAGTGTAATATGTTAGAAATTCTTCAATAGGGAAGGTGTTGCCTTTTGAGTCACAAAATGTCTTTTTTCCATGTATCACGTGTGAACAAGTAATGCCGCGTACACACGAGCGGACATTACGGCGGACTTTTCGACGTACTTTCCGACGGACTTTGTGAATGAACGGACTTGCCTACACACAATCCACCAAAGTCCGTCGAATTCGTACGTGATGACGTACGACCGGACTAAAACAAGGAAGTTCATAGCCAGTAGCCAATAGCTGCCCTAGCGTGGCTTTTTGTCCGTCGAACTAGCATACAGACGGCGGACTTTTCGACCGGACTCGATTTCAACGGATAAATTTAAAACAAGTTTTAAATCTAATTCCGTCCAACTTTTGAGAAAACAAAGTCCGCTGGAGCCCACACACATCGAATTGTCCGACGAAATCCAGTCCGCCGGGCAAAGTCCGCCGTAATGTCCGCTCGTGTGTACGCGGCATAAGGCATTTTCTCTTGTGACATTTGTACATCCCAATAAATGGAAACATTTTAGGAATGGAGTCCAGAAGGGTTTTTTTTTTCCGCTTATGTAACTTGCTGGGGGCTATGAGATTTTTGACAGTATTGGCTCTTTTAAAAAACAGTTTAGGCTGGTGTGTCATCAGTTTAGGGTCATTACAAAGAATCCCCCAGTGTTTAAAGGGGTTGTAAAGGTAAAAATTTTTTCACCTTAATGCACTCTATGCATTAAGGTAAAAAAACTTCCGACAATACCGCCGCCCCCAGCCCCCCGTTTTACTTACCTGACACCTCGAAAGTCAGCCGCTCGCTCCCGACATCCATTAAGCCGCTCAGCCTGGCTGCTGATTGGCTACAGTGGATGGATTGAAAGCAGCGCAGCCATTGGCTCGTGCTGCTGTCAATCACATCCAATGACGCGGCGCGCCGGTAATTCTATCTCTTTATGTATGCACTTGTATACATACATCTACCCTCTATGTATAGATTATACACCAAACATTGTCCATCTCCACCACCCAAATGCAGCTTATTAATCTTTTACATACTTCCAATATATATATTTCTTTATATGTCCCTATGTAAGGTTTTCAATCAATGCTCTGACCCCAGTGGTTATTTGTATTGTGAGGGTTAATCCAGCCAAAGCAGTTTCCAGGTCTTGCAGCACACGCTGGGTTAACTGCATCTCCTATTTAAACCTGAGGTCAGCGCACAAAAGCCAGCTGATGAAGGAGGCGTGGCCTTGCCTCCAAAATGCGTTCTGATTGGCCAACACTGTGGTAGGCGGCACTCAGGCTGACAGCTCTGGAATACCTCTACGCCGAGAGATCGAGCCTGCATCTTCCCGAGTCCCCTCGAGGCTGCAGCTTCAGCTGACACCTGGAGCTCATGGCAAACATCATAGGCACCTGGCAAGCCCTCACCCACTGAGCCCTATGTGAGTGCATTTTATATTGTTCTCATTTTGTAACCATTCATTAAACCTATGCTTCACTAGGTGTGGTTTGGCGCTTCTCTCCTTTTTTTCCCTTGCCCTCACATTTTAAAGCACCCCTGTCCTCTGTGCTTACGCAAAATGCGAATGCTCACAAAGGTTCAACATGCATATGTAAACAATCACACCACACGTGAGGTATTTTTGTGAACGTCAGAGTGAGAGCAAAAATTCTAGCCTCCTGTTTATCTCTAAACCGGTAACCTGTGAAGGCTTTAAAGCATTGACTATTGGTAATTTAACGTACTGTGGTTTGTCGTCATTCCACAGGCATACGCAATTTTAAAGCGTGACATGTTGGGTATCTATTTACTTAGCATATCATTTTATATTTTACCATATTTTATATTGTGTTTGTGTGCACTAAAATTCACTAACGTGTACTTTTCCTGAAAATTTGCTTCTGATAAACCTCTGTACAAATATCGTGTGACATAAAAAATTGCAGCACAGACCATTTTTTTTTCTCCAGGGTCTCTTTCAGAAAAAATATGTTTGGGTGATTTTTACATGTATGTGACAAATGTCAATTGGTTTGGAGAACAAGTGGTTAAAGGGAAACATTTTTATTTTTAAAACCATCATATTCTACCTTTTTGATCTTTATACACACACATTGAGTACAGCATTCACAAAAGGACACCTGTGTCACAGAGCATTATGGGTTTTCTAAAGAAAGCAAGAAGTTGTTTGCTTTCAGGTTGTCACTCTCTAATTGAAAGCCTGCGTGAGTTAACCCTCAACATACCGTAATTTGACCTATTGTGCTTTTTTTAACAAACCATTTCAAATGAGCCTGAGATTATATTTTATACCATTTAAGATTAGTCTGAGAATCAATCTACATAACATTTGTCTCACTAAACAAAGATGAAATTTAGATTTTTGTTAGTCCTGAACATATTAAAGATAATTTAGTAAACTCTTGGATTGAGAGTAACTTGGTTTAATAGTGTTTTGCAAGACAAGCAAATTTGATGTCTTGATATACAAGTAGCGTCATGTCACAACTGAGTATAAAAGAGAAGAGAGGTGCCTCTAAGTGTAGCAATATGGTTACATTTTATGAAGGTAAAAAATTTAGCAAATCTCATGGTTGATGATTAAAACAGGTACATCTAAGTATCCGGGGTAAAGCTGTCGACATAGACCATCCTCCGTACCGCCATCAACGTCATCCCTTCCACGCTGCGCTCCACGAGCACCTCAAGCCTCGCTTTCAGATCGCTCTATTGCAGGGTAGTCTTCCTGGTCACGATTGCAGACTGACAGCGGTGAGAGCCGGCGGTGTGGAGGACAGCTTTACCCCGGATGCCTGCATACTTAGATGTGCCTCTTTTAATCATTCAACCATGTGAGTTGCTAAATGTTGTACCTTCATTAAATGTAAACATATAGCTACACTTAGAGGTGCCTCTCTTCTCTTTTATACTATGTAGCTCCTGCTGGACTTTGCTTCCAATCCCCTTGTGGAGGTGGCCATTTGTGGATGGACATGTTATGGTTACACCACCTATAACATTACTATAATCTTTTTATATGGACTATAAACTAAAGGACTTATGAACAAATGGTTGTGGAAGGAATCATCTGAGTTTCCATATATTTCTAATAGGGAAATTCGCTTTGAATTACAAGCATGTTTCCAGAACGAATTATACTCGCAATCTGAGGTTTTACTGTATATATAAAAGGCTATTCCTTAAAGTGTTACTAAACCCAAGACCCTGCATTCACTATATCTTGTATCCCACAGTACACAGAACATGGAAATGCAATAGTTTTAATAAATATTAACTGCTAAATATCTTTATTCATCAGCCATTAGAGCAACCTAGTTAAAGCTTGTAGGAGGAGTTTTCATTCTGCTCTGACTGACCTATAAGGCTGCAGGACCCTTGACCCTCTGCCTGAAAAGTGCCGATTGGCCCTATGCTGATCACATGCACCCCCCCCCCCCCGAAAAAAAAAACCCCAAGAAACTCTAGCAATACCCACCAAGCATGTGCAGAGTGCCTCCTAGGGAGGAGATGGATTGGGGACTGTGGAAGATCAGAGAAGACAGGATCAAACAGCCTTTTTAAACAATGTAGAGGATTAACCCCTTACTGAGTATAACAAGCATGCTTTACTGCAAGGCTCAACATTTCAGATCCTGAGCTACTAGCCAGGCCTCAAGGGTTACTAACCACCAGTTGCCCCACCCAACCCCTACCCTGCCCCACCCCAAATTCCACCCCTAAACACTCCCTCATAAATTATCTCATGAAATGACACTTAAATGTCTTATGCAGAATTAAGTTATAAAATTATTAACAACTTTATCCGTGCCCATTAGTGCAGCCTGCCCGTGTCCACCAATGCAGCTTGCCCGTGTTCACCAATTCAGCCTGTCCGTGACCACCAATGCAACCTGCCCGTGCCCACCAATGCAGCCTGCCTGTGCCCACCAATGCAGCCTCCCACCATATAGCATGCCCGTGCCCACCATGCAGCCTACCCGTGGCCACCATGCAGCCTCCCCTTGTCCAACATGCAGGGGTACAGAGGAGAGAAAGAGGATTGCTGGCCACCAAGGAACACCTTTCGTTTCAATAGCAGTGTGTTCCAGCCGCTCAGTGTCACATACAGCCCCGCCCCCTGGCCGGGGAACTTTGATATACGTCACTCCTCCCAGGTGATCTATCAAAGTCCCGGGACCAGGGAATGAGGCTGTGTGTGACAGCGAGTGCGGGGAACACTCGACTATTGAAATGAAAGCCGCTAGTGATGTTCCCCGCCCTCCGATGATCCGACCGCCTGCTCTCCTCTCTTCCACTCCACGAGCGCTGGGAGAAGGACTCCCATACAACCCGCCTGCTGGCGGTGCTCACCCCCCGCTCCCAGGCAGCCCATCCTTGCCAGCCCTCAAAATCCACTAGCAAAATGCGGGCAGGCGAGTGGAATTTTTTGAGGGCTGCTTTACTGCATATATAGACTGATTTTAATGTTGTGGGTTTAGTAAGACTTTAACTTTCAAATAAATTAATCGTTTTGCTATATTTACTCTTTATTTTGTCCAGTTGCTCAAGTTACTAACCCAAAACAAGTATGCAAATATGACTTTTGAATATACTCCGTTTTTCCTTATTTTCTATTAATAAAGTATAGTTGGCAGTCATAGGACTTCCAAAGGAGCATAATGATAGTGTAAAGGTTAGCTTTAGAGGCTATTTAATGGTGTGTTTGTTGCCTTGAGAAAAGCAGGCTGTGACTTACCCTAATGGTGGCTTGATAAAGAAACTATTGCTCTATCCTTGTACTCCAATAGAAGTCTTATGTGTGCCCACTATAATTTCATATTACCTCGTCTGTGTGTGTGTTTTATATATAAATCAAACAAGCAGGTGAGGTGGATGTTTCCTTGCAAAGGGTGCTGGAAATGGACAGGCTCTATATTGTTAAATCAGCACATCTAAGAAATGTACAGCTCTGACCAGCTTCCCTGTCCCTGCCAAACAAAAGCATCCCCACAACATGATGCCACCACCATGTTTCACTGTGGGGATGTTGTGTTCAGGGTGATGTGCAGTTTTCTGCTACACATAGCATTTTGCTTTTAGGCCAAAAAGTTCAATTCTGGTCTCATCTGACCAGAGCGCCTTCTTCTACATGTCTGCTGTGTCACCCACATGGCTTCTCGCAAACGGCAAACGGGACTTCTTATGGCTTTCTTTCAATGGCTTTCTTCTTGCCACTCTAACAAAGGCCAGATTTGTGGACTGCACTAATAGTTGTCCTATGCTCAACTATTGCCCGGCTTGCCAGTTTAGGTGGATGGTCATGTCTTAGTAGGTTTGCAGTTGTGCCATACTCTTTCCATTTTCGGGTGATGGATTGAACAGTGCTCCGTGAGACGTTCAAAATGTGAATTTTTTTTCTAGAACCTAACCCTGCCGTAACCACTTCCCGCCCGGCCTATAGCAAAATGACAGCTGTTCTGTGGTTCAGTTATCCTGACTGGGCGTCATATGACGTCCAGCAAAATAACTGCCGGTGCTCGCCCCTGGGGGCGCGCAGTGCTGTGATTGGTGGTGCGGCGTGTCAGTCTGACACACCGCTACACAGATCTCGGTAAAGAGCCTCTGGTGGAGGCTCTTTACTACGTGATCAGCCTGTCCAATCACGGCTGATCACAGTGTAAACAGGAAGAGCCATTTTTTGGCTTTTCCTCACTCGTGTCTGACAGACGTGAGTAGAAGAGAGCCGATTGGCGGCTCTCCTGACAGGGGGGTCTGTGCTGATTGTTTATCAGCGCAGCCCCCCCCATGGATGCCCACATGGACCACCAGGGATGCCACCAGGACCACCAGGGATGCCATCAGGACCACCAGGGATGCCAACCACACATGGATGACCAGGTATGCCCCCCATGGCCACCAGGGATAACAGTGCCCAAAATATGCCAATCAGTGCCCACAAATGTGCCAGTCAGTGCCCGCTACTAATGCCCACCAGATGTCTCTGCATCAGTGATGCCCAGCAGTGCCACCCATCAGTGCCCATCCGTGCCCCCCTATCAGTGCCCATCCTTGCCACCCATAAGTACCCAGTGCCCATCAGTGCCGCCTATCAATGCCCAGTGCTGCATACCAGTACCACCTTTCAGTGCACATCAGTGCAGCCTATCAGTGCCCGTTACTGCAGCCTCATCAGTGCCTGTCAGTGAAGGAGAAATCTTACTTATTTACAAAATTTTATAACGGACAAGGAAAAACTTTTTTTTTCTTCAAAATGTTTGTTCATTTTTTACTTGTTGCGCAAAAAATAAAAACCCCAGCAGTGATCAAATAGCACCAAAAGAAAGCGCTATTTGTGGGAACAAAATGATAAAATTTGTTTGGGTACAGTGTAACATGAACGCGCAATTGTCATTCAAAGTGCGGCAACGCTGAAAGCTGAAAATTGGCAGGAAGGGGGTGTAAGTGCCTGGTATTGAAGTGGTTAAACTCCTCCACAACACCTGTCTGGTATGTTCCTTGGCCTTCATGATGCTGTTTGTTCACTAAGGTTCTCTAACAAATCTGAGGGCTTCACAGAACAGCTGTATTTATACTGAGATTAAATTACACACGGGGGGACTCTATTTACTAATTAGGTGACTTCTGAAGGGAATTGGTTCCACTAGATTTTAGTTAGGGGTATCAGAGTAAAGGGGGCTGAATACAAATGCACGACACTTTTTAGATAATTATTTGTAAATTGGTCTATCACATAAAATCCCATTTACATTTTTGGTTTTAACATGACAAAATGTGGAAAATTTCAAGGGGTATGAATACTTTTTCAAGGCACTGTACTTACACTCACGTGACACATTAGAGTGGATGTAAACCTGATTCATGAAATTTGAGCTGCACACATCTATCTGCAGTGTTTTTTTTATCTCTCTTCAAAGAACTATGTCCCATAGCTTTGTCCTGCTCCGTTCTTCTGTTATCAGCCTGATAACTTTCGACAAACTGTGTGTCGGAAGAGATTAGCACAAAGCTAAACTATTCACAGGCAACCTCTGTATGTGTGGGGAGGGGGGTGTGTGCGCCTTTCCTCCAATCAGCTGTCTTACGGTGTATAGCAATAATCCACTCCAACAGATGAATCAGGAAGAGAAAATTCTAACAGGACTTGAAGTTTCTAAACAGTTTATAAAAGGTGAAGACAGCAGATATACATGTAAAACTTATGTAGGGAGATTTGTTTCATGTCTGTGTATCATCTGAGGCTGTTCAATTCACTGGGTATATGTGAGGGTTTAACTAAATCCCATAGAAATTGTTGACTTTTACAACATATTTGAACAGGTAAGCATTAGATAATTATTCAAACAGTTTCTACTGATAAAGTAGTTATACTTGAATGACACAAGAAATACTTGGCTTTTCATTATTTAACGAAAATATCAATAGATGCAATGGTGTAGTGAGGAAAAAATAAGTACACCTTTTACATCAAAAGTTGGTATTTTTCCCTGAAACAGAAAACTTCTGGTAGGCATTTTGTATAACTGCCCCTAGTCTCTGACATCAACTTTGTAACATTTTTGTCCACCTCTTCATGTAAAATTCCTTCAGCAGCAAGAAATTTGTTGGGTTTATTTGCATGAAATGCCCATTTCAACCCCCCCTACAAAATGTCAATGGGAATGAAATTAGGGCTGTAACTAGGACAATCGAAAACTCTGTTTCTTCATTTTTATCCATACCTTGGTAGATTTGCTAGTGTGCTTTAGATCATATTGTTGAAAGACTAATTTCCATTTCAACTTCAGCTTTTGGACAGATGGACTCCCATTCTACTCGAGCACACTTTGATATGATGCAGAATGTATAGTTGACTTGAAGATTGCAACCCCAAAGAATAACATTTCGACCACCATTCTTCATAAATATGAGGTTCTTCTCCTTAAATATGGTCTTCAGTTTATGGCAAACATGTCTACTCTTACCAAAAAATTCTTGCATTTTGAATTGCTACAATCTTTTACTAATTGTTGATCCATGCACTTAACTTTACCCCCGTTATAACAAAAGTTACCTGAACACTCCCACCCAATGAAATTTTGGTAGGGTGGCCAGTATTGGACAAATTAGCAGTTGTTTGAAATCTAGGCCTCTGCCAGAACCATAGGCATCTACAGTATCTCACGAAAGTAAGTACACCCCTCACATTTTTGTAAATATTTTATTATAGCTTTTCATGTGACAACACTGAAGAAATTTTGCTACAATGTAAAGTAGTGAGTGTACAGATTGTATAACAGTGTAAATTTGCTGTCCCCTCAAAATAACTCAGCACAGCCATTGATGTCTAAACCGCTGGCAACAAAAGTGAGTACACCCCTAAGTGAAAATGTCCAAATTGGGCCCAATTAGCCATTTTCCCTCCCCGGTGCCATGTGACTCAGTGTTACAAGGTCTCAGGTGTGAATGGGGAGCAGGTGTGTTAAATTTGGTGTTATTGCTCTCACTCTCATACTAGTCACTGGAAGTTCAACATGGCACCTCATGGCAAAGAACTGTGATGATCTGAAAAAAAGGAATTGTTGCTCTACATAAAGATGGCATATTGTATAAGAAGATTGCAAAGACCCTGAAACTGAGATGCAGAACAGTGGCCAAGACCCTCCCTTCAGATATTGGGCCACAGGGCAGTACTCCAACATGATAACGATCCAAAACACACCTCCAAGAGGACCACTGCCTTGCTAAAGAAGCTGAGGGTAAAGGTGATGGACTGGCCAAGCATGTCTCCAGACCTAAACCCTATTGGGCATCTGTGGGACATCCTGAAAACTGAAGGTGGAGCAGCGCAAGGTCTCCAACATCCACCAGCTCTGTGATGTAGTCATGGAGGAGTGAAAGAGGACTCCAGCGGCAATCTGTGAAGCTTTGGTGAACTCCATGCCCAAGAGGGTGAAGGCAGTGCTGGAAAAAAATGGTAGCCACACAAAATATTGACACTTTGGGCCCAATTTGGACATTTTCACTTAGGGGTGTACTCACTTTTGTTGCCAGCAGTTTAGACTTTAATGGCTGTGTGTTGAGTTATTTTGAGGGGACAGCAATTTTACACTGTTATACAAGCTGTACACGCACTACTTTACATTGTAGCAAAGTGTCATTTCTTCAGTGTTGTCACATGAAAAGATATAAATAACTATTTATAAAAAAGTGAGGGGTGTACTCATTTTTGTGAGATACTGTGTAACTTTCTAAGAGCGCTCTATTGATCTTGGCATGTTGAAACTACACATCAATAACAAAGAAAACCTGAAGATGTCAGCACTGGCGATGAGTTCTGGGGATTGCGCATCGCTGGAGTATAGTTCCGCTTTAATGAGGTTACATAGTTAGGTTAGGTTCTAATCATTGGAAGATAATCTGGATGTGTACTTGCTTTTTCCATATGCCAGATCTGTATTTTTGTTCATTTAGATCATTAAAATGACTATACCATGTCAATCTTATGTGCCAATTGTTTAAGTAAATCACTTTGATCTGTAAGCACTATTTGAATCAAGATCTAACATTTGCCTGTATAAATATAGTCGGTTAAAAAAAAGTCAGCAGTTTCTATGTGTATTTCCTTTTTCTGGGACTATAAAAATTGATAGATAAAATCGATAGATTGACAGTGCATGTAACCATAAAATACATACTTGTAAGGATTGTCAGCAGGAATAAATACTCTGTGTAGGAGATGAGGCCTGTAGGACAGAAAAGACAGAGGATCAGACAACAGCGTTCCTTCTCTGTAATCAGAGTCACACGACACAAACTGCAGGCATTACAGCTCATTTTTATTAGTGACACCGCAGTTTACATTACTATGTCACATTTACACAAATAAAAGCAAGGCAGATACGTTTCACATTTTTCATTGTTATCATTAACACTCCCAACCGAGCAAAACAAGTTCTTATGTTTGTACAGCACAGAAAGTGATGCAACGAGAGCATGTGTTTTTTTACATTTTGAACTCAATAAAAGTAATATTATTTAACAATAAAAATAGTTCTATTTATTACTTAATGTACTGTTTACACCAAGTATTTGGTTCAATTATTTTTAGAGCCTTTTAACTTCTCACACAAAATAGTTTATGTCGTATTCAGCAGTCCTTAAAATAGTACCTAAGAAAGATCAAATTGTTCAACGTTAACATGCAAAATGGTATGTTCATCAGTTAAAGTACGGTTATGATGCTCTACTTGCTTCCCCTTCCACTTTTACGATCATCATAATGAGAACTCTGACACCAACGTGGACTAGTTTGTATGCTTCTGCTCTTTTATATGGAGTTTTGTTTTATGACTTTTGTATGTTAAATGATGAAAACTTTAAAGATTACAAAAAAAAAATGTAGAATTGGAAAAGGATAGTGTAATACTGCTAATTTTATTCATAAAAATCCAAAATCATTACACTTACATCAAAACTTTTAAAATTGTGCAGAAAAAACGCCGCCTTGGCGTGCAAACAACCATCACTAGGTCTCCTCACACTATATATCCTTTTCTCTTCATTGCCATACGTCTAAAATGGATATCCGATCACCGGGAAAGTTGGGAAGGTGATAACTATATTCGGATATAGGATATACCAGACGTCTTTAATATATCGGTGGAAGGAAGGTGTTATTCTCACCCATATACTGATCACATCAGCCCTAGCCATTGACGGGAGACGCCATTCTAAATGTAATAGGAGCATTTAAAGATTATTGCTGGTGAGTGGGAATCCAGGAGGGGAGCATGGAGTGTCACCAAGATCTATACCAACTGCGTATTTTGCACAAGTTCAAAACACCATATGACTACATGGATGGACTTTATTTGATTGCACTTTATTTGTTTTGCACTATAATTGTAATGAACACTTTATATTGTTAAGTAAGATCATGTTATTGATTATACTGATGTAGGCACTTTATTATATATTGTATTAGTGTTTATTGTTTATGGTTTACTGGAGCAGCGCTGAGTATAACATTCATATTTTTCATCACTTGGGGTCTTTCACCTTGCACTACAGCAGCAGCCCAAACCACAGATTTATATTGTTATTTATTTTTAGTTACAATTGTCTCCATAGAGCGGGTTTTTCAAACTTATTTACTAGAAAACGTACTTACTTCAAAAAGAGTAAATTTGCGAGCACAGCCCCCTCCCTCTATATATCAGGCAGTGCAATCATCGCTTTTTTCTAAATTACTGTTGAGAACATAAAGTACAGCACAAGCCACCTAAGGCCTATTGCTTTAACTAAAAGTACATTAAATGAGCTCTGCAAGACTGCCTGTTCCCCACTAACCTACAGAATTACAAAAGGGAATCCTTTTTAATAATCAATCTCTATAGCAGAGAACTGTGTGGACACAGAAGATATCAAAATTGTTCTGTGCTAGGACACTGCCAATATTAAAAATGCATGCTCCCAAGATACATATGGAGTGTTTTAAAGTTTGAATATTAGATAAATGTAAACCCTAACAGCCTCTTTCAGCCACTTTCCATCTACATGCACTCCAGCGATGACTGAATGTTCTTTCTTAGGACAGGTTCCCTGATGTCGACAATACAGAAGAATTGGAAGTATGGGACAGTGCTTTGTCATCCTAGAACATGTAATTCTTGAACAAGGCCTTAAAGCAGAACTCTGGGAAAAAATAATTATTATATATAAACACACCAGTCAATAAATTGTAAGTGGTATTGTATTTAGTCCTGTTGTCAGTGAGAAATCAAGCATTCTTTACTGCATTAAAGACTCTATTCCTCTCATATCCTGTTTACAAGACTGGTAGCTGATATGTCCTTTTTCCTCCTAGTCACCGGTCCTGTACATTCCCCCATTGCCCAGCCTGATCCACCTCTGTCTGTCCCGCCTCGTATGATAGAGTGTACAGCAAAGTGGGTGGGCAGTGTCAAAGTCCTATTTGTAGAACACTACTGATCCGCCGCACATACACCTATTGTCTCGCCCACTCTAGACTAAATCCCAGGGGATGATGGGAATTGTAGTTTCAGTGAGCGACATTGCCGCTTCTGAGACCCTCTTCCCAGAGCCCGGAATTCGAGAGGAAGCTGGGCAAAAAATTACATCACCACTTTTTTAAACAGTGAGTTTTCTACAAAGTTCACATTTATATTTAAAAAAAAAATGACATTAGCGATTTTGCTTAAAAGGTAACTCCACTTTCATGGGGAAAAAAAACAGCAAATAAAATATAGCATATACAATTGTGACACAAGTCATATCGGAATTGAATGTTAAAAAAAATTACCTTTCCTTTTCAATCTGCAGCGCTGTAATTTTCTGTGAAATGCAATGCAATATAGCTACCTGGAGGTGTTCTGTACACAGAATGTATCCAGAACGTTCAACAGAAATATTACCAGGTGAGAGGTGACTTGGGAGAAAGAAGAGGAGACGTTGCTGGAAGTGGCAGCAGAGGCTTGTGTAGGACCTTGACCATGTGGTGGAGGATAGGAGATCCTATTACCTAAAGGCATGATACACCAACCTACTCGGTGGACGGAAGATACCATCTTGATATACAGGCTTATATATCATCTTCATCTGGTGAGTGGGGACCCAGGAGGGGAGCACAAGAAGTCACCAGAAATATATTCCAATGTGTCACCTACCTTGTATCTCACACCTGATGAACTTTATTGATTGCACTTTACCTGCACTATATTGGCACAGGAAATCACCAACCCTATATCTCACATTTAATGAACTTTATTGATTGCACTTTATCTGCACTATATTGGCACTGAGCACTTTATTTTGTTATACGTTATGTTACACATGTTGTTTGTATACATTTTAAACTCAGCGCTGCACTTATAAACTACTAATATAAAGTAGTTTATAAGTGCAGCGCTGAGTTTAAAATTCTTTTGTCACTTTTTTGGGGTACTTACCTTGCACTACAGCAGCAGCCCTACTATACATTTTTTATTTCCACAGCTCGGGTCTTTAATTATATTTCTTAACTAGAAAAGATACCTGTAATAAATTCTACTGGATATGGGCTGGATAAGCTCAAGCCTTAAACTAATTGGGGTATCACAATCCCCCTGATAGTACCTCCATACTTGCACCAATGTACTGCAATCAAAGCTCATAATAGTTCCCTTTTGTCCCAACCATCCATTCTTCCTGTACTTGTAGAATAGCCCTAAGATGATTTCCATGTAATTATTTGCTAATAGAGGTTGTTGATCACCCACCTAATGTCTACCCATCCTACCCCCCACCCCTTACACCACTAACCCAGTGCGTCTAGTCTACATCTATCAAAAACCCAAAGAATAAGTCAACATCTATGTCTATGAGTCCCCCTAGTTCCTTCTGACCACAAGATATGCAACATGACTGCATCCAAACATTTCTTTTGTTCTCTCTCTATTTACAAACTAAATTCCCCAAAAAAAGAATCAGAAAAAAAATCGTAGCTGATGGGAAATCTCTCCAATGAGGGTAGAGACAGTGGGAAAATGTGACCTTGTTCCAGTGTGCCGAAAGTTCAGAACCTATGACTTTTTTTTATAAGGTGAGGAAGGTTGTATGGTTTGTATGCTGTCTGGGCCTTCCTATCTTAGTGACCCACTAATGACTAGCTCTGGGGAGGGGAAATCTCCCCTATGTAGTTCCAGACAGCAGTAATAACCTGACAGAAGTTCCATCCCATTCCCACTTTTTTTAAATTAAGAAAATGTGTTTCTAATTAGGTTTTAAGTAGAATGATAAAAGATTTGTTAATAATATATGTTACTAATAAATTGTTGCATGTCCAAATGATCTTTGCATGATTACAGATTCCCTTGAAGCTGATCATATTGGAAAGAAAAACCTTTATGGGCTCATATGTACATGGATGTTGTCCTAAATTAAAAGCCTGTGCAGCCTTTTTCACTATTGCTTATTAATTTTGTTTAAGATGCCTATAATCCATATGCATATACAACCCCAATTCCAAATAAGTTGGAACGCTGTGGAAAATCTACTTGAAAACAAAATGCAATGATTTGCAAAATCATATAAAACCATTTTCAATTCACAATAGAAAATAGGAAACAAATCAAATGTTTAAACTGAGAAAATGTACTATTTTATGAATAAAATGAAAGTGAAGTTTGAAATTGATGGCAGCAACAGGTCTCAAAAAAGTTAGGAGAGGGCCATGTTTATCATGGTGTAGCATTTCCTCTCGATTTAACAACACTCTGTAAACGTCTGGGAACTGAAACCAGGTTGCTGGAGTTTTGGGAGAGGAATGACGTCCTATTCTTGCCTTATAGGATTCTCAATGCTTAACATCCTTATCCTTGGTCTTCGTTGTATTTTTCGTTTCAAGATGTGACAAATATTTCCAATTGGTGAAAGGTCTGGACTGCAGGCTCCAGACTCCTCTTTAATGAAGCCATTCTGTTGCCACAGATGTGGTATAAGGTTTAGCATTGTCCTGCTAACATATGCAAGGCCTACCCTGAACAACACATCGCCTGGATGGGATGGGATCGTCTGGATGGGAGCAAATGCTACTCTGAAACCTTGACATATCTTTCAGCACTGATGGTGCCTTTCCAGATGTGCAAGCTACCCGTTCCATACGCACTAATGCACCCCCCCCCCCCCCAATACTATTAGAGATTCAGGATTTTGAACAGAGCGATTATAACAATCCAGAAGAAACCTTCCCCTCTTTAGCCCGGAGGATGCGGCGCTCATGGTTGCCAAAAAAGAATGTCAAATTTCGATTTGTCTGACCACAGAACAGTTTTCCACTTTGCAACAGACCAATTTAAACAAGCTTTGGTCAGAGAAGACAGTGGCGTTTCTGGATCATATTCAGATATGGCTTCTTCTTTGCATGAGCTTTACCTTGCATTTTTGTATGGCACGGCGAAATGTGTTCACAGACAGTGACTTTTGGAGGTATTCTTGGCCCATGCAGTGATGTCCATCACAGAATAATGTCTCTAATGCAGTGCTGTCTAAGGGGCCCGAAGATCACAGGCATTCAATACTGCATTTTGATCTTATTCTTTGCGTACAGAGATTTATGCAGATTCTCTGAATCTTTTGATAGTAATGTAAATTATGATAGATTTAAAGTTTTTGCAATTTTACACTGAGGAGAATTATTCTATAATTCACAGATTGGTGAACCTCTCATCTTTACTTCCGAGACACTGACTCTCTAAGATGCTGTTTTTATATCCAATCATGTTACTGTCCTGTTGCCAATTAATCTAATTAGTTGCAAAATATTCTTTCAGCTCTTCCTCGTTAGTACCACTTAGCTTGCCAGCTTTGTGTTGCCTGTCCCAAATTTTTGAGACGCTGTGTTGCCATCAATTTCAAAATGACCTTGTATTTTTCTAAAAATGTTATATTTTTTAAGTTTTAAAATTTAATATGTTTTCTATTGTGAATAAAATATGGGTTTATGAGAATTGCAAATGATTGCATGTCATGTGTTCTCCATCTGAGAGGTACTCGCATGGGAGTTTTTGGACAGTGCCAGTTGTTAGTGATTTTTATATCAGACCCCAGAGACATTGCAATTTCACTATTCCTGTGCACATACGCTAGCTGTATTCTGCACATGCACCAACCCAGTGACATGTTGATTGGATTTTCTGTACTGTTACAACTGATGAGCGGGCACTGAGCTGCATGGAGTTGCTGGGCAGCAATCATGCCACTGCCAAATTCATGGCTTACCTTGCCACCCGCATGGCATTTCCAGGTTTTGAGGTATTCTTTACACTTGTTTGTCTATTTGGATTATTTCTTTGTATATACCTCATTTTTGAGTGTAGCATTGGAGTGTTTTTTTTTAGATGGAATTACTACATTACTGGGGAAGGGTATTTGGTTTTGTATTTTCACTTATTTGCATGCTTTATTGCATTACAACACATTGAGAAAGGGATCCTGCATGGCCACGAAATGCTGGCTTCCTTGACTTATGTGACATTGCAGTAATAAAAGAATGTATAGGTTTGCAACAGAATGCTGCGATTTCTCATCGTTTTACTGTGTTTCTGCATGTCAAACACAGATTAATAAAGTTGAAGAAGCTAGCAAAGCAGTACGCATGACAATTCAGAAGTCTGTTTGACCTGCTTTGTTTTGCGCCATGTCTCTTTGGACAAAGCACATCCTATTAAGGTGCGTTTAAACTGATGACAAAGTAGGAAAATCATGCCTCTCCTTAACAAACGCTGTGCATTTGAATGAAAATGGCTATGTTTTGCAAAAATGTCCATCTACATGAGCTCTGATATATTCACATTATATAGGGGTTGTAAACCTCCATATTTTTTCACCTTAATGCGTAAAAACACCTGGCAGTGACCGGCCCCCCAGCCCCCCCCCCCCCCCCCGTTTTAATTACCTGAGCCTTGGAACTTGACCCGCTGTCTCTCTGCCCGGGGTTCTCGGCTCTTGATTGGATTGATAGCAGCGCAGCCATTGGCTGAGTCATACATTCAGATGGCGAATGCTGGAGCGCACCCGCAAGGTAACCCCCTCGGGAGAGCGCTTCTCCTAGGGGTGTTATCTGATGTGGGGAGGAGCCGCGAGAGCCTACGTGGGCCCCCAGAAGAGGATGATCGGGGCCACTCTGTGCAAAACGAGCTGCACAGTGGAGGCAAGAATGATATGTTTGTTATTTTAAAAAAAAACAAAACAAAAAAAAAAACAAACCCTTACAATCACTTTAAAGGTATATAAAGTCTATTTAAAATATAATCCGATCTACTGATGTCAACAAATTTATTCTGGACACTCAGCCCTCCTGGTCCCCCTGTCCATTCTGGTATGGCTCTTGGGCTTAGTGGAGGGCCCAGCCAATATGGTGGTGTATAGGACATTGTTGAGCATTCTCCAATTTTATGCTCGTAAAGCAATTTTGTTACATTGGAAAAATCCTGCGCCTCCCCCATGCTGCAGTTTTGAAAAGGTTTGGTGAATGCAGCATTACTTTTTTTTTTTTAAGCTACATATCTAAAATCAAGGTTGTTCAGGACATTTTTTAAAATGTTTGTGGTAGCTGGATGTCATTGGAGGCTACAAAAAGGATAGACCTTCCTTCGATCTTTTCCATTATCTTTGTTTTCTTGCTCCTTCCACACAGGTCTTTAATATCTGAGATCGTGAAGCAATGTGACCCTGCTATTGAATTTCCCTTAGGGGTCCTATCTGACTAATCTATGCTTTTTCTGAATAGGAGAATGGTGCTTATTAGTTAGACAGGCATATTCTCAACCCAGTAAGCCATACTGTGTATTTCATGTTAGACATGGTTTTACTATCCTGTTGACTTCGGCAGGGAGTTGCACAGAGAGGCAGGCTGGGATGGGGGTGGGGTGGCTGGGTGCAGAAGGGGGAGTTACCACGATGCCATTATGTATGTTTGTTCTTTAGGTGGTCCTACATGACCAAACTCGTGGCAGGCTGTGGCCTCCATTTCTCTTTCATTTTTTTGTATTTGTATTGTTGTATTTACCCTAAAAACTTTTAACTAACAGAGTTTTCAAACATATAGTCTGAACTACAAACAGGAAGGGCTATGAAAACACACAAGACTGCCACGTTACCTTACTGTAATAATAGGGCTGCAGGTCCATCGCCAAATAGAGCCTTTTCTCCCTCTGTTGCATGATAAGATTATTTTTTCAAGGTAAATACCTTTCAAATGACAACTGAATTAAAAATGGAGCTAGGTAATGCACAGGTGTCATTCTCATAGAAAGCACTGACTTTTATCCCAGTCTTAAATAAACAATTATTTCACTGTATCCAGAGTGTAAAGTAAGGGGCTGGGAAAGGCAGGCCTCATCCCTGGTCTGTCAGGGCACACTGACACACATTTCAAAGCCTCACAGGCACTAGTGGGATTAATCACTCAACTGAAGCTTATATAGTACAGAAGACATTTCAGTGTGGCATGTTTAAATACCGTTTATGGAAAAGTAAACATAATTTACCAACGTTTACATTGAGCCAAATTAATAGACAAAAAATGGCAATGGCTTCTGACAGAAAAATAAAGTATGCATTTTTAATTCGGGAGTAGCAATAACAATTGTAATTTTTTCAATCAAAAGTTAACTCAAAATCTTACAAAAATTGACCCCTAATATTGCAAATTAAGGGCCTCCCGGTAAGTTTTTTAAATTTTTTATTGCGGAATGGCATTAATTAGGGTTTCTCAAATTGCAGTCGATTGCTCCTGCGGGTGGAGATGAAGTAGGCATTGAAGGTTGTTACACACAATAAAATGTGGTTAATGTGATTTCACTTACTTTCCAAAATCTTTTGCTAATTGAAACTTAATTAGCTAAAGCCATGTGAATCACAAACCATTGTCTTTTTAGGTTAAGCACTTTTTACCATTTTTTCATCCTTTCAATATTGAGCAATACATTTTTTATCCAAGGATGGGAGGTCTCATTAGAAGGCACAACCTCCCCATAATACAAACATTATTAATCAAGTGCGAAAATGGGAGTTTTAAGGTGCCAAATTAATCAATTGAAACAAAATCAAAAATGAACAAAATTTTATTAACCAGTTGCCGACCGCCGCACGACGATGTACGTCCACAGAGTGGCACGGGCAGGCAAAAGGGCTTACAGGTATGTCCTTGCCTGCCCGTGGGTGGGGGGTCCTGTCGGACCCACCTGGTGCCTGCGGCGGTCGGCAAATCCTCCCCGGCGATCGGTGGTGAGAGGGAGGCCATCCATTCGTGACCCCCCCCTCGCGATCGCTCCTGGCCAATCAAATCATTTCCCTGCCTCTGTATTGTACACAGAGGCAGAGGAAATGATGTCATCTCTCCTCGGCTCGGCATTTTCCGTTCCGGCGCCGAGGAGAGAAGACTGTAATGTGAGTGCACAACACACACACACAGTAGAACATGCCAGGCACACATTAAACCCCCAATCCCCCCCCCCCCCGATTATCCCCCAATCCCCCCCCCATTACCCCTCCCTGTCACACTGACACCAAGCAGGTTTTTTTTTTGTTTTTGTTTTTTTACTGATTACTGCATGGTGTCAGTTTGTGACAGTTAGTGTGGTAGGGCAGTTAGGGTTAGCCCCCTTTAGGTCTAGGGTACCCCCCTAAACCCCCCTAATAAAGTTTTAACCCCTTGATCACCCCCTGTCGCCAGTGTCACTAAGCGATCATTTTTCTGATCGCTGTATTTAGGTTCGCCGTCAGCGTTTTATAGCGACAGGGACCCCCATATACTACCTAATATATGTTTTAACCCCTTGATTGCCCCCTAGTTAACCCTTTCACCACTGATCACCGTATAACTGTTACGGGTGACGCTGGTTAGTTCGTTTATTTTTTATAGTGTCAGGGCACCCGCCGTTTATTACCGAATAAAGGTTTAGCCCCCTGATCGCCCGGCGGTGATATGCGTCGCCCCAGGCAGCGTCAGATTAGCGCCAGTACCGCTAACACCCACGCACGCAACATACGCCTCCCTTAGTGGTATAGTATCTGAACGGATCAATATCTGATCCGATCAGATCTATACTAGCGTCACCAGCAGTTTAGGGTTCCCAAAAACGCAGTGTTAGCGGGATCAGCCCAGATACCTGCTAGCACCTGCATTTTGCCTCTCCGCCCGGCCCAGCCCAGCCCACCCAAGTGCAGTATCGATCGATCACTGTCACTTACAAAACACTAAACGCATAACTGCAGCGTTCGCAGAGTCAGGCCTGATCCCTGCGATCGCTAACAGTTTTTTTGGTAGCATTTTGGTGAACTGGCAAGAACCAGCCCCAAGCAGCGTCAGGTTAGCGCCAGTACCGCTAACACCCACCGTACACCTCCCTTAGTGGTGTAGTATCTGAACGGATCAATACCTGATCCAATCAGATCTATACTAGCGTCCCCAGCAGTTTATAGTTCCCAAAAACGCAGTGTTAGCGGGATCAGCCCAGATACCTGCTAGCACCTGCGTTTTGCCCCTCCGCCCGGCCCAGCCCAGCCCACCCAAGTGCAGTATCGATCGATCACTGTCAATTACAAAACACTAAACACATAACTGCAGCGTTCGCAGAGTCAGGCCTGATCCCTGCGATCGCTAACAGTTTTTTTGGTAGCTTTTTATTGAACGGTCAAGCACCAGTGGCCTAGTACACCCCGGTCGTAGTCAAACCCGCACTGCAGTAACACTTGGTGACGTGGCAAGTCCCATAAGTGCAGTTCAAGCTGGTAAGGTGGCAAGCACAAGTTGTGTCCCGCTGCCACCAAGAAGACAAACACAGGCCTGTCGTGCCCATAATGCCCTTCCTGCTGCATTCGCCAATCCTAATTGGGAACCCACCGCTTCTGCAGTACCGTACTTCCCCCATTCACATCCCCAACCAAATGCAGTCGGCTGGATGAGAGGCATTTTCTTTATGTCCTCCCGAGTACCCCTACCCAACGAACCCCCCCAAAAAAGATGTTGTGTCTGCAGCAAGCGCGGATATAGACGTGACACCCGCTATTATTGTCCCTCCTGTCCTGACAATCCTGGACTTTGCATTGGTGAATGTTTTGAACGCTACCATACACTAGTTGAGTATTAGCGTAGGGTACGGCATTGCACAGACTAGGCACACTTTCACAGGGTCTCCCAAGATGCCATCGCATTTTGAGAGACCCGAACCTGGAACCGGTTACAGTTATAAAAGTTACAGTTACAAAAAAAAGTGTAAAAAAAAAAAACACAAACAAAAATATAAAATAAAAAAAAATAGTTGTCGTTTTATTGTTCTCTCTCTCTCTCTCGATTCTCTCTATTGTTCTGCTCTTTTTTACTGTATTCTATTCTGCAATGTTTTATTGTTATTATGTTTTATCATGTTTGCTTTTCAGGTATGCAATTTTTTATACTTTACCGTTTACTGTGCTTTATTGTTAACCATTTTTTTGTCTTCAGGTACGCCATTCACGACTGAGTGGTTATACCAGAATGATGCCTGCAGGTTTAGGTATCATCTTGGTATCATTCTTTTCAGCCAGCGGTCGGCTTTCATGTAAAAGCAATCCTAGCGGCTAATTAGCCTGTAGACTGCTTTTACAAGCAGTGGGAGGGAATGCCCCCCCCCCACCGTCTTCCGTGTTTTTCTCTGGCTCTCCTGTCTCAACAGGGAACCTGAGAATGCAGCCGGTGATTCAGCCAGCTGACCATAGAGCTGATCAGAGACCAGAGTGGCTCCAAACATCTCTATGGCCTAAGAAACCGGAAGCTACGAGCATTTTATGACTTAGATTTCGCCGGATGTAAATAGCGCCATTGGGAAATTGGGGAAGCATTTTATCACACCGATCTTGGTGTGGTCAGATGCTTTTGAGGGCAGAGGAGAAATGTAGGGTCTAATAGACCGCAATTTTTTCAAAAAAGAGTACCCGTCACTACCTATTGCTATCATAGGGGATATTTACATTCCCTGAGATAACAATAAAAATGATTTAAAAAAAAAAAAAATGAAAGGAACAGTTTAAAAATAAGATAAAAAAGCAAAAAAAAAAGAAAAAAAAAAAAAGCACCCCTGTCCCCCATGCTCTCGCGCTAAGGCGAACGCAAGCGTCGGTCTGGCGTCAAATGTAAGCAGCAATTGCACCATGCATGTGAGGTATCACCGCGAAGGTCAGATCGAGGGCAGTAATTTTAGCAGTAGACCTCCTCTGTAAATCTAAAGTGGTAACCTGTAAAGGCTTTTAAAGGCTTTTAAAAATGTATTTATTTTGTTGCCACTGCACGTTTGTGCGCAATTTTAAAGCATGTCATGTTTGGTATCCATGTACTCGGCCTAAGATCATCTTTTTTATTTCATCAAACATTTGGGCAATATAGTGTGTTTTAGTGCATTAAAATTTAAAAAAGTGTGTTTTTTCCCCAAAAAATGCGTTTGAAAAATCGCTGCGCAAATACTGTGTGAAAAAAAAATGAAACACCCACCATTTTAATCTGTAGGGCATTTGCTTTAAAAAAATATATAATGTTTGGGGGTTCAAAGTAATTTTCTTGCAAAAAATAATAATTTTTTCATGTAATCAAAAAGTGTCAGAAAGGGCTTTGTCTTCAAGTGGTTAGAAGAGTGGGTGATGTGTGACATAAGCTTCTAAATGTTGTGCATAAAATGCCAGGACAGTTCAAACCCCCCCCCCCAAATGACCCCATTTTAGAAAGTAGACACCCCAAGCTATTTGCTGAGAGGCATGTCGAGTCCATGGAATATTTTATATTGTGACACAAGTTGCGGGAAAGAGACACCTTTTTTTTTTTTTGCACAAAGTTGTCACTAAATGATATATTGCTCAAACATGCCATGGAAATATGTGAAATTACACCCCAAAATACATTCTGTTGCTTCTCCTCAGTATGGGAATACCACATGTGTGGGACTTTTTGGGAGCCTAGCCGCGCACGGGACCCCGAAAACCAAGCACCGCCTTCAGGCTTTCTAAGGGCGTAAATTTTTGATTTCACTCTTCACTGCCTATCACAGTTTCGGAGGCCATGGAATGCCCAGGTGGCAACCCCCCCCCCTAAATGACCCCATTTTGGAAAGTAGACAACCCAAGCTATTTGCTGAGAGGTATAGTGAGTATTTTGCAGACCTCACTTTTTGTCACAAAGTTTTGAAAATTGAAAAAAGAAAAAGAACATTTTTTTCTTGTCTTTCTTCATTTTCAAAAACAAATGAGAGCTGTAAAATACTCACCATGCCTCTCAGCAAATAGCTTGGGTTGTCTACTTTCCAAAATGGGGTCATTTGGGGGGGGGGGGGGGGGTTTGTGCCACCTGGGCATTCCATGGCCTCCGAAACTGTGATAGGCAGTGAAGAGTGAAATCAAAAATTTACACCCTTAGAAATCCTGAAGGTGGTGATTGGTTTTCGGGGCCCCGTACGCGGCTAGGCTCCTAAAAAGTCCCACACATGTGGTATCCCCATACTCAGGAGAAGCAGCTAAATGTATTTTGGGGTGCAATTCCACATATGCCCATGGCCTGTGTGAGCAATATATCATTTAGTGACAACTTTGTGCAAAAAAAAATAAATTGTCACTTTCCCGCAACTTATGTCAAAATATAAAGTATTCCATGGACTCAACATGCCTCAAAGCAAATAGCTTGGGGTGTCTACTTTCCAAAATGGGGTCATTTGGGGGGGGGGGGTTTATGCCATCTGGGCATTTTATGGCCTTCAAAACTGTGATAGGTAGTGAGGAGTAAAATCAAACATTTACGCCCTTAAAGGCAGTGATTGGTTTTCAGGGCCCCGTACGCGGCTAGGCTCCCAAAAAGTCCCACACATGTGGTATCCCTATACTCAGGGGAAGCAGCTAAATGTATTTTGGGGTGCAATTCCACATATGCCCATGGCCTGTGTGAGCAATATATCATTTTTTTTTTACAAACAAAAGTTGTTGTTTATTTACGAAGAGTACACATTTACAGAGTAATGAATACATTGATATACGAGGGGATACATAGCAGTGTTGAAAATATAGAAAATATCTATCACGAACTACGTGGTCATTATCAATAACACATATGCAAGTATTTATCGATGCTTACTAAACACATGTATGCCATTTGCTTTGAGAGGTAATTTTTTTCCATCACATCAGTGCATATAGTAGGTGGACATTCTACTAGAATCTATTCAGTAATTGTGTTGCATGTGGCTGCATTGTTTAACCATAAGTCCCATATTTTCCCATATTTAGATGGGCATCCCCTGTGGGCATATATTTCTTTCTTATATGGTAAGACAGCATTAATGGCAGCTATCCATTCCTGGAGTGTTGGCGGTTCCCTCCTCATCCATTTTCTAGCTATGAGTAGTCTAGCCACAAACAGTGCCTCCCTGAGAAAGATGATATGGAAATTGTCTGAATCTGGATCTGGGAAAATTCCCAATATGCACTGCTTGGGGCATAGTTTAAGAGGAGACCCCATTTCATCATGTATGAATCGCACTATGTGAGACCAGTAGTCATGTATAACCGGGCATACCCAGAGGAGGTGAAAAAAGAAGCTAGATGGGCTGTCACATCTAGGGCATAGGGGGTTGTGGTTAGGTTTGAATCTAGTCATTCTGGCCGGGGTCAAGTATGACCTATGTAAAATGTAAAGTTGGGTGAGGCGATCAGATAGTCTGGTGGACACAGTTTTGCAATTATCCAACGCATCTTCCCATTCATCATCCTCCAGCTCCCCCACCTCCCCAGCCCACCGGTCCCGCAGACTGTAAGCAATTTTCACAGCCGTAGGCCGAAGCAGAGAGATGTAAAATATCGAGATAAGTTTAGAGGAATCTTGTCCCTTGATGATATTTAGAATATCCAATTGTTCTACATTGGGAGGAACATTGTGGAACTGGGCTTGTAGAGCATGGCGGAGCTGGAGGTATCTGAAGTGCATGGAATTAGGGAGGCTAAATTCATCCTTGAGTTGTTGAAATGATTTCAATATGTTGTCTCTGTATACATCTGAGAGAATAGTCACCCCCCTAGCGACCCATATTCCATAGTCTGGCAGAGACAAAAGTTCTTTCAGCCCTGGGTTGCCCCAAAGCGGTGTGTGTGAGTGTGTATGAAGGGCATGTATTCTGCGTCTTATTATTGCCCACACCTTGCAGTGGGTGGATATTAGGCCCGGACAGCCTCCCCCCAATACCCGAGGGTCTGCAGGGTCTCTAAAGATGATTTGAAATGGATGGGAGTAGAGGTGGGTATATTGGGAGCATAGTAGGGTCATGTAACGTTCTTTATCGCATTTGTCTATGTAATGAAAGTGTGATAATTGCGCCGCCAGATAGTAGAGGTTGAAATCAGGTAAGGCTGTGCCACCTAGGTCCGCGGGGTTTTTTAATACTTGCCAAGATAATTTGTGGCGTGATCTTCCCCATACAAATGAGTTAAGAATTGTTTCTATTGTTTTAAAGATCCTGAGTGGCAGGTATATCGGGGCATGCCAAAAGACATATAGGAATTTGGGGAGCAAGATCATCTTGATAAGGTTCACACGTCCCATAACCCCCAGGGGGAGTTTGGCCCAGATCTGGGTCTTATCTTTCAAAATTGTGAGCAGAGGCTCTATATTCTGTTTGGTGTACTCTACGGGAGTGCGGGTGACATTGATCCCCAAGTATTTCATGCTACTGACTATCGTAAGGGGGGAGGAGGCTTGACTTTGTGTGGGTGCACCTATGTCTATAGGGAGGATTTGGGACTTGTCCCAATTTATTTTAAGACCCGAATATTTCCCAAATGTTTGTATGGTCTCTAGTGCTAGTTTCAAAGAAGGGCCTGAATCTGATAGGTACAGCAGCATATCATCTGCGTATAGACTAATTGTCTCCACCAGTTCGCCTCTTCGCAGACCCATAATGCCCGGGTGAGATCTCAATGAAGCCGCAAGGGGCCCCACCGCGAGGGCATAAAGTAGGGGAGACAGCGGGCATCCCTGGCGCGTTCCCCTTGAGAGGGGGAAGGCGCTCGAGACTCTCCCGTTAACCAAGACCCTGGCACTGGGATTTTGATACATTAGTTGGATCCATCTAATGAATTTCGGTCCGAATCCAAATTTAGCTAGGCATTGCCATAAATATGTCCATTCAACGGAGTCGAATGCCTTAGCGGCATCCAGAGACACCACAACTCTGGATCCCATTTGGTCGTGTTGAGCCTGTATGTTCATATGTAGTCTGCGGAGGTTATGGGCTGCATTTTTAGTGGGCATAAATCCCGTTTGATCCGGGTGGATCAGGGTAAGGATTATTTTATTTAGACGCAACGCCAGGATCTTGGCCAAAATCTTGGCCAAAATCTTTATATCAAGTTGAAGAAGCGAAATGGGGCGGTAAGATTCTGGGATTTCTAAGTTTTTACCAGGTTTGGGTATGAGCACTATATAAGCTTCAGTCATGGATTGGGGGATAGAGCCAGATTTAAACATATGTGCATATAGTTCGTGCAATCTAGGGACAATGTTATCTAGATATGTTTTATAAAATTCTAAGGGGAGGCCGTCCGATCCGGGTGCTTTCGAGGTTTTGAGGTGGGATATCGCATCAATAATATCATCAGTAGACACTGGGGCTTCCAGCATTTCAATCTGGGTCTGGGATAGTGTGGGTATTTCTATATTCGCTAATAGTGCCCCTGCGTCTCTACTGTCATTATCAACCGTGGAGGTGTAGAGCGCTGAGAAATAAGAACGAAATTCTTCCGCTACTCTATCGGGTTCGGTAATCATTTCTCCATTGATGCCCCTAAGAGATACTACCGTGGGTGGTCTGAGGTCTATATGAGCTAAGTATGCCAGGAGGCGTCCCGCCCTCTCTCCACATTCATAAAGCCTTTGTTTTGTGTAGAATATGTTTCTCTCCGCTTTTTCAAAGTGTAGGTTGGATACTATACATGTTTGCTGTTTTAGTTGGTCAGCATTAGAGGGGGTAGGGTTAGATGTAAATTCCCTCTCCAGCTCTGTCAAGACTCGCTCTGCCTGGTGTATTACGTGTGAGGACGTCCTCTTATGTTTATTTATGTGTTGGGCAAGTGTCATGCGAGCATGGGATTTAAAGGCATCCCAAACTATTTCAAGAGGCGCTGAGGCTCTGTTATGTTGAAAAAATATGTCCCACTCAATCCCAATCTCCTCTATTCCGGGTACTACCGATAACCAGAAGGGATTGAGTTTCCATGTATAGGTATTGGGCTGGGAGTCTAGTTTAAGCACAACCCAGTATGGGGCGTGGTCTGATAGTGTACGAGGGTAAAAGCCCACGTCCTCCAACATAGGGAGAAGGGAGCGGGATAGCAAAATAAGATGAATCCTAGACATTGAGTTATGGGATGTTGAAAAGCAGGAATAGGCCTTATCTTGTGGGTGGCGATATCTCCATGTGTCAACCAGAGCCATCTCACCGAGTAATCTACCGAATCTAGTGGGTTGGGAGGAGGGAATATTAGGTGATTGTGTAGTCATTCTATCGAGATCCCTGTCTAGCACATTATTGAAGTCTCCCATCCACAGTACCGGAACGGTAGGGTGTTGAGCCATAAAAGCAAGGCCCTCATGTAAAACATTGAAGTGGAACGGGGGAGGTATATATACTGCAAGAATAAGTATTTCTAGCCCATTTAGCTTGGCGTGTAAAAACAGGAATCTGCCCTGTGTATCTGATTTGAGCGTCAGTAAAACAAACTGCACTGTCTTCGCCACCAATATTGCGATTCCTCTAGAGTTGGAGGTATATGGAGCATGATACAACCACCCCACCCAGGGTTTTTTAAGTGTTGACATCAATTGACCGGTAAGATGTGTCTCCGTTAGGGCTATTATCTCAGCTCGCATATTTTTGAGGATAGATAGGGTTGCATTTCTTTTGGGTTTAGCTCTTATACCTCGCACGTTCCACGTAACACATTTCAACTTAGAGACCATACCTAAATTTGTTTAGTTTTGAGCTCGCCATCATGGCCGCGGAGCAGCCGCCCCGTTGCAGCCTGCGATACAGGAGAGTATGTATCTCCGCCCATCTCAATCTAGGCGGCAGATTCAGGATCCATGGTTTTCCAACCCTGGAGCCTGAATCCACAATTTTCCCCCCCCCAGCGCAGGGGCACATGTATATCAATATATAAACCAGATATCTGCAATGAAGACTCCTCTTGTCTCTATTAGCCTGCATGAAAAAAAAACAACATAACTTTTCCAACCTATAAATTAACACTCTGGGCTGCACAGGCAGACATCCTTTCCCACTTAACACAGGGGCAGGCTGCTGTTCCCGTACATTCCAGGGAAACAAAACTTGCGCTTTTTGGCAAACATTACATGAAATTCCTGTAAAAACAGGACCCGCTAGGAGTCCTGTATCTAGGGGGACAATAAATCGCTGAAGAGCGAGCAATAACATGAGGGACCTGACTCCCAAAACATGACCTCCAGGATGATAGGGTGTGGAAGGATATGCAGATGTATACGCTGGAGAGTGTCTTCTGGAAGTCATGAAGGGCTTCTGCTTGCCAAAGAAAACAGTTATCATCCATGATGGATAGTATGTGCACAGGGGACATAGGCGTATGCCAGATGAGACTGCGGAAGTGTGCTCCGGGAGAAAAAAAAAAGGGGGGGGGGGGGAACGGTAAAATAGGGGAGGCATAGCAGGGTATATTGAGAGGTGAGTATGAGAAAGTTCACTGGCAGGGTGAGGGCCGGCTCCACATGAACTTGTATAGTACAGTACCTTGATGGAGCAAAGTCCGGCTTGTCACAGTGTATGTTGTAATGTCGGCATTGCAGTCAGGCATCAAGCACGGTTTACGGCGTTAGTTGTCATCTAAAATCCTAAAGGATCCTATGAGGGTGCTCGGTCCGGAGCTGCTCTGTTTTCCATCCACTCGAGTACCGCTTCTGGTGTATCAAAGAAGTGGGCCCTGTCTTCCCCGACCACACGCAATCTGGCCGGGAAGAGCATTGCATATTTGTACTGGCGGATCCGCAGTTGTCGTTTGGCTTCTGTAAATTGCGCGCGCTTCTTCTGAACTTCTGCCGAGAAGTCTGGAAAGACTTTGACCTCTCCATTGTTGAAAGGGATGTTGCCTTTTAGCCTGGTGAGGCGGAGGACGGCATCACGGTCCCGGTAGTTAAGCAGTTTGGCAATGAATGTTCTGGGGGGCGCACCTTGGGGAGGAGGTTTGGAGGCCAATCTGTGTGCTCTCTCCACCACGAATGAGGTGGAAAATTCAGCCCGGCCAAAGGTAGAGATTAGCAGATTCTCCAGGAATGAGGGGGGGTCAGCACCCTCCACACCCTCCGGCAGTCCCACAAACCGTAGATTGCACCTCCTCAATCGGTTTTCCATGTCGTCTTGTTTCATAAGTACCATGTTCAGCTGGTGTTGTAATCTTTCCGTTGTTATCTGCAATGGCGGTATGTCGTCCTCCACCTGGCTGATCCGTGTCTCTGTATCAGTAACCCGTTCTCTTAGTTTCTGCAAGTCCTGTCGGATCAGCGACACATCCACCTTCACCTCCTCTATTTTACACGTGAGGGTGCTCTTGCAGTCCGAAATTGCTTCCAAGACACGGGCAGTATCGTCTGCAGCTGAGTCCGACGGAGCGGGCTGGTCGGCGCCATTTTCCTCTGCGGCCGTCTTATCTTGTAGGCGGAATTTTGCAAGTTTAGCGGCCGCGTCTGTGCCTTTTTTTGGAGGAGACATCTTCTCTATGCTTTCCCACTACTGGCGGTTTGAATTAGTCGGTGTTTGCGATGGTTGTTACCCCAAGAATGATGGATACGGATTTTGGGCAAGCGGAGCTCTCAGCCCGTGTTCCTCACGCCATGCCGGTCCAGGCCACGCCCCCAGCAATATATCATTTAGTGACAACTTTTTGTAATTTTTTTTTTTTTTTTGTCATTATTCAATCACTTGGGACAAAAAAAATGAATATTCAATGGGCTCAACATGCCTCTCAGGAATTTCCTTGGGGTGTCTACTTTCCAAAATGGGGTCATTTGGGGGGGTTTTGTACTGCCCTGCCATTTAAGCACCTCAAGAAATGACATAGGCAGTCATAAATTAAAGGCTGTGTAAATTCCAGAAAATGTACCCTAGTTTGTAGGCGCTATAACTTTGGCGCAAACCAATAAATATACACTTATTGACATTTTTTTTACCAAAGACATGTGGCCGAATACATTTTGGCCTAAATTTATGACTAAAATTGAGTTTATTGGATTTTTTTTAGAACAAAAAGTAGAAAATATTTTTTTTCAAAATTTTCGGTCTTTTTTCGTGTATAGCGCAGAAAATAAAAAACGGCAGGGGTGATCAAATACCATCAAAAGAAAGCTCTATTTGTGGGAAGAAAAGGATGCAAATTTCATTTGGGTACAGCATTGCATGACCGCGCAATTAGCAGTTAAAGCGACGCAGTGCCAAATTGGAAAAAGTCCTCTGGTCCTTAAGCAGCATAATGCTCCGGTCCTTAAGTGGTTAAAGAGTAAATCCACCTATTACCATCCAAAGGGCAATGCGTCAAGGCTGCCCGCTGTCCCCGTTATTTTTCCTGCTAGCATTAGAACCGCTCACAATAAAAATACGGGCTTCACTAGACGCCAAAGGAATAGCGAACATAAATGCATCCTTTTTGCAGATGACATCATGATGTTGGTCTCATCGCCTATCATTACCCTCCCCAATCTATACGCCATACTTAACCACTTCAATACCAGGCACTTATGCACCTTCCTACCCAAGCCAATTTTCAGCTTTCAGCGCTGTCGCAAATTGAATGACAATTGCGCGGTCATGCTACACTGTACACAAACAAATTTTTTTCATTCTGTTCCCACAAAGCTTTCTTTTGGTGGTATTTGATCACCTCAGCGATTTTTATTTTTTGCGCAACAAATAAAAAAAGACCGAAAATTTTGAAAAAAAATAGTTTTTCTTTGTTTCTGTAATTTTTTGTAAATAAGTAAGTTTTCTTCTTCAGTGATGGGCACTGATAAGGCAGCACTGATGGGCGCCAATGAGGTGGCACTGATGGGCACCGATGATGGGCACTGATAGGTGGCATTGATATGCAGCACTGATGTGCACTGGTATGCAGCACTGATGGGCACTTAAGGGTGGCACGGATGGAAACTTTATAGGTTGGGCATTGATTTTCACATGTGGATGGCCATGGGGGATGTACCTGGCCATCCACATATTAGAAGCTTTGCTGGTGGTGCTGGCGGCTTCTCTGGTGGTCCAGTGTGGGCATCCGAGGGGAGCTGCGCTGATAAACAATCAGTACAGACCCCCCCTGTCAGGAGAGCCGCCAATCGGCTCTCCTCTACTCGCGTCTGTCAGACGGGAATGAGAAAAAGCTGATCAACAGCTCTTCCTGTTTAAATCGTAATCAGCCGTGATTGGACACGGCTGATCACATGGTAAAGAGCCTCCATCAGAGGCTCTTTACCGAGATCAGTGTAGCTGTGTGTCAGACTGACATGCCGCATCACCGATAACCGTGATGCACGCCTCCAGGGGCGCGCGGCGGCTGTTATCCTGCAGGCTGTCATATGACGCCCAGTCGGGATAACTGAACCACCGCCTGGTCGTCATTCTGCTATAGGCCAGGCGGGAAGTGGTTAAACCATTCTCCATAATATCGGGCCTTAAAATCAACCACGACAAATCACAGGCCATGAACATCTATTTAGAGGAAAACACACTTTCCACCCTTGAACATTCCTATAAATGTATATGGAAGACAGATGCCCTCCCATACCTAGGGATAAACCTCGCCCCAGCCTGGAACACACTGTACTCATAAAACTACCCTGCCCTTTTTAAACGCATAGGGGCCGACTTGACCAGGTGGCTGCTTCACCCGCCATCATGGTTTGTCAGACTACACTCGGTTAAAATGAATGTGCTACCGAGAATACTCTATCTCTTCAGGACGCTACCAGTGGCACTAGCTAAATCAGACTTGAAATTATTTCTCATTCATCTGGGGTGGTAAGAGGCCTATGGTGAACAAACGCACACTATATACCCTCAAGAGAAAAGGTGGATTGGGAGTCCCAGATTTATTGAAGTACTACTATGCAGCACAGCTGGCCCATATTACCAGATTTCACAGTTCACAAACCCATCCAATCTGGATGTAGATATTAGGGGTGCTGAATATAATCAGCGCATCGATGCATCGCGATTTGGCCCTGCTTGATTCTGCATCGATGCAGAGAGCAGCTGAATCACGATGTGCGCTGACGTCATCGCGGCATCATTTGATGGGCACAGTGGCTGCAATGGATGGGCACAGTGGCTGCAATGGATGGGCACAGTGGCTGCAATGGATGGGCACAGTGGCTGCAATGGATGGGCACAGTGGCTGCAATGGATGGGCACAGTGGCTGCAATGGATGGGCACAGTGGCTGCAATGGATAGGCACAGTGGCTGCAATGGATAGGCACAGTGGCTGCAATGGATAGGCACAGTGGCTGCAATGGATAGGCACAGTGGCTGCAATGGATAGGCACAGTGGCTGCAATGGATAGGCACAGTGGCTGCAATGGATAGGCACAGTGGCTGCAATGGATAGGCACAGTGGCTGCAATGGATAGGCACAGTGGCTGCAATGGATAGGCACAGTGGCTGCAATGGATAGGCACAGTGGCTGCAATGGATAGGCACAGTGGCTGCAATGGATAGGCACAGTGGCTGCAATGGATAGGCACAGTGGCTGCAATGGATAGGCACAGTGGCTGCAATGGATAGGCACAGTGGCTGCAATGGATAGGCACAGTGGCTGCAATGGATAGGCACAGTGGCTGCAATGGATAGGCACAGTGGCTGCAATGGATAGGCACAGTGGCTGCAATGGATAGGCACAGTGGCTGCAATGGATAGGCACAGTGGCTGCAATGGATAGGCACAGTGGCTGCAATGGATAGGCACAGTGGCTGCAATGGATGGGCACAGTGGCTGCAATGGATGGGCACAGTGGCTGCAATGGATGGGCACAGTGGCTGCAATGGATGGGCACAGTGGCTGCAATGGATGGGCACAGTGGCTGCAATGGATGGGCACAGTGGCTGCAATGGATGGGCACAGTGGCTGCAATGGATGGGCACAGTGGCTGCAATGGATGGGCACAGTGGCTGCAATGGATGGGCACAGTGGCTGCAATGGATGGGCACAGTGGCTGCAATGGATGGGCACAGTGGCTGCAATGGATGGGCACAGTGGCTGCAATGGATGGGCACAGTGGCTGAAATGGATGGGCACAGTGGCTGAAATGGATGGGCACAGTGGCTGCAATGGATGGGCACAGTGGCTGCAATGGATGGGCACAGTGGCTGCAATGGATGGGCACAGTGGCAGCTATGGATGGGCACAGTGGCAGCTATGGATGGGCACAGTGGCAGCTATGGATGGGCACAGTGGCAGCTATGGATGGGCACAGTGGCAGCTATGGATGGGCACAGTGGCAGCTATGGATGGGCACAGTGGCAGCTATGGATGGGCACAGTGGCAGCTATGGATGGGCACAGTGGCAGCTATGGATGGGCACAGTGGCAGCTATGGATGGGCACAGTGGCAGCTATGGATGGGCACAGTGGCAGCTATGGATGGGCACAGTGGCAGCTATGGATGGGCACAGTGGCAGCTATGGATGGGCACAGTGGCAGCTATGGATGGGCACAGTGGCAGCTATGGATGGGCACAGTGGCAGCTATGGATGGGCACAGTGGCAGCTATGGATGGGCACAGTGGCAGCTATGGATGGGCACAGTGGCAGCTATGGATGGGCACAGTGGCAGCTATGGATGGGCACAGTGGCAGCTATGGATGGGCACAGTGGCAGCTATGGATGGGCACAGTGGCAGCTATGGATGGGCACAGTGGCAGCTATGGATGGGCACAGTGGCAGCTATGGATGGGCACAGTGGCAGCTATGGATGGGCACAGTGGCAGCTATGGATGGGCACAGTGGCAGCTATGGATGGGCACAGTGGCAGCTATGGATGGGCACAGTGGCAGCTATGGATGGGCACAGTGGCAGCGTCTGAGGGCACAGTGGCAGCGTCTGAGGGCACAGTGGCAGCGTCTGAGGGCACAGTGGCAGCGTCTGAGGGCACAGTGGCAGCGTCTGAGGGCACAGTGGCAGCGTCTGAGGGCACAGTGGCAGCGTCTGAGGGCACAGTGGCAGCGTCTGAGGGCACAGTGGCAGCGTCTGAGGGCACAGTGGCAGCGTCTGAGGGCACAGTGGCAGCGTCTGATGGGCACAGTGGCAGCGTCTGATGGGCACAGTGGCTGCGTTTGATAGGCACAGAGACAGCGTTTGATAGGCACAGTGACAGCGTTTGATAGGCACAGTGACAGCATTTGATAGGCACAGTGGCTGCAATTGATGATTTTTTTTAATTTTTTTGCGCCCCCCCAAAAATTTGAGCACCAGCCGCCACTTATAATCGGCGCATCGATGCATCGCGATTTGGCCCTGCTTGATTCTGCATCGATGCAGAGAGCAGCTGAATCACGATGTGCGCTGACGTCATCGCGGCATCATTTGATGGGCACACTGGCAGCATATGATGGGCACAGTGGCATTTGATGGGCACAGTGGCTGCAATGGATAGGCACAGTGGCTGCAATGGATAGGCACAGTGGCTGCAATGGATAGGCACAGTGGCTGCAATGGATAGGCACAGTGGCTGCAATGGATAGGCACAGTGGCTGCAATGGATAGGCACAGTGGCTGCAATGGATAGGCACAGTGGCAGCTATTGATGGGCACAGTGGCAGCTATTGATGGGCACAGTGGCAGCTATTGATGGGCACAGTGGCAGCTATTGATGGGCACAGTGGCAGCTATTGATGGGCACAGTGGCAGCTATTGATGGGCACAGTGGCAGCTATTGATGGGCACAGTGGCAGCTATTGATGGGCACAGTGGCAGCTATTGATGGGCACAGTGGCAGCTATTGATGGGCACAGTGGCAGCGTCTGAGGGCACAGTGGCAGCGTCTGAGGGCACAGTGGCAGCGTCTGAGGGCACAGCGGCAGCGTCTATGGGCACAGCGGCAGCGTCTGATGGGCACAGCGGCTGCGTCTGATGGGCACAGCGGCTGCGTTTGATGGGCACAGCGGCTGCGTTTGATGGGCACAGCGGCTGCGTTTGATGGGCACAGTGGCTGCGTTTGATGGGCACAGTGGCTGCGTTTGATGGGCACAGTGACAGCATTTGATAGGCACAGTGGCTGCAATTGATGATTTTTTTTTTTTTTTGCGCCCCCCCAAAAATTTGAGCACCAGCCGCCACTTCTTCCATCCTTTAGTTCCTATCTACAGAATACTTCATCCTTCCTTTCCCATTCATGGATTCCTCCTTCCCTATCTCCAGACTCCTCCTTCCTTCCTTCCCTATTCATGGATTCCTCCTTCCCTATCCCCAGACTCCTCCATCCTTCCTTTCCTATTCACGGATTACTCCTTCCCTATGCCCAGACTCCACCTTCCTTCCTTTCCTATTCATGGATTCCTCCTTTCCTATCCCCAGACTCCAACTTCCTTCCCTTTCCATGGATTCCTCCTTCCTTCCTTACCTATTCATGGATTTCTTCTTCCTTCTTTTCCTATTCATGGATTTCTGCTTCCCTATCCCCAGACTCCTCCTTCCTTTCCTTTTCATGGATTCCTCCTTCCTTCCTTTTTCATGGATTCCTCCTTCCTTCCTTTCCTATTCATGGATTCCTCCTTCCTTCCTTCCTTCCTTTCCTATTCATTGATTTCTCCTTCCCTATCCCCAGACTCCTCCATCTTTACATCCTTCAGTTCTCCCGGACTGCTTGAATTTGTTGATGAAAACTATCGGCAGTAATCATGATGCATTGCGAAATCGAATCGTTCCCATGATAATCGTAATCGAATGGTGAGACCACTGAAGATGCGCACCTCTAGCAGATATAGGCCGATGCCTGTAAGAAAAACTCAATCTCCTCTATATTCTGGCTATCCCCTAAGCAATGACCCTCAATCCTACGCCTGGCTCCTTGAGCATATGGGAGAGAATGATAAAATCTTACAAATTTAAATCCCCGCATATCCCATTGGCCCCTATTCTGGGAAAAGCGAACTTCACCCCAGGCCTCTACCCCCGGTACATCTGAATGGTGGACAAACAAAGGGCTATTGAGAATAGCAGACCTATGTGACCATTTTTAACGAGAAAGGTGCTAGAAGAAAATCACCATTTACCGACCTCAGAACTCTTTCGTTATACACAGATTGTACATTTCTTAACCACCATATCACGGAATTCAGACATGACTACAATGACCCCTATGGAACATTTGCATATGAAGTATGATAGGATCAAAGGGCATATCTCTGAACTGTACATGGTCCTAACAAACTCTTCTGAAAAGCTAGAATGTGTGACGAGATGAGAAGCAGACCTCCAGGAGAACATTGAGCTGGACGAGTGGTATAAGTTAGCCCAGGGGGCCACGAAATCCATCATAAATACCTCACTGATAAAAGCAAATTACAAAGTCATAATGAGATGGTACATTGTCCCGGCAAGACTGGCTACCTTTATCCCTGAGGCGTCTCCCCAGTGTTTCCGTGGTTGCAGACAAATGGGGACGATGTACCATTTGTGGTGGCAGTGCCCCAAGGTGAGCGGCACTGGATTAGGGTGTATAACTTTATATACACTCTCAGGTAAACCTTGTCAAGTCCCCCAGACAGGCAATGCTAGGTGCCAAAGTAGAACCAGCCTCAAAGACCCGGAGACGTCTCAGAGCGTTTATATTCACAGCGGCAAAAATCCTAATAGCAAAATCATGGAAATCGGCGGTGGTACCATTCGACCAGCTCAACTATAAACTCTCCTGGATTATGTTCAATGATCGAATGACCACAACCTTAACTGATAAAATGCAGCAGTTCGAAAACATCTGGAGTCCCTGGATCCGGTACTTAACGGGGGACCCCAGAACCATACTGGCGTAGACCGACTGGTGGTGACGGGGAATCGGGGAGCAAGGTCACTCTCTAACTCTTTACTCCTTTACTTCTCTTTCAACCTTTCATTCTTTATATTCAACCATCTCCTCTCTCTAACTCTAATAAAATAATGAGGGTCATATTACAGATACCTGCAAACGCTAACCTTATCCTTGGTATACACCCCTACATGAAAAGAACTAATCTAATAAAAATACAAGTTGATACTCAGGTGGCAAATGTCTGCACTATCATATAGAAAGTTTACATTTAATATAATCTGTGATGCTGTATATACCACCATGAAACCGTTTGCATATTTTGTATTTTTACTATGGAAAATGTGAAAACTTGAATAAAAATTATTGAAACGGGGGGCGTATGCGCGGCGCGATGCAGGATGGACGTTGCTGAGCTGAGCTCCGTCTGACGAGGAAAGCCAGGCAAGATTCCTGGGGCTATTTCACCTCAAAAACCATCGGTTTTACCCGGTCACCCCACGGGACATCCCTGTGCATGCCATCGGGCAAAAAGGGGCGAAATCGCCGCTCCCAACATATACTATCTTTCTCCTAGACTTGGAAAGGTCTATCACTGCAAGGAAAATGACCCAAAATGGCGCCGGCCATCATGCGGCCTCCAGCAGCTCTGTGCAAATGCCGGCTCGGCCGTCCAAAAACAGTGTACACCCAGCCTCTCTCCAAGGCTGATCTTGACGCAAGCTTGTCAGCCATATATGAGAAATTAGTGGACAAGTTAAAGCAGGAGTTGCACAAATCTACCAATGCCCTTTCACAGGAGATTGCAAGCATAGGAGGCCGCACAGACATACTTGAAGCCAAACATGATGGACTAGGCCTTGCACACAATGATCTCAGAAAAGATTATGAGACATTGGCAGATAGCTTATCTTTCATGCAGGCACACGTTGAAGATTTGGACAATAGGAACAGACGTAATAATATAAGAGTGCGTGGCATCCCAGAGTCAGTCACAGATTTAAACCAAGCTATCACAAAGCTGTTCCATAGTCTTGTTCCAGACAAACTACTGTCTGATTTTGCCTGTGACAGACTACATAGGGCATTACGACCCAAACCAACACCAGATAAACCCCCTAGAGATGTGATAATGTGCATGAAGGACTTTGTCACCAAAGAGGACAACATGAGAGCTTCCAGAAACTCCCCAAGCATCGAATTGGACGGGGTTAGGCTGCAGATCTATCCTGACATCTCTCCTGCGACTTTAGACCAAAGACGCAGGATAAAAGAGGTTACAAGTATCCTTCAAACAGCTAGAATTAAATATTGATGGGGCTTCCCGTTTACACTATCCATAATGCATAATGGCACAGCATACACTGTATACAATGTCATTGAAGGGAAAGATTTGTTAATCAAGCTGGGCTTGTTGGAGCAGCAACCGTCACACCATCTTCCTGCAACCCCTAGATCATCACCTATATGGTCTACTCCCTCTTCTAGACGCAATCAGAGGGAACAGAGAAGATGGCAGCAACTTTCTCTTCAGGATCACGCGGCCTAACCGGCCATAATCGTTCGCGATAGGACAGTTTTTTTTTTTGCTTTCTTTGCATTTAAATAGACAATGATCTGTGTCTACTGTTCACCATGCATCCTTACCTTGCCTTCAAGTGCTGGAGAAAACTTCCTCTTCACTACAGATTGATATCAATCGCACAAGCAGTTCTGGATGGGAACGGTTTTTTGCCTCAGTATACAGAGACTTAGACTTCTATTTCTTTTAAACTAGCACACTTGGTTTTTTGGCATAACCCTCTGTTTATACCCCATACAGGTTGCTAACAATTCTTTTTTTCTAGTCCTACAAGTCACCCTCCTCCTTCATTCAGGAGTACAACAGACACTCCTTGCTGAATCCCTTTGGGACTAATTGTCTGGTGACGAAACTCTAAAGAACTGTGAGATCTGCTTAACTTTGTTTTATTTTATTCCTTTGGTCCCAGTTTTCTCCTTTGGTTTTCAGCATAAACATATCCGGGCCCACTGTGTTGTTATTCTCCTTGTTATACACTGTTATTATCTACCTTTATGGTAGCTTGCCATGGTTTGTTTTAAACTTATATAACCATGCACAATTTCCACTTTAAATAAGTTACATAATTTAAATTTTTGTCTGGCTCATTCGCCGTCGTTGGTTTGACCCCCATTCTGCCTGTGTGGTCTGCTGCCCTGCCCCTTTTTTGGGGTGGTGCTGCTGGCCCCGCCGGTAGAAATAGGACCGAAAGGTCCTCTGGATGAATTTGCTGGGCGACCCACAGTCCCCTGGCCCCCCTACTTTCTATTTTTCAGTTGCTATTATTTTTGCCCTTTTGGCAACCAACTTAAGAAATATTTGTTCTGGAAGACTTATTCTTTTTCTTAGTTTATGCTCTCTCAATTTGGGTATCATAGTACAGCTATTTCATATGTTATACAGAAACCATCCCCTTAACATGGCGATCGCCACTGTGTCGTTCTACACAGGCAAAGTTACTATTTTTTGCAATTATCAATGTTATTTTGACACTCATTATTTACTCGGTTTTACTTTATGGTCCTTGTTGATCACCTACCACTCACCTAATGTTCACTTCCCCCTTAATGATGGGTCTCAAAGTATTTTCACATAATGTTCAAGGCTTTAGCTCCCCTAACAAACGTAAAAAAGCCTTTAGACATTACAAGAGATTGGGCGCTGACATCATCTTGATGCAAGAAACTCACTTTTCCACTGCCAACCACCCACAGTACTTTGATAAATTATTCAACCAATTCCATTATACCACCTTCTCTAACAAATCACGTGGTGTTGCAATTTTCAAGAACTCCATAATTTTTGAACTACACAACATATATAAAGACAATGAAAGTAGATTTATTATCATAAAGGGTAGTGTTAACAGATGAAATATTACAATAGCTTTAATATATGGCCCAAATGAAGCCCAATCAACATTTTTCACCACATTTTTTAACACTCTAGAACAATACAACTCCCCACACATGATAGAGTAGGGTAGGGGACTACCCTACTCTTGAAAGCAGTAGGGTAGTCCCCTTCTCCAAAGCTTTAAACAAATCTATAAATCGTTCACTTAGTAAACTCCAGTTGATAGACTCCTGGCGAGCACATAACATAGGAATTAAGGCATACACTCACTATTCCCACCCCCATGATTGCTATGCCAGGCTGGACTACATTTTCTGCACACCCATTCTTTTAGAAAATTCATCCACACCGACTATCCACCCTTGCCTATGGTCAGATCACAATATAGTAGCCTTTGAAACCTCCCATATTGGCATGGCTCCCAACCCCTTTAATTGGCGCCTTAACGACTCACTCCTCTCAGACCCCTCCACACATCAACATATTAGCACCCACATTGAAAAATATTTCCTAAACGACACTTCAGAGGATGTACTTCCCACTTCACAAAGCAGTTCTAAGAGGGCACATGATCAACAAAGCCGCAGCCAAAAACAAAGCTAAACTTACAGAAATTAAGTGCCTTACCAGGGAACTCGGTGAATTATATAACAAACTGAACAACACTACCTCCCTGGAAATTACTAAACTCATTCAAATTAAACGCAAAGCCTTAAATACAATACTAACAGAGGACACTGAAAAATCACTGAGATTCTCTAAAGCCAAATTCCTGCTGCATGGTAACTCTTCCTCAGCAATGTTTGCCAGGAAATTGAACCATAACACTAAGCCTCCTCATGTTTACAAACTACGAGATCATAAAGGGAACTTTGTGACCCATCCTCAAGATGTCCTTCAAATATTCACTTCCTTTTAAAAAAAACCTCCTCTCTGGCCCTCAAACACATCCCCAACCCTGTAATTTGGATTGGTTGAATACCCTACAACTCCCAAAACTCAACGAACAACAAACCTTTTCCTCTAATAAGCCATGCACTGACCTAGAAATCCTAAATATAATAAAATCCCTTAAAACTTCAACTGCACCTGGCCCGGACGGCTTCACGGCAGCCTATTACAAGAAATTTGCTCCCCTACTGACCCCTAGCCTCACCAAGATGTTCAACCATATCCTGTTGGGTGGGCATTTTCCAGAGGCCATGCTGCTGGCTAACTTGTCCCTAATACCCAAACCTCAAAAAGACCACACTCTACCTCAAAATTTCCGTCCCATCTCGGTCCTTAATAATGACCTCAAACTGTTTGGCAGACTATTAGCGGATAGATTGGCCTCTGTTATTACCTCCCTTATTCACACTGACCAAATGGGTTTAATCCCAGGCAGGCAAATAGTGGATAATATTAGATTGGTCACAAATATCGTCCAAGACGCTAATATCCACTCCCGCCCCCTATGCTTGCTTAGCATTGACATACACAAGGCCTTTGACAGTGTTAACTGGTCTTATCTAAATCATCTTTTACCTAAATTTGGCATCTTGGAAAAATTGAAACATGGCTTTAATGCCCTATATCATCTCCCTCAAAGCAGAATTAGAATCCCAGGTAATAACTCAGACTTCTTTCCCTTGAGCAGAGGAACTAGACAAGGCTGCCTGCTCTCCCCCCTCCTCTTCGCATTAGCCATTGAGCCCAGAAACAATATCAATATTAAAGGATACCGCAAAGACCCATATCATTTCAAACTTAGTCTATATGCAGATGATGACCTCTTATTTTTAACTGACTCACTCCTCTCAAATACCTAACCTCCTCTCAGAACTCCATTCATTCCACAAACTTTCTGGTATATATATGAGCACAAACAAATGTTCTATTTTGCCCATCAACTGTCCCCCAGATCGATTATCCCCATTGTAAAAAAAAAACAAAAAAAAATTTAATTTCTCATGGTCCCCACAATCACTTAAATACCTTGGAGTATATATTACAGCTTCCCATAACCTGTTTTACAAAACAAATTACCTCCCCCTTTTCTCTCATATCAGCTCATTATTAAAAGTATGGTCGTCTTATCATATCTACTTTCTCGGTAAGATCTGTGCATTTAAGATGACCATCCTTCCCAAATTACTTTGTTATTTTAGGGCACTACCTATCAATGTCCCCAAAACAAGATTGGAAACTCTCCAGCGTGAAATCAATAGATTCATTTGGAATAATAAAAAAACCCAGATGTAGCTACTCCCTCATGCATAGAGCACAACATAGCGGTGGATTGGGACTTCCTAACCTCTGGCTCTACTTCCTAGCGGCCAAACTAGTACAGTTGGCCCAATTGTTTTCCTCTGATATTTCTTGGTTGAATTTCGAGTCCACCTCTATTCTTCCTCTAAACCTCAAAGGCCTCTTAGGGTCCAACATGAAGTCACATCACACCCTATCCAAACGAAACACAATAGAAGCCCATTTTATACAACTATGTAATAAAATCAAAAACACTTTCAAACTCTCCTCAGAAACCCCTTCATTAGCTTCATACCTTGGTGACCCCAGATTCCCCCCTGCATTTTTTGACAATGCTCTCTTTTATAACTGGATTAAAAATGATCTCACTACATTAAAATCACTTATACTTAATAAGGAATTCCCCTCTTTTACCTCACTACAGTCTAGGTTTAATTCCCCCCCTCAGAATTCTATCAATACACTCTAATCAATGATTTTTATGCAACACACTACTCCCTATCCATCAACCCCCCCCCCCCCCCCCAAGTACATTATTTGAACATATATGCATATCCACCTCTAGAGATAAAGGATTAATTTCTCAATTATATAGCTACCTCAATAACCTACACCAACCTGAAAAGTCTGGCCCTATGAAGAGCTGGGAAGCAGACATAGATAGCTCATTCTCTATTGAATCTTGGTCCAATATGATAGAAAACCTTCGTAAAAGCAACTGTGTAGCTGCATTCAGAGAATCCCCATTGAAACTCCTCACCAGATGGTATATGACCCTGGCTAAGATTCACTCTTTTTACCCCACAGCTTCCCCAGACTGTTTCAGAGGTTGCCCTGAAGAAGGAAACTACTATCATATTTTTTGGAGCTGTAAACATTTGGAGCCAATATGGAGTGCAGTAGTCAGCAGACTGGAAAACTCCCTTAAAAAGAAAATTTCCCTCTCGCCACAAACCTGCCTCCTATATGCCTTGGTTCCGGATGTTTCCCTTCCCTGCAACAGACTAATTCACTCTCTAATTAGTTTCATTGAATGGATGATAGCTTTCAACTGGAGATCACAAAACCTACGGTGGCCTCAGGTCGAATCCAGAATGGAAATACTTAGACAATCCGAGAGGATCCACCATACACTGTTTGATAGCATGCATATTTTTAATGATAAATGGATATTCTGGTCTTTGCCTGAACATCACTCTCTATAACTCTCCTAACTCATTTTAATGACTCTCACTTATAAATACCATTCTCTTTTCCCTATTATCTATTTGAATGTATATTGCTATGTTGTGTGGAGTCACCGATCCATATTATACATATGTTCCCCATGTATTTCAAATATTATTTTTCTAAATGTCATAATTCCTTACTGTATAACTCAGCATTATACCACAGCCTAACATATCTCCTGTAACACTCCCCATATCTGTACAAACCCTATGCGCTATATGGAACTGTTATTTTTCATGTCTTCCAAATAAAACTTTTGTAAACAAAACAAAAAAAAAGAAACAAAAGAGTAACTCCACTTTGGCTGAGAAAAAAGCAACCACCTCTGGTTGATCAATGCACATTGCAGGGATTTTAACCACTTGACGACCGCCTCACGCCGATGTACGTCGGCAAAGTGGCACGGACAGGCAAAATCACGTACAGGGTACGTGATTTGCCTTCCGCGGGTGGGGGGTCCGATCGGACCCCCCCCCCGGTGCCCAAGGCGGTCGTCTTTTGTCCAGCGGCGATCGGTGATGAGGGGGAGACCATCCGTTCGTGGCCCCCCCCTCGCGATCGCCGCCGGCCAATGAGAACACTCCTTTGCTGCTGTATGCTAAACAGCAGCAAAGGAAGTGATGTCATCTCCCCTTGGGTCGGTATTTTCCGTTCCGGCCCGAGGAGAGACGACATGTGAGTGAGTGCACAACACTACACACACACAGTAGAACATGCCAGGCACACAAAACACCCCGATCCCCCCCCCGATCGCCCCCCGATCCCCCCCCAATCACCCCCCCCCCCTGTCACAAACTGACACCAGCAGTTTTTTTTTTTTTTTTTCTGATTACTGCATAGTGTCAGTTTGTGACAGTTACTGTGTTGGGACAGTGAGTATTACCCCCCTTTAGGTCTAGGGTACCCCCCTAACCCCCCCTAATAAAGTTTTAACCCCTTGATCACCCCCTGTCACCAGTGTCGCTAAGCGATCATTTTTCTGATCGCTGTATTAGTGTCGCTGGTGACGCTAGTTAGTGAGGTAAATATTTAGGTTCGCCGTCAGCGTTTTATAGCGTCAGGGACCCCCATATACTACCTAATAAATGTTTTAACCCCTTGATTGCCCCCTAGTTAACCCTTTCACCACTGATCACCGTATAACCGTTACGGTTGACGCTGGTTAGTTCGTTTACTTTTTATAGTGTCAGGGCACCCGCCGTTTATTACCGAATAAAGGTTTAGTCCCCCGATCGCCCGGCGGTGATATGCGTCGCCCCAGGCAGCGTCAGATTAGCGCCAGTACCGCTAACACCCACGCACGCAGCATGCGCCTCCCTTAGTGGTATAGTATCTGATCGGATCAATATCTGATCCGATCAGATCTATACTAGCGTCCCCAGCAGTTTAGGGTTCCCAAAAACGCAGTGTTAGCGGGATCAGCCCAGATACCTGCTAGCACCTGCGTTTTGTGCCTCCGCCCAGCCCACCCAAGTGCAGTATCGATCGATCACTGTCACTTACAAGGCACTAAACGCATAACTGCAGCGTTCGCAGAGTCAGGCCTGATCCCTGCGATCGCTAACAGTTTTTTTGGTAGCATTTTGGTGAACTGGCAAGCGCCAGCCCCAGGCAGCGTCAGGTTAGCGCCAGTACCGCTAACACCCACGAACGCACCATACACCTCCCTTAGTGGTATAGTATCTGAACGGATCAATATCTGATCCGATCAGATCTATACTAGCGTCCCCAGCAGTTTAGGGTTCCCAAAAACGCAGTGTTAGCGGAATCAGCCCAGATACCTGCTAGCACCTGCGTTTTGCCCCTCCGCCCGGCCCAGCCCAGTCCACCCAAGTGCAGTATCGATCGATCACTGTCACTTACAAAACACTAAACGCATAACTGCAGCGTTCGCAGAGTCAGGCCTGATCCCTGCGATCGCTAACAGTTTTTTTTGTAGCGTTTTGGTGAACTGGCAAGCACCAGCCCCAGGCAGCGTCAGATTAGCGCCAGTACCGCTAACACCCACGCACGCACTGTACACCTCCCTTAGTGGTATAGTATCTGATCGCATCAATATCTGATCCGATCAGATCTATACTAGCGTCACCAGCAGTTTAGGGTTCCCAAAAACGCAGTGTTAGCGGGATCAGCCCAGATACCTGCTAGCACCTGCGTTTTGCCCCTCCGCCCGGCCCAGCCCACCCAAGTGCAGTATCGATCGATCACTGTCACTTACAAAACACTAAACGCATAATTGCAGCGTTCGCAGAGTCAGGCCTGATCCCTGCGATCGCTAACAGTTTTTTGGTAGCGTTTTGGTGAACTGGCAAGCGCCAGCGGCCTAGTACACCCCGGTCGTAGTCAAACCAGCACTGCAGTAACACGTGGTGACGTGGCGAGTCCCATAAGTGCAGTTCAAGCTGGTGAGGTGGCAAGCACAAGTAGTGTCCCACTGCCACCAAGAAGACAAACACAGGCCCGTCGTGCCCATAGTGCCCTTCCTGCTGCATTCGCCAATCCTAATTGGGAACCCACCGCTTCTGCAGCGCCCGTACTTCCCCCATTCACATCCCCAACCAAATGCAGTCGGCTGCATGAGAGGCATTTTCTTTATGTCCTCCCAAGTACCCCTACCCAACGAACCCCCCCAAAAAAGATGTCGTGTCTGCAGCAAGCGCGGATATAGGCGTGACACCCGCTATTATTGTCCCTCCTGTCCTGACAATCCTGGTCTTTGCATTGGTGAATGTTTTGAACGCTACCATTCACTAGTTGAGTATTAGCGTAGGGTACAGCATTGCACAGACTAGGCACACTTTCACAGGGTCTCCCAAGATGCCATCGCATTTTGAGAGACCCGAACCTGGAACCGGTTACCGTTATAAAAGTTAGTTACAAAAAAAGTGTAAAAAAAAAAAAAAATAAGAAATAAAAAAAAATAGTTGTTGTTTTATTGTTCTCTCTCTCTCTATTCTCTCTCTCTATTGTTCTGCTCTTTTTTACTGTATTCTATTCTGCAATGTTTTATTGTTATTGTTATTATGTTTTATCATGTTTGTTTTTCAGGTGTGTAATTATTTACACTTTACTGTGCTTTATTGTTAACCATTGTTAACCATTTTTTTGTCTTCAGGTACGCCATTCACGACTTTGAGTGGTTATACCAGAATGATGCCTGCAGGTTTAGGTATCATCTTGGTATCATTCTTTTCAGCCAGCGGTCGGCTTTCATGTAAAAGCAATCCTAGCGGCTAATTAGCCTCTAGACTGCTTTTACAAGCCGTGGGAGGGAATGCCCCCCCCCCCCCACCGTCTTCCGTGTTTTTCTCTGGCTCTCCTGTCTCAACAGGGAACCTGAGAACGCAGCCGGTGATTCAGCCAGCTGACCATAGAGCTGATCAGAGACCAGAGTGGCTCCAAACATCTCTATGGCCTAAGAAACCGGAAGCTACGAGTATTTCATGATTTAGATTTCGCCGGATGTAAATAGCGCCATTGGGAAATTGGGGAAGCATTTTATCACACCGATCTTGGTGTGGTCAGATGCTTTGAGGGCAGAGGAGAGATCTAGGGTCTAATAGACCACAATTTTTTCAAAAAAGAGTACCTGTCACTACCTATTGCTATCATAGGGGATATTTACATTCCCCGAGATAACAATAAAAATGATTAAAAAAAAAATATATGAAAGGAACAGTTTAAAAGTAAGATTAAAAAAGCAAAAAAATAATAAAGAAAAAAAACAAAAAAAAAACAAAAAAAAACACCCCTGTCGCCCCCTGCTCTCGCGCTAAGGCGAACGCAAGCGGCGGTCTGTCGTCAAACGTAAACAGAAATTGCACCATGCATGTGAGGTATCACCGCGAAGGCCAGATCGAGTGCAGTAATTTTTCCAGTAGACCTCCTCTGTAAATCTAAAGTGGTAACCTGTAAAGGCTTTTGAAGGCTTTTAAACATGTATTTATTTTGTTGCCACTGCACGTTTGTGCGCAATTTTAAAGCATGTCATGTTTGGTATCCATGTACTCGGCCTAAGATCGGTATCCATGTACTCGGCCTAAGATCATCTTTTTTATTTCATCAAACATTTGGGCAATATAGCGTGTTTTAGTGCATTAAAATTAAAAAAAGTGTGTTTTTTCCCCAAAAAATGCGTTTGAAAAATCGCTGCGCAATTACTGTGTGAAAAAAAAAAATGAAACACCCACCATTTTAATCTGTAGGGCATTTGCTTTAAAAAAATATATAATGTTTGGGGGTTCAAAGTAATTTTTTTGCAAAAAAAAATAACTTTTTCATGTAAACAATAAGTGTCAGAAAGGGCTTTGTCTTCAAGTGGTTAGAAGAGTGGGTGATGTGTGACATAAGCTTCTAAATGTTGTGCATAAAATGCCAGGACAGTTCAAAACCCCCCCAAATGACCCCATTTTGGAAAGTAGACACCCCAAGCTATTTGCTGAGAGGCATGTCGAGTCCATGGAATATTTTATATTGCGACACAAGTTGCGGGAAAGAGACAAATTTTTTTTTTTTTTTTTTTTTTTTTGCACAAAGTTGTCACTAAATGATATATTGCTCAAACATGCCATGGAAATATGTGAAATTACACCCCAAAATACATTCTGCTGCTTCTCCTGAGTACGGGGATACCACATGTGTGAGACTTTTTGGGAGCCTAGCCGCGTACGGGACCCCGAAAACCAAGCACCGCCTTCAGGCTTTCTAAGGGCGTGAATTTTTGATTTCACTCTTCACTGCCTATCACAGTTTCGGAGGCCATGGAATGCCCAGGTGGCACAAAACCCCCCCAAATGACCCCATTTTGGAAAGTAGACACCCCAAGCTATTTGCTGAGAGGTATAGTGAGTATTTTGCAGACCTCACTTTTTGTCACAAAGTTTTGAAAATTGAAAAAAGAAAAAAAAAAATGTTTTTTCTTGTCTTTCTTCATTTTCAAAAACAAATGAGAGCTGCAAAATACTCACCATGCCTTTCAGCAAATAGCTTGGGGTGTCTACTTTCCAAAATGGGGTCATTTGGGGGGGTTTTGTGCCACCTGGGCATTCCATGGCCTCCGAAACTGTGATAGGCAGTAAAGAGTGAAATCAAAAATTTTCACCCTTAGAAATCCTGAAGGCAGTGATTGGTTTTCGGGGTCCAGTACGCGGCTAGGCTCCCAAAAAGTCCCACACATGTGGTATCCCCATACTCAGGAGAAGCAGCTAAATGTATTTTGGGGTGCAATTCCACATATGCCCATGGCCTGTGTGAGCAATATATCATTTAGTGACAACTTTATGAAAAAAAAAAAAAAAAAAAAGTGTCACTTTCCCGCAACTTGTGTCAAAATATAAAATATTCCATGGACTCAATAGGCCTCTCAGCAAATAGCTTGGGGTGTCTACTTTCCAAAATGGGGTCATTTTGGGGGGTTTTGTGCCACCTGGGCATTCCATGGCCTCCGAAACTGTGATAGGCAGTGAAGAGTGAAAGCAAAAATTTACACCCTTAGAAATCCTGAAGGCGGTGATTGGTTTTCGGGGCCCCGTACGCGGCTAGGCTCCCAAAAAGTCCCACACATGTGGTATCCCCATACTCAGGAGAAGCAGCTAAATGTATTTTGGGGTGCAATTCCACATAGGCCCATGGCCTGTGTGAGCAATATATCATTTAGTGACGACTTTTTGTAAATATTTTTTTTTTTTTTTTTTTTGTCATTTTTCAATCACTTGGGACAAAAAAAATAAATATTCAATGGGTTCAACATGCCTCTCAGCAATTTCCTTGGGGTGTCTACTTTCCAAAATGGGGTCATTTGGGGGGGTTTTGTACTGCCCTGCCATTTTAGCACCTCAAGAAATGACAGGCAGTCATAAACTAAAAGCTGTGTAAATTCCAGAAAATGTACCCTAGTTTGTAGACGCTATAACTTTTGCGCAAACCAATAAATATACGCTTATTGACATTTTTTTTTACCAAAGACATGTGGCCGAATACATTTTGGCCTAAATGTATGACTAAAATTTAGTTTATTGGATTTTTTTTATAACAAAAAGTAGAAAATATCATTTTTTTTCAAAATTTTCGGTCTTTTTCCGTTTATAGCGCAAAAAATAAAAACCGCAGAGGTGATCAAATACCATCAAAAGAAAGCTCTATTTGTGGGAAGAAAAGGACGCAAATTTCGTTTGGGTACAGCATTGCATGACCGCGCAATTAGCAGTTAAAGCGACGCAGTGCCAAATTGGAAAAGGACCTCTGGTCCTTAGGCAGCATAATGGTCCGGGGCTCAAGTGGTTAACAAACTTTATTGCAGATTGCTACTTTTTGTTGCTCTGAAGAAATAGCCGTTTTATTATGTTAATGTACAAAGTGAATCTGAATGGGAGTGATCATTTCATTATCAATTAGCTGCACGTGCAGTGTTCTAATGAGGAAAATTATAGTACCTGAATCCCTTTAGAAGTTATTAATCCTTTGGGAGTATCTCACCAAAAATGATTTTTTTGTTGCAGAGGGTACCTAACATGAGACTTGTATCTTAGTAAAGATTTCTGGGAAAATAAGTGAACCAATCACACAGGCAGGAAATGGCTTTTTTGGGGGTGTTCTAACGGTGTATAGAACCTCTCCATGTTGCGATATTGCATTGAATTATACAGAAAATTATAGTGGCTGCAGATTGAAAAAGTAAGGGGATTTTTTTATAACATTCATAACAATATGGCTTGTGAAGCAATTGTATATGACCCCCCGCCCTAACCTCAGTGAAAGTGGAGTTACCCTTCAACCCCTATCATAAAGAAGATAATTGAGAGTTTATATAAAAGACCATATAGAAGAGTTTTTGGGGTTGCTTGGGTATCATTTCAGTGTTTCAGATGGCCCCAAGGTAAAGTCCTTACAGAATGTCTCCATTTTACAAGCAGACCTCACTGGACTGCTTGATAGTGTAATTATATGGAAATGAGGTTTAATGTTAATATATGTAAAATATGCATGTTTTATACATTGTAGGGGGAGTAAAACTGGGAAATGAAAAAAAAAAATTAAGAATCTTGGTGCCCTGGTAGATAATAGACTTAGAAATGCTACGGTGAAATTTCTAAAGCAAGCAGAATAGTTTCTTGAAATAAAAAAAGGTATAGACTCCAGAGGCACAGTTATTATCTTGCCCCTGTGTAAAGCATTAGTAAGACCTCATCTGAAACGTGCAGTTAAGTTTTGAGCACTAGTTCACAAAAAGGATGTCGGGGGGAACTGGGGAGCAGAGAAGAGCAACTAGATTGATAGGAGGCATGGAGGACTTCATCTGTATGATCACAATGTATAAATACATAGGTAGTCCATATAGTTCACTTGGTGAAAACATGTTCAATACAAAGAAAAAGAGGGCATCCGGAGATAAAGAGGTTTAACCACTTAAGGACCGCCTCACGCCGATGTACGTCGGCAAGGCGGCACGGGCAGGCAAAATCACGTACATGTACGTGATTTGCCTCCCGCGGGTGGGGGGTCCGATCGGACCCCCCCCCGCCGCCCGAGGCGGTCCCGTTTTGTTCCCCGGCGATCGGAGACGAGGGGGAGGCCATCCGTTCGTGGCCCCCCCCTCGCGATCGCCGCCGGCCAATGGGAACACTCCTTTGCTGCTGTATGCTAAACAGCAGCAAAGGAAGTGATGTCATCTCCCCTCGGGTCGGTAGTTTCCGTTCCCGCCCGAGGAGAGAAGACAGGTATGTGAGTGCACAACACACACACACACACAGTAGAACATGCCAGGCACACATTACACCCCGATCCCCCCCCCCGATCGCCCCCCGATCCCCCCCCGATCACCCCCCCCCCCCCCTGTCACAAACTGACACCAGCAGTTTTTTTTTTTTTTCTGATTACTGCTAGGTGTCAGTTTGTGACAGTTACTGTGTTAGCACAGTTACTGTTACCCCCCTGTAGGTCTAGGGTACCCCCCTAACCCCCCCTAATAAAGTTTTAACCCCTTGATCACCCCCCGTCACCAGTGTCACTAAGCGATCATTTTTCTGATCGCTGTATTAGTGTCGCTGGTGACGCTAGTTAGTGAGGTAAATATTTAGGTTCGCCGTCAGCGTTTTATAGCGTCAGGGACCCCCATATACTACCTAATAAATGTTTTAACCCCTTGATTGCCCCCTAGTTAACCCTTTCACCACTGATCACCGTATAACCGTTACGGTTGACGCTGGTTAGTTTGTTTATTTTTTATAGTGTCAGGGCACCCGCCGTTTATTACCGAATAAAGGTTTAGCCCCCTAATCGCCCGGCGGTGATATGCGTCGCCCCAGGCAGCGTCAGATTAGCGCCAGTACCGCTAACACCCGCGCACGTAGCATGCGCCTCCCTTAGTGGTATAGTATCTGATTGGATCAATATCTGATCCGATCAGATCTATACTAGCGTCCCCAGCAGTTTAGGGTTCCCAAAAACGCAGTGTTAGCGGGATCAGCCCAGATACCCGCTAGCACCTGCGTTTTTCGCCTCCGCCCAGCCCACCCAAGTGCAGTATCGATCGATCACTGTCACTTACAAAACACTAAACGCATAACTGCAGCGTTCGCAGAGTCAGGCCTGATCCCTGCGATTGCTAACAGTTTTTTTGGTAGCATTTTGGTGAACTGGCAAGCAAGCACCAGCCCCAGGCAGCGTCAGGTTAGCGCCAGTACCGCTAACACCCACGCACGCACCGTACACCTCCCTTAGTGGTATAGTATCTGAACGGATCAATATCTGATCCGATCAGATCTATACTAGCGTCACCAGCAGTTTAGGGTTCCCAAAAACGCAGTGTTAGCGGGATCAGCCCAGATACCTGCTAGCACCTGTGTTTTGCCCCTCCGCCCGGCCCAGCCCAGCCCACCCAAGTGCAGTATCGATCGATCACTGACACTTACAAAACACTAAACGCATAACTGCAGCGTTCACAGAGTCAGGCCTGATCCCTGCGATCGCTAACAGTTTTTTTGGTAGCATTTTGGTGAACTGGCAAGCACCAGCCCCAGGCAGCGTCAGGTTAGCGCCAGTACCGCTAACACCCACGCACGCACCGTACACCTCCCTTAGTGGTATAGTATCTGATCGGATCAATATCTGATCCGATCAGATCTATACTAGCGTCACCAGCAGTTTAGGGTTCCCAAAAACGCAGTGTTAGCGGGATCAGCCCAGATACCTGCTAGCACCTGCGTTTTGCCCCTCCGCCCGGCCCGGCCCAGCCCACCCAAGTGCAGTATCGATCGATCACTGTCACTTACAAAACTCTAAACGCATAACTGCAGCGTTCGCAGAGTCAGGCCTGATCCCTGCGATCGCTAACAGTTTTTTTGGTAGCGTTTTGGGGAACTGGCAAGCACCAGCGGCGTAGTACACCCCGGTCGTAGCCAAACCAGCACTGCAGTAACACTTGGTGACGTGGCGAGTCCCATAAGTGCAGTTCAAGCTGGTGAGGTGGCAAGCACAAGTAGTGTCCCGCTGCCACCAAGAAGACAAACACAGGCCCGTCGTGCCCATAGTGCCCTTCCTGCTGCATTCGCCAATCCTAATTGGGAACCCACCGCTTCTGCAGCACCCGTACTTCCCCCATTCACATCCCCAACCAAATGCAGTCGGCTGCATGAGAGGCATTTTTATGTCCTCCCGAGTACCCCTACCCAGCGAACCCCCCAAAAAAGATGTTGTGTCTGCAGCAAGTGCAGATATAGGCATGACACCCGCTATTATTGTCCCTCCTGTCCTGACAATCCTGGTCTTTGCATTGGTGAATGTTTTGAACGCTACCATTCACTAGTTGAGTATTAGCGTAGGGTACAGCATTCCACAGACTAGGACACACTTTCACAGGGTCTCCCAAGATGCCATCGCATTTTGAGAGACCCGAACCTGGAACCGGTTACAGTTATAAAAGTTAGTTACAAAAAAAGTGTAAAAAAAAAAAAAATATATATAAAATAAAAAAAAATAGTTGTCGTTTTATTGTTCTCTCTCTCTCTATTGTTCTGCTCTTTTTTACTGTATTCTATTCTGCAATGTTTTATTGTTATTGTTATTGTTTTTTTTTTTTACCATGTTTGTTTTTCAGGTATGTAATTATTTATACTTTACTGTTTACTGTGCTTTATTGTTAACCATTGTTAACCATTTTTTTGTCTTCAGGTACGCCATTCACGACTTTGAGTGGTTATACCAGAATGATGCCTGCAGGTTTAGGTATCATCTTGGTATCATTCTTTTCAGCCAGCGGTCGGCTTTCTTGTAAAAGCAATCCTAGTGGCTAATTAGCCTCTAGACTGCTTTTACAAGCCGTGGGAGGGAATGCCCCCCCCACCGTCTTTCGTGTTTTTCTCTGGCTCTCCTGTCTCAACAGGGAACCTGAGAATGCAGCCGGTGATTCAGCCAGCTGACCATAGAGCTGATCAGAGACCAGAGTGGCTCCAAACATCTCTATGGCCTAAGAAACCGGAAGCTACGAGCATTTCATGACTTAGATTTCGCCGGATGTAAATAGCGCCATTGGGAAATTGGGAAAGCATTTTATCACACCGATCTTGCTGTGGTCAGATGCTTTGAGGGCAGAGGAGAGACCTAGGGTCTAATAGACCCCAATTTTTTCAAAAAAGAGTACCTGTCACTACCTATTGCTATCATCGGGGATATTTACATTCCCCGAGATAACAATAAAAATGATTAAAAAAAAAATATGAAAGGAACAGTTTAAAAGTAAGATTAAAAAAGCAAAAAAATAATAAAGAAAAAAAAAAAAAAAGCACCCCTGTCGCCCCCTGCTCTCGCGCTAAGGCGAACGCAAGCGGCGGTCTGTCGTCAAACGTAAACAGCAATTGCACCATGCATGTGAGGTATCACCGTGAAGGCCAGATCGAGTGCAGTAATTTTTCCAGTAGACCTCCTCTGTAAATCTAAAGTGGTAACCTGTAAAGGCTTTTAAAGGCTTTTAAACATGTATTTATTTTGTTGCCACTGCACGTTTGTGCGCAATTTTAAAGCATGTCATGTTTGGTATCCATGTACTCGGCCTAAGATCATCTTTTTTATTTCATCAAACATTTGGGCAATATAGTGTGTTTTAGTGCATTAAAATTTAAAAAAGTGTGTTTTTTCCCCAAAAAATGCGTTTGAAAAATCGCTGCGCAATTACTGTGTGAGAAAAAAAAAATGAAACACCCACCATTTTAATCTGTAGGGCATTTGCTTTAAAAAAATATATAATGTTTGGGGGTTCAAAGTAATTTTTTTGCAAAAAAAAATAACTTTTTCATGTAAACAATAAGTGTCAGAAAGGGCTTTGACTTCAAGTGGTTAGAAGAGTGGGTGATGTGTGACATAAGCTTCTAAATGTTGTGCATAAAATGCCAGGACAGTTCAAAACCCCCCCAAATGACCCAATTTTGGAAAGTAGACACCCCAAGCTATTTGCTGAGAGGCATGTCGAGTCCATGGAATATTTTATATTGTGACACAAGTTGCGGGAAAGAGACAAATTTTTTTTTTTTTTTTGCACAAAGTTGTCACTAAATGATATATTGCTCAAACATGCCATGGAAATATGTGAAATTACACCCCAAAATACATTCTGTTGCTTCTCCTGAGTATGGGGATACCACATGTGTGAGACTTTTTGGGAGCCTAGCCGCGTACGGGACCCCGAAAACCAAGCACCGCCTTCAGGCTTTCTAAGGGCGTGAATTTTTGATTTCACTCTTCACTGCCTATCACAGTTTCGGAGGCCATGGAATGCCCAGGTGGCACAAAACCCCCCCAAATGACCCCATTTTGGAAAGTAGACACCCCAAGCTATTTGCTGAGAGGTATAGTGAGTAGTTTGCAGACCCCCCTTTTTGTCACAAAGTTTTGAAAATTGAAAAAAGAAAAAAAAAAAATGTTTTTTCTTGTCTTTCTTCATTTTCAAAAACAAATGAGAGCTGCAAAATACTCACCATGCCTCTCAGCAAATAGCTTGGGGTGTCTACTTTCCAAAATGGGGTCATTTGGGGGGGGGGGGTTTGTGCCACCTGGGCATTCCATGGCCTCCGAAACTGTGATAGGCAGTAAAGAGTGAAATCAAAAATTTTCACCCTTAGAAATCCTGAAGGCAGTGATTGGTTTTCGGGGTCCTGTACGCGGCTAGGCTCCCAAAAAGTCCCACACATGTGGTATCCCCATACTCAGGAGAAGCAGCTAAATGTATTTTGGGGTGCAATTCCACATATGCCCATGGCCTGTGTGAGCAATATATCATTTAGTGACAACTTTATGAAAAAAAAAAAAAAAAAAGTGTCACTTTCCCGCAACTTGTGTCAAAATATAAAATATTCCATGGACTCAATATGCCTCTCAGCAAATAGCTTGGGGTGTCTACTTTCCAAAATGGGGTCATTTTGGGGGGTTTTGTGCCACCTGGGCATTCCATGGCCTCCGAAACTGTGATAGGCAGTGAAGAGTGAAATCAAAAATTTACACCCTTAGAAATCCTGAAGGCGGTGATTGGTTTTCGGGGCCCCGTACGCGGCTAGGCTCCCAAAAAGTCCCACACATGTGGTATCCCCATACTCAGGAGAAGCAGCTGAATGTATTTTGGGGTGCAATTCCACATAGGCCCATGGCCTGTGTGAGCAATATATTATTTAGTGACAACTTTTGTAAATATTTTTTTTTTTTTTTTTTGTCATTTTTCAATCACTTGGGACAAAAAAAATAAATATTCAATGGGTTCAACATGCCTCTCAGCAATTTCCTTGGGGTGTCTACTTTCCAAAATGGGGTCATTTGGGGGGGTTTTGTACTGCCCTGCCATTTTAGCACCTCAAGAAATGACATAGGCAGTCATAAACTAAAAGCTGTGTAAATTACAGAAAATGTACCCTAGTTTGTAGACGCTATAACTTTTGCGCAAACCAATAAATATACGCTTATTGACATTTTTTTTACCAAAGACATGTGGCCGAATACATTTTGGCCTAAATGTATGACTAAAATTTAGTTTGTTGGATTTTTTTTATAACAAAAAGTAGAAAATATCATTTTTTTTCAAAATTTTCGGTCTTTTTCCGTTTATAGCGCAAAAAATAAAAACCGCAGAGGTGATCAAATACCATCAAAAGAAAGCTCTATTTGTGGGAAGAAAAGGACGCAAATTTCGTTTGGGTACAGCATTGCATGACCGCGCAATTAGCAGTTAAAGCGACGCAGTGCCAAATTGGAAAAAGACCTCTGGTCCTTAGGCAGCATAATGGTCCGGGGCTCAAGTGGTTAACCTCTGCACATAGAAAGGCTTCTCCAAAAGAGGAGCTGTGAAAATAAACTGGTATTTTCACTGTGTGAAATCACTGGTATCATACATAGTCCTGATCCATGCACTGCATTAAAATGTTGTTTATTATACTCCTGACCCATGCAGTGTATATATTATGTTGTACATTCTAACCCTGACCCTTGCACTGTACAGTACAAAAGTTTTAGGCAGGTGTGAAGAAATGCTGTAAAGTAAGAAGTATGTTCTCAAAATATACATTTTAATTGTTTATTTTTATTTACAAAATGCAAACAGAAGAAAAATAGAAAATAATTTTATATTTGGTGCGACTATCCTTTCGCTTCAAACCACCATCAAATCTTACTCTTGCACACTATGTACACTTGCAAAAAGTCAGGAATTTTGTAGGATTAGAGTCAGGTGTATGATTAACCAATTATAACAAGCAGGTGCTATGATGATCCATTTGAGGCACAGTCATTAACTGAAACAGAAACAGCTGTGTAGGAGGCTTAAAACTGGGTAAGGTACAGCCAAATTCTGCTACTAAGGTGAGGTTGTGGAAGACCGTTTCATGTCACAGGCCATACAACATGGCAGGACGGAGCACAGCAACAAGACTCAAAGTTGTTATACTGCATCAGCTAGGTCTCTCCCAGGCAAAGTTTTCAAAGCAGACTGGGGTTTCAAAATGTACTGTTCAAGCTCTTTTGAAGAAGCACAAAAAAACGGGTAATGCTGTGGACCCTTTACACAGTGGTCAACCAAGGAAACTTAATTCAGCAGATGAAAGACACATCATGCGGGCACCCTCACCGATGGGTCCACGCAAGACCTGATCCGAGCTGGCCGCTACCAAGAGCTGTCTACCTCTGAAAACGTCTACCTTCTACCAGACTCCACTTTGTGGTTTTCCTACAGTCAAGCCCACCTTATTTTCTGCTTTAATCCACTCCTCGTCACCCATCTCCGCAGTGACATGCTGAACTGTTTTTTTCCCCACGCCAAGTCGGCTACCCCCAAGGAGAACTATCGATGTCAGTGACAAGGTTTGGTGTACCTCCTCCTAACACTGCTCCACATGTATGTTCCCATTTGAGCGCTCTCCCCCGTTGGCCCGTGCTATACTTCCCACACCTTCCATTACAATCAGAAGGGCCATAAGCTGTACCCGACTGTTGAGGGTTTTTTCTTTTTTACACCTCATACCAATACCCCAGTGCTCAGCCAATCCTTACAGTTCTACTCAGGACTATGCACCCCTTTTGGAGGCCTTAGTGCCTCATTATTTGAGCTCCACACATCTGTTAGACAGCAACATCAGATACCACACCATCCAGTGGAACTAACCAACTACTTACCTGCCTGATGTGCACCTAGCATAGTTAACGCTATTACTACCAAATAACTTGATTGATAAGAGTATAATGTTATATGGAGTTAGCAATGTTTGCTTTATATATATATTTTTACTCTGTATTGTTTTTCGACTGCTAGAGACCTTCTTGTTGACTATGCTTATACTGTGTATCATTTTGCACATATGCTCAGAGGGGCTGGGGTGGCAGGCTGGAGTAGAGGGGGGCGAAATATTTGATTAAGGGGATGCCTCAGCACGTCTCTCCCACTCCATGGTGTACTCACTTCATAGTTTGCTTGGAGAGGGGAGGCGTGCTGGGGTCCTAACGGAACTAATCCTACGGTGCTCCTGTGGGATGTGGCGGGGAGGGACTGGGTGTGAGGCATGCTATATTGTTGTGGGAGTGGGGACACACATGTTGGCTACAAGACGCGAGTGGAGCCCTCCTCATAGTGACAGGCAGGGTACTTGAGTCTAATACCCTTACTATCTTTTGAAATGCAACTGTATGAATATACCTTCTATTCATGTCGGCCCCCATCTCTGCGCAGCCATGCTTTTTGGACAGTGGGGGCCCCCTCTTCCCTCAATGGGTGAAAGATTCAATCCACACTGACCTAGGTAAAACTTATATCTGCAGGTATCATATGGGAAATGTTCCTTAACCGCTTAGATGGTATATCTATCCCATGTTGTTTGCCGTTTCTATTCATCACTGCCGGGGTGGGTGGGATAGGTGGGAGTCACCCACAATTGGCTTCTGTCTACCCTCTCCCCCACTTGGGTTGGTGCACTCCGACACCGGTTTAGGTTGAAGTGCACCGTTGGCAATATTTTTCCGCAGTAGTTTCGGGGGCCGTGTTTGTATACAAAGGATCCTCTGAACCTATTTTCTAGTTGGTCTTGTATTTTCTTTCCCTCCTTCCCTTTTTTTCTTCGCTTATTCCTCACCTCTACTCTCTTCATTACTGTACCCCTTGTCCTTCTCCCTTCCCCTACCTTTCCTATTCTCAATCCCCCACCCCTATCCTGGAATGGATACTATGAAGATAACTTCTCTCAATGCCAAAGGGTTTAACGCCCCCGAAAAGAGACATATGCTTTTAAATGACTTGAGACGCACACATGCAGATATAGCGTTCATTCAATAAACACACTTCAGAGACGATAAACTTCCCATACTGAAAAAATTGTTTTACCCAACTAATTACAATTCTACTATCAAACTCGCTAAGTCCAAAGGTGTTTCCATCCTGCTGTCCAACTGACTTCCTTGGACTTGCCATTGTTAATTAAGGGTTTACTGGGAGATGTTAAAATTACGTTTACCTCTATCTATGCCCCCAATGACCTTCAAGATATTTTTCTTAAACGTATGATGGACCTACTCCTGGAATTTTCCGAAGGTCAGTTAATACTGGGAGGGGATTTCAATGTTCCATTACTCCCTAATGTGGATACTTCCTCTGGCTCGTCCTCCATTCCTCATGGCACTCGCAAACAAGTGGCGCAATCCCTCCACAAAGCCCAGCTAATGGATATTTGTCGGTTACAGCATTCAGGGGAGAGACTCTACTCTACTTTTACTCTTTCCTTCACAAAGTCTACACCAGCATTGACTATTTTCTGATTCCACACTCAGTTGCATGCTGTACAAAGCTCAGTAATTGGAGTGAGGACATGGTCGGATCATGCACCAATTGAGCTAACATACAAAATCTCTGAAATTCCCTTCTCCAGAGTTAGATTCTGGAAGCTGAATGAAAGCCTATTGCAGACCCCAGAAGTGGTAAAGGATGTTGAAAAGGAACTAACTCAGTACTTTCAGATGAACGTCCAGCCCGATTGTGATCCAGGGATCCTGTGGGAGGCCCACAAGGCAGTTATAAGAGGGGTTCTCAGCAACCACAGGTCACAACTCAAATGCCAGCAGGAAGAGAAAATCTTCTCTCTCCTTCATGAAATCCATAGAGTAGAGTCTCAACATAAACATGCCCCGACTCCAGCGCTTGAACGTAACCTCCTGTCACTTCGCAAGCAAACATCGGACCTCCTGAGATATCAAGCCAAGGCAGCTATACGATTCCGAAGATATAGCCATGAACTGGGTGATAAATGTGGGAGACTGCTAGCCCGTTCGATTAAAGAACAAAAGATAGCTTCATATATGCCTCAAATTGCAAGTCCTCAGGGCCTAAAGTCAACACTTCCTAAACAAAATGTGCAGAGCTTTAGAGAATTTTACTCTTCCTTATACAAACTACCAGACCAATCTCCACACCAGACCCAACAGCTATATTAAGATGTCCCAACTCCCTCAGGTAACCCCTGAGGTGCGGGAAGATCTGGACACCCTGATATCTTTAGAGGAACTTCAAAATGCACTCCGTTAATTCGAAATACAGCAAAGCCCCGGGCCCAGATGGCTTCTCTGTCCAATACTACAAACTGTTCCTCCCTATCATAGGCCCTCTTATGGTGGAGCTATTCACTAAACTAGGCTCAGATACACTCTTCCCTAGAGGTTCCTAAAAGCCCATGTCACGGCGATTCCTACAGAGGGTAAAGACCATACTGTCAGGGCTGTGCTCAGCCCTTCCTTCTCTGAGCTGGCCGCTCAGCTGTTGGATAATTGCCAGCTTCTCTCTCTTTCCACAGTCACTCACCTGTTGATGATATCTCAGTCAGTCCTGCCTACTTAAGCCGTCCAGCCCAGATGATCTCTGCCTTCGCCTTGGTCACATCTCTGGAGACGCTCTCCTGTGTTCCTGTTAAAGACTTGCTTGGCTGACATTCCTTCTGGCTCCAAATCCTGCTTGCTGTTCTACTACGCTCATCTCTGGCTCCCTAAGGTTTTGGCTTGTCTGACTATCCGTTCCGGTTCCTGAACCTTGGCTATGTTTTGACTACGTTTACTTTTTTTTATTATTAAACAAGTGAGATTTAACTGTACCTTCTGTCTCAGTCTGATTCATGGTTTCTGAAGTAAGCGAAGGCCATGAATTCGGAAGATGCAGTCAATCTACTTGTTGGTAATATTTTTTTCAAGATTGGATGAGCAGGATCACCACATGGATCAGTTTACCATGGCGTTACAAATGCTCCTAAGTCACACGGCTCACCTGGAATCTCCCACTCTGGCTACTCCGGTACAACCTGTGTTGCAGGCCGCCCCTGCTGCTCCAGTCTCTGTGCAGGCACCCGCCTCAAATATTACTTCTATAAGAGGTATGTCTGGTGTGGATCCACTTGAACAGCGATTTGGGGGCGATCCATTCCAATGCAGAGGGTTTCTCAACCAGGTTGAGATATACTTTGAGATGCTGCCCCAGGCATTTCCCAAGGACAGAAGCAAAGTAGGTTTCGTGATATCTTTGTTTTCTGAGAGAGCCTTGGGCTGGGCAAACCCTCTATGGGAGATGCAAAAACCTGTTGTCTTGAGTTACCCTGACTTTGTGGCTTTCTTTAAAATGGTATTTGACGTTCCCGCACGCTCCGCTTCTGCTGCCTAGTGCCTCATGTCCATCAGAGTATGAGAACTGTTGCCGATTATGCCACTGATTTACGTACTCTGGCAGCAGAGGTTGCTTGGAACAATGAGGCCCTCGTGGCTGCTTTTTCTCATGGTCTCTTGGATACCATCAAGGATGAGATAGCAGCCCGAGATATACCCACTGAGCTGGAGAAGTTATCACATTTCACGTGATCATGTTTGCCATCTTCATTGATTACAGACTCAGAGAAAGACTATCTTTTAGGAGCGCTTGCGGAAACCTCCTGTTTATTTGTCGCCGAGCTTTGCAGTCCCACCCTTGCCTCCCTCACCTCCCATGCCTCCTGGTACTGAGTCGGTCAGTGAAGATGAACCCATGCACTTGGGCTTCATGAGTCTCTCTGCGGGTGAGAGAACCCTTAGGAGGAGAGAGAGCTTGTGCCTTTATTGTGGCCAGGCAGGTCACTTTTTGAAGTCTTGCCCTACCCGTATTTGGAACGCCCGAACCTTGAGGTCCTGTCACGGACAGACTTTAGGTGGCGTTGTTTCGTCCCCAGTTATCCAAAAGGATAAGCCCCTGGTTTCAGTTACCCTTTCTTGGGCTGAGTCGTCTGTCGAGATACAGGCTCCAATCGACTCTGGGGCTGCAGGCCTGTTCATTGATGCTGCCTTTGTATCTAAGCACTCAATTCCGCTGCAGCTGCGTGACACTCCACTTGCCATTGAGACTCTTGACGCGAGACCTCTACTGCCTGCCCATGTGACTCACGAGAGGCACAACCCCTCTTTTGATTGGCTTCATGCTGAGTTTCTCTCCTGGTCGCCACAATGCAGTAGGACATGCTTCTAGAAGGTAGCCAAGGTCCTGTGCATTTCTCTCCTCCTGCCAGAGGAGTACCGCGATTTTAGCGACGTCTTTGACAAAGGTCAAGCCAGTAGTTTGCCTCTATTGTAAATTGGAGAAGTGCGAATTCCATCGTGAACTGGTTATATTCCTGGGTTGTAATTTCCACTGCTTGTTTTTCGATGGACCCAGATAAACTTTCAGCAGTCCTTCAGTGGCCTCGACCCATGGGTTTACGTACTCTGCAGCGTTTTCCTGGCTTTGCCAACTATTATCGGAAGTTTATTCGTAACTTCTCGTCTCTGGTCAAGCCCCTGACTGATATGACCAGAAAGGACGGTAACCCACAGTCTGTCTCTGGAGTCCATTAAGGCCTTTGAGAGTCTCAAGGCTGCCTTTGTTTCTGCTCCTGTGTTGGCACATCCAGATCCTACTTTACTTTTTATCCTTGAGGTTGATGCTTCTGGAGTTGGCGCCCTTCTGTCTCAACGCCCTACCTCAGAGCGCTATGCATCCTTGTGGCTACTTTTCCAAGAAACTGTCACCTCCGGAGCGCAATTACGAGATTGGTGACAGAGCTGTTAGCGATCATTTTAGCCCTGACAGAATGGAGACAACTCCTCGAAGGTACCCCTGTGCCGGTTCTCATTCTTACTGACCATAAGAATCTCACATTCTTGTCTGAAGCTAAACGCCTCTCTCCCAGAAGGGCACGGTGGGCTCTTTTCTTGACTAGTTTCAATTACATTGTCACATTCTTACCAGGTACTAAGAATGTAAGGGCTGACGCTTTCTTACGACAACTTTCCTCCACTTCCAATATGGAGTCGGTTCCAGTTCCTGCGATTCCTCCTGATCGCATTCTGGCTAAGATTCGCACCAGTCTCACTTCTCCTTTGGATGACAAAATTCTTGCTGCTCATGTCCATGCTCCTCCTGAGAAACCTTGTGACCTCTGCTTTGTCCCAGAGAGTCTCCGTACTGCTATGCTTCAGACTTACCATTCTCCCAAAGCTGCTGTATATGGTGGAACCACATATGAACCCATCATGGCTCCCTTGAGCTGTAAATAAAAGTAGCTCTTCTCCAAAGATATCGAAAAAGGTCTAAAATAAACTCATCCTGTGCCTTTACATACTCTGACTGTACCAATAGAATCTTGGATGCCTCAATCCCCAACTAGTAATCAATACATACGTAAAAAATTTGATATAAAGTATCCCAGGTGACTAATATTGTGTCACTCTAGACATGACAATCTTTAACCTTTTGTAGGAAATGACCAGTGTCCCTCAAAGGAGGAGTCTAAAAGATCAAGGGAGTCATTTTTTTATCATACAATTTTGCTAAAGGTAACAATATCGAATCTACACTGGTAACTACTGGTCATCCAGGGAGATGAGCAGAATGCTTATAAATAGTGCAATGTTCTAAGACTTAACTATTTGATAATGATATTAAGGCAAACTAAGACACAGACATTTGTAACCCCTTCACGCTAACCGTATGCAAATATGCGGCCTTGGTTTGAAGGGGTTGCACTGGAGTGATGCCTGCAACTGCAAGCATCACCCTGGTACCGTTTTTTAGAGCCAGAGGTTGGCTTCCTTGGGTTAACAACCGATGGGGCTAAAAGCCGCTCGGCTGTTATCCCAGGCAGCAGGAGGGGACGCACCCGCCCCCCCCTCTGCTGCCTTCCACGGCTTGCCTGGGATCTCCTGTCCCACCAGGAGGCCCGAGCGACCAGGCTGGATGTCCACTGGCTGGCCAGAGACCCGAACAAAGCTGGAATCGGCTTCGATCGGGTCTTGGATCTGGTAACCCAGAAGCAATGTCATGATATCAGGTCCGGTTTACAAAAGACTTAAAAGGTGCCAAATTAAAAAATTGCAGTATTCAAAACAGCCAAACTTGGCGTTTTGAATGCTTTTAAGTGCAATAGAGGAATAAAAAGTATCTGTCATTGCCTATTACTGTCACAAGGGATGTATACATTCCTTCTGACAGCAATAAAAGTGATCAGTTAATTTATTTTTCAAAGGGACAGTGTAAAAAATAAATACCGTATATACTTGAGTATAAGTCGTTCCGAGTAGAAGTCGAGGCCCTAATTTACCACAAAAAAATGGGAAAAACTTATTGACCCGAGTATAAGACGAGGGTGAGAAATGCACAGCTACTGTAAGTGGAAAAGAGGGTCAACAATGCCCATTTGCAGCATCACTGTGCCCATTTGCATGCCTCACTGTGCCCATTTGCAGCCATAGGTCCCCTGAACTTCAAACTCGGTAGTTAGGGGGTTCCTAGATGCCCCCTAGCTGCAGCCAAAATTTGGGGTCTCTGAACCCAAAGGGTCCCGAAATGACATTGCTGCAGATGGACACAGTTGACCGAATTTGGGGCCCCGTATCTTGGGGCCACTTAGTGCTAAGAACCCCAAATTTGGTGTGCAAATCCAGTGGAACTAGCACCATAAAATTTCCAAAGCTGGTCTTTCTAGCACCAAGTGGCCCCGAAATACAGGGCCCCAAAATTCAGTTCAGAAAATATCAAGCACTTTTCTGCAGCAGAGAATGACATTTTCCGAACCGGTTTTGGGGCTCCGTATCTCAGGGCCACTTGGTGCTAGGAACCCCAGCTTTGGATATGTTATGGTACCAGTTCCACTGGGTTTGCACACCAAATTTGGGGTTCCTAGCACCAAGTGGCCCTGAGATACGGGTCCCCAAAGTCGGTTTGGAAAATGAAATGTTTTGCTGCAGAAAAGTGCTTGACTCGAGTATAAGTCGAGGGGGGCACTTTCAGCACAAAAAAAGGTGCTGAAAAATTCGACTTATACTCGAGTATATACGGTAAGGAAAAAAAATAACTAAAGTGCCTCATCCCCCCCATGCTTGCGCGCAGAAGCGAACGCATACATACGTTGCGACTGCAAATGTAAACAGTGTTCAAACTGCACATGTGAGGTATCGCCGTGATCGTTAGAGTGAGAGCAATAATTCTACTGTAGTACAAGACCTTCTCTGTAACTCCAAACAGGTAACCTGTAGACATTTTTTAAACCTCGCTTATGGAGATTTTTAAGTACTGTAGTTTCTCGCCATTCCACGAGTGTGTGCAATTTTAAAGCATGACATGTTAGGTATCTATTTACTTGGTGCGTGATATGTTGGTATCTATTTACTTGGTGCGTGATATGTTGGTATCTATTTACTTGGTGCGTGATATGTTGGTATCTATTTACTTGGTGCGACATCATCTTTCACATTATGCAAAAAATAGGGCTAACTTTACTGTTTTATTTAATTTTTTAATTAATGTGTCTTTTTCCCCCCAAAGAATTGGGTTTGAAAGACCTCTGCGCAAACACTGTGTGACATAAAATATTGCAACGATTGCCATTTTACTTTCTAGGGTCTCTGCTAACAAAATATATATAATGTTTGGGGGCTCCAAGTAATTTTCTAGCAAAAAATACAGATTTTATCTTGTAAGCAACACATGTCAGAAAAAGGCTTAGGCACCAAGGGGTAATTAAAGATCATCAATTACTCCCGTAATGTTTGTACAGTCTAAAGTACATAGGAATTCTACTTGTTCACCTAGTAAGCTTTCAAAGAAATTAACATCATAATGTATCTACCGTGAAACATGGAAGAGGCTTGCTTCGGTTTCAGGGCTACTTTGCTGAATCTGGCATAAAGTGCCTTGAATCTGTGCAGGCAGGGAGCAAAGCGTACTGCCAAGTGCCAGCATCCTCTGTCTCTGTTGCAATTCATATGTTCTCCACCAGGATAACGATCCAAAGCACAAAGCTTAGCACCCAAGGCTAAGAACAAAACATTGGACTATTTTAAAAATGGTCTTTCATGAGCCCTGATCTGAATCCTATCAAACATATACAGAAAGACCTAAAACATGCAGTCTGGAGAAGTTTGCTCAAGAAGAGTGGACCAAACGTCCTGTTGGCAGGTGCAGAAGTCTCAGAGAGTTCCAAAAATCACTTGGTTTGCAGTGGTTGCAAATAAATGGAACAATGATGGATGCCAAATTGTGACATCTTTTTTCATGAAAGGGTAACAACGGATTTGTCTGTTTGTATTCCTGACAGCCTTGCCGAGAATGCTTTTGTACATTTGTAAGGCCTCTTGCAGAACATTGTGCCCAGATACAACCTGCGCTGCATCACCTGTCAGAATCTTAGAGGGCTCCAGAGCTCTACGACAGGGGCTGGTTTCTGAGCTGCCAATTGCCAGGCCCATGCACTGTCACATGATGAGCTGCGACAGAGGTGGGTACAGGGAATCCTATTTGCCAGCTGGTACAAAACAGGGAGTCTCTTTTCTAAGGGTCATTCTCCCTCTTCCCCTTGAGTAAGAAAAAAGGTCCTTGGGGAAGAGAGCTTCCCCTGTGTATAACCTATGTGCCCAGGGAGCTGCCTCAGGGCTAAAGCACAGGCCTAGAGCATGTGATCCTTTGTCCAAGCTTGTGCCTGCAGGTCATTCAGCGATTTGGAGTCCAGTCAGTCAAAGTGCTTAAAGTGGTTGTATACTCCCCCCCACAACCATCACATTTTAATCTGCTTAAAAAACCCTAATGGTTGCTGCTTGTAGATGTCTCCTTACTTGCTTACTTTTCTTGTAAAGCGTCCCGGACATTCTGTGTAGTGACGTCACTGGCTCATGCGCATCGCTCCTGTTTTTCACGGAACGATCTAAGTGCCGTTACACAGTCTCTCCATTGAAAGGATGCCGTGGAAGTGATTTCCTCTCCCACCGGCACTGCGATGAAAACCCGTGAGACTTCAGATTCTTTCTGAACTTCCTGCTACACCCCATGTGACCGCATGACATCACATGGGGTGTATACTTTTCCATTGGAATACATAGCATAGCAGTGTTTAGCCGCAGCATACAGCAGTCTGACAGGCACACAATATGAGAGCGGCAAAACTACTGTGTAATTCTGCACTGTCAGGTCGGCTATGAGCGGCGGAGCACGGTCACCATTAGCAACGTCGGATCGAAATGGAGGCTTGGTTAAGGTGCGACCACGCATGTGCGAGAATACAGCAAGACATACATGGAAGGGCAGAAGTAATTTGCAGTGCAGTCTCGGGAAACAATACCTAAAATGGCGCAGCTTAATCCCTGGAGAAATCATTTATAAACGTTTTAAAAACATATAAGTAATATGCGATTGAGGCTTTTTTACAATGGGTGATGTTTTGTTTATAACTTCATATAATGGTCTAGATGAAAAGTGGCAACAGAGTGGGAGAGTTTACTTCCTCTTTAAACAAAGTAAGGCTAACCATACACACATATAATCCTCTATCTACACTAAACATGACTGGCTCCCTTGTAGGCTATTGTATCCAGACAGCCAGTACCAATGACTGTCTGATCATCTGAACAGTGACTGCATCTGATCGGATACAGTCACTGTTTGGCCGACAAGTCTCCACTGAGTCTTCCTTTGAAGTTTGTCAAGCCAGGTGGTACCAATTTGGTTACCCACAGCCCAATTTCACATTCATTGTCACCCATGTTGCTCTGCATAGTAATCCAGCGGATAGGCTTTTTGGCACCCAATAATGTCACAGACTATGTCAGCCACCACTATGTGATGCTTACTGGGCAGCTCATATAAAAAGCAAATGCTTGTGCTGTGTTACAGCAAATTAATTTTCTTGCTGGTTCCAAACTACCTAACTTTAAGCAAGGGCAGGGTGACTGCAGGCTAGCCATGTCTACAGTAGACAATATACTTCAACACTCCAGCTTTTAAAGATACTTTCCAAGAGAAAGGGTGTTTTCTCGCTGGGAAATAAATTGCCCATCAGATATATTTTATAATTACAGGATTAGTCGCCTGTAAGATGAAACCGCACTTATCTATAGAATGCTGACTAATTTGTGACCTTTCCAGAGTGTGAAATTTAAATATGCACAGATGTACGCAGAAAGGGGGAACAAAAGATAACCTTTCAGAAAAAATGAAAGACTATTCTATTACATGGCCATTTACAGCCATTTGCACTTTAACCGTTTCTTTTCAGTACAAGACACTGCTCATTTTAAAAGAAGAGAAATCATAACTTGTTTGTATAATAATCCAATGGCACTTCATTAGTGGGGAGTAGGAGTGCAGAATTCCAGAGAGAGCAGCCATCTTAAAGAGACCACAAAATGATTCTGACAACAGAAAAGACAAAGAAAAAAAAAAATTAAATGGCAGCTGGAACACTGCAGGTGTATCAGTAATCTGACTCTGTCCAGTCTTGCTTAGTCCTGCCACAGAGCAACTGCATTAAAATCATCAGGGAACCACCAGGGGCTGTCTGGTACTGCCAGGTATGAGGCACACACGTATCTCCAACCTGCCTCCCTCCCTGGGCACCATACGTGGCCCCCTTTTACCTTGTACAACCTGATCCACCCTGGAAGCCTTATATAAATCCTGCTAATGTCAGGTATAGGCACACATGGACCTTTCAACTTCCCTCCTAAAATGCTGTGGCTTCTGTCTGAGCAACCAATTGGCAAGCCCAAGCACTATGACATGGGTGAAATGCCGAGCTGCAAGCAAATCCTGACTTTCAGAAAGATTTTTTGGGGGCTGTAGCAATTGATTCTTTTTCTTTACTGTATTGCCATTAAAGAACTAGCAGTGACGGGCCATAAGATCAGCTTCTTAAAGTGATACTAAACACATACTGTTTAATTTACATTGGCCCTTCTATTTCTGTATACTGTATGAATGATGGCACTGTAATTATTTTAATAAAAAAAAAAAAAAATCTAAGTATCTATTTCCTAATCTACAATGGTCACATGACCCAGCTCTTTCGCAGCCTGTCTGCAGGGAAACATAAGCAGGAGGAGCTTCTAGTGCCTCTGCTGCTGGTCACATGTTCAAAATAAAAAAAACAGCCTTTGGAATACAGAGTAAAAAATAAAAATAAATCATTAATATCAATAAACTGTTTTAAATTGTCATACAAATATATATTTGAAATAAAGTCCTTCTTATCTTTTGGCAATTACATGGTGTGGGATGATTTCTGCCTGTCACAGCCTGTGTCTTGGAATAACAGGGAGGTGAAGCCTCCATTAATCTACATGTAATATCTAATTGTGTTTAGCTGGTTAGTGGGTATGGAGGAAGATGGACTGAGTGGGCTGTCATTTACTACTGTTTATACGCCTACATGTGTGACTCTAGTGTCACATGGGCTTGCTCAGATGTGATGGGGAAGAAATGCTCAGCATAGAAACTCACTGAACACCGAGCATGTGCAGAGTTGTCAGCACAGCTACAAAATCCCCAGCTCAATTGAGGACATGAACAGAAGGAGGAGATAGAGATCAGCAGGATCAACCAGTTTTTTTGCAAAATACAGAAAATACAGACTGAGTATGAACAGCATGTAATATAGAATTTATTGATCGTTTTTATGATGTGGGTTTAGTGACACTTTAAGCTTCTACAAAACAGGTGAGAGGAAACGGTCTGGTTCCTTGTTCCTCTCCAGTTGCAATGCACGTGTATACTGAGTGAGTCTGAGCATGATCTGCTTCAGTTTAAACTACAATTTCTAGCTGATATACAGTATGCACAATCACAAGTTATTTTATTTAAATGTGAAATTTTCTTTCCTTTATAAATGTATTTATTATTACTCCAACTGACTGGCAAAGCCCAGGGTGGAAGCACAGACATTTTGTAAACAAATATGTGAAAACAAATGGCGGACAGACGACCTGACAGCTTGTCCAATGACTATATATCTTGTATACCCAGATTGTAAACTAGCACACCTTTATAGGTGTGCTGGTTTCTTTAAAGCGGAACTAAACTGTAGCACCACAAACTGAAAATGCGATTTGATTTGTTTTTCATATCGAAAGCAAACTCACCCATCTATCCATGACGCCATGTTTTATTTTGTTGAGAAATCACTTTGAAAAACACCCTTAGCATTTCTAGCCATGACCATCTTGACTAAGGGTGGACTATTTATGTAGCATTTACTTCCTGGAATCCATCTGCCCTTGGCTCAAGCATGCAGACAGGGGGTTTTGCTTAGCCGAGAAAACCTCCCCTCCAGAATAAAGCAAAAAAGAATTCTCATGAAGACTCCTGGGATGTAAGACATCATTTTGGTCTAGGTCAGAAACCAGGAGGCAACTGAAGAAATGTAAAAAAAAAAAAAAAAAAAAAAAAAAAAAGCTTAAAACAAGTAAATATAAAATACATTCCCATCTATTTACTAATGCTAGCTAAAAACAATTGTTGTTTGAGAAAGATTTGTTTCGCTTTAAGGCATGTATGTTTATTAATCGGTTGTCAATCATTTTTTTTTTTTTTTGAGGAAAACAAAACACACAACAAACTTATCAGGTACAGCAGAAAAACTGGATTTGAGAAAACCAACAACTTATATCCAAGGTGCCAAAGTGGGAAACTTCAAAAAGTCACAGCAAAGATTAAGGTCTCATGCACACGAGACGCTGGTGGACAAATTTGGATATGTTATATTGTTAGTCCAACTGTGTTAGCACTTCAAATTTGGGGTTCCTAGCACTAAGTGGCCCCGAGATATGGGGCCCCAAAGTCGGGTCGCAAAATGTCAAGCACTTCTGCAGCAGAGAATGGCATTTTGTGGCCCGACTTTGGGGCCCCATATCTTGGGGCTACTTAGTGCTAGGAACCCCAAATCTGGATATGTTATATTGTTAGTCCAACTGGGAAGTGGGAAACTTCAAAAAGTCACAGCAAAGACTAAGGCCTCATGCACACGAGATGCTGGTGCAAACTCTGCTGAACACAGGTTTTTAAAAGCTGAAACCAGCGTTTAGAAACGCCCGTTTTGCAGAGTTTGCATGCCGCGTTTAGCCGCGTTTGCGTCTAGAAGCGTCTGCAGAGCAGAGAATGACATTTTGTGACCCAACTTTGGGGCCCTGTATCTTGGGGCTACTTCGTGCTAGGAACCCCAAATTTGGATATGTTTTATTGTTAGTCCAACTGTTAGCACTCCAAATTTGGGGTTCATAGCACTACGTGGCCCTGAGATATGGGGCCCCAAAGTCAGGTCACAAAATGTCAAGCACTTCTGCAGCAGAGAATGGCATTTTGTGGCCCGAATTTGGGGCCCCATATCTTGGGGCTACTTAGTGCTAAGAACCCCAAATTTGTATACATTATATTGTTAGTCCAACTGTGTTAGCACTCCAAATTTGGGGTTCCTAGCACCAAGTGGCCCCGAGATATGAGGCCCCAAATTCGGGTCGCAAAATGTCAAGCACTTCTGCAGCAGAGAATGACATTTTGTGGCCTGACTTTGAGGCCCCATATTTTGGGGGCCCCTTTGTGCTAGGAACCCCAAATTTGGATATGATATAGTGTTAGTCCAACTGTGTTAGCACTTCAAAATTTGGGGTTCCTAGCACCAAGTGGCCCCAAAGTCGGGTCGCAAAATGTCAAGCACTTTTCTGCAGTAGAGAATGACATTGTGACCCGACTTTGGGGCCCTATATCTTGGGGCCACTTGGTGCTAGGAACCCCAAATTTGGTGTGCTAACACAGTTGGACACAGCTAGGAACCTGGTTTGCTAACACAGTTGGACTAACACTATAACATGTACAAATTTGGGGTTCCTAGCACAAAGTGACCCCAAGATATGGGGCCCAAAATTCGGGTTGTAAAAAACACTTATAAACGCAAACGAGGCTAAACGCGGTACCCGCGTTTAGCCGCGTTTGGCGTCTGGAACGTGGAAAACTTGTGTGTCTGAACCCATTTTTTTGCTTCTGGAAAAACGAGATTAAACGCAACTGCCTAAAAACGCCAAGAAACGAGACTGTGTACATGGACACATAGGATAACATTGAATGGGTTCAGGGGCAGTTGAAAAAAGTGTCCAACTGCCTTTGAACACGAGTTTAACAGCGTCTCGTGTGAATGAGGCCTTAACACATGCAAGTAATCATGGATGCAAGGTAACCATCCATGTACATTTTTAGAAAGAGAAAAATGAAAAATAAAGGAAAATACAAAATGAATACAAGCATGCTGCAGTACAGAATGCAAGACCTCTTTTAAGCAGCATCAGTTCTCTGTAAGTTAAAAAGAAAATCTGTTAAAAGTCCAACTCATCTCAGGTCTTGCCCTAATATTGGCCCCCACCCGCTGGGAGCACCCCCTATAACAGGAAACAAAAATCTTTAAACATAACCTTTGTCCAGTAATCTTGATGTCACAGATCATCATCTTCTGGTAGGAGGCAAATACTAAATGATGCAGAGAGTAGAACAGCATTTTCCTTTGAGTCCAGGTCATGCAGCCGAGTCCTCATTTCCTGTCTGGTGGAACAGGGGGGATACTTTCCCACTGAGGCGCTTCACAGGCGCTATAGCGCTAAAAAAAGTGCCTGTAAAGCGCCTCTCCTGTCACTCCAGTGTGAAAGCCGGAGGGTTTTCACACTGGAGCAGTGCGCTTGCGGGACGTTAAAAGTCCTGCAAGCAGCATCTTTGGGGCGCTTTAGGAGCGGTGTACACACCGCTCCTAAAGCGCCCCTGCCCATTGAAATCAATAGGCTACGCTGCTGAAGCGCCTACAAATTCAGCCGCTAGCGGGGTTAGAAGCAGCCTGCTAGCGGCCGAAATGCGCCTCTAATACGACGGTAAAACTAGCGGCGCTTTACCGCCGACGCCACTACACCTCAGTGTGAACGTGCCCGAAGTGAGGACAAATAGCTCTAATAGACACCTGAACATAACTAGCACCCAACAGGAACTCTTAACCTTTCCCACTAAATCCAAAACTTAAAAAAAAAAACAAAAACAAAAAAAAAAAAACTTTTTGCCGTGCAAAAAAGTTCATGTGATATTATATCCTTACTTTCAAGCAGCTGATTTAATCACTTGCTTGTATGCATATTTTTTAATCCTTGCCTTTATTCAGTTTAAGATGTTGCGATGACTGATGCCCAAGGTTTCCTATTTTAGGGAGGCTCCTTTCTCTTGCAGTATCAATCTGAGTAACTCTTGCATCCGAGGGAGTAGAGCTGTGCCCCCCTACATTGTATGCAGCAATAGAAACACAGAGCCCTATAGGCTAGTAAGGCAAGGCACTCCCATGATCCTCCCTCCTCCTTTCTTCTTTGAGATAATAGATTAGATCAAGTCTGCACTGTCCACTGTTAACCCTTTTTGTGCAGACCAGACGTTCAGAGAAGCAGCACTAAGAAAGCAGAAGTCGGCAGCACTGAAAATTGTAAACTGCTGGTGTAAGAATGTTAATACTACTTTAAAGTGTTTGTTAACCTTAAAAAAAAAAAAATATGGATCCTGTTCTCTTAAAGCATGTTATGCTGCACAGTGCTTGTCCTTTGTCATTTGGCTGCCTGTAACACCTAAAATCCCTGCCAGTTTCTGCCCTTCCCTTTGTAAACTGACCACGGTGTATTATGCCTGCTGAGCCCTGACAGCGTGCCTCCATCAGACGCAGCTCTCCTGTCCTTCTCTCCCCCCCACCTCCCTGTTGGCTCCTGTGTCAGCACCCCCCCCCCCCCCACCTTGCTGCTGAAATAAAATTTCATCCTTTTATACAATCCTCCTCGTTTCCTAAGGATAGGAGCTCCTGTGTCTTTTTTTTTTTTTTTATAAAACGCAAAGACGATTATGCCTCATTTCAGAGCGCCGATCTCCACCCAAGTGACCCGTCGCCTCTCTCCTTCTCCCCTCCAGACTGACATCATTGGGGGAATTTTGGCCCTGCCCTGCTGCATTTGTCAGACGGGGAGAGAACAGAGGTGGCGGGTCACATGAGCGCCAACACGCGCTTTGAAATGAGGTATAATCGTAATTTTTTTCATAAAACACAGACACAGGAGCACCTATCCTTAGGAGACAAGGAGGATTACAGTGGGTTAACAACCGCTTTAAGTTATCTTCTATTAAAAGGGTAGATTAATCATTACTTACGTACACTAAGTAACCATGGCCAGATCATGCGCACTAAAGTATTTACATATTCTGAACAATAAAATAACTTTAAGCCTGGATTCACACTTGTGTGGTGTGGGAAACCCCATGTGATTCGCACAGGTATCGCACCAAATTCCTGTGCAAATCACATGCGATGTCTGTATGGTGCGATTTGAACCCTTCATTTTTTTTTGGCTCAAATCACACCACATCCACGCCAAAATAGTGCAGGGCCCTTTTTTTTTGCCGCACCTGAATTGGATCAGATTCAGGCAATTGCACTGCAATTTGCGAGCTGTTTCAGGGTGTTAATTTAACACTGACACCCGGAACAGATGAACGGAGTGCGATTTCAATGTGGTGCGGGAAACGCACAGGATTCGCTGCGTTTCCGGCATTGCATCAGTGTGAACCTAGGCTCAATTAAGTTCACTCTGTATCTATAAATATTGTGAAGAAATTAATTTTCAAAGTTCACAACGCAGGCACTGAAATCTTAGCTTTATTCTATGGAAAGCAGACTTTGGCAGATTGATGATCCTCTATTGCAAATACAAAGCAGTTGTTTCTAGACTGTTAGAAGCTGACCAAATCCCCACTTCAGAATAAATAACTTCACATTATAAGGAGGTGGAGAGTTCAGGGATGGCTTGTTGTTAAAGCTATTTTAATGGTTGTTAAAGTGGTTGTAAAGTCAGAAGGTTTTTTTTATCTTAATGCATTCTATGCATTAAGATAAAAAAAAACCTTCTGTGTGTAGCAGCCCCCCCCCTCATACTTACCTGAGCCCCATCTCAATTAAAGCGATGTTGTACAAGAGAAACGGCTGTCCAGGATTTCTTCCTCCTGACTCACAACGACACAGCGGGCGCCATTGGCTTCCACTGCTATTAAAGTCACTGAGCCAGAGAGGGCGGGGGGACAGGCCACGACACAGCTCCATGTCTGAATGGACACACAGAACCGCCGCTCGAGTGCCCCCCATAGCAGTCTGCTTGCTGTGGGGGAACTCAGCAGGGGGGAGGGGCCAGAAGCGCCAGCTGGGGACCCAAGAAGAGGAGTAGCTGGGCTGCTCTGTGCAACACCACTACACAGAGCAGGTAAGTATAACATGTTTGTTATTTTTTAATAAAAATGAGGCTTTAGTATAACTTTAAGCATATGTAAACAGTTAAGTGTTATTAAACAGTCCATGGAGAAAATAAATGTAGTAGCATACCTTATGTTGAGTTGAGTGAAATGTATTTCCACCTCCAGTGTAACTCATTTACATTGCTTTGCAGGTCTCCCTGGATCCCCCCTGATGTACAAGCTCCTGGCCAGATCTTTATCATAATGTGCATGCTTTTGTGACTTGCTTAGGACGTACATGCTTAGTGTGGCAGGAGTCTTTTTTATTATACTGTTTATATGCCTTGCTCAGTACACACATGCAATGTGGCCAGGGTATTTTCATTGTGCCTGCTCCTTTGTCTTGCTTAGGATGGTCATGCGCAATGTGGTCAGAGTATGCTTAGGGTGCCCATGTGCTGTGTGATGGATTGGCAAGGAATCATAAGACAAATGGTTCCCAAGCATTATATCATACCACTTGCACAGTGTCCGCTCTCTGGCCAGAAGCTCAGGTGAAGCACAGCAGAGAAGGACAAGGCTTGGAGACTTGGGGCATATTAACATTCATATCAACATGTCCTAGCGGGCAAAACAAGGAGAATTATGTGAACCCCTTGGAGATGTACTGGTTTTCTGCAGTAATTTGACATAAAATGTGAGCTGATCCGCAATAATAATTCACAACAATAATAGACAAACACAATGTGCCTAAGCTAATAACACCCAACAAATCCTATTTTTATTTCTTGTGTCTTTATTAAACACACCCATTAAACATTTAAATAACGGGGGGGGGGGGGGGGGGGGAGAAAAGTAAGTGAACCTATACACCAGTTACTTCCATGAAAGACAATTGGCGTCAGCAGTTTACACACCTAGATACCAATTAATGAATTTAAATGAATCATTTGACTGATAAAAGGCACACAAACATTTTAAGACTGCTGTTCATAAAAGGCATCAGCGGATATGAACCATGCCTCACAAAAAGGAGCACTCTGAAGACATACGATCACAAGTGGTTGATCTGCATAAAGCTGGAAAGGGATACAAAGCAATCTCAAAGTGTTTAGGCATCCATCAGTCAACAGTTAGACACATTGTCTAAAAAAGGACATAGTTTACTACTGTGGTACTGTTAGTACAGAACCCTCAATGAGGTAAAGAAGAACCCACAAGTAATAGCTAAAGGCTTGAAGACATCACTGGAACTGGAAAACATCCCTGTTCATTAGACTACCATACCTAAGTCTTTGAACAGGCAGGGTGTCCATTAGAGAATTACCACAGAGGTTGAAGTTTGCCAAAGAACACCTTAGAAAACTGAAACACTAGTGGGAAAATGTTTTGTGGACTGATGAAACAAAAGTTGAATTGTTCTGGGAATAATATTCAGCACTATGTATGTCACAAAGAGGGCACAGCTTACCAACATCAAAACATCAATGCAAATGGTAAAGTACGGTGGGGGGAACATTTGTTTGCTGCCTCAGGACATGAACCACTTGCCATTAGAAGGGACAAGGAATTCCCAAGTTTATCAAAATATCCTAGAGGATAATGTCAGGGTGGCTGTCCGCCAGCTGAAGCTTAGTACAAGTTGGGTGATGCAGAAGGACAATTACCTTAAGAATTGAAGTAAATTCACCACAGACAGGCTTCAGAAACAGAAATCTGTCTCTTAGAGTGGCCCAGTCAGAGCCCAGACCTTACCCCATAGGGATGTGGAATGACCTCGAGAGCTGTTCACACTAGTCATCCTACAAATGTGTCTGAGCTGAAGCAGCTTTGTAAAGAGGAATGGTCAAAAAATCCTCCTCGATATTGTGCAGGTCTGATTCGGAGCTACCTTTGGCAGCAATGACTTGAAGTCATTGCTGCCAAAGCAGGCTTGACCAGCTATTAACTCCAGGTGTACACTTACTTTTTTCCTCCAGCACTGTGAATGTTTAATAAATGTGTTCAATACAAAAGAAATTTGAATTGTGTTACCGGTTTAAGCACAGTGTGCTTGTTTATTGTTGTGACTTCGATGTGGATCAGATCACTTTTTATGGCAAATTACTGTAGAAAACCAGTTAACTCCAAGTAGATTAACATCATTTTTCTTGCTACTGTATATATGTAGACTGCCATTAGTAATGTCAATTGAATCTGCATTTTTTTTTGTTTTGCTTTCTTTTTTTTTTTTTTACAGTTTTGCCTGAGCATAGATCAATGGTTGTTCCAAGGATGCCTCAATTTACTGCCAACTCACTAAATCTGCTGAATTCAGTTACATTTCAGTAAAAAGTTTGGGTGCACGCCACTCTACTGACCGACGGTCCTCCATAATCCTGGCGGCCGTCATACATACGGTAAGCTGGTATTTCAGCTGGCTCCCTGCTCCTCTCTTTCTTTCCTAACACACAGACAAGGATAGGAGCCTTTAGCCAAGTGGATGACATCTAGTGGCATCCATAGAGGGGTTGTGAATATGAATTCTCACAGTTGTGTGATTTACTTGGTGTCATTCCGGGAGCACGTGAGTGCATTATGTGTCATTTTATCTTTGCTTAGTAAAGAAGTTTATTAAACTACTTGGGCAGATTTGGCATAGGGAACAAATTTATCAATTGGATTAAAGTCCTTTATTCTGCTCCCTGTGCTAGAGTCCGAATAAATAATGCCCTTTCCTCCTCCTTTTCTTTGCATAGAGGGACACAGCAGGGGTGTTCGCCGTTCTCGCTCCTGTTTGCGATGGCAGTGGAACCTCCAGCTGTGCTCATTCATAAACACCCATCTATAATTGGATTCTGCAGGGGCCCTTTAGAAGATAAGTATTCCCTCTACACGGATGACACATTATACTTGGAAGATACAGGGAAACCATTGCACACCATAATGAGGCTCATTTCAGATTTTGGTGCCATATCGGGATTCACTATCAACTGGTCCAAATCGGTCCTTATGCCCTGGACCCGCTGACAGCACCCCTCCCGGACAGAGCATCCCAGATCACCATAGTTGGCTCCTTTAAATACCTGGAGGTAGTAGTATCCACAGAATACCTGTCACAGAACCTAGCTCCCCTATTGGATAGACAGAAGATCAAAGGCAATAGTTAGTGTAAACTGCCGTTGTCGGTGGTGGGGCACGTAAACTTAATAAAGATGGTGTGGGCTCCGCAGCTCCTATATATATATATATATATATATATCTTTCACAATTTGCCCATGTGGATCTCGAACAAGTGGTTTAAGCGTATTGACACCCAATTTCGAGATCTGATATGGAGACAAGAACAGACCTGGATAAGTCTGAACACTCTATACAATCTCCTGCGCTCAGGAGCCCGGTCAACTGATTAGGTGGCGCAGCCAACCCCCTTAGAAAAGGAAATGGAATGCCACAGGTCTTGCTGCCCTCCTCAGAACAATAGGTATCCTTAGAACTGAAACATACAAAAAGAAAAGGAGGGCGCACCGAACTTGTGAATATACTCACAAACGAGCTTTAAAACAAGGCTTATGGATACTCCAGCAATTGCGAGTAGTATCTCTAGACGCCTGCAACCTGGACCAGATATTTGGAGGAACCAGATGGCATTGCAAACGGCTTACGTGTTACGAGGGTGAACCATCATCCTCAGAGCCACAGCAATGGTAGATTAACCTCCAAACACCACATATTTCTCTGCATGGAATCATCTGCCATGCCACTGCTTCCACCACAACGCACATTATAATAGAATAATATAGTATAGTGGAATAGAGCACGCACAACATTATAATATAATAATATAGTATACTAGAATAGAGCCCGCACCAGGCTGTCATCACATATGGCAAACCACCTATTCTGTCCCCATATTATGCTAGGAATTGTTAGTATTTATTATATTATACATAGAGTGCACCTACCATACTAAATATATTCCAGGCAGTGCATCTATTCTACTATACTATATTATTATATTATAATGTTGTGCGTTGTGGCAGAAGCAGTGGCATGGCAGATGATTCCATGCAGAGAGTTGTTTGGAGGATGATAGCAATGTGCAGTATGCATTATGTGATGGATGGACATGGTGGGCGGGGGCCACTTGGATAGGTGTGGCAGGCTCTGGTGGGCGTTTACCCATACATGTGTTTTTGGGTATATTAAGAGGATGCTCGAGGAGATCAATTTACCATTGCTGTGGCTCTGAGGAAGAGGGATCGCCCACGTAACGCGTAAGCTGTTCGTGATGCCATCTGTTTCCTCCAAATATCTGGTCCAGGTTGCAGGCGTCAAGAGATACTGCTCGCAATTGCTGGAGTATCGATAAGACTTGTTTTAAAGCTCGTTTGTGAGTATATTCCTGTTATATTTTTATTAATAAAGTTTATCTTTGGTAATGCACAAGGTCGATGCTCCCTCCTTTTCTTTTTCTTTTTGTATGTTTCAAGTCTGACTACTCTCCAGTATGGCAGGGATCGGGGGGGCCTGGCGGTCCCACATTCCAAAATGTATATTCTGGCTTCCCAGCTGCAACAGCTTGTGGGCTGGGGGACAGAGGACAACATGGACCCGGCTTATCGGCTGGTATCATGGACTAGCTGATGGCTATATCACATTTGGAATTGGAACTCGCGGGCATCCCACACTCCTCGTCTACAGTGGATCTGCTTAGGAAAGTGTGGAAAACAACTAAAAAAGCATTATCCCTATCAGGCACAATGGAGTTTACTCATTGTGGCATAACCCTAACTTTGTGGAATTAAACTACAGGGGTTCTCCCTATGGAAAAGGCGAGGGATACAGTTCCTCAAACTGTATTCTGGTGGTACCTTAAAAGCTTTTGAGCAATTACGCAATGAATTTATGCTCTCCCCGGCCAGTTCTATCAGTATCTCAAGCTTTTGCATGCCCTACAGGCCCAGGAACAAGTGACACCTCTGTCCATATCTTCTTCCCCAATGATACAAGATCTCGTCCAGGACATTTCCAGCAGGGGATTGATCTCTAACATATATTCTGTACTATAAAGGTATTTTAAATGAAAAAATAGTTGCACTGATATCACAATATAATAGTGACTTAAATACTAAACAGTGTACTAATATACAATAACACCATGTGAATAGTGAGAACCATAATTAAAAATAAAGGTAGCAAAAAATGAAAGAAATTTCAATAAAATAAAGTCCATAAAAGTGATAAACTTCAAGTGGTTGACTCATGATAATTCTTCTATGATAAATATCTTAAAGACATTTTTTTGATTACGCTCCCCTTAAGAAAATGCACTCACCAAATTTAAATGCCTTGCACTCTCATTGTTTCACATGTAAATGAGAATAAGTGCTTCCAATAGTGTAATAACGTAAAAGCAATTTATTGTGAAAACAAAATCTTCAACCATTAAACTCACATCAATCCAATCACAATCAGCATAAAAAGGCAAACTCCTGTTGGCAAACTGTAGCGGCGTATTGTGGTCATGGCGGACCCACAGTGTAACCTCCAAGTCTCACCCTCACTCGTTCGTCAGTATCGATGCGTCACATGGCAACTCTAGATTATTTGCATGAGCGCAGTGGTGGGACTTCAAGCGTGGGCGTGCTAGACTTGCTGACCAACAGTTAGATATACAATTTTTTTTAACCACTTGCAGCTATGGAAGCTATTCATTTTTTGTCAAATAGACAAATGGACCCCGAATGTATTTTTTCATCTAATCAGGAGATAACAGAATGCGACGAAGATTTTTCAGGGATGTTAAAATCTTTGGAGAACTTATTAGAGAAACAGGTTAAAACCTGGTGGGATGTGTTCACGTTTGAACACTACCAAATGGAAAACCTTATTTTTAGCAGCCTGAAATGGGAAATTTAACCTCAGGATGGTCTAACAGACCAAAAGTTTATGGATGAATGGCTAGAATTTTTTAATAGAACAGGAAGGGAGCTTCAGAGCTTAGTCTTGAGGAGAAAACAAATTTAACTTGATAGATTAAATGAACAAATTAGTCTGATACAGGGTAAATTGGAACCGATAAGTGAGTCAAGTCAGTTCAAGGAATTCAACAGTAATATGAGGAAAAAATTGGAAAAGGTAGATCGAGACACCCAAAAGAAGAAAGTTAAAAAATATAATACGGACTCTAATGATTTTAAAACTAATAATATTTACTTATGGCAGAATTTGAATTCAGCTAGTAATGAGACTATAAATGATAAGGAAGCAGCTACAGTAAACACTTTACCCAAAACTAGTCAGGGGAAGAATGTGGTTGAGAAGGGCCAAACAAATAGAGGAAAGAATAATACTCAGAGACAAAAACGTAACAATATGCCTCAAGATTATAGGGAAAACCAGTATGGTGCGAATTATCTAACCCCTGGACCTCCTCAACAAAAAATGGATTTTTAAAACAGCTTACCTGTAAAATCCTTTTCATGGAGTACATCACGGGACACAGAGCACCATAATAATGACTATCTGGGTTATATGCTACCTTTAGGTGATTGGACACTGGCAACCAATAGTAAGAAGGTTCCTCCCATATAACCCCTCCCATACAGGAAGTACTTTTAGTTTTGAAGCAAGCAATGAAGATCCCAGAAAAAGAGGGGGGGGGACCTCTGTGTCCCATGATGTACTCCAAGAAAAGGATTTTACAGGTAAGCAGTTTTAAAAATCCATTTTTCTTTATCGTACATCACGGGACACAGAGCACCATAATAATGACTATCTGGGATGTCCTAAAGCATTGCCTTTGAGGGGAGGGAACATACCGTATTTATCGGCGTATAACACGCACTTTTTTCCCCTTAAAATCAGGGGAAAATCGTGGGTGCGTGTTATACGCCGATCCCCTGCGATCCTGACCTGTCAGATCTAAAAAAATCGCCGACCGCGATTTGAAAATGGCGCCGCCGGCGCCGAAATACACAGTGCCGGTCCTCGGCTCTTCTCGGCCACTTTCGGTTTCACTCAAGCGCCGCCCGAACCTAGCCGAGTGTACTCTGCTAGTTTCGGATAGCTCCGCTCACCGTCATGCCCATCCCGAGTGGAGCCGAAAGTGAACGAGAGCCGCCGAGAAGAGCCGAGGACTGGCTCTGTGTATTTCGGCGCCGGCGGCGCAATTTTCAAATTGCGGTCTGCGATTTTGAAGCTCAGCGAGCTGCAAGGCTGCACTGGGGCAAGGCTGGACTGGGGCAAGGCTGCAATGGACACTGGGGAAGGCTGCACTGACAAGGCTGGACTGGGGCAAGGCTGCAATGGACACTGGGGAAGGCTGCACTGACAAGGCTGCACTGACATGGCTGCACTGACATGGCTGCACTGACATGGCTGCACTGGCAAAGCTGCACTGAGAAGGCTGCAATGATGGGCATTTAAATGTAAGTTTTTTTCCCTTCAACTTCCCTCCTAAAAGTTTTTTTTTCCTTAAAATTCCCTCCTAAATTGGGGTGTGTGTTATACGCCAGTGCGTGTTATACGTCGATAAATACGGTAATATTCCTAGACCCCCTTTTAGGCTCAAGAGCTATAAAGCTGCTTGCAGCACGCTGTGGCCAAAAACAGTCTCCCTTTGAGACCTAACATCCAGTTGGTAAAACCTTGTGAATGTATGAACCGAAGACCAAGCGGCCGCTTTGCAAACCTGAGCCATAGACACCTGTTGGCACACTGCCCATGATGAACTAACTCCTCTAGTAGAGTGAGACTTGAGATATCGAGGTGGAAACTTGTGTTTCAACTCCTAGGCCTGGATAATGACCTGACGAATCCACCTAGAGATGGTTGAACTAGTTGCTGCCTGTCCCCTCTTAGGACCCTCAGGCAGAACGACAAGTGAGTCAGTCTTCCGAAATGGAGCTGACATATTTAAGTAAACCTTGACAGCTCTCACCACATCCAGTGAGTGAAGCGATCTTTCCTTTTTAGACTTGGAAGGAAGGTAAAATGATACCCTGATTCAAGTGAAAACTGGAAACCACTTTGGGTAAAGAATCTGGACGGGGTCGCATCACCACCTTATCCTGATGTACAAACAGAAAGGGTTTTTCACAAGAAAGGGCGGCCAACTCTGACACCCTTCTGGCTGAGGTTATGGCCACTAAAAAGATCAATTTCCTAGTTAGTAGGATCAAAGGAATATGCCTAATAGGTTCAAAGGGTTGACTCTGTAGAGCTGAAAGCACTAAGTTTAAGTCCCTGGGGCATAAGGGAGGCTTAATTGGCGGCCTTAAATGCAGCACCCCCTTGACAAAGGCTCATACTAAAGAATGAGATGCGATTGGCCTCTGGAAAAAAGAAAAACTGATAAGGCCGAAATTTGTCCCTTAATGATCCCTAGAGATAGGTTTAAATCAATTCCTGTTTGAAGAAAAGGCAAGGACCCTTCCGATCGTATACTTGCGAGGATGCCATCTTCTGCTCTCACACCAGGAGATGTACGATTTCCAGACCCTATGGTAAATACTTCTAGAAACTGGCTTTCTAGCATTTATCAGAGTAAACAGTACAGATCCTCTGATACCACGGTCTTTTAGTACCCTGGTCTCAATAGCCACGCCATCAAATTCAGCGACCGTAAAGAAGGATGGTATATGGGACCTTGGGACAACAGGTCTGGATGGTATGGGAGGCAAAATGGGTCCCCTACCGCCATCCTCACAATCTCTGAGTACCAAGACCTCCTGGGCCACCAGAATTACTGTTTTTCGTTCCTCCTGTATCCTGCGTAACAGGTGCGGCAGCATCTGGATCGGAGAAAAAGTGTAAATTAGAGAATACCGATCCCAGGGAATCACCAATGCATCCGTCCCCACGGCAAGTGGATCCCTGGTCCTGGACACAAAGCTGTCCACCTTGGCATTGAACCTGGATGCAAGGAGATCCACATCTGGCATCCCCCAATGCTGGCAGATTTGAACGAAAACTTCGGGGTGAAGGGACCACCCCCCCGGTAACAATTGCTGACGACTTAGGTAGTCTGCTCGCCAATTGTTCACCCCTGGAATAAAGACTGCCGACAAAAACTGCACGTGTCTCTCTGCCCAAGTTAATATGTGATTTATTTCCCTTTGGGCTGCTCAGCTCCGGGTGCCCCCTTAGTGGTTGATGTATGCCACAACCGTGGAGTTGCCGGACTGGACTCTGACCAGAAACCCCCGCAACCTGGACGTCCAGAATATGAGAGCCAAGCGAGCTGCCCGAATTTCCAGCAGATTGATGGGCAAGGTCTTCTCTACTTGGGACCATCTTCCTTGTACGGAAGTCTCTTCCATGACTGCTCCCCAGCTGAGACGACTGGCGTCCGTAGTCACCACCTTCCAGGTTACAGGCGGAAAGGACTTCCCGCCCTTCAAGTTGTTGGTCTTTGACCACCAAGAGAGGTCCTGTTTTACCTGTGGGGATAGAGACATTGGATGATCCAGGGTTTGAACAGACTTGTTCCAAGCCTCCAGGATAGTCTTCTGGAACAACCTGGAGTGAAACTGCGCATAAGGAACTGCGCTGAAAGATGACACCATCTTGCCCAGCAGTCTCATGCACAGTCGAATTGAGGGCCTTTCTACCCTTTTGACTTCTCGGACCAGCTCCACTATTGAGCTGACTTTTAACCACTTCAGCCCCGGAAGGATTTACCCCATTCCTGACCAGAGCGCTTTTTACAATTTGGCACTGCGTCGCTTTAACTGCTAATTGCGTGGTCATGCAATGCTGTACCCAAACGAAATTTGTGTCCTTTTCTTCCCACAAATAGAGCTTTCTTTTGATGGTATTTGATCACCTCTGCCATTTTTTTTTGTGCTAAAAACAGAAAAAGACCGAAAATTTTGAAAAAAAATGATATTTTCTGCTTTTTGTTATAAAAAAATCCAATAAACTCAATTTTAGTCATACATTTAGGCCAAAATGTATTCCGCCACATGACTTTGGTAAAAAGAAAATGTCAATAAGTGTATATTTATTGGTTTGCGCAAAAGTTATAGCGCCTACAAACTAGGGTACATTTTCTGGAATTTACACAGCCTTTAATTTATGACTGCCTATGTCATTTCTTGAGGTGCTAAAATGGCAGGGCAGTACAACCCCCCCCCCCAAATGACCCCATTTTGGAAAGTAGACACCCCAAGGAAATTGCTGAGAGGCATGTTGAGCCCATTGAATATTTTTTTTTTTGTCCCAAGTGATTGAATAATGACAAAAAAAAAAAATTTACAAAAAGTTGTCACTAATTGATATATTGCTCACACAGGCCATGGGCCTATGTGGAATTGCACCCCAAAATACATTCAGCTGCTTCTCCTGAGTACGGGGATACCACATGTGTGGGACTTTTTGGGAGCCTAGCCGCATACGGGGCACCAAAAACCAATCACCGCTTTCAGGATTTCTAAGGGCGTAAGGTTTTGATTTCACTCCTCACTACCTTTCACAGTTTTGAAGGCCATAAAATGCCCAGATGGCACACCCCCCCCCCCCAAATTACCCCATTTTGGAAAGTAGACACCCCAAACTATTTGCTGAGAGGCATGTTGAATCCATGGAATATTTTATATTTTGACACAAGTTGCGGGAAAGTGACAAATGTTTTTTTTTTTTTGCACAAAGTTGGCACTAAATGATATATTGCTCACACAGGCCATGGGCATATGTGGAATTGCACCCCAAAATACATTTAGCTGCTTCTCCTGAGTATGGGGATACCACGTGTGGGACTTTTTGGTAGCCTATCCGCGTACAGGGATCCGAAAACCAATCACCGCCTTCAGGCTTTCTAAGGGCGTAAATTTTTGATTTCACTCTTCACTGCCTATCACAGTTTCGGAGGCCATGGAATGCCCAGGTGGCACAAACCCCCCCAAATTAGCCCATTTTGGAAAGTAGACACCCCAATCTATTTGCTGAGAGGCATGGTGAGTATTTTGCAGCTCTCATTTGTTTTTGAAAATGAAGACAGACAAGAAAAACATTTTCTTTTTACTTTTTTCAAAACTTTGTGACAAAAAGAGAGGTCTGCAAAATACTCACTATACCTCTCAGCAAATAGCTTGGGGTGTCTACTTTCCAAAATAGGGTTATTTGGGGGGGTTTTGTGCCACCTGGGCATTCCATGGCCTCCGAAACTGTGATAGGCAGCGAAGAGTGAAATTAAAAATTTTACGCCCTTAGAAAGCCTGAAGGTGATGCTTGGTTTTCGGGGTCCCGTACGCGGCTAGGCTCCCAAAAAGTCTCACACATGTGGTATCCCCATACTCAGGAGAAGCATCAGAATGTATTTTGGGGTGTAATTTCACATATTTCCATGGCATGTTTGAGCAATATATCATTTAGTGACAACTTTGTGCAAAAAAATAAAAATAAATAAAATTTGTCTTTTTCCCGCAACTTGTGTCACAATATAAAATATTCCATGGACTCGACATGCCTCTCAGCAAATAGTTTGGGGTGTCTACTTTCCAAAATGGGGTCATTTGGGGGGGGGGTTTGAACTGTCCTGGCATTTTATGCACAACATTTAGAAGCTTATGTCACACATCACCCACTCTTCTAACCACTTGAAGACAAAGCCCTTTCTGACACTTTTTGTTTACATGAAAATTTTTTTTTTTTTTGCAAGAAAATTAATTTGAACCCCAAACATTATGTATATTTTTTAAAGCAAATGCCCTACAGATTAAAATGGTGGGCGTTTCATTTTTTTTTCACACAGTATTTGCGCAGCGATTTTTCAAACGCATTTTTTTGGGAAAAAACACACTTTTTTAAATTTTAATGCACTAAAACACACTATATTGCCCAAATGTTTGATGTAATAAAAAAGATGATCTTAGGCCGAGTACATGGATACCAAACATGACATGCTTTAAAATTGCGCACAAACGTGCAGTGGCGACAAACTAAATACATTTTTAACCACTTGACAACTGGGCACTTAAACCCCCTTCCTAACCAGACCAATTTTCAGCTTTTGGTGCTCTCACATTTTGAATGACAATTACTCAGCCATGTAACACTATCTATATGACATTTTTGTCCTTTTTTTCACACAAATGGAGCTTACTTTTGGTGGTATTTATTTACTGCTGGGTTCTTTATTTTTTGCGCCGTAAAAGAAAAAAGACCGAAAAATCTGTAAAAAAATACATTTTTCTTCATTTCTGTTATAATATTTTGCAATATAGTTTTCATATATTTTGGCCAAAATTTATACCGCTACATATCTTTGGTAAAAATAACCCAAATCGGTGGATATTATTTGGTCTTTTTGAAAGTTATAGAGTCCAAAAGCTATGGTGCGAATATCTGAAAATTGATCACACCTGAAGTACTGACGGCCTAATTTCATGAGACCCTAACATGCCAGAAAAGTACAAATACCCCCCAAATGACCCCTTTTTGGAAAGAAGACATTCCAAGGTATTTAGAAAGATGCATGGTGAGTTTTTTGAAGTTGTCATTTTTTCCCACAATTCTTTGCAAAATCAAGGTTTTTTTTTACTTTTTTTTTTTTCCCCACAAAATTGTCATATTAGCAGGTTATTTCTCACACCGCATATGCATACCACAAATTACACCCCAAAACACATTCTGCTATTACTCCAGAGTATGGCGATACCACATGTGTGAGACTTTTACACAGCGTGGCCACATACAGAGGCCCAACATGCAGGGGAGCACCTTCAGGCGTTCTGGAGAACCCAGGCCAATTCTGACATTTCTCTCCTACATGTAAAAATCATCATTTATTAGCTAGAAAATTACATAGAACCCCAAAACATTATATATGTTTTTTTTAGTAAAGACCCTAGAGAATACAATGGCGGTCATTGCAACTTTTTATCTCACACGGTATTTGCGCAGCAATTTTTTTGGAAAAAAAACTGTTTTGTGCTTTACAAAAACCAAAACAGTAAAGTTAGCCCAATGTTTTTGCATAATGTGAAAGATGAAGTTACGCCGAGTAAATAGATACCCAACATGTCCCCTTTCAAAATTGCACGCGCTTGTGGAATGGCGCCAAACTTTGCTACTCAAAAATCCCCATAGGCGACGCTTTAAAATTTTTTACTGGTTACATGTTTTGAGTTACAGAGGAGGTCTAGGGCCAAAATTATTGCTCTCGCTCTACCAATTGCAGCGATACCTCACATGTGTGGTTTGAACACCGTTTTCATATGTGGGTGGGACTTACGTATGCGTTCGCTTCTGCATGCGAGCACACAGGGACAGGGGCGCTTTAAAAAAAAAAAAATTTTTTATTGTTCATTTTCCTTTATTTTAGTTTGATGCTTTTTTCCAAAAAAAAATTTTGACCACTTTTATTCCTATTACAAGGAATGTAAACATCCTTGTAATAGGAATATGGCATGACAGGTCCTCTTTACAGTGAGATATGGGGTCAATAAGACCCCACATCTCACCTCTAGGCTGGGAAGCCTGAAATAAAAAAAACAAAAAAAAAAAAAAAACGATCCTGGCTTTGATCGTAGCGGTGAGTCGGTAGAAGCGCGGGAGGGGGGACATCCCCTCTCACCTCCCGTAAGAACAATCAAGCAGTGGAACAGCCGCTATGATCGTTCTTATGGTGTAGGGAATCCCCGGCTGAAAAAGCTGATATCTGAATGATGCCTGTAGCTGCAGGCATCATTCAGATATCCCCGCACAAAGTCAAGGACGTTGTATGACGGCCGGCGGGCGGGAAGTGGTTAAAACGCTTTTTTTTTTTTTAACACAAAGTTGTCCATTTATACAATATTTCTACCACATAACATGTACATACCAAAAATGACACCCCAAAATAGATTCTCCTACTCCTTCTGAGTACGGCAATACCACATGTGTGAGACTTCCACAGCCTGGCCACATACAGAGGCCAAGTACAGCCGAGCATGGCAGGGTATGGCTCAGCATGGCAGGGTATGGCGGGGTATTGCGGAGTATGGCGGGGTATTGCGGAGTATGGCGGGGTATTGCGGAGTATGGCGGGGTATTGCGGAGTATGGCGGGGTATTGCGGAGTATGGCGGAGTATGTCGGAGTATGGCGGAGTATGGCGGGGTATGTCGGAGTATGTCGGAGTATGTCGGAGTATGGCGGGGTATGGCGGGGTATGGCGGGGTGTGGCGGGGTGTGGCGGGGTATGGCGGGGTATGGCGAAGTATGGCAGAGTATGGCAGAGTATGGCGGGGTAATGCAGGGTAATGTGGGGCTTTGCAGAGTATTGTGGGGGTATTGCAGAGTAATGTGGGGTATTCCAGGGTAATGTGGGGCTTTGCAGAGTATTGCACAGCATTGCAGATTAGTGGGGATGGCTGAGCATGGATGGATGGCTGGATGTCTCTGTGCAGCGCTGTGGGCACTACACATCCAGCCCACAGCGCTGCAGCCATCCATCCATCCCTCTCTCCGCTCACAGTGTACCGATCTGTACACAGGAGGGGAGGAGAGGAACCGGCGTCATCAGATGGCGCCGGTCTGTTTACATGTGATCGCGCCGTCATTTGACGGCGCGATCACATGGTAAACGGCCGGGATCAGCGGCCATTTACCAGAGGACCCGGCGGTCACGGATGTTTTCGGGTGCGCGCGAGAGGGGAATTCTGGGAGGACGTCATAGTACGCCCTCCCAGAGTTATCCAACCGCCCTGCAGCCATCATTCGGCTATGGGCCGGTTGGTAAGTGGTTAAAAGCCTTTACAGGCCGGGGTGTACTAGGCCGCTGGTGCTTGCGAGTTCACCAAAAGCAGCATTGATACACGCAGGTGCTGATTTACCTCTACAGGGGGTCCCCGGGTTACAAACAAGATAGGGACTTTAGGTTTGTTCTTAAGTTGAATCTGTTTGTAAGTCGGAACAGGTAAATTTTTTAAGTGTAGCCCCAGCCAAAAAATCTATTTTTAAGTTTTGTAGATAGCATAGGGAAGGGTTATCACCCCTGTAACATTTGTTTTGCTGTCTGTGCCCCTGTTCAGAAGATTTCCCCTCACTTTCTGTCCCAATGACAATTGGATTTTGAAAATTTGGGGTTATTAGGGAATTAAGGATAGGTGATAAAGCATCAGTGGAGACACCTTTTTCCCATATTAACTCCTACAGGAGTGAATTTCCCTTCCTAGGGGTAGGTTTCCTCCCACTTCCTGTTGTCTCCTTCCGTTTGTAAGTAGGAGTCGTTTGTAAGTCGGATGTTTGTAAGTAGGGGACCCCCTGTATATGCATGTGCCGTCACGTGACGTACGCATGCCCGGGAAGCTTACTGCGCATGTGCACGCCCGCGGGGGACACGCGGCGATACAGACACACCTCGATACACGCGGCACCGCCACCCACGCACGCCATAGCGCACGCAGGTGGATGCAGGCGTACGGGCACACGGTGCACTTACCCGACGCACGCGCACGCTCCTTGCGCACCCAGCACACGTGGCCCCCATGCGGGAGCACCCACACGAGTGTATCTTGCGGCCTACCTGAAATCATTACAGTGGGCACATAAGGTACGGAAATCTGGCAATAACATTTAAATTAGCAACAATGGTAATATTATTTAGGCCTCCAGAGGGAGCACTCACTGATTCTCGCAGCAGGGCCTGAGACAGGCCCAATCTTCCCCCATCACAGCGGGTAGCGCCACTGAGGAACTTCATGGACCGGGTCCCCCTTTGTTTAGGGTCCACACCCTTGGACCTGTAAGGCACCCTTTAGGTTTCCTTGGGCAAGTGAAAAAGACCAGGAATACCAAGGACTCGTTACTGGCAAAACCTGGTTCTTGAACCAAGGCTCGGGTACTATCCACTTTAGCATAATATGCCATCCGAATGGATCCGATTATAACATCCTCACTGGGACATTATTTGAAGAGCTTCCACAGCCATGACCATCACCTTCAAGACACTAGCAAAAAACTAAAAGTACTTCCTGTATGGGAGGGGTTATATGGGAGGAACCTTCTTACTATTGGTTGCCAGTGTCCAATCACCTAAAGGTAGCATATAACCCAGATAGTCATTATTATGGTGCTCTGTGTCCCGTGATGTACAATAAAGAAATAGGGATAATTACCAATATAATAATAATATCCAGCCAAATTACCAACAATGGTACCAAAACCCTCCAAGCCACTTTCCAGACCCGAGAGCTCAAATACCAACACAGAATAGATATCAACTTCTAATGTATGATGAATATAATGAAAATTTCCACACAAATTTGCACGGACTTTAAATATGAAAAAATATTTCTTGAGCCATCCAACAGATTCATCTAGGACAGTGATGGCGAACCTTGGCACCCCAGATGTTTTAGAACTACATTTCCCATGATGCTCATGCACTCTGCAGTATAGTTGAGTGTCATGGGAAATGTAGTTCCAAAACATCTGGGGTGCCAAGGTTTGCCATCACTGATCTAGGAGAATAGCTATTAGTTCAGAGAAGATATAGTGGCTTACGAAATAAATCAATATTTAACCCTCAAATTTCAATAACCATTATATTGAGGTTTTTAAAAATATGGTGCTAAAAGATATTGAAGAATTACCCTAGAAAAAAAAACGTGTGAATCCGGATTATATCAAAGAAGGGATTAAGTCTCTAGAAGAGAGAAAAGATATTATAGTTCAGCCAGCTGGTAAAGGTGGTGGGGTTGTGGTACTTGATAAAATGTTTTATCATAATCAGCTATTGGAACTATTGGGAGACCAATCCACATATAGGAGATTGACCTCTAACCCAACAAAACCCTATAAAGCACAATTCAATTTATTGGTTGAGTGGGGCTTTAGAAATAATGCTCTGAATTTAAAAGAAAGGAGATACCTTAATCCCAGTGCTTGCAGAATTCCGGTAATATATACATTACCCAAAATTCATAAGAATGTACAACCACCAGCCCAAACAATTGTCAATGGTATTGGGTCGGTAACTGCAAGACTGCGAGAATACTTGGACAGGTTTCTCCAACCGAGTGTTAAAATGACTAAAGCGTATCTCAAAAGATACGACGGATCTTCTGCAGTTGCTGAATGAGGTTAAGCTAAATTCGGCCTCTACGGCCTATCTAGTAACTGCAGATGTATCTTCGTTGTATACCATCATACAGCATGACGACACACTACTGGCACTAAACTGGGCCTTAAGTAAAAGGGAAGAAATTCCACACATGTAGAAGGGGTTTCTGGGGAAGGTACTGGACTTCTGTATGTCGCATAATTATTTTTGGTACTGGACTTCTGCATGTCGCATAATTATTTTTGGTACCATGATCAGTTCTTCTCTCAGCAGGTTGGTGTGGCTATGGGAGCAAAATTTGCTCCCAGCCTAGCCAACATGTTCATGGCTGAATGTGAAGACAGGCACGTTTTTAATAGACATAGACACCAGCTGAAATTCTACCACAGATTTATAGACGATCTCCTGTTTATTTGGGAGGGATCTGAGGAATCTGCGGTGGAATGTTTGACACATCTAAATAGCAATACCAATAGTATTGTGTTAGATTACCAAATAAGTGACGTAACGGTGAACTTTTTGGATGTGACTATTATGAAGACTCAGAATAAATTAAGCACCAAGGTTTATTTCAAGCCAACGGATAGAAATAGCTATTTATCCATCAGGAGTGGAGATCATCCTGCTTGGATAAAAAATATTCCTAAGGAACAGATGCTGAGGGTTAGACGCAATTGCACCGAACCCGAAGATTATTATGCACAAGCCAGTATACTCCAGGATAAATTTATACAAAAAGGATATAGGGAGGATGTATTGGATGAAACAATCTTAGAAACAGCCAATATACCGAGAGAACAATGTTTGAGGAAGAAGGAGGCCCATACGTCAAATGATCAACACCAATGGGGATTTATATCTAATTTTCATTACCAATATAAGGAAATTGAAAATATTTTTTTAAAATATTGGTATATCCTATGTAGGGACAGACACCTGGATGATGTATTACCGAATCAACCTAAAGGTATATACAGAAAGGCCCCAAATTTTGGTGACCAGGTGGGAAGAAAAATTCTGGATCCACCTGATCAACAATAAAAATTGATTTAACCACTTCACGACCGGCTACTGTATATATACGTCATTTTTTTAAAGATGGATATCTCGGTAACGGCAGCAGCTGCTGCCACAACCGAGGTATCCATCTTTAGGGCCGGCGTTTCTGTACACGATAATGGTGGTCTCTGCGGTGGGTTCGCCGCGAGATCACCGTTATCGGCGGCGGGAGAGGTGCCACCCCCCCTCCCGCCGCCCTCCGCCGCTTACCGGAGCCATCGGTAGCGGCGGAGGAGATCGGGACCTGTCACCGCTGAGGTACTGAGACGAGTGAGGCCAAGATGGCCCCCACCCGTCTCTATACCATGTGATGGCCGGAGCGACGTCATTACATCGGCTCCGCCTACTTCTCTTAAAGGCACAATTTTTTTTGTGTCATTTTTTTAAACGACTTTTTTTTTTTTTTTTTTTTTTTGCATTTTAGTCTAAATATGAGATCTGAGGACTTTTTGACCCCAGATCTCATATTTAAGAGGACCTGTCATGCTTTTTTCTATTACAAGGGATGTTTACATTCCTTGTAATAGGAATAAAAGTGATCCAAATTTTTTTTTTTTAAAAAAACAGTGAAAAAATAAAATAAAATAAATAATAATAATAAAAAAAAATTTTTTAAAGCGCCCTGTCCCGACGAGCTCGCGCGCAGAAGCGAACGCATACGTGAGTAGCGCCCGCATATGAAAACGGTGGTTAAACCACACATGTGAGGTATCGCCGCGACCGGTAGAGTGAGAGCAATAATTCTAGCCCTAGACCTCCTCTAACGCAAAACATGCAATCTGTAGAATTTTTTAAACGTCGCCTATGGAGATTTTTAAGGGTAAAAGTTTGACGCTATTCCACGAGCGGGCGCAATTTTGAAGCGTGACATGATGGGTATCAATTTACTTGGCGTAACATTATATTTCACAATATAAAAAAAAATTGGGCTAACTTTACTGTTGTCTTATTTTTTTTTTCAAAAAAGTGAATTTTTTCCAAAAAAAGTGCGCTTAGAAGACCGCTGCGCAAATACGGTGCAAAAAAAAGTATTGCAATGACCGCTATTGTATTCTCTAGGATGTTAGAAAAAAAAACAATATATAATGTTTGGGGGTTCTAAGTAATTTTCTAGCAAAAAAACCTGTTTTAAACTTGTAAACACCTAAAATCCAAAACGAGGCTGGTCTTGAAGTGGTTAAAAGTTTTTTTCTCCTGGAGAAAATGCATATGTTGTCGAACGGTCAATGTGAGTACAGAGGCATGACTAGCATCACGAATATTGACCACGAAACATTCGACAGATGAATTTATTACATGTAATTCCTCATATGTAGTGTATCTATTATGGTGCCCATATGGTTTGTACTATGTGGGGAGAACCAAACGACTCCTGAAGATTCGGATAGCTAAGCATTTGGCCAACATAAAAAAGGGTTTTAGACATCATAGTGTCTCCCTACATTTTAAAGAAAAGCACGGTCAAGATCGCGTACTGCTTCGGTACTGTGGGACTGACTGCGTTTTTCTGTCTTGGAGGGGATCAAATCGGGTTAGGATTTGTCCCAAAGGGAAACGAGATGGATCTTCCTTTTAAGAAGTCTCTACCCGAGAGGGTTTACTTCCTCTTTGTTTCCCTGGAAAGGTAAAGCATAATGGGCTACTATGCATCGCACAGTAGCCCATTACGTGTCAATTACCTGACACAGGAGCCTGCGATGTCACCGCTGTCCCCTCTGCTACGGAGCGTCCATCTTCTTTCCGGGTATCGTGGCTCCGGCGCTGTGATTGGCCGGAGCCGCGATGACGTCACTCCCACGCATGCGCACGGGAGCCGCCACTAACGGCATATCGCCGTTAGCAGCAGCATGCTCAGTGCACCTGCGCGCACAGCGGTGCCTGTCTTTTTGCAAATATCTCCTAAACCGTGTAGGTTTAGGAGATATTTCTTGGACCTACAGGTAAGCCTTAATCTAGGCTTACCTGTAGGTCAAAGTGGTCTGTAAAGGTTTACAACCACTTTAAGCATTGAGCGGGATCTCAATTGTTTTATTAGTAATTTTTAAATGCAGTTTTGAGATTAATTTAGATAATTTGGGAATATTGTTCTAAACTGACTGATTGACTTGCTATTGGGCAATTAACTGACTAATACATTTTTCAGTTTTTTGCCAGTTTGCTCTGAGGGAAATATTAAGTGATTTGCAAGTGTGGATGGATGGGGAGTGACTATGTGTCTAATCGGATTAGAATCCTTTTACATTTAGACATTTCTGATTGGACACATGAGTGTTCCCCTTCATCTATCCATACAGTAATGTGAGTTTTTAATTTTATTGCTAAGTTTAAGTAATAATTGGGTCTTTTAGTCTAGCCATCAATTTGCATAGATGATTTTATGATTTAATTTTACATCTACACATCGATTCTTTTTATGAAATTCAAGGTAAAGGTTAACCTATAAATGAATTCGATGCAGTTACAAGAGTAGTCTATGTAGTGATATGATTTAAACATTTGCTGCTAAATTGTATGTTACAGTATGTTCCTATATCCATGGGGAGTGGCATATTGGCCGGTCTATTCTGGTCATGGGGACCTTGGGTGTGCGCATGCGCATATACATTACTTCCGACAATAACTAGTGAAACGAGTATAAAGGGAAGGGTTGCCGTGCCGTACAGCCAATACCATAAATATGTCTTGATGACAATACACATCGGGGCGTGGCTGTACGGCAACCATCTGTGACGCATGACGTTTACTGGATGTGACGCATTGATACTGACGAACGAGCAAGTGAGGGTGAGACTTAGAGGTTACACTGTGGGTCCGCAGTGACCACAATACGCCGCTACAGTTTGCCAACAAGAGTTTGCCTTTTTATGTCGATTTTGATTGGATTGATGTGAGTTTAATGGTTGAAGATTTTGTTTTTACAATAAACTGCTTTTCCGTTATTACAGTATTGGAAGCACTTATTCTCATTTACATGTGGAGCAATCCTCTTCTGTTGTGCACGGTTGGATATCAAAAGTACTATTAACCCTGGTGAGTTTAAAGTGTTAATGCCGAGCTTGAGAGTGCAAGGCATTTAAAATTTGGCGAGTGCGTTTTCTTAAGGGGATTGGAAAAACACTGTCACCAACGGTGTGGTGGAAGAAAATTCCTTTAAGATATTATAGAAGAATTATCACGAGTCAACCACTTGAGGTTTATCACTTTTATGGACTTTAATTTTATTGAAATTTCTTTAATTTATTTTTTGCTACCTTTATTTTTAATTACGGTTCTCACTATTCACATGGTGTTATTGTATATTAGTACACTGTTTAGTATTTAATTCACTATTATATTGTGATATCAGCGCCACTATTTTTTCATTTAAAATATCTTTATATTTCATTATTATTCTAAGTGGCAGCTCTAGATTATTATTTGCATGAGCGCAGGGGTGGGACTTCAAGCGTGGGCTATATTATGATATATACAGATATATTCTGTACTAATGTCAACCATCCAGAATGCCTATTTACCTAAAAGTAGGTCCTCATGGGTTACGGATTTAGGGGAGATAGACGATGACCAATGGGATATGGCATTGGCATCCCTGCCAGTGATTTCGGTTTCTGCCTCCCAGAAACTCTCACAGCTCTTCATTCTCCATAGGTCCTACCATACCCCAGACAAATTGTTCGCATGGGGCAGACGAGACTTCCCTCTGTTTCCAAAGTGTGCAGTCCATACAGGTGACTTCATTCATATGACCTGGAGATGCCCCAAGCTAGAGAGATACTGGACTGAGGTTGTCCGAACCATTTCTGAGGTAGCTCAGCTACCTATCCCCTTTACCCCGCTGTTATGCCTGTTGGGAGCAATAGATGAGATGTACCCTATGGGTATTTATCTTATAGTTTCAAGATTGGTGTATTTAGCCAGGAAGATGGTTGCAAGATTATGGATGTCTCATGCAGCGCCTACCAAAGCCCAATGGATACAGGATTGTCAACACCATCCTCCTCAGAGAGCAACCAACATATCTTCTAAGCGGCGAAGAAGTTTAATCTTATTTGGCAGAACTGGTTGGATAATACTTCTGTGGCCCTGGCGCAGCTGGTTAGAGATAGACTGCTGCTATTGTAAGCCCTATGGTAAATAACGTAGACAGCTACCTGAGTTTAGGGCGTCAACCATTTAATACATATGTGCGTTGAGGAAAGAGTTACCCTAACACGCCCACTTATAATCTTAGGTGGACTTTCTGGTTCACTCACCTTATAACTTCTTCATAGTTGGCCGCAGGGGCAGGGGAAGAGGAAAGGAAAACGCATGTATTTGATGTTATGTTTTATTTCTCTTTTTTTATATGCCGCTATCCTCGATATGCATCTCATTGATTGTATTTATGCAATGCATGTCAACCTGTATTATTGAAAATATGACTTTGCAATGTTGTATGCACTGATATGACTAATGCACGTATTGTATTTTTGTCTGTCGGCAATAAAAATTGTTTTGATTAAAAAAAAAAATACTTGGGCATGCCCTTCCCTGGTCTGTTTTTTTGTTTAGATGTGCACAGTCCTTGCTTTGGCAATTCAAGGGATGGCTGCAAAGACCCTGATACAGTGAAGGCTGCAGCACTGGTGTGGTGCATTTTTTTGGCTGGTCACACCTGAGCCCAAGAGTAGAATCAATGGAGATCTGGTTAATAAAAAATTGGATTTTTGTGATTGTGATTAAACATCCAACAGGGATTGATCCCACGGAAAACGATCCCGATTGTTGTTTAAAATCTTCATAGTGCTATTAAAAATAAAAAATGTGAAATTCTGAACCATTTCATTTCATTGGGGCCCACGACTTGTTATTCAGCCACTTAAGTGGCCCGCGCTCTTCAATAGGGTTGAGCACCCCTGATGTAAAACAAGACTACAGATAATGAATTACAGCTTTTCTCTGCTCGGGCTCTCAAGAAAGGCACCCTGGGAGAAGGACATCACCTAGTAGGTTGCATTTTCTCAGCAATTCCTCCCAGAATGATCACTCTGTTCAGTGTAATGTGCTAGCAATCAGTGTAGACTGACCTATGTGAGCGTTATTCATTTTTACACTAGCCAGTCACTGAGAGGTAGCAACATGGCGCTAGATTTATTAAGACATACTGTACATAAACAGGCAAGAACATGTCAACCAAACTTGTTCTAGAAGTAGTTACTGAGCAAGGGGGGATACCTGGACAAAGATGGCGCTGCCATTGTAAGCTCTGTTAAAGAGCCCACGACACCCATTAAGAAATAAATCAACAGTGGATAAATGACAAAAGAAAATAAAATCTCACCTTTATCACCCAAGTCTCTGAAAAACGTTGGCCCTGGTTTCGCTTTAGCTGCCTGGGTAAGCAAGGCATCAAATTCCTTCGGAAACAAGTGAATTTAAATTAGAGAGCATATTGGCAAAATTTACATTTCTTTCCTTATCCAATATAATTAATTTGTTTAATTTTAGGCATTTTTCCTTTATTTCACTTGGCGAACTGGCCAGTATTTCCAGTCTTAGGGTGTCTCCACTTTGGATGGAGGAGCGACTGAGACAACTATGAACAATTTAAAAGGAGAGGGTCGTGTTAGGCCTGGTTCACACCTAAGCATTTTTATGAGCGTTTTAGAATGCATGGGTCATAAAAAAACATTGCATTCAAATAAGATCGTTCACATCTGTTTCTTATTGCATGTGCTGCCTTGTAGTGCTTCAGTAAAAAATGAGGCATGTCTGATTTTCTGTGCATTTTCATGTGCTGTGATGCCAAATAGAAAAATAAGAATAGGAGTAAAATGCACAAGAACACAAATTAAAAAATGCACAAAAAAAACAGACAAAAGCAGACATGGATAGATGTGAACTTAGCCTTACATGCACTAGCACTGTAAGCATTTAAAGCAACACTTTTTCCCTTCCAGGATAAAGGTTTTACATCAACGAATAAGGTTTTACGTGAATTAAAGGCGACAATTGTTATGGCCCGTTTACACTGCCCTGACAGCTGCTGCACACTAAGCGGCAGTGGTTCCTTTTTTTTACTAAACTTTATTTGAAGTGTACAAAGTAACACTTCATTCATGTCACTGTATGACAGCACGGTGCGCTGTGCTGCTGTACAGTGATATGGAATTCGTTCCTGTACGCTGTGTTTTATCTTCCTGCAAGTTTGCATTTTAGCACAGCTCCAGGCTGTGGGAACAGAACATGGAAAATTTACTGACAAAGCACTCTTTTTTTTTACTGACATTCTGAAAAGAGACAAAATGTATATTAGAAACGAAAACAACCTATATTTAAACAGTATAAATACAATACCCATAAAAAGGTAAGGCTGGCCATACATTATAAAATTTTCTGGTACAGCTTTTCTTTGGATTTACCAAAACCATATAATATGAGGTCAAACCTAAACACTTTCAATTTGTATGCAATAAGGCCGGCCCTTGCATTACATGGTTGAAGGTAAATTTAAAGAAAGTTGAATAAGAAAATTGTATAATGTATGGCCAGCTTACTTGGCCTTGTTTACATTTAAAGCGGTTGTATAGTCTTTATTTTGACTTTTACCCACAGGTAAGCCTATAATAAGGCTTACCTGTAGGTAAAAAAAATATCTCCTAAACCTTTACGGTTTAGGAGATATTCCCCTTGCTATGCGCCGCTGACTGCAGCGGCGCATGCGCACAGGGGATTCTCGGCTGAAGCCCGGCAGCTGCCGGACTTTGCCGAGTAAGAAATCTCCAGCGCGCATGCACGGGAGTGATGACATCGCGGCTCCAGCCACTCACAGCGCTGGAACCGCGATACCCGGAAGACACGCCGAGGCAACATGACAGCTCCCTCGGCGTGGACCAGGTAAGATACTGACGCCTTGTTCCAAGGTAAGTATTTCATAATGAGCTAGTATGCGGTGCATACTAGCTCATTATGCCTTTTGCTTTACAGGGTTAAAAAAAAAAAAATTGCGGGTATACAACCGCTTTAAACATTCAATACAGCATGAAAAATTATCAGCCACCCTGCTGGGATACAGTTGAAAAAGAAGTTCTGTTATGCATATCAAAGAGAGCAATGGACATGACCAGATTGTGTCTAATAGTGGGAGTGGCCTAAAAGAGGATGAACAAACTGCTCTATGACCACCTCTATCTCTAAAAGAACATAGCAGCTGCTTGTGAGTACACATTACCATGCCCTTGATGCTTAGCTTCATAGTGCAGCAATTTTAACTCGATATGTCAAATTTTACGGGCAGCATTGCCTGTCAAACTTGCCTGTTGAGCTCAATACCAAATGCTTGACTAGCAGTTGTGACACAGTATTTCAATGCAAAATTCCCATTCGAATGTACAGATGCAGACAGTGTGCAGGGTTCAGGGTCACCTTAAGCACAGAGTGCAGGCGTGCCCCGCGTACAGGGTTCGGGCGTGCCCCGCGTACAGGGTTCGGGCGTGCCCCGCGTACAGGGTTCGGGCGTGCTCCGCGTACAGGGTTCGGGCGTGCCCCGCGTACAGGGTGCAGGGTTCGGGCGTGCCCCGGGTGCAGGGTTCGGGCGTGCCCAGGGTGCAGGGTTCGGGCGTGCCCCGCGTACATGGTGCAGGGTTCGGGCGTGCCCCGCATACATGGTGCAGGGTTCGGGCGTGCCCCGCATACATGGTGCAGGGTTCGGGCGTGCCCCGCATACATGGTGCAGGGTTCGGGCGTGCCCCGCATACATGGTGCAGGGTTCGGGCGTGCCCCGCATACATGGTGCAGGGTTCGGGCGTGCCCCGCATACATGGTGCAGGGTTCGGGCGTGCCCCGCATACATGGTGCAGGGTTCGGGCGTGCCCCGCATACATGGTGCAGGGTTCGGGCGTGCCCCGCATACATGGTGCAGGGTTCGGGCGTGCCCCGCGTACAGGGTCGCCCTGCGCACAGAGTGCAGGGTTCAGGGTCGCCCCGCGTACAGAGTGCAGGGTTCAGGGTCGCCCCGCGTACAGAGTGCAGGGTTCAGGGTCGCCCCGCGTACAGAGTGCAGGGTTCAGGGTCGCCCCGCGTACAGAGTGCAGGGTTCAGGGTCGCCCCGCGTACAGAGTGCAGGGTTCAGGGTCGCCCCGCGTACAGAGTGCAGGGTTCAGGGTCGCCCCGCGTACAGAGTGCAGGGTTCAGGGTGCAGGGTCGCCCCGCGTACAGAGTGCAGGGTTCAGGGTGCAGGGTCGCCCCGCGTACAGAGTGCAGGGTGCAGGGTCGCCCCGCGTACAGGGTGCAGGGTGCAGGCTCGCCCCGGGTACAGGGTGCAGGGTCGCCCCGCGTACAGAGTGCAGGGTCGCCCCGCGTACAGAGTGCAGGGTCGCCCCGCGTACAGGGTGCAGGGTCGCCCCGCGTACAGGGTGCAGGGTCGCCCCGCGTACAGGGTCGCCCCGCGTACAGGGTGCAGGGTCGCCCCGCGTACAGGGTGCAGGGTCGCCCCGCGTACAGGGTGCAGGGTCGCCCCGCGTACAGGGTCGCCCCGCATACAGGGTGCAGGGTCGCCCCGCGTACAGGGTGCAGGGTCGCCCCGCGTACAGGGTCGCCCCGCGTACAGGGTCGCCCCGCGTACAGAGTGCAGGGTTCAGGGTCGCCCCGCGTACAGAGTGCAGGGTTCAGGGTCGCCCCGCGTACAGAGTGCAGGGTTCAGGGTCGCCCCGCGTACAGGGTTCAGGGTCGCCCCGCGTGCAGGGTGCAGGGTCGCCCCGCGTGCAGGGTGCAGGGTCGCCCCGCGTACAGAGTGCAGGGTGCAGGGTCGCCCCGCGTACAGGGTGCAGGGTCGCCCCGCGTACAGGGTGCAGGGTCGCCCCGCGTACAGGGTGCAGGGTCGCCCCGCGTACAGGGTGCAGGGTCGCCCCGCGTACAGGGTGCAGGGTCGCCCCGCGTACAGGGTGCAGGGTCGCCCCGCGTACAGGGTGCAGGGTCGCCCCGCGTACAGGGTGCAGGGTCGCCCCGCGTACAGGGTGCAGGGTCGCCCCGCGTACAGGGTGCAGGGTCGCCCCGCGTACAGGGTGCAGGGTCGCCCCGCGTACAGAGTGCTGGGTTCAGGGTCGCCCCGCGTACAGAGTGCAGGGTTCAGGGTCGCCCCGCGTACAGAGTGCAGGGTTCAGGGTCGCCCCGCGTACAGAGTGCAGGGTTCAGGGTCGCCCCGCGTACAGAGTGCAGGGTTCAGGGTCGCCCCGCGTACAGAGTGCAGGGTTCAGGGTCGCCCCGCGTACAGAGTGCAGGGTTCAGGGTCGCCCCGCGTACAGAGTGCAGGGTGCAGGGTCGCCCCGCGTACAGGGTGCAGGGTCGCCCCGCGTACAGGGTGCAGGGTCGCCCCGCGTACAGGGTGCAGGGTCGCCCCGCGTACAGGGTGCAGGGTCGCCCCGCGTACAGGGTGCAGGGTCGCCCCGCGTACAGGGTGCAGGGTCGCCCCGCGTACAGGGTGCAGGGTCGCCCCGCATGCAGGGTCGCCCCGCGTACGGGGTGCAGGGTCGCCCCGCGTACAGGGTGCAGGGTCGTCCCGCGTACAGGGTGCAGGGTCGCCCCGCGTACAGGGTCGCCCCGCGTACAGGGTGCAGGGTCGCCCCGCGTACAGGGTGCAGGGTCGCCCCGCGTACAGGGTGCAGGGTCGCCCCGCGTACAGGGTGCAGGGTCGCCCCGCGTACAGGGTGCAGGGTCGCCCCGCGTACAGGGTCGCCCCGCGTACAGGGTGCAGGGTCGCCCCGCGTACAGAGTGCAGGGTCGCCCCGCGTACAGAGTGCAGGGTTCCGTACAGAGTGCAGGGTCGCCCCGCGTACAGAGTGCAGGGTCGCCCCGCGTACAGGGTGCAGGGTCGCCCCGCGTACAGGGTGCAGGGTCGCCCCGCGTACAGGGTGCAGGGTCGCCCCGCGTACAGGGTGCAGGGTCGCCCCGCGTACAGGGTGCAGGGTCGCCCCGCGTGCAGGGTCGCCCCGCGTACAGGGTGCAGGGTCGCCCCGCGTACAGGGTGCAGGGTCGCCCCGCGTACAGGGTGCAGGGTCGCCCCGCGTACAGGGTGCAGGGTCGCCCCGCGTACAGGGTGCAGGGTCGCCCCGCGTACAGGGTGCAGGGTTCCGTACAGAGTGCAGGGTCGCCCCGCGTACAGGGTGCAGGGTTCCGTACAGAGTGCAGGGTCGCCCCGCGTACAGAGTGCAGGGTTCAGGGTCGCCCCGCGTACAGAGTGCAGGGTTCAGGGTCGCCCCGCGTACGGGGCTCAGGGTCGCCCCGCGTACGGGGCTCAGGGTCGCCCCGCGTACAGAGCGTAGGGTCGCTCCGCGTACAGGGCGCAGGGTCGCCCCGCGTACAGGGCGCAGGGTCGCCCCGCGTACAGGGTGCAGGGTCGCCCTGCGTACAGTGTGTAGGGTCGCCCTGCGTACAGAGTGCAGGGTCGCCCTGCGTACAGAGTGCAGGGTCGCCCTGCGTACAGAGTGCAGGGTCGCCCTGCGTACAGAGTGCAGGGTTCAGGGTCGCCCTGCGTACAGAGTGCAGGGTTCAGGGTCGCCCTGCGTACAGAGTGCAGGGTTCAGGGTCGCCCTGCGTACAGAGTGCAGGGTTCAGGGTCGCCCCGTATACATGGTGCAGGGTTCGGGCGTGCCCCGCGTACAGGGTCGCCCTGCGCACAGAGTGCAGGGTTCAGGGTCGCCCCGCGTACAGAGTGCAGGGTTCAGGGTCGCCCCGCGTACAGAGTGCAGGGTTCAGGGTCGCCCCGCGTACAGAGTGCAGGGTCCAGGGTCGCCCCGCGTACAGAGTGCAGGGTTCAGGGTCGCCCCGCGTACAGAGTGCAGGGTTCAGGGTCGCCCCGCGTACAGAGTGCAGGGTTCAGGGTCGCCACGCGTACAGAGTGCAGGGTTCAGGGTCGCCACGCGAACAGAGTGCAGGGTTCAGGGTCGCCCCGCGTACAGAGTGCAGGGTTCAGGGTCGCCAGCGTACAGAGTGCAGGGTTCAGGGTCGCCAGCGTACAGAGTGCAGGGTTCAGGGTCGCCCCGCGTACAGAGTGCAGGGTTCAGGGTCGCCCCGCGTACAGAGTGCAGGGTTCAGGGTGCAGGGTCGCCCCGCGTACAGAGTTCAGGGTGCAGGGTCGCCCCGCGTACAGAGTGCAGGGTTCAGGGTGCAGGGTCGCCCCGCGTACAGAGTGCAGGGTTCAGGGTGCAGGGTCGCCCCGCGTACAGAGTGCAGGGTTCAGGGTGCAGGGTCGCCCCGCGTACAGAGTGCAGGGTCGCCCCGCGTACAGGGTGCAGGGTGCAGGCTCGCCCCGGGTACAGGGTGCAGGGTCGCCCCGCGTACAGAGTGCAGGGTCGCCCCGCGTACAGGGTTCAGGGTCGCCCCGCGTACAGGGTGCAGGGTCGCCCCGCGTACAGGGTCGCCCCGCGTACAGGGTCGCCCCGCGTACAGGGTCGCCCCGCGTACAGGGTGCAGGGTCGCCCCGCGTACAGGGTGCAGGGTCGCCCCGCGTACAGGGTGCAGGGTCGCCCCGCGTACAGGGTGCAGGGTCGCCCCGCATGCAGGGTCGCCCCGCGTACGGGGTGCAGGGTCGCCCCGCATACAGGGTGCAGGGTCGCCCCGCGTACAGGGTGCAGGGTCGCCCCGCGTACAGGGTGCAGGGTCGCCCCGCGTACAGGGTGCAGGGTCGCCCCGCGTACAGGGTGCAGGGTCGCCCCGCGTACAGGGTGCAGGGTCGCCCCGCGTACAGGGTGCAGGGTCGCCCCGCGTACAGGGTGCAGGGTCGCCCCGCGTACAGGGTGCAGGGTCGCCCCGCGTACAGGGTGCAGGGTCGCCCCGCGTACAGGGTGCAGGGTCGCCCCGCGTACAGGGTGCAGGGTCGCCCCGCGTACAGAGTGCAGGGTCGCCCCGCGTACAGAGTGCAGGGTCGCCCCGCGTACAGAGTGCAGGGTTCCGTACAGAGTGCAGGGTCGCCCCGCGTACAGAGTGCAGGGTTCAGGGTCGCCCCGCGTACAGGGTGCAGGGTCGCCCCGCGTACAGGGTGCAGGGTCGCCCCGCGTACAGGGTGCAGGGTCGCCCCGCGTACAGGGTGCAGGGTCGCCCCGCGTACAGGGTGCAGGGTCGCCTCGCGTACAGAGTGCAGGGTTCAGGGTCGCCCCGCGTACAGAGTGCAGGGTTCAGGGTCGCCCCGCGTACAGAGTGCAGGGTTCAGGGTCGCCCCGCGTACAGAGTGCAGGGTTCAGGGTCGCCCCGCGTACAGAGTGCAGGGTTCAGGGTCGCCCCGCGTACAGAGTGCAGGGTTCAGGGTCGCCCCGCGTACAGAGTGCAGGGTTCAGGGTCGCCCCGCGTACAGAGTGCAGGGTTCAGGGTCGCCCCGCGTACAGAGTGCAGGGTTCAGGGTCGCCCCGCGTACAGAGTGCAGGGTTCAGGGTCGCCCCGCGTACAGAGTGCAGGGTTCAGGGTCGCCCCGCGTACAGAGTGCAGGGTTCAGGGTCGCCCCGCGTACAGAGTGCAGGGTTCAGGGTCGCCCCGCGTACAGAGTGCAGGGTCCAGGGTTGCCCCGCGTACAGAGTGCAGGGTTCAGGGTCGCCCCGCGTACAGAGTGCAGGGTTCAGGGTCGCCCCGCGTACAGAGTGCAGGGTTCAGGGTCGCCCCGCGTACAGGGTTCAGGGTCGCCCCGCGTACAGGGTGCAGGGTCGCCCCGCGTACAGAGTGCAGGGTTCAGGGTCGCCCCGCGTACAGAGTGCAGGGTTCAGGGTCGCCCCGCGTACAGAGTGCAGGGTCCAGGGTCGCCCCGCGTACAGAGTGCAGGGTTCAGGGTGCAGGGTCGCCCCGCGTACAGAGTTCAGGGTGCAGGGTCGCCCCGCGTACAGAGTGCAGGGTTCAGGGTGCAGGGTCGCCCCGCGTACAGAGTGCAGGGTTCAGGGTGCAGGGTCGCCCCGCGTACAGAGTGCAGGGTCGCCCCGCGTACAGGGTGCAGGGTGCAGGCTCGCCCCGGGTACAGGGTGCAGGGTCGCCCCGCGTACAGGGTGCAGGGTCGCCCCGCGTACAGGGTTCAGGGTCGCCCCGCGTACAGGGTGCAGGGTCGCCCCGCGTACAGGGTGCAGGGTCGCCCCGCGTACAGGGTGCAGGGTCGCCCCGCGTACAGGGTGCAGGGTCGCCCCGCGTACAGGGTGCAGGGTCGCCCCGCGTACAGGGTGCAGGGTCGCCCCGCGTACAGGGTGCAGGGTCGCCCCGCGTACAGGGTCGCCCCGCGTACAGGGTCGCCCCGCGTACAGAGTGCAGGGTTCAGGGTCGCCCCGCGTACAGAGTGCAGGGTCGCCCCGCGTACAGAGTGCAGGGTTCAGGGTCGCCCCGCGTACAGAGTGCAGGGTTCAGGGTCGCCCCGCGTGCAGGGTCGCCCCGCGTACAGAGTGCAGGGTCGCCCCGCGTACAGAGTGCAGGGTGCAGGGTCGCCCCGCGTACAGAGTGCAGGGTGCAGGCTCGCCCCGGGTACAGGGTGCAGGGTCGCCCCGCGTACAGGGTGCAGGGTCGCCCCGCGTACAGGGTTCAGGGTCGCCCCGCGTACAGGGTGCAGGGTCGCCCCGCGTACAGGGTGCAGGGTCGCCCCGCGTACAGGGTGCAGGGTCGCCCCGCGTACAGGGTGCAGGGTCGCCCCGCGCACAGGGTGCAGGGTCGCCCCGCGTACAGGGTGCAGGGTCGCCCCGCGTACAGGGTGCAGGGTCGCCCCGCGTACAGGGTCGCCCCGCGTACAGGGTCGCCCCGCGTACAGAGTGCAGGGTTCAGGGTCGCCCCGCGTACAGAGTGCAGGGTCGCCCCGCGTACAGAGTGCAGGGTTCAGGGTCGCCCCGCGTACAGAGTGCAGGGTTCAGGGTCGCCCCGCGTACAGAGTGCAGGGTCGCCCCGCGTACAGAGTGCAGGGTGCAGGGTCGCCCCGCGTACAGAGTGCAGGGTGCAGGGTCGCCCCGCGTACAGGGTGCAGGGTCGCCCCGCGTACAGGGTGCAGGGTCGCCCCGCGTACAGGGTGCAGGGTCGCCCCGCGTACAGGGTGCAGGGTCGCCCCGCGTACAGGGTGCAGGGTCGCCCCGCGTACAGGGTGCAGGGTCGCCCCGCGTACAGGGTGCAGGGTCGCCCCGCGTACAGGGTGCAGGGTCGCCCCGCGTACAGGGTGCAGGGTCGCCCCGCGTACAGGGTACAGGGTTCAGGGTCGCCCCGCGTACAGAGTGCAGGGTTCAGGGTCGCCCCGCGTACAGAGTGCAGGGTTCAGGGTCGCCCCGCGTACAGAGTGCAGGGTTCAGGGTCGCCCCGCGTACAGAGTGCAGGGTCGCCCCGCGTACAGAGTGCAGGGTCGCCCCGCGTACAGAGTGCAGGGTCGCCCCGCGTACAGAGTGCAGGGTCGCCCCGCGTACAGAGTGCAGGGTCGCCCCGCGTACAGAGTGCAGGGTGCAGGGTCGCCCCGCGTACAGGGTGCAGGGTCGCCCCGCGTACAGGGTCGCCCCGCGTACAGGGTGCAGGGTCGCCCCGTGTACAGGGTGCAGGGTCGCCCCGCGTACAGGGTCGCCCCGCGTACAGGGTGCAGGGTCGCCCCGCGTACAGGGTGCAGGGTCGCCCCGCGTACAGGGTGCAGGGTCGCCCCGCGTACAGGGTGCAGGGTCGCCCCGCGTACAGGGTGCAGGGTCGCCCCGCGTACAGAGTGCAGGGTTCCGTACAGAGTGCAGGGTCGCCCCGCGTACAGAGTGCAGGGTTCAGGGTCGCCCCGCGTACAGAGTGCAGGGTCGCCCCGCGTACAGGGTTCAGGGTCGCCCCGCGTACAGGGTGCAGGGTCGCCCCGCGTACAGGGTGCAGGGTCGCCCCGCGTACAGGGTCGCCCCGCGTACAGGGTGCAGGGTCGCCCCGCGTACAGGGTGCAGGGTCGCCCCGCGTACAGGGTCGCCCCGCGTACAGAGCGTAGGGTCGCCCCGCGTACAGGGCGCAGGGTCGCCCCGCGTACAGAGCGCAGGGTCGCCCCGCGTACAGAGCGCAGGGTCGCCCCGCGTACAGAGCGCAGGGTCGCCCCGCGTACAGAGCGTAGGGTCGCCCCGCGTACAGAGCGCAGGGTCGCCCCGCGTACAGAGCGCAGGGTCGCCCCGCGTACAGAGCGCAGGGTCGCCCCGCATACAGAGCGTAGGGTCGCCCCGCGTACAGGGCGCAGGGTCGCCCCGCATACAGAGCGTAGGGTCGCCCTGCGTACAGAGTGCAGGGTCGCCCTGCGTACAGAGTGCAGGGTCGCCCTGCGTACAGAGTGCAGGGTCGCCCTGCGTACAGAGTGCAGGGTGCAGGGTCGCCCTGCGTACAGAGTGCAGGGTTCAGGGTCGCCCTGCGTACAGAGTGCAGGGTTCAGGGTCGCCCTGCGTACAGAGTGCAGGGTTCAGGGTCGCCCTGCGTACAGAGTGCAGGGTTCAGGGTCGCCCTGCGTACAGAGTGCAGGGTTCAGGGTCGCCCCGCATACATGGTGCAGGGTTCGGGCGTGCCCCGCGTACAGGGTCGCCCTGCGCACAGAGTGCAGGGTTCAGGGTCGCCCCGCGTACAGAGTGCAGGGTTCAGGGTCGCCCCGCGTACAGAGTGCAGGGTTCAGGGTCGCCCCGCGTACAGAGTGCAGGGTTCAGGGTCGCCCCGCGTACAGAGTGCAGGGTCCAGGGTCGCCCCGCGTACAGAGTGCAGGGTTCAGGGTCGCCCCGCGTACAGAGTGCAGGGTTCAGGGTCGCCACGCGTACAGAGTGCAGGGTTCAGGGTCGCCACGCGTACAGAGTGCAGGGTTCAGGGTCGCCACGCGTACAGAGTGCAGGGTTCAGGGTCGCCCCGCGTACAGAGTGCAGGGTTCAGGGTCGCCCCGCGTACAGAGTGCAGGGTTCAGGGTCGCCCCGCGTACAGAGTGCAGGGTTCAGGGTCGCCCCGCGTACAGAGTGCAGGGTTCAGGGTGCAGGGTCGCCCCGCGTACAGAGTGCAGGGTTCAGGGTGCAGGGTCGCCCCGCGTACAGAGTGCAGGGTTCAGGGTGCAGGGTCGCCCCGCGTACAGAGTGCAGGGTTCAGGGTGCAGGGTCGCCCCGCGTACAGAGTGCAGGGTTCAGGGTGCAGGGTCGCCCCGCGTACAGAGTGCAGGGTTCAGGGTGCAGGGTCGCCCCGCGTACAGAGTGCAGGGTCGCCCCGCGTACAGGGTGCAGGGTGCAGGCTCGCCCCGGGTACAGGGTGCAGGGTCGCCCCGCGTACAGAGTGCAGGGTCGCCCCGCGTACAGGGTTCAGGGTCGCCCCGCGTACAGGGTGCAGGGTCGCCCCGCGTACAGGGTGCAGGGTCGCCCCGCGTACAGGGTGCAGGGTCGCCCCGCGTACAGGGTGCAGGGTCGCCCCGCGTACAGGGTGCAGGGTCGCCCCGCGTACAGGGTGCAGGGTCGCCCCGCGTACAGGGTGCAGGGTCGCCCCGCGTACAGGGTGCAGGGTCGCCCCGCGTACAGGGTGCAGGGTCGCCCCGCGTACAGGGTCGCCGCGCGTACAGGGTCGCCCCGCGTACAGAGTGCAGGGTTCAGGGTCGCCCCGTGTACAGAGTGCAGGGTCGCCCCGCGTACAGAGTGCAGGGTTCAGGGTCGCCCCGCGTACAGAGTGCAGGGTCGCCCCGCGTACAGAGTGCAGGGTGCAGGGTCGCCCCGCGTACAGAGTGCAGGGTGCAGGGTCGCCCCGCGTACAGGGTGCAGGGTCGCCCCGCGTACAGGGTGCAGGGTCGCCCCGCGTACAGGGTGCAGGGTCGCCCCGCGTACAGGGTGCAGGGTCGCCCCGCGTACAGGGTGCAGGGTCGCCCCGCATACAGGGTGCAGGGTCGCCCCGCGTACAGGGTGCAGGGTCGCCCCGCGTACAGGGTGCAGGGTCGCCCCGCGTACAGGGTACAGGGTTCAGGGTCGCCCCGCGTACAGAGTGCAGGGTTCAGGGTCGCCCCGCGTACAGAGTGCAGGGTTCAGGGTCGCCCCGCGTACAGAGTGCAGGGTTCAGGGTCGCCCCGCGTACAGAGTGCAGGGTTCAGGGTCGCCCCGCGTACAGAGTGCAGGGTTCAGGGTCGCCCCGCGTACAGAGTGCAGGGTTCAGGGTCGCCCCGCGTACAGAGTGCAGGGTTCAGGGTCGCCCCGCGTACAGAGTGCAGGGTCGCCCCGCGTACAGAGTGCAGGGTCGCCCCGCGTACAGAGTGCAGGGTGCAGGGTCGCCCCGCGTACAGGGTCGCCCCGCGTACAGGGTCGCCCCGCGTACAGGGTGCAGGGTCGCCCCGCGTACAGGGTCGCCCCGCGTACAGGGTGCAGGGTCGCCCCGCGTACAGGGTGCAGGGTCGCCCCGCGTACAGGGTGCAGGGTCGCCCCGCGTACAGGGTGCAGGGTCGCCCCGCGTACAGGGTGCAGGGTCGCCCCGCGTACAGGGTGCAGGGTCGCCCCGCGTACAGGGTGCAGGGTCGCCCCGCGTACAGGGTGCAGGGTCGCCCCGCATACAGGGTGCAGGGTTCCGTACAGAGTGCAGGGTCGCCCCGCGTACAGAGTGCAGGGTTCAGGGTCGCCCCGCGTACAGAGTGCAGGGTCGCCCCGCGTACAGGGTTCAGGGTCGCCCCGCGTACAGGGTGCAGGGTCGCCCCGCGTACAGGGTGCAGGGTCGCCCCGCGTACAGGGTGCAGGGTCGCCCCGCGTACAGGGTGCAGGGTCGCCCCGCGTACAGGGTGCAGGGTCGCCCCGCGTACAGGGTGCAGGGTCGCCCCGCGTACAGGGTGCAGGGTCGCCCCGCGTACAGGGTGCAGGGTCGCCCCGCGTACAGGGTGCAGGGTCGCCCCGCGTACAGGGTGCAGGGTCGCCCCGCGTACAGGGTGCAGGGTCGCCCCGCGTACAGGGTGCAGGGTCGCCCCGCGTACAGGGTGCAGGGTCGCCCCGCGTACAGGGTCGCACCGCGTACAGGGTCGCCCTGCGTACAGGGTCGCCCCGCGTACAGGGTCGCCCCGCGTACAGGGTGCAGGGTCGCCCCGCGTACAGAGTGCAGGGTTCAGGGTCGCCCCGCGTACAGAGTGCAGGGTTCAGGGTCGCCCCGCGTACAGAGTGCAGGGTTCAGGGTCGCCCCGCGTACAGAGTGCAGGGTCGCCCCGCGTACAGAGTGCAGGGTCGCCCCGCGTACAGAGTGCAGGGTGCAGGGTCGCCCCGCGTACAGGGTGCAGGGTCGCCCCGCGTACAGGGTGCAGGGTCGCCCCGCGTACAGGGTCGCCCCGCGTACAGGGTGCAGGGTCGCCCCGCGTACAGGGTGCAGGGTCGCCCCGCGTACAGGGTCGCCCCGCGTACAGGGTGCAGGGTCGCCCCGCGTACAGGGTGCAGGGTCGCCCCGCGTACAGGGTGCAGGGTCGCCCCGCGTACAGGGTGCAGGGTTCCGTACAGAGTGCAGGGTCGCCCCGCGTACAGAGTGCAGGGTTCAGGGTCGCCCCGCGTACAGAGTGCAGGGTCGCCCCGCGTACAGGGTTCAGGGTCGCCCCGCGTACAGGGTTCAGGGTCGCCCCGCGTACAGGGTTCAGGGTCGCCCCGCGTACAGGGTCGCCCCGCGTACAGGGCGCAGGGTCGCCCCGCGTACAGGGTGCAGGGTCGCCCCGCGTACAGGGTGCAGGGTCGCCCTGCGTACAGTGTGCAGGGTCGCCCTGCGTACAGAGTGCAGGGTCGCCCTGCGTACAGAGTGCAGGGTCGCCCTGCGTACAGAGTGCAGGGTCGCCCTGCGTACAGAGTGCAGGGTGCAGGGTCGCCCTGCGTACAGAGTGCAGGGTTCAGGGTCGCCCTGCGTACAGAGTGCAGGGTTCAGGGTCGCCCTGCGTACAGAGTGCAGGGTTCAGGGTCGCCCCGTATACATGGTGCAGGGTTCGGGCGTGCCCCGCGTACAGGGTCGCCCTGCGCACAGAGTGCAGGGTTCAGGGTCGCCCCGCGTACAGAGTGCAGGGTTCAGGGTCGCCCCGCGTACAGAGTGCAGGGTTCAGGGTCGCCCCGCGTACAGAGTGCAGGGTCCAGGGTCGCCCCGCGTACAGAGTGCAGGGTTCAGGGTCGCCCCGCGTACAGAGTGCAGGGTTCAGGGTCGCCCCGCGTACAGAGTGCAGGGTCGCCCCGCGTACAGAGTGCAGGGTGCAGGGTCGCCCCGCGTACAGAGTGCAGGGTGCAGGGTCGCCCCGCGTACAGGGTGCAGGGTCGCCCCGCGTACAGGGTGCAGGGTCGCCCCGCGTACAGGGTGCAGGGTCGCCCCGCGTACAGGGTGCAGGGTCGCCCCGCGTACAGGGTGCAGGGTCGCCCCGCGTACAGGGTGCAGGGTCGCCCCGCGTACAGGGTGCAGGGTCGCCCCGCGTACAGGGTGCAGGGTCGCCCCGCGTACAGGGTACAGGGTTCAGGGTCGCCCCGCGTACAGAGTGCAGGGTTCAGGGTCGCCCCGCGTACAGAGTGCAGGGTTCAGGGTCGCCCCGCGTACAGAGTGCAGGGTTCAGGGTCGCCCCGCGTACAGAGTGCAGGGTCGCCCCGCGTACAGAGTGCAGGGTCGCCCCGCGTACAGAGTGCAGGGTCGCCCCGCGTACAGAGTGCAGGGTCGCCCCGCGTACAGAGTGCAGGGTGCAGGGTCGCCCCGCGTACAGGGTGCAGGGTCGCCCCGCGTACAGGGTCGCCCCGCGTACAGGGTGCAGGGTCGCCCCGTGTACAGGGTGCAGGGTCGCCCCGCGTACAGGGTCGCCCCGCGTACAGGGTGCAGGGTCGCCCCGCGTACAGGGTGCAGGGTCGCCCCGCGTACAGGGTGCAGGGTCGCCCCGCGTACAGGGTGCAGGGTCGCCCCGCGTACAGGGTGCAGGGTCGCCCCGCGTACAGGGTGCAGGGTCGCCCCGCGTACAGAGTGCAGGGTTCCGTACAGAGTGCAGGGTCGCCCCGCGTACAGAGTGCAGGGTTCAGGGTCGCCCCGCGTACAGAGTGCAGGGTCGCCCCGCGTACAGGGTTCAGGGTCGCCCCGCGTACAGGGTGCAGGGTCGCCCCGCGTACAGGGTGCAGGGTCGCCCCGCGTACAGGGTCGCCCCGCGTACAGGGTGCAGGGTCGCCCCGCGTACAGGGTGCAGGGTCGCCCCGCGTACAGGGTCGCCCCGCGTACAGAGCGTAGGGTCGCCCCGCGTACAGAGCGCAGGGTCGCCCCGCGTACAGAGCGCAGGGTCGCCCCGCGTACAGAGCGCAGGGTCGCCCCGCGTACAGAGCGCAGGGTCGCCCCGCGTACAGAGCGCAGGGTCGCCCCGCGTACAGAGCGCAGGGTCGCCCCGCTTACAGAGCGTAGGGTCGCCCCGCGTACAGGGCGCAGGGTCGCCCCGCGTACAGAGCGTAGGGTCGCCCTGCGTACAGAGTGCAGGGTCGCCCTGCGTACAGAGTGCAGGGTCGCCCTGCGTACAGAGTGCAGGGTCGCCCTGCGTACAGAGTGCAGGGTGCAGGGTCGCCCTGCGTACAGAGTGCAGGGTTCAGGGTCGCCCTGCGTACAGAGTGCAGGGTTCAGGGTCGCCCTGCGTACAGAGTGCAGGGTTCAGGGTCGCCCTGCGTACAGAGTGCAGGGTTCAGGGTCGCCCTGCGTACAGAGTGCAGGGTTCAGGGTCGCCCCGCATACATGGTGCAGGGTTCGGGCGTGCCCCGCGTACAGGGTCGCCCCGCGCACAGAGTGCAGGGTGCAGGGTCGCCCCGCGTACAGGGTCGCCCCGCGTACAGGGTGCAGGGTCGCCCCGCGTACAGGGTCGCCCCGCGTACAGGGTGCAGGGTCGCCCCGCGTACAGGGTGCAGGGTCGCCCCGCGTACAGGGTGCAGGGTCGCCCCGCGTACAGGGTGCAGGGTCGCCCCGCGTACAGGGTGCAGGGTCGCCCCGCGTACAGGGTGCAGGGTCGCCCCGCGTACAGGGTGCAGGGTCGCCCCGCGTACAGAGTGCAGGGTTCCGTACAGAGTGCAGGGTCGCCCCGCGTACAGAGTGCAGGGTTCAGGGTCGCCCCGCGTACAGAGTGCAGGGTCGCCCCGCGTACAGGGTTCAGGGTCGCCCCGCGTACAGGGTTCAGGGTCGCCCCGCGTACAGGGTTCAGGGTCGCCCCGCGTACAGGGTGCAGGGTCGCCCCGCGTACAGGGTGCAGGGTCGCCCCGCGTACAGGGTGCAGGGTCGCCCCGCGTACAGGGTGCAGGGTCGCCCCGCGTACAGGGTGCAGGGTCGCCCCGCGTACAGGGTGCAGGGTCGCCCCGCGTACAGGGTGCAGGGTCGCCCCGCGTACAGGGTGCAGGGTCGCCCCGCGTACAGGGTCGCACCGCGTACAGGGTCGCCCTGCGTACAGGGTCGCCCCGCGTACAGGGTCGCCCCGCGTACAGGGTGCAGGGTCGCCCCGCGTACAGAGTGCAGGGTTCAGGGTCGCCCCGCGTACAGAGTGCAGGGTTCAGGGTCGCCCCGCGTACAGAGTGCAGGGTTCAGGGTCGCCCCGCGTACAGAGTGCAGGGTTCAGGGTCGCCCCGCGTACAGAGTGCAGGGTCGCCCCGCGTACAGAGTGCAGGGTCGCCCCGCGTACAGAGTGCAGGGTGCAGGGTCGCCCCGCGTACAGGGTGCAGGGTCGCCCCGCGTACAGGGTCGCCCCGCGTACAGGGTGCAGGGTCGCCCCGCGTACAGGGTGCAGGGTCGCCCCGCGTACAGGGTCGCCCCGCGTACAGGGTGCAGGGTCGCCCCGCGTACAGGGTGCAGGGTCGCCCCGCGTACAGGGTGCAGGGTCGCCCCGCGTACAGGGTGCAGGGTCGCCCCGCGTACAGGGTGCAGGGTTCCGTACAGAGTGCAGGGTCGCCCCGCGTACAGAGTGCAGGGTTCAGGGTCGCCCCGCGTACAGAGTGCAGGGTCGCCCCGCGTACAGGGTTCAGGGTCGCCCCGCGTACAGGGTTCAGGGTCGCCCCGCGTACAGGGTCGCCCCGCGTACAGGGTCGCCCCGCGTACAGGGCGCAGGGTCGCCCCGCGTACAGGGTGCAGGGTCGCCCTGCGTACAGTGTGCAGGGTCGCCCTGCGTACAGAGTGCAGGGTCGCCCTGCGTACAGAGTGCAGGGTCGCCCTGCGTACAGAGTGCAGGGTCGCCCTGCGTACAGAGTGCAGGGTGCAGGGTCGCCCTGCGTACAGAGTGCAGGGTTCAGGGTCGCCCTGCGTACAGAGTGCAGGGTTCAGGGTCGCCCTGCGTACAGAGTGCAGGGTTCAGGGTCGCCCTGCGTACAGAGTGCAGGGTTCAGGGTCGCCCCGCATACATGGTGCAGGGTTCGGGCGTGCCCCGCGTCGCCCTGCGCACAGAGTGCAGGGTTCAGGGTCGCCCCGCGTACAGAGTGCAGGGTTCAGGGTCGCCCCGCGTACAGAGTGCAGGGTTCAGGGTCGCCCCGCGTACAGAGTGCAGGGTCCAGGGTCGCCCCGCGTACAGAGTGCAGGGTCCAGGGTCGCCCCGCGTACAGAGTGCAGGGTTCAGGGTCGCCCCGCGTACAGAGTGCAGGGTTCAGGGTCGCCCCGCGTACAGAGTGCAGGGTTCAGGGTCGCCACGCGTACAGAGTGCAGGGTTCAGGGTCGCCACGCGTACAGAGTGCAGGGTTCAGGGTCGCCCCGCGTACAGAGTGCAGGGTTCAGGGTCGCCAGCGTACAGAGTGCAGGGTTCAGGGTCGCCCCGCGTACAGAGTGCAGGGTTCAGGGTCGCCCCGCGTACAGAGTGCAGGGTTCAGGGTGCAGGGTCGCCCCGCGTACAGAGTGCAGGGTTCAGGGTGCAGGGTCGCCCCGCGTACAGAGTGCAGGGTTCAGGGTGCAGGGTCGCCCCGCGTACAGAGTGCAGGGTTCAGGGTGCAGGGTCGCCCCGCGTACAGAGTGCAGGGTTCAGGGTGCAGGGTCGCCCCGCGTACAGAGTGCAGGGTCGCCCCGCGTACAGGGTGCAGGGTGCAGGCTCGCCCCGGGTACAGGGTGCAGGGTCGCCCCGCGTACAGAGTGCAGGGTCGCCCCGCGTACAGGGTTCAGGGTCGCCCCGCGTACAGGGTGCAGGGTCGCCCCGCGTACAGGGTCGCCCCGCGTACAGGGTCGCCCCGCGTACAGGGTGCAGGGTCGCCCCGCGTACAGGGTCGCCCCGCGTACAGGGTGCAGGGTCGCCCCGCGTACAGGGTGCAGGGTCGCCCCGCGTACAGGGTGCAGGGTCGCCCCGCATACAGGGTGCAGGGTCGCCCCGCGTACAGGGTCGCCCCGCGTACAGGGTCGCCCCGCGTACAGAGTGCAGGGTTCAGGGTCGCCCCGCGTACAGAGTGCAGGGTCGCCCCGCGTACAGAGTGCAGGGTCGCCCCGCGTACAGAGTGCAGGGTTCAGGGTCGCCCCGCGTACAGAGTGCAGGGTTCAGGGTCGCCCCGCGTGCAGGGTCGCCCCGCGTACAGAGTGCAGGGTCGCCCCGCGTACAGAGTGCAGGGTGCAGGGTCGCCCCGCGTACAGAGTGCAGGGTGCAGGGTCGCCCCGCGTACAGGGTGCAGGGTCGCCCCGCGTACAGGGTGCAGGGTCGCCCCGCGTACAGGGTGCAGGGTCGCCCCGCGTACAGGGTGCAGGGTCGCCCCGCGTACAGGGTGCAGGGTCGCCCCGCGTACAGGGTGCAGGGTCGCCCCGCGTACAGGGTACAGGGTTCAGGGTCGCCCCGCGTACAGAGTGCAGGGTTCAGGGTCGCCCCGCGTACAGAGTGCAGGGTCGCCCCGCGTACAGAGTGCAGGGTCGCCCCGCGTACAGAGTGCAGGGTGCAGGGTCGCCCCGCGTACAGGGTGCAGGGTCGCCCCGCGTACAGGGTCGCCCCGCGTACAGGGTGCAGGGTCGCCCCGCGTACAGGGTGCAGGGTCGCCCCGCGTACAGGGTGCAGGGTCGCCCCGCGTACAGGGTGCAGGGTCGCCCCGCGTACAGGGTGCAGGGTCGCCCCGCGTACAGGGTGCAGGGTCGCCCCGCGTACAGGGTGCAGGGTCGCCCCGCGTACAGGGTGCAGGGTCGCCCCGCGTACAGAGTGCAGGGTTCCGTACAGAGTGCAGGGTCCACGGTCGCCCCGCGTACAGAGTGCAGGGTCGCCCCGCGTACAGAGTGCAGGGTCGCCCCGCGTACAGGGTTCAGGGTCGCCCCGCGTACAGGGTGCAGGGTCGCCCCGCGTACAGGGTGCAGGGTCGCCCCGCGTACAGGGTGCAGGGTCGCCCCGCGTACAGGGTGCAGGGTCGCCCCGCGTACAGGGTGCAGGGTCGCCCCGCGTACAGGGTGCAGGGTCGCCCCGCGTACAGGGTGCAGGGTCGCCCCGCGTACAGGGTGCAGGGTCGCCCCGCGTACAGGGTGCAGGGTCGCCCCGCGTGCAGGGTCGCCCCGCGTACAGGGTCGCCCTGCGTACAGGGTGCAGGGTCGCCCCGCGTACAGGGTGCAGGGTTCAGGGTTCAGGGTCGCCCCGCGTACAGAGTGCAGGGTGCAGGGTCGCCCCGCGTACAGGGTCGCCCCGTGTACAGGGTGCAGGGTCGCCCCGCGTACAGGGTCGCCCCGCGTACAGGGTGCAGGGTCGCCCCGCGTACAGGGTCGCCCCGCGTACAGGGTGCAGGGTCGCCCCGCGTACAGGGTCGCCCCGCGTACAGGGTGCAGGGTCGCCCCGCGTACAGGGTCGCCCCGCGTACAGGGTGCAGGGTCGCCCCGCGTACAGGGTGCAGGGTCGCCCCGCGTACAGGGTGCAGGGTCGCCCCGCGTACAGGGTGCAGGGTCGCCCCGCGTACAGGGTGCAGGGTCGCCCCGCGTACAGGGTGCAGGGTCGCCCCGCGTACAGGGTGCAGGGTCGCCCCGCGTACAGGGTGCAGGGTTCCGTACAGGGTGCAGGGTCGCCCCGCGTACAGGGTGCAGGGCGACCCTGCACCCTGCACTCTGTACGCAGGGCGACCCTGCACTCTGTACGCAGGGCGACCCTGCACTCTGTACGCAGGGCGACCCTGCACTCTGTACGCAGGGCGACCCTGCACTCTGTACGCAGGGCGACCCTGCACTCTGTACGCAGGGCGACCCTGCACTCTGTACGCAGGGCGACCCTGCACTCTGTACGCAGGGCGACCCTGCACTCTGTACGCAGGGCGACCCTGCACTCTGTACGCAGGGCGACCCTGCACTCTGTACGCGGGGCGACCCTGCACTCTGTACGCGGGGCGACCCTGCACTCTGTACGCGGGGCGACCCTGCACTCTGTACGCGGGGCGACCCTGCACACTGTACGCGGGGCGACCCTGCACCCTGTACGCGGGGCGACCCTGCACCCTGTACGCGGGGCGACCCTGCACCCTGTACGCGGGGCGACCCTGCACCCTGTACGCGGGGCGACCCTGTACGCGGGGCGACCCTGAACCCTGTACGCGGGGCGACCCTGTACGCGGGGCGACCCTGAACCCTGTACGCGGGGCGACCCTGAACCCTGTACGCGGGGCGACCCTGAACCCTGTACGCGGGGCGACCCTGAACCCTGTACGCGGGGCGACCCTGCACTCTGTACGCGGGGCGACCCTGAACCCTGCACTCTGTACGCGGGGCGACCCTGCACTCTGTACGGAACCCTGCACCCTGTACGCGGGGCGACCCTGCACCCTGTACGCGGGGCGACCCTGCACCCTGTACGCGGGGCGACCCTGCACCCTGTACGCGGGGCGACCCTGCACCCTGTACGCGGGGCGACCCTGCACCCTGTACGCGGGGCGACCCTGTACGCGGGGCGACCCTGCACCCTGTACGCGGGGCGACCCTGCACCCTGCACTCTGTACGCGGGGCGACCCTGCACTCTGTACGCGGGGCGACCCTGAACCCTGCACTCTGTACGCGGGGCGACCCTGAACCCTGCACTCTGTACGCGGGGCGACCCTGAACCCTGCACTCTGTACGCGGGGCGACCCTGTACGCGGGGCGACCCTGTACGCGGGGCGACCCTGTACGCGGGGCGACCCTGTACGCGGTGCGACCCTGTGCAGGGTCGCCCCGCGTACAGGGTGCAGGGTTCCGTACAGAGTGCAGGGTCGCCCCGCGTGCAGGGTTCAGGGTCGCCCCGCGTACAGAGTGCAGGGTTCAGGGTCGCCCCGCGTACAGAGTGCAGGGTTCAGGGTCGCCCCGCGTACAGAGTGCAGGGTTCAGGGTCGCCCCGCGTACAGAGTGCAGGGTTCAGGGTCGCCCCGCGTACAGGGTGCAGGGTCGCCCCGCGTACAGGGTGCAGGGTCGCCCCGCGTACAGGGTGCAGGGTCGCCCCGCGTACAGGGTGCAGGGTCGCCCCGCGTACAGGGTGCAGGGTCGCCCCGCGTACAGGGTGCAGGGTCGCCCCGCGTACAGGGTGCAGGGTCGCCCCGCGTACAGGGTGCAGGGTCGCCCCGCGTACAGGGTGCAGGGTCGCCCCGCGTACAGGGTGCAGGGTCGCCCCGCGTACAGGGTGCAGGGTCGCCCCGCGTACAGGGTGCAGGGTCGCCCCGCGTACAGGGTGCAGGGTCGCCCCGCGTACAGGGTGCAGGGTCGCCCCGCGTACAGGGTGCAGGGTCGCCCCGCGTACAGGGTGCAGGGTCGCCCCGCGTACAGGGTGCAGGGTCGCCCCGCGTACAGGGTGCAGGGTCGCCCCGCGTACAGGGTGCAGGGTCGCCCCGCGTACAGGGTGCAGGGTCGCCCCGCGTACAGAGTGTAGGGTCGCTCCGCGTACAGGGTGCAGGGTCGCCCTGCGTACAGGGTTCAGGGTCGCCCTGCGTACAGGGTTCAGGGTCGCCCTGCGTACAGACTGCAGGGTCGCCATGCGTACAGACTGCAGGGTCGCCATGCGTACAGAGTGCAGGGTCGCCCTGCGTACAGAGTGCAGGGTCGCCCTGCGTACAGAGTGCAGGGTCGCCCTGCGTACAGAGTGCAGGGTTCAGGGTCGCCCTGTGTACAGAGTGCAGGGTTCAGGGTCGCCCTGCGTACAGAGTGCAGGGTTCAGGGTCGCCCTGCGTACAGAGTGCAGGGTTCAGGGTCGCCCTGCGTACAGAGTGCAGGGTTCAGGGTCGCCCTGCGTACAGAGTGCAGGGTTCAGGGTCGCCCTGCGTACAGAGTGCAGGGTTCAGGGTCGCCCTGCGTACAGAGTGCAGGATTCAGGGGTGCGCTGTGTACAGAGTGCAGGGTTCAGGGGTGCGCTGTGTACAAAGTGCAGGGTTCAGGGGTGTACTGTGTACAGAGTGCAGGGGTACCCCCTTTTCCTCCAAGTCGTCCCCTCCCCTAGTACAGTGCTTTTCTTCAAACCCCAAATCCCCCTCCTTGACAGGATTTGATAGAGAACTCCGCTGCAGAAGAGCAGGATAGGTTACTCGTGAGGATAGTGTAGTGTAGCTGTAGGTCATGTGGGGCCATGGGCACAGGCTTCAGGAGCTGTTGCTGCCAGACAAGCACCAGGTTTCAACTACCCATCTATGCAGAGAGGCAGCAGGCGGAGCACAGTTGGGATCACTCCATAGCCAGGACTAGAGAAGAAGGATCCTAAAATGTGGCTGCCTGCTCCTTCTGCTGCCAGCTCCAGCCTAGCCAATACAAACCTGCCTGAAAAAAGGACTGACTTACATTTACTGACAGCTGTAAAAAAATCCCTGATCTTAAACTGTCAGCACGTGGCCCGCAGGGGGACCGGGCCGACCCTGAGCCCTGGACGGACGCTCGGCCTAAATTTTTTACGCGCCCCGCAGGAGGACCGGACCTTACAGCCAGCGTTTTTGGAAACGCAGAAGACACTTTTTGACACTCCCAGTCTTCATGGACAAATTTCCAAAAATAAGAGAGAGAAGGGAATGCTTTCGCCACATAGAGGGTGTCGACTGAAGCCCTGCCCAGGGGACACCCCTGAGGCCCCTCACAAGAGACACAGACCCAGGCCACAGACCGTGGCCCCTCACGAGGGGCACAAACCGTGGCCCCTCACGAGGGGCACAAACCGTGGCCCCTCACGAGGGGCACAAACCGTGGCCCCTCACGGGGGGCACAAACCGTGGGCCCTCACGGGGGGCACAAACCGTGGGCCCTCACGGGGGGCACAAACCGTGGGCCCTCACGGGGGGCACAAACCGCGGGCCCTCACGGGGGGCACAAACCGCGGGCCCTCAAGGGGGGCACAAACCGTGGGCCCTCAAGGGGGGCACAAACCGTGGGCCCTCAAGGGGGGCACAAACCGTGGGCCCTCAAAGGGGGCCCAAACCGTGGGCCCTCAAAGGGGGCACAAATTGTGGCCGCTCACTTAGGGGGCACAGACTGGAGCCCCGCACAGGGAGCACAGACCACCCGCAGCGCCACCCCTCAGGAAAGGGGGGCCGCCACGAGGCCTAGCAGTCCGCCGAAGCTAGATTTCTGGCCGCCCGCACGCGGCCCACAGGGGGACCAGACCGATGAGAGCCCGGTAGGCCGCAAAAGCCACAGGCTAAACTTTTGGACGCCCGCCGCAAGCATGTGGCCCGCAGGGGGACCGGGACGAACCTGAGCCCTGGACGGACGCTCGGCAGGCCTAAATTTTTTTTACGCGGCCCGCAGGAGGACCGGACCGACGAGAGTTGGTAGGCCGCAAAAGCCGCGGCTTAAACCTTTGGCTGCCCGCCGGGAGACTGGGCTGAGCCTGAACGGACCTCGGGCAGTAGGCCGCAAAGCCGCGCCCTAAATTTTCATCCGCCGGCCGCGAGTGAGGAGACCGGACTGATCCTAGCTGGTAGGCCGCAAAGCCAGGGCCTAAATTAGCCCCAGGACCCCCGATCACCCTCCTCCCAGGCCTAACCATCAGATAAAATAAGTGCAGCGCTGAAACTTAATATGAAATGTATATCATACTGGAAATAACCATAAGAAGTGATTAACCCACCAACAATAAATTGAATAAAGGTAAATACAAAAAGTCAAAAAAGTCTCCCATAGAAGACTAAAACAAATATCTCACCATATACAAAAAGTGAAAAATTGAAAAATATATATAAGAAGGTGAATCAAGTCCCAATTACAAACAATGCAAACTAAAAAGTCAAAAAGTCCATAAACAAAGTGAATTGGAGACCAGAGTGCATATGTTCAGAGGAAAAAGTGACATAGGTGAGTCCAGCATCCAGAGTAATTCACACCCAAGTGAGATATGAGGCTCCTTACCAGCTCGAGGTGACCACCATAACATTGGTCTCACCAGGTATTTGGGAAATTATCAGGTCACCCACAAACCTATGCCGATATTCACAGTTGAAAACGTGGTACTCAAAAGACAAAAACAAGAAAGGCTCCCATAGTGTAAAATTGCAATATAGTGTGGTTTATTGAGCTATAAGATTGCACTTACAGGAATCTTCATCCATTAAAAGCATGTAACCAAACATGAGGATCGCGGCGTCTCCACGAGCTTCCGCCTGCTTACTGTGTATGTCCCATCAATAACAAAGGAAAACGTAATGACGTCAGCGTCACAGGCTCATCTGGGGATTGGCCAATAGTAAGCAGGCGGAAGCTCGTGGAGACGCTGCGATCCTCATGTTTGGTTACATGCTTTTAATGGATGAAGATTCCTGTAAGTGCAATCTTATAGCTCAATAAACCACACTATTTTGCAATTTTACACTATGGGAGCCTTTCTTGTTTTTGTCTTTTGAGTACCACGTTTTCAACTGTGAATATCGGCATAAGTTTGTGGGTGACCTGATAATTTCCCAAATGCCTGGTGAGACCACTGTTATGGTGGTCACCTCGAGCTGGTAAGGAGCCTCATATCTCACTTGGGTGTGCATTACTCTGGATGCTGGACTCACCTATGTCACTTTTTCCTCTGAACATATGCACTCTGGTCTCCAATTCACTTTGTTTATGGACTTTTTGACTTTTTAGTTTGCATTGTTTGTAATTGGGACTTGATTCACCTTCTTATATATATTTTTCAATTTTTCACTTTTTGTATATGGTGAGATATTTGTTTTAGTCTTCTATGGGAGACTTTTTTGACTTTTTGTATTTACCTTTATTCAATTTATTGTTGGTGGGTTAATCACTTCTTATGGTTATTTCCTGTATGATATACATTTCATATTAAGTTTCAGCGCTGCACTTATTTTTTTTGATGTATTAGAGTTTAGTATTAGACTTTTAGTGCTGGCGGCTTTAACAGTCACTCTTCAATAAACACTCTTCTAGCGCAGCGTTAACCCTTTCTTGGGTTCTTTATTTACTAACCTTCAGATACCCCCCAATACAAAACCAGAGGGTGGAAAAAAGTGGCCGTGTGTCCCAAAAAGTCCCTAGGCCGGAAGCACAAACCGTGGCCCCTCATAGGGAGCACAAACCGTGGCCCCTCACATGGGGCACAAACCGTGGCCCCTCAAAGGGGGCACAAACCGTGGCCCCTCAAAGGGGGCACAAACCATGGCCCCTCACTTAGGGGGCACAGACTGGAGCCCGGCACAGGGGGCACAGACCGCTGCAGCGCCACCCTTCGGGAAAGGGGGGCCACCACGATGCCTAGCAGTCCGCCAAAGCTAGATTTCTGGCCGCCCGCCGCGAGCACATGGCCCACAGGGGGACCGGACCGACGAGAGCCCGACAGGCCGCAAAAGCCACAGGCTAAACTTTTGGACGCCCGCCGCAAGCATGTGGCCCGCAGGGGGACCGGACCGACCCTGAGCCCCGGACGGACACTCGACCGGTAGGCCTAAATTTTTTACGCGGCCCGCAGGAGAACCGGACCGACGAGAGTCGGTAGGCCGCAAAAGCCGCGGCCTAAACATTTGGCTGCCCGCCGGGAGACTGGACTGACCCTAAACGGACCTCGGGCAGTAGGCCGCAAAGCCGCAACCTAAATTTTCATCCGCCGGCCGCGAGTGAGGAGACCGGACTGATCCTAGCTGGTAGGCCGCAAAGCCGGGGCCTAAATTAGCCCCAGGACCCCCGATCACCCTCCTCCCAGGCCTAACCATCAGATACCCCCCAATACAAAACTAGAGGGTGGAAAAAAGTGGCCGTGTGTCCCAAAAAGTCCCTAGGCCGGAAGCACAAACCGTGGCCCCTCAAAGGGGGCACAAACCGTGGCCCCTCAAAGGGGGCACAAACCGTGGCCCCTCACTTAGGGGGCACAGACTGGAGCCCCGCACAGGGGGCACAGACCCCCGCAGCGCCACCCCTCAGGAAAAGGGGGGGGAGCCACGAGGCCTAGCAGTCCGCCGAAGCTAGATTTCTGGCCGCCCACTGCGAGCACGCGACACACAGGGGGACCGGACCGTCGAGAGCCGGTAGGCTGCAAAAGCCACAGGCTAAACTTTTGGATGCCCGCCGCAAGCACATGGCCCGCAGGTGAACCGGACCGACCCTGAGCCCTGGACGGACGCTCGGCCTAAATTTTTTACGCGGCCCGCAGGAGGACCGGACCTTACAGCCAGCATTTTTGGAAACGCAAAAGACACTTTTTGACACTTCCAGTCTTCATGGACAAATTTGCCAAAATAAGAGAGAAGGGAATGCTTTTCGCCACAGAGGGTGTCGACTGAGGCCCTGCCCAGGGGGCACCCCTGAGGCCCCTCACAAGAGACACAGACCCAGGCCCCCAGAGACCAAGGCCTCTCACAAGGGGCACAGACCGGGGCCACAGACCATGGCCCCTCACGGGGAACAGACCGTGGCCCCTCACGGGGGGCACAAACCGTGGCCCCTCACGGGGGGCACAAACCGTGGCCCCTCACGGGGGGCACAAACCGTGGCCCCTCACGGGGGGCACAAACCGTGGCCCCTCACGGGGGGCACAAACCGTGGCCCCTCACGGGGGGCACAAACCGTGGCCCCTCACGGGGGGGCACAAACCGTGGCCCCTCACGGGGGGCACAAACCGTGGCCCCTCACGGGGGGCACAAACCGTGGCCCCTCACGGGGGGCACAAACCGTGGCCCCTCACGGGGGGCACAAACCGTGGCCCCTCACTGGGGGGCACAAACCGTGGCCCCTCACTGGGGGGCACAAACCGTGGCCCCTCACTGGGGGGCACAAACCGTGGCCCCTCACTGGGGGGCACAAACCGTGGCCCCTCACGGGTGGGCACAATCCGTGGCCCCTCACGGGGGTGCACAATCCGTGGCCCCTCACGGGGGATGCACAAACCGTGGGCCCTCACAGGGGGCACAAACCGTGGGCCCTCACAGGGGGCACAGACTGGAGCCCCGCACAGGGAGCACAGACCCCCGCAGCGCCACCCCTCAGGAAAGGTGGGCCGCCACGAGGCCTAGCAGTCCGCCGAAGCAAGATTTCTGGCTGCCCGCCGCGAGCACGCGGCTCACAGGGGGACCAGACCAATGAGAGCCCAGCAGGCCGCAAAAGCCACAGGCTAAACTTTTGGACGCCCGCCGCAAGCATGTGGCCCGCAGGGGGACCGGACCGACCCTGAGCCCTGGATGGACGCTCGGCCTAAATTTTTTGCGCGGCCCGCAGGAGGACCGGACCGACGAGAGTCGGTAGGCGGCAAAAGCCGCGGCCTAAACTTTTGGCTGCCCGCCGGGAGACTGGACTGACCCTGAACGGACCTCGGGCAGTAGGCCACAAAGCCGCGCCCTAAATTTTCATCCGCCGGCCGCGAGTGAGGAGACCGGACTGATCCTAGCTGGTAGGCCGCAAAGCCGGGGCCTAAATTAGCCCCAGGACCCCCGATCACCCTCCTCCCAGGCCTAACCATCAGATACCCCCCCAATACAAAACCAGAGGGTGGAAAAAAGGGGCCGTGTGTCCCAAAAAGTCCCTAGGCCGGAAGCCTGGGCCTCACTAGAGAAAGGGGGGGGAGGAGAACCCGAGAACCCCAGAGGGACCGACCACCCCAGTGAGTACCCGCGTCCCACAGCCCGGCAGTTGATTGGAGATCTCACCAGAAAAAACTTCAGGAAAAGCAAAAAACAAACAAAAATTCCCAGGACTAGCGATCCCAGCAGGGAACTAAGTCCTTACTCCTGACTAGGCAATAAAAAAACTGAATACCTAGAGCAGGGAGGTGGGTTATATGACTGTGGACGGCCCATGGGAGTGGCCAAATGTTTGGTTTTTTGGTCTGCCTAGTCCTACTCCTGCGGAGGCAATATAACCCTATCGTTGTGAAGATAGAAGGCTGTGTCTGTCAATGAACGAATGAGAAATGTAAGCAGCCACTACATCTAAGAATTGGCAAGCTGCAATATATTACATTTTTGTGTTTAATATCGGTTAACACAAAGATAAGGATCTATATTATGCAGTAATTTTAACCTCACTGGAAAAAGGTAATTTTTAAAATATAGGGTGTTTTATCATGTTGTGTTAAGTTTGTGAATAGAGCATATAATGATATTAGGTGGTGTAATCAAGATCATTCAGCATTATGATTGGCAAGCACAGGAGCTCTGCAATGGCTGCTTGATGAGAAGGTCAAACTGCTGGTAACTAACAACTTCAAGATTCTGAAAGTGGAATTCTGGGACTTCATTAGGGCACAGGTGTCAAACTGGCAGCCCTCCAGCTATTGTGGAACTACAAGTCCCATGAGGCATTGCAAGGCTGACAGTTACAAGCATGACTGCCACAGGCAGAGGCATAATGGGACTTGTAGTTCGGCAACAGCTGGAGGGCCCCCAGTTTAACACCCCTGCATTAGGGGAATAAAATATTCCGCCTTGTGCTGCAGTCTCCATATATATTCCTATGAAGAATCCAGTAGGGGGCAGATGACAACATTGCTTAACCACTTGAGCCCCGGACCATTATGCTGCCTAAGGACCAGAGGTCTTTTTCCAATTTGGCACTGCGTCGCTTTAACTGCTAATTGCGCGGTCATGCAATGCTGTACCCAAACGAAATTTGCGTCCTTTTCTTCCCTCAAATAGAGCTTTCTTTTGATGGTATTTGATCACCTCTGCGGTTTTTATTTTTTGCGCTATAAACGGAAAAAGACCGAAAATTTTGAAAAAAAATGATATTTTCTACTTTTTGTTATAAAAAAAATCCAATAAACTAAATTTTAGTCATACATTTAGGCCAAAATGTATTCGGCCACATGTCTTTGGTAAAAAAAATGTCAATAAGCGTATATTTATTGGTTTGCGCAAAAGTTATAGCGTCTACAAACTAGGGTACATTTTCTGTAATTTACACAGCTTTTAGTTTATGACTGCCTATGTCATTTCTTGAGGTGCTAAAATGGCAGGGCAGTACAAAACCCCCCCAAATGACCCCATTTTGGAAAGTAGACACCCCAAGGAAATTGCTGAGAGGCATGTTTAACCCATTGAATATTTATTTTTTTTGTCCCAAGTGATTGAATAATGACAAAAAAAAAAAAAAAAATATTTACAAAAAGTTGTCACTAAATGATATATTGCTCACACAGGCCATGGGCCTATGTGGAATTGCACCCCAAAATACATTCAGCTGCTTCTCCTGAGTATGGGGATACCACATGTGTGGGACTTTTTGGGAGCCTAGCCGCGTACGGGGCCCCGAAAACCAATCACCGCCTTCAGGATTTCTAAGGGTGTAAATTTTTGATTTCACTCTTCACTGCCTATCACAGTTTCGGAGGCCATGGAATGCCCAGGTGGCACAAAACCCCCCAAAATGACCCCATTTTGGAAAGTAGACACCCCAAGCTATTTGCTGAGAGGCATATTGAGTCCATGGAATATTTTATATTTTGACACAAGTTGCGGGAAAGTGACACTTTTTTTTTTTTTTTTCATAAAGTTGTCACTAAATGATATATTGCTCACACAGGCCATGGGCATATGTGGAATTGCACCCCAAAATACATTTAGCTGCTTCTCCCGAGTATGGGGATACCACATGTGTGGGACTTTTTGGGAGCCTAGCCGCGTACGGGACCCTGAAAACCAATCACCGCCTTCAGGATTTCTAAGGGTGAAAATTTTTGATTTCACTCTTTACTGCCTATCACAGTTTCGGAGGCCATGGAATGCCCAGGTGGCACAAAACCGCCCCAAATGACCCCATTTTGGAAAGTAGACACCCCAAGCTATTTGCTGAGAGGCATGGTGAGTATTTTGCAGCTCTCATTTGTTTTTGAAAATGAAGTAAGACCAGAAAAAACTTTTTTTTTTCTTTTTTCAATTTTCAAAACTTTGTGACAAAAAGTGAGGTCTGCAAAATACTCACTATACCTCTACCGCTTGGGGTGTCTACTTTCCAAAATGGGGTCATTTGGGGGGGTTTTGTGCCACCTGGGCATTCCATGGCCTCCGAAACTGTGATAGGCAGTGAAGAGTAAAATCAAAAATTCACGCCCTTAGAAAGCCTGAAGGCGGTGCTTGGTTTTCGGGTCCCGTACGCAGCTAGGCTCCCAAAAAGTCTCACACATGTGGTATCCCCGTACTCAGGAGAAGCAGCAGAATGTATTTTGGGGTGTAATTTCACATATTTCCATGGCATGTTTGAGCAATATATCATTTAGTGACAACTTTGTGCAAAAAAAAAAATTTGTCTCTTTCCCGCAACTTGTGTCGCAATATAAAATATTCCATGGACTCGACATGCCTCTCAGCAAATAGCTTGGGGTGTCTACTTTCCAAAATGGGGTCATTTGGGGGGGGTTTTGAACTGTCCTGGCATTTTATGCACAACATTTAGAAGCTTATGTCACACATCACCCACTCTTCTAACCACTTGAAGACAAAGCCCTTTCTGACACTTATTGTTTACATGAAAAAGTTATTTTTTTTTTGCAAAAAAATTACTTTGAACCCCCAAACATTATATATTTTTTTAAAGCAAATGCCCTACAGATTAAAATGGTGGGTGTTTCATTTTTTTTTTCACACAGTATTTGCGCAGCGATTTTTCAAACGCATTTTTTGGGGAAAAAACACACTTTTTTAAATTTTAATGCACTAAAACACACTATATTGCCCAAATGTTTGATGAAATAAAAAAGATGATCTTAGGCCGAGTACATGGATACCAAACATGACATGCTTTAAAATTGCGCACAAACGTGCAGTGGCAACAAAATAAATACATTTTTAAAAGCCTTTAAAAGCCTTTACAGGTTACCACTTTAGATTTACAGAGGAGGTCTACTGCAAAAATTACTGCCCTCGATCTGGCCTTCGCGGTGATACCTCACATGCATGGTGCAATTGCTGTTTACATTTGACGCCAGACCGCCGCTTGCGTTCGCCTTAGCGCGAGAGCAGGGGGCGACAGGGGTGCTTTTTTTTTTTTTTTTTTTTTATATATTATTTTTTTGCTTTTTTTATCTTATTTTTAAACTGTTCCTTTCATATTTTTTTTTTAATCATTTTTATTGTTATCTCGGGGAATGTAAATATCCCCTATGATGGCAATAGGTAGTGACAGGTACTCTTTTTTGAAAAAATTGGGGTCTATTAGACCCTAGATCTCTCCTCTGCCCTCAAAGCATCTGACCACACCAAGATCGGTTTGATAAAATGCTTCCCCAATTTCCCAATGGCGCTATTTACATCCGGCGAAATCTAAGTCATAAAATGCTCGTAGCTTCCGGTTTCTTAGGCCATAGGGATGTTTGGATCAACTCTGGTCTCTGATCAGCTCTATGGTCAGCTGGCTGAATCACCGGCTGCATTTTCAGGTTCCCTGTTGAGACAGGAGAGCCAGAGAAAAACACGGAAGACGGTGGGGGGGGGGGCATTCCCTCCCACGGCTTGTAAAAGCAGTCTAGAGGCTAATTAGCCGCTAGGATTGCTTTTACATGAAAGCCGACCGCTGGCTGAAAAGAATGATACCAAGATGATACCTAAACCTGCAGGCATCATTCTGGTATAACCACTCAAAGTTGTGAATGGCGTACCTGAAGACAAAAAAATGGCTAACAATAAAGCACAGTAAACGGTAAAGTATAAAAAATTGCATACCTGAAAAGCAAACATGATAAAACATAATAACAATAAAACATAATAACAATAAAACATTGCAGAATAGAATACAGTAAAAAAGAGCAGAACAAGAGAGAGAAGAGAGAGAGAGCAATAAAACGACAACTATTTTTTTTTATTTTATATTTTTTTTTTTACACTTTTTTTGTAACTGTAACTTTTATAACTGTAACCGGTTCCAGGTTCGGGTCTCTCAAAATGCGATGGCATCTTGGGAGACACTGTGAAAGTGCGCCTAGTCTGTGGAATGCTGTACCCTACGCTAATACTCAACTAGTGCATGGTAGCGTTCAAAACATTCACCAATGCAAAGACCAGGATTGTCAGGACAGGAGGGACAATAATAGCGGGTGTCACGCCTATATCCGCGCTTGCTGCAGACACAACATCTTTTTGGGGGTGGTTCGTTGGGTAGGGGTACTCGGGAGGACATAAAGAAAATGCCTCTCATGCAGCCGACTGCATTTGGTTGGGGATGTGAATGGGGGAAGTACGGGCGCTGCAGAAGCGGTGGGTTCCCAATTAGGATTGGCGAATGCAGCAGGAAGGGCATTATGGGCACGACGGGCCTGTGTTTGTCTAGAGATGTTTGGAGCCACTCTGGTCTCTGATCAGCTCTATGGTCCGCTGGCTGAATCACCGGCTGCATTCTCAGGTTCCCTGTTGAGACAGGAGAGCCAGAGAAAAACACGGAAGACGGTGGGGGGGGGGGCATTCCCTCCCACGGCTTGTAAAAGCAGTCTAGAGGCTAATTAGCTGCTAGGATTGCTTTTACATGAAAGCCGACCGTTGGCTGAAAAGAATGATACCAAGATGATACCTAAACCTGCAGGCATCATTCTGGTATAACCACTCAAAGTCGTGAATGGCGTACCTGAAGACAAAAAAATGGTTAACAATAAAGCACAGTAAACGGTAAAGTATAAAAAATTGCATACCTGAAAAGCAAACATAATAAAACATAACAACAATAAAACATTGCAGAATAGAATACAGTAAAAAAGAGCAGAACAATAGAGAGAGAGAGAGAACAATAAAACGACAACTATTTTTTTTTATTTTATATTTATTTTTTTTACACTTTTTTTGTAACTAACTTTTATAACTGTAACCGGTTCCAGGTTCGGGTCTCTCAAAATGCGATGGCATCTTGGGAGACCCTATGAAAGTGTGTCCTAGTCTGTGCAATGCTGTACCCTACGCTAATACTCAACTAGTAAATGGTAGCGTTCAAAACATTCACCAATGCAAAGACCAGGATTGTCAGGACAGGAGGGACAATAATAGCGGGTGTCACGCCTATATACGCGATTGCTGCAGACACGACATCTTTTTTGGGGGGTTCGCTGGGTAGGGGTACTCGGGAGGACATAAAAATGCCTCTCATGCAGCCGACTGCATTTGGTTGGGGATGTGAATGGGGGAAGTACGGGCGCTGCAGAAGCGGTGGGTTCCCAATTAGGATTGGCGAATGCAGCAGGAAGGGCATTATGGGCACGACGGGTCTGTGTTTGTCTTTTTGGTGGCAGCGGGACACTACTTGTGCTTGCCACCTCACCAGCTTGAACTGCACTTATGGGACTCGCCACGTCACCAAGTGTTACTGCAGTGCTGGTTTGACTATGACCGGGGTGTACTAGGCCGCTGGTGCTTGCCAGTTCACCAAAACGCTACCAAAAAAACTGTTAGCGATCGCAGGGTTCAGGCCTGACTCTGCGAACGCTGCAGTTATGCGTTTAGTGTTTTGTAAGTGACAGTGATCGATCGATACTGCACTTGGGTGGGCTGGGCCGGGCGGAGGGGCAAAACGCAGGTGCTAGCAGGTATCTGGGCTGATCCCGCTAACACTGCGTTTTTGGGAACCCTAAACTGCTGGTGACGCTAGTATAGATCTGATCGGATCAGATATTGATCCGATCAGATACTATACCACTAAGGGAGGTGTACGGTGCGTGCGTGGGTGTTAGCGGTACTGGCGCTAACCTGACGCTGCCTGGGGCTGGTGCTTGCCAGTTCACCAAAATGCTACCAAAAAAACTGTTAGCGATCGCAGGGATCAGGCCTGACTCTGCGAACGCTGCAGTTATGCGTTTAGTGTTTTGTAAGTGACAGTGATCGATCGATACTGCACTTGGGTGGGCTGGGCGGAGGCGCAAAACGCAGGTGCTAGCGGGTATCTGGGCTGATCCCGCTAACACTGCATTTTTGGGAACCCTAAACTGCTGGGGACGCTAGTATAGATCTGATCGGATCAGATATTGATCCGATCAGATACTATACCACTAAGGGAGGCGCATGCTGCGTGCGTGGGTGTTAGCGGTACTGGCGCTAATCTGATGCTGCCTGGGGCGACGCATATCACCGCCGGGCGATTAGGGGGCTAAACCTTTATTCGGTAATAAACGGCGGGTGCCCTGACACTATAAAAAATAAACAAACTAACCAGCGTCAACCGTAACGGTTATACGGTGATCAGTGGTGAAAGGGTTAACTAGGGGGCAATCAAGGGGTTAAAACATTTATCAGATAGTATATGGGGGTCCCTGATGCTATAAAACGCTGACGGTGAACCTAAATATTTACCTCCCTAACTAGCGTCACCAGCGACACTAATACAGCGATCAGAAAAATGATCGCTTAGCGACACTGGTGACAGGGGGTGATCAAGGGGTTAAAACTTTATTAGGGGGGGTTAGGGGGGTACCCTAGACCTACAGGGGGGTAACAGTAACTGTGCTAACACTAACTGTCACAAACTGACACCAATGCAGTAATCAGAAAAAAAAAAAAAACTGCTGGTGTCAGTTTGTGACGGGGGGGGGGGGGGGGGGGTGATTGGGGGGGAATCGGGGTGTTTTGTATGCCTGGCATGTTCTACAGTGTGTGTGTGTGTGTTGGTGCACTCACATACCTGTCTTCTCTCCTCGGGCCGGAACGGAAACTACCGAGCCGAGGAGAGATGACATCACTTCCTTTGCTGCTGTTTAGTATACAGCAGCAAAGGAGTGTTCCCATTGGCCGGCGGCGATCGCGAGGGGGGGGGGGGCCCACGAACGGATGGCCTCCCCCTCCACTCCGATCGCCGGGGAACAAAACGGGACCACCTCGGGCACCGGGGGGGGTCCGATCGGACCCCCCACCCATGGGAGGCAAATCACGTACATGTATGTGATTTTGCCTGCCCATGCCGCCTTGCCGACGTACATCGGCGTGAGGCGGTCCTTAAGTGGTTAACATGAAGCCCAATTAGGGTATTGGCTGTGCAGGAGAACAGTGGGACAGTGGGAATGGGGAAATCTTGCCCTCTGGGTTAAAGTGGTTGTGAATCTTTTTTTAAATAACAAACATATCATACTTTCCTCCACTGTGCAGTGCGTTTTGCACAGTGTGGCCCCGACCATCATCTTCTGGGGTCCCCCGGCGGCGCTCGCGGCTCCTTCCCATCAGTAAACCCCCTAGGAGAACCTTGCGGGCATGCTCCCGAGTCCAGCATTTGCGTGCATAGACACAGAATGCTGGACTCGGCCCTGCCACCCGGCACCCGTGTCATTGGATTTAAATGACAGCAGAAGGAGCCAATGGCTGCACTACTATCAATCTATCCAATCAAGAGCCGAGAACCCCGGGCAGAGAGGTCCAGTGCATCTTTGCCGAGGGAACGAAGGGCTCAGGTGAGTAAAACGGGGTGGGCTGGTCAGTGTCAGAAGTTTAGGATGCATTAAGGTGAAAAAACACAAGTGTTTACAACCCCTTTAAACAATGAACTAAACCCACTCACACCAACCCAGACAGTTATACATTTTCAGTGAATGTTATTTATGCATAAAAAGTCATTTTATGTTTTGAATAGGGACGGAAGAAGGGTTAGAATATCTGTCAGGTTGTTATTGCTCTGTGTTTCCACTGTGGAAATTCATTTTCTCTGATTGCTTTGGTGACAGTTGTCACCAAGACTGAAAGTGAAGAAAAATCCAGAAATTTACAAAAGATTTTGGCTAGAGTAAGGGAGGGTTATAACCCCTGCAGGGTTGCTTGCCATCTGTGTCCTAATGTGGAGATTTCCCTTTACACCCCATACCATAGCCAAAACAGGAAGAGAGAAGAAATCCCTCCAAAGTGAGGAATCCGTGATCGTCACCAAAACTAGTGTCCCCACTGGATTTCCCCTTTATTCTAGTTCTGAAGACAACTTAGAGTGTGGGATTTTCTTTCACTTATAACAGTAAAACAGGACAAAATGGGCGAATCACCAATTCTAATCCCTCTCCACTCTTTCCAAACGTAAAAAAAAAAATTTGCCTTTAGTTATACTTTCGGTTGTCACTAGAATAGGGAAGAAATCTTCTGATGATCATATTTATTTCGGTGACACTGTCTAGTAGTGGATTTCAGGGCCTAGTCACTCTACAACACACAAATAGTACACTGCGATTTGGTGCATTTCCATGCATGTTTCTGTGCGGCTATGCGCTTTTCCATGTGTTTTTTACTTTTTTTTTTCCAACGAAATGTTTTCTATGACTTATTGTTGTGGGTGAGAGGTGCATTGCAGTGCATTTTGACACATTTACACAATCAACTTGACGCATTCTGTAGTGACTTGGTAAAGGTGACTGCTACCTGTGTGGATATAGATTGCTTGGGTATGTTCCTGACACTCTTTAGAACTGAAGTGTCTTGGATAAGCTAGGAAATGCAGAACAAGTCCAGGTGAATGTCTAATACTAGCTATACTATGACTTGGATAAAGGAGAACCTTCACAGTGTCCCTAATGCTTTTTTACATGCTGAAAATTATACAGCTAGACTTTTTTTCCCTAGTATAAACCTCACTTCATAAACCTCAGACTACAGTAAAATAGAACATATTTAAAGAATTTTAGGCCATGATGAAATTAGGTAATAGTATTTTTAATCATATAAAACGTCATAGGAAATATGACATTCTTCTCATGTTTTAGTGTTTAGTCAACTTCTGTTTACCGGGGCGGTATGGAAGGAGCATCCTGTATTTCCTTCCTCTTATCTGATTTGTAAGATGACATGGTGAGTATTATAAATATTTATGGTAAAGGTAGAAAGGTAAAAGCCTATTAGCACACAGCATCCTTTGCAGATTCAATTGTTCATACCTTTTTCGTCAAGATTCTACTGCCAGTTTTGCCTGAAAAAAATAAAAAAATAAATCTATTAGATATGTAAAACACACAAACTATACTTATTTTGATTAAAGACTATAACAATAATTGTAATCATCATATTGTTCATCTACTAATTACAGCAGACCTGATTATAGTTTTTTTTTTTTTTAAATCCCCTACACCTTTGCCTTCCTAGGCACAAATTGCAACAAAACGCTAGGGCATACTTGCATTTCTTGAATCCCCATGGTGGGTGGTCATGTGACTAAATGTCTAGCCATTTAGAAATGTGATCCCTTCTACAGGGGTTGATTTGCCAATCTGAACCACATATTTTCTACGCAGTTTAAAGCACTCCTGGCCCTTGCACGCTTGTATGTTAATTAAACTGGCCATATATTATAACATTTTCTTGTAAAATTTTCCTTTGGATTTACCAATATCACATAATATGAGGTCAAACTTAAACACTTTCAAATTTTATGCAATTGGGCAGGACCCTGCACTTCAATGTTGAAGGAAAATCGAAGAAGAAAATTGTACAACGTATGGGCAGCCTTCCTCTTGTCCCCTGCATTTTGTGCATCACTCACCTCTTACCCCTGCACTCTGTGCATTACGTACTTCTGACTCCTGCACTGTGTGTTATTTACACCTGATCCCGAAACTCCGTGGATTATGCATACGTGACTTAGAGCAGATGATTGGTGGTGGAGGCATACGCTGGTATGCTTGAAGGGGCCTCTGGAGGATACATTGGTGGCTGTATTTACGCAGTATCCAACTGCTTGGACGTTTACGCAGAACTAATCTAGATCTGGCTGGGAATTGTATCAATTTTGGAATATTCAATATTATAGATTGTCCGAGTGATCATCCTAGAGAACATTAGGTTTTATATTGTCACTATGGCTCATCTCAAATAGTTTCCCCAGAGACTGTGTTACCCTTAATTTCCCTATCCCAGTTAAGGCTTTTAACTAGAAGAATAAAATGGTTGTTTCATAGTACACTAGCTTAATTTGACCTATTGCCTTTCCAAGCTCTGATTTCAGCCCAAATTTTCCCCATATTGTTCCTCATATTTGTGTTAAAGCATGATGGATCATGGAAAAACATTTCCAGCCTCACAATTAGGCCTAACGTGAAACCACTTCTGCCCGTGGCAAATCACAGCTGAATCAGCTGCACTTGGCGATGTTTTTTTTAGATACGCTTATCAACTAATTTTACCTAATCTAGCCGCAGGATAAGTCTCTTCTGAAGGCATCTGAACATCATATTATTCTAGAGAAGCTCGGCTGGTGTGGAGATGTGGCCCTCTGCCTGTAACATGAAGTGCTTGTAGCTGGTGGCTGGTTTGCTCTTTCTCAGCCATATAAACAGAGCATGGAATATTTCAGATAGGTGGAGGCACGCTGAGGAAAAAAATGTACTAAATGGTGGAAGCCAAAATTCCATCAAAGGTTTTGAGATCTACTGAAAAAGAAGTGTTTTTTGATCTTTAAGACTTCTAATAAAAGCAGAGCCAGGTTTTCTTAAGCTCTACACTTCAGCAAGTAGCACGAAAAGGGCATAAAAAATTGCTTCTAATTTAACCCAGTGTGGACTGAACACAAGACTCAATATACAAAGGGGAATACAAATCAGCCACCGCATAAAGTGTTTATAGGAACTTTGCTGTGATGCTCTTTAGTTTTATTAACATCACAAGTTGCAAAGCCTTTCTTAACCTCTTGAGTACCACAGGTGTCATAACCAAGTCCTGAGAAATTTCCACGGTCAGTGCACCCTGCCTTGGTTTATTTATTAACACATTTTGAGCTCTTTGCAATATCAAAATGACTTTTACCATCATTTCCAAACCTAGACAGGACTTCATTTTGTTTTTCTCTTTACAATTTTTCAACTTCCATTAAAAAAAAAAAAAAAAAAGGTTCTAAAAACTTAACCCAAGTCCAACCCTAACACCATTTAAAATTATAGCCTCAACAAAAAAGCATATGTGCAGCCAATCAAAAAAATGTAAGTGGTATTAAAGCTTCAGCTTTAAAAAAAAATAAAAATAATTATCATACATGTTGTACTTACCTGCTCTGTGTAATGGTTTTGCAAAAAGCAGCCCTGACCCTTTTTTTCTCATGTCCCCTGCTGGCACTCCTGGCTCCTCCCCCTTGACCAGTGTACCTAATAAGAAGCCACTTGCTCTGAGGGGACTGGTGTATGCTCGCTCCCAACCCGGCCCCCCGCCCTCTCCTCATTGGCTCACTGGCTGTGATTGACAGCAGTGGGAGCCAATGGTTTCCACTGCTGTGTCTCAGCCAATGAGGAGAGATGGATCCAGGACAGCCGAGGGATTGAGAGGGGGCTCAGGTGAGTATTAGAAAGGGGCTGTAGGGGGAGCAACACACAGGTTTTTTTACCTTCATGATGAAGGTAAAAAACCTTCAGCCCTTACAACCATTTTAATTGATAGGGGATTTAACAATTTACTACTTTTTTCAAAATTAAAAACTTATACATAGGTATTACACCCAGCATTAAAGAAGAAGCATTCAAAATTGAATACAGGTTCATACACTCATATATAAATATCTTTATTGGCATATCTAATGAAAAGGTTGTAAAATGTGAAAGAAATCCAGTTTTTATTGCTTGCTTTCCAGCTTCTATGCCTCACCCCTGATAGAAGACTAATTTGTAGGCATTACCAAGGTTGAACTCAGCTGCTACCCCCCTCCCTTCTTTTTATTTGTTGATAGGACAAAGGCGGCCCATGCTACCCAACGTCCTTGGTTGCTGTGTTATCCTATGTGTCCATGCACCTTTGGGCGTTTACAGGCCTATTTATTGTAAAATAAAAAAACCATCACTAGTGCGTTTTTGAGAGGAGCTTTCGGGAAGAAACATTTCTTGAAGTGTTTTGGGGAAAACCACTTATAAACATAAATGCGCCTAAACGTGCATACAATATGCTCCATAGGAGCATTTTTTCTGCTGCTTTTTTTTCTGCCAGCAGTTCTGGCATTTTTTATGCTGCCTAGTGTGCATGGACCCATAAAAGTGGAAATAGAAAACGATTAATTTTACAATTGCAGGTTAAAATCATCTTGGACAGGGATTTGGTAGAAGAACAATTCAGTACTATCCCTGTTACCATCTGCAGCAGTTAAAATTCCACTACCAAACACTGGTGATGTTTGGCTTTAATCATATTCAGGTTTTCTTTGATAACAGACATGGGCCTAACAGTAAATTATGCAAATATGGTTTCCTTGGTATATACATATATTGGGAAGAATAATGCTGAGGTCCAGGAGCCTTGTTTGGTGCCATTCACAAATAAACTAAGGAAGTAGGGTTTGTATACATTGGAATCTGAATCAGTAGCAGGTCAAAAGGCAGAAGAATAAAAACATGCTTTTAAGTAAAATGGGATGCATTCACAAAGTATCCAACTAAGTGTGCTTACTTCACAATTTATCTCCTGTATCTTGAACAATGGGAAATAATGACTACAAAAATTAAAAACAAAACACATTGATAAGAGATAACCATATAAAGTACATTTTTAATTTAAAGCAAAAAGGTGGCTTTGACTAGGGACCTATTTACTTCTGCAGTGCGTTAACATAACATGCGGTGCATTAACACACCATTTTTAGAAAAGCAGAGCACCACAACGCACAACATACCTTGCTGTGCATTATCACAACATTTTTTATCCAGCCAAACTTTGAGCTGACCCTTCCTCTCTTGTAAATGGTTTAGCAGCTCTTAAATAAACCAGGTCACAAAGCAATAACCGAAAACAATGTACTGGTAAATTGTATCACAACTGATGGATGTTACTTCTTCCTATTCAATAAGTAACTACACAGATCAGGTTTTTAACAAAGATGAAAGCAATAAACTGTTAATAGGTGCACAGACTGGCAATGAGGTGGGAGGATACCCTGTGCCAGGAGGCAGATTGCTGGTATTTACATAAGTAATAAACAGAGCCTGGTAATCACATGAAGCATCAAGACTGTTCACTTGGCACCTGACCTCTCCTGCATTTCAGTTCATGACATTGACTGTATAGGATAAAAGCTTTCAATGTGGTAAAAGTTAAAAGAGGCAATTAAATCAAGGTGTTTGCAGGCAAACCATTCGCATGAAAAAGAAAAGAAAAAAGAAATATGAATGCAGTAAAAGCCATTTGCCTGTCAAAAAAATAGCAAAGTGCATTAACATAAGTAAGGAGAGCCCATACATAGCCCTGTATTTGGAAAGGATATGACTTATTAGAACGCTACATACCACAGGTCGCGAAGGGGTAAATTTCAAGATTGAAAGCACTTGTGAGTGCGACTGCTATGAAAATAAAATGCTTGTAAATTAATTTAGACACTGTGCGTGATGGCAATGGAGATGGAATACTGGTACCTTCAGACATGGCAAAAGCCTTAGATACTTATCAAGTTGTAGAACCTTTGGCTGGTTTTGTGCTCAATAGCTTTTGGCCCAAGTTTCATTCATGTATTAAAGCTAAATGTTAGCTTAAAGGAGACATATGGCCAAAGCTCTTTTGGCCATACTTCTCCAGTGGATGACAGGAGTGCACTTAGTTCTGTACTCTTGTGACCCAGATTCAGCTGACAGCAAGCTAAAGCCCACTGTCGGCTGACATCACAGACCCAGTCCAGACTCCACCCAGATGCCTGACTGGCAGCTGGCTCAGCCTCTCACTCCACTGCTGAGAGCCTGAGCCAGCAGCTCCCACCCCCTCCACAGTTTGGCGCTCCAGTGAGCACTAGAGGGGCAAAGCACAGAGCGGTGACTGACGGTCACTGTTCTGTGCTCAGAGCGATCCTGAGACCTGAGCGATCAGTGGTCTTTGAGCACTTCGTTCTTGTTGTAGAGCCAGCAGGGGACAGCTTCAGCATCAATGCTGCAGCCATCTGGGTGAGTATGAAAGTTTTTTTCTCGTTTCTTTCCTGTACTTTTTTTTTTTTAATTCTATAGCTTTGGTGAGATAACTTACCTGGGTACCTACCATGAAGTATGTCCCATGTCACCTTAGGATTCTGTAAAAATCTTCTGTGCCAGTCCTCTTTATGTCTCTGTAAAACACTTCTCAATTGATGAGAGGGGAGGAGGGGGTGGGTCCTCATCAGAAACTTTTATACAGCAGCTTCATACCCTGTTTCCCCGAAAATAAGACCTAGCGTGATTGTCAGTGATGGCTGCAACATAAGCCCTACCCCCCAAATAAGCCCTAGTTAAAGTCCTTGTAGGTCTTATTTACAGGGTAGGGCTTATTTTCGGGGAAACAGGGTAGGGCTTATTTAGGGGGTAGGGCTTATATTGCAGCTTTTACTGACAATCACGCTAGGTCTTATTTTCGGGGAAACAGGGTAGAAGACCTAAAACCAGCAATGGCAGCAGCACTGTACGTTTAGAGACAGGAAGAGGATGAGGCATCCCTGCTGTAAAACTTTCTCCAGGATTAAGTTGTGACATGGGATCACATTGGACATACTTTTTAACAGGTAAGTTAGCTCAATAAACCTGAAGAGAGCGCTTTTTATGGCTAAACTTCAGCTTTAAACTTTACTTCCAGTGAAGGATATCAATAAAAACTGCATACCCGACCACATTATTATGGAGAGGACTTTTTTATTTTAGCTAACATAAGAGGATTTTGTTAGATTTCACTCTTGCAAATGTTGTCAGAGGTTCCAACCCTTCCTCACTCTACTAAAATGTGTATTTGTCTGTGTGCCCATTGGAGAGATTTCCTATCACTTCCTTACGGAGGAGAAAACTCTCCAGTAGGGTCAGAGATAGCCCTAACACCCGGACACAGGAACTAACTCTTCCCTGCTCTATTCAAAACTAAGAAGTTTTGACTTAAATTGAGCTTTAAGCCAATACATTTTGCAAAACCCACTGGATGTAGTTCCCCCAAACCTTATTTTATACTATTTGGACTTTTTTTTTTTTTTTAATAAATGTTTATTGAGGACTTGTTTTCTTTTTTAAGAGAGAGAAAACAAAAAAAAAAAAGGGGGGGGGGGGGGGGAATGCAAAAAGACAGATTAAACATAAGACATATGAGAAACAATCTTATAAATACAAAACAGGTAGGTTTCGAAAGGCATATACACTCAATGAGAAATGAAGATCAAAAAAAAAAGTGCCATCGAAAGATCTGAGGGGAATAAACAAGCATACATAGACTAGAATCGAACAGCTGTTTAAAATGTATATGAGCTTGATATTCACAGTAAACCTTAAGATTGAGTCTGAATAAGATTTGTAATTGAAAGAAAAAATATATAATGGACTGAAGAAGAAACAGAGAGAAAAAGGAAAAGAAAGAAATGAAATTTAGAAAAGGGAGGAGGGTAGAAATGTAGAAATGGGGAAAAAAAAAAAAGGGGGTGATGGGGGAAGAGGGCAGAGGGGGGGGGGGGGGGGGTTGGCATGTCTATCGTCATATCACAAAATGTTAATATCCTTTAGCCTGATAGTATGTGAAGAGAAGGTAATTTAGTTTAATTTGGTTTGCTGTCAGTAAAGGGAAGGAACTCTGAGAATAGGTCCAATGAGACCCAGGACAAGGTCAGGGAGGTAGGCTCACATATGTTGAGTTATAATGTCTTTATAATGGGTTGAAGATGTGAACACTATCCAGGGTGTCCATGTTAGAGTGTGTCTCTGAGAGGTACCCCTGATGCTGTGAGTTATATCTTCTAGGTGGTGAACCTCCGAGACCTTACGCAACCAAGTTTGTATAGACGGGATTGTAGGTTGTCCCCACAATGTGGGGATTAGGGCCTTGGCAGTGTTTAGCAAATGCGGTATAAGGGAGCGTTTGTAAGTACCTATGGATTCTTTAGAGGCGTGGAATAGGACAACCCAGGGATCATGGGGGAGACTAACGTCTGTGATAAGTTTTATGAGGTTAATAACATTGGTCCAGAAAGGACGAATGAGCGGGCAGTGCCACCAAATGTGTGCATGAGAAGCTTCGTTCCCGCAGCTCCTCCAACACAACGGGGAGCTATCAGGGAACATTCGATGCATTTTAAATGGGGTGTAATGCCATCTGGAAAGAAGTTTATAATTGACTTCTGCCATCCTGGAGGCGGGTGAGGAGACATGAGCGAGTGTTAGGATTTTATCTTTTAGAGTGTTTGTTATGGGGGAGTCTAAGTCTGATTCCCAATTTGCCAAGAAATGGGGATACCCAGGGTTAGAGAGGCCAATAAGAGCCTTATAAAACTGAGAGATTCCGTGTAAAGGGGGGTCTTTTGGGTAAAGTATTTCTTCTATGCCATTTAAATCTTGTAAACCTCGTAACGGATGAGGGAGGGAATGTAAAAAGCGTTGTAATTGATGATATCTCCACTTGTCCAGAAATGTAAGTTGAGTGGTTCTGAGAATCTCCGAAAGAGGTTTGATTGTGTTGGCGTGTATAACGTGATGTAGCAGAAGAGGTTCTTCTGGGGACCAGGATTTAAATCCCGGATCCAGTAAACCTGGTAGGAAATAATGGTGATTGAGGAGGGGCATCAGGGGGGAGTCATAAGTCCAGGAAAATTTCCTGTATATGGCATCCCATATATCTAGTGAAGACGTGGTGAGTGTGGACACAGTGTGGGAAGTGTGCCTATGGGTTTTGGGTATCCATGGGATAGCCGAAAGATCGGTTCCACTCAGAGAGTATTCTAGTTGCACCCATAATTTTGAATTAATCGCGTATTTCCAGTCTGCGATTCTAGATAATATGACAGCATGATAATAGGTCTTAAAGTTTGGGAGTGCCAGTCCCCCAGAGAATTTGGAGCGAAAGAGAACGTCCCTGGATATTCTAGGGCGACTGTTCCCCCAAACAAATCGGGAAATCATTGCTTGTAGTATAGTGAAGAACCCCACCGGGACACCAAGTGGAATCATTTGAAAAATAAATAATACGCGGGGAAGAATGTTCATTTTAATTATGTTGATTTTCCCTAGCCAAGAGTGGGATAGATTGGACCACTTTCTTAGATCTGCTCTAATGCTATTTAATAATGGAATGTAATTATATTTAAAAAGAGAGCGTAGTCTAGGTGTGAGGTATATGCCCAAATACTTCATATGGGTCTGTTCCCATCTGAATGGGAAGAGGGGCTTCAGGGAGGTCGCTTCTGTCCTAGGGAGGTTAATGTTGAGGATTTCCGATTTGGAGAGGTTTATTTTAAAATTTGATATCATTTGGAAGGTAGAAAAAGCCGACATTAAGTTGGGCAGGGAGATACGCGGTTGTTGGATAAAGAAGAGTATATCGTCCGCATAAGCAGCATATTTGTGAGTTCTACTACCTACCTGGATACCATGTATATTAACATTATGTCTAATTGTTGCTAAGAACGGTTCCAAAGTGATAGCAAAGAGGAGGGGGGAGAGAGGGCATCCCTGCCTAGTGCCGTTGTGCAGGGTAAAGGGATCACTTAGTGAGCCGTTTATGCGAATTTGCGCAGATGGGGCGGAGTACAGTGAAGAAATGCGATGGAGCATCTTCGGGCCCAAACCAAAGTGTCGTAAAGTCAACTTGAGATAGTCCCAGTCCACCCTATCAAATGCTTTTTCAGCATCGGTAGAAAGGAGTAGGGTGGGCTGGGCACATCTTTGAACATATTGGATTAGGGAAATTGTCCGTAAAGAATTATCTTTAGCCTCTCTGTGCGGTATGAAACCGGTCTGGTCTGCCGAAATCCAACTAGGTATGAAAGGGAGAATGCGGTTGGCCATCACTTTGGCAAATAATTTAATGTCCGTATTTATCAAGGAAATTGGCCTAAAGCTGCTGCAAAGGGTGGGATCCTTACCGGGTTTAGGTATAACAGTGATATGTGCTGAAAGGGATTCTGGACGTAAGCCTGAGGTTTGGGAAATGGAGTTAGCATATGCTGTGAGACGAGGAAGTAGGATATCTTGAAATGTCTTATAATAAAGGATAGTGAAACCATCGGGGCCGGGGGCTTTACCCGAAGGAGAGGATTTTAAGGCGGATTGGAATTCTTCAATGGAGAAGTCCTCTTCCAATTCCTTAAGAGCTGACCTAGATAGTTTAGGGAGGTTCGCCGCCCTCAAATAGGAGAGGATTCGGGAGCGCCTCTCAGATGGGGGTAGAGGGGCTAGCCCGTTCGTGACATTATAGAGATCCGCATAGAATTCTCTAAAGGCTTTAGCTATGTGTGGGGTTGCATGTACTAATTCACCCGATGGAAGTTTAATTTTAGGGATAAATGACTGTGTTTGTTTCGCTTTAAGGGACCTAGCTAGTAATCTGCTTGGCTTATTACCCCATTCATAAAATTTTTGTGATATGCGGTGAAATCTCTTTTTAGTATCTAAATTTAAAAGGGTTTGTAGTTCTTCGCGTTTAAGTGTGAGGGCTTTAAGGTGTGCGCTATGAAGTGATAGTTTATGTTGTTTATCAAGGTCAGCTATTTGTTGCAGGACCTGTGCTATTTGATGACCATGCTCCCTCTTCTTCCTAGCACCGAGTTCAATTAAATGTCCCCTTATAGTTGCCTTATGCGCTTCCCAAACAACAGATGGGGAGGTCATAGAGGTTGCATTATCTTTGAAATAATGTTTCAGATGAGAGGCTAACATGGAGACTTCAGTTTGGTTAGAGAGGAGAGCTTCATTAAGTTTCCAGTTATTTGTGGTACGAGATAAGGTGGGCATGGTCATACACATCGTCACAGGTGCATGATCGGATAGGGTTGCTGTACCTATATGGGCAGATTTGAGGAGAGGAAGATGGAAGTGATCAAGGAATATATTATCTATTCTTGAGTAAGATAAGTGTGTTGCAGAGAAATGGGAGAAGTCTTTATCCTTAGGGTGTAACAGGCGCCAAACATCTATTAGTTGATGGTCTGAGAGCCTTTTTTTAACAAAAGCTAAACGTTTAAAAGAAATGTTAGAGCGGCCCTGGGAGGTATCCATTGTAGGGTCAAGGGGCATATTTATGTCACCAGCGAGGACAATGATGCCTTTAGCAAATTGTGAAAGTTTAGTGAGGGTTTGCGATAGAAAGGTTGGTTGATTCTGATTTGGGGAGTACATGTTTGCAAATGTGCATAGGGTATTGCCTATAAAGCCCTTGAGGAAGAGGAAACGACCATGGTCGTCTGCAAGCATTTCCGCTAAACGAAAAGATACCTTACTACTGAAACCAATGGCAACACCCTTTGCTTTATTAGTGTCAGAAAGACCGTAGTACCACTGCGGAAAGTGGGGTGAGGTCAATCTGACCGAAGTGGTGTGGGTTAAATGTGTTTCCTGAAGGAAGGCAATTGAGCAATTATTGCGCTTTAACTCACGCATCACTTGGTGTCGTTTACCAGCGACGTTAAGGCCTCGAACATTATATGATGTAATTGTCAGAGTTGCCATTGGTGCAGCAGAAAGGTATAACTTACTTTAAATTTCCACATATGCCAACGTGGGGGGGGAATGGAGAGGAAAGGGTAGAGAAAAAAGGTTTGGGGAAGTAGGGGAAAGGGGAAATAACATACAGAAGGAGTATACCAACAAATCAAAACAAATGTGGGAATCACGAAAAAAACACGCAGAAATCTGCAGTGTTCCCTGAGGGGAGAGAAAGAACAAGCAGCCATCTGGAGCTCCGCTAAGAGTCCAGGTAAAAGATCCTATAGGCCGCTCGGTCTCACTAACCCCAAAAGGAAGGGGGGGCGGAGGGCGCCCCGAGGCGGGAGAGCGAAGGAGCAATGTGCCCCGCCAACATTCGGCCTGTTGAGAAAGTGCATTAAAAGTACATAAAATAACATAACATAACATGAGTTCCAGTAAAGAATTTTAGAGAGGGAAGGGAAGGAAAAAGAAAAAATTACAAAACAGCAATAGTCCTTCCCCTTCCTCTCTCTTTTCCCTCACCCTTCCTCCTCTCTTTGAAATTTAACCATTGATAGCCGAAAACATTAAAAGTGCAAATTATATTTGGGGCAAAAAATACCCAATAAACGGAAACTGTCGGGTCAAGATCCCTTAAGCCAAAAAAGGGGCTAAAAAAGAGTTCAAAGGGTCTGGCCAGAGTCAAACAATTATTGAAGAGTAGGCATCAGTAAATATAGAGAGGGGTGAGCGCCAGAAGGGTGGAAGGAGAGTCCAAGACAAGTAGAAAGAGGCATATCTCAGCCATGCTTCTGTGCGGATCCGGGAATCGAGGTGTGCTTTTTCTTAGATGGAGTTTTCCGCCATGGAGGGTCAAATGGGTTTGAAAACTTCGGAACATGGTCTTGCCAGCTCGAGAGCTCAACTGGAGGAAGATTGAGATCTTGAAGAAAGGTAGGGAGTTCCTCTGGGAAGCGTAAGGTATGAGATCGGCCATTTTTGGTGGCTATCAAACAAGCTGGGAAACCCCATCTGTAGTTGATTCCATCCGTGCGTAAATGCTCAAGGAGTGGTTTTAGAGCTCTGCGGCGATCAAGAGTTTCTTTGGACAGATCAGGGAAGATGTTAATGACTGCGCCATCAAAGTCAATGTTAGGGGTGTTGCGAAGTTTTGTCATGATGGCGTTTTTATCCTCAAAGTAGTGAAGGCGGCAAACGACATCCCTGGGTTGATCTGGGTTAGCAGAACGAGGACGCAGTGCACGATGGACACGATCAAATCGCAGTGGGTCAGTGACTGGATTGCCCAGAATTGTGTTAAGGATTCCACGGATCGATGGCTCTAGATCATTGTCTCTAGTTGCTTCTGGTAGGCCTCTGATACGTAGGTTGTTCCTACGGTTGCGGTTTTCAAGATCTTCAAGCTTATATAGAGAGGCACGATGAGCAAAAGCTAGCTGGGTAACAGTCTCTTGCAACTCCTTTATAGCAATTGCTTGGGAGTCCTGACGCTGCTCCGACTCCTCCACTCTGGCTAAGAGGTGGGACATATCAGATCTTACTGCGGTAATTTCTTTAATTGATTTTTCCAAACTGTGAAACATTCCCGCAAGTTCTTTTTTAAGACCACTCATCAGCGATGTCATTTCTGAGCTAATGGGGGATCCTGGGTCCTCCATGAGGTCTGAGCAATAGGATGAAGCAGGAGAACTTTCCCTTATAGAGGCAGCGTGAGAGGAAGGGGAAACACTCTGACGAGAGGTTCTAGCTTGACTGTTACGTGCGCCAGCTAAATATTGCTGAATAGAGCCAGAGACAGCGGAGTGAGGTTTCACCCCTTTTCCGGATCTCTTGCTTATTGTAGAGCGGGTTTTAGGTGTCTTGGCAGGCATAGCTGGAACTGTAGGGCCGGCAGTTGGACGGGGCTCTTCACGGTCACATCAGGTTACATTCACAAAAAAAAAAAAAAAAAAAAAAGGGGCTGCAAATTCACTGCTGGATAAGATAGGCAATTGCAAATAAGTTCCCTTTTAATCACTGGGAGGCTATAAGTCTATCACTTAAATAAAGGAAGGAGATGTGATGCTGGAGGAATGAGGTAGGGAGATGAGATCTGAGGTCTGGTGCAGTAGGAGTAGCAAGATGGCCGCTCACTTCCAGGCACAGGCCGAAGCCGCGGTCTTTCCTAACAGGGACAGCCGGCCGGGTATCACCCACCCGCCGCAGGGCACACAGACCTCCGCACAGGCTTTTAAATAACAAAGTTCTAAATTTCCAGTGGATGAAGTGCACTGCAGAGTATGGATGTGCAGGGGAGGCTTAGTACTCACTGTGAGCCCGAGATGTGGGAGACCAGGCCGGCAGGCCTCAGGATGGCGGCAGGCCGCGGCGCCTCGGTCCGCAATCACGGGAATCTCGGGCAGTGTTCCTCGGATGACCGGCCGGACCCGCGACCCCAGTCACCCCGCAGACAGCCGACCCCCCGAGAGCGTTCAGATCCCTCCTGTAGTGAGGCAATAGCTGGAGGTTCGGATCGGACAGCGGGGCCTAAGATGGCGGCTGGCGGCCGCGCTGTGGCGTGTCCCGTAGGAACGGAGCGGGCGCTTTAGCTCAAAAAAGACCCCTCCAGGGGGAAGGCAGGAGGGACCAGGAGGCAGATGGAGTGTGATGGGGAATCGCCAAGGCGTATTAAGGCTGAGATGGCAGTGGATTGAATTTGCCTGATCGGAGCTCAGCTTCCACGCGTCCTCCTCGGTGTGCGTCCGGACACGCCCCCTACTATTTGGACTTTTAATCATACCATGTTTGTTAATGGTTCCCAAGACATAAACTGCATAATCTATATGGTTTATTAATTGAACCTTTTGATACGGTCTAGCTGATCAATATTATGTATTAACCCATGGCTACAAAGGTGGCACTGACACGGAGGAGGCACGCCACACACTGGACCCCGTCACTCACAGGACACATTGAACCAGGGACGCAGGATACTCATCCGCCCGCCGTGCAGCTCACATTTAAAAGCTCCAGCAGCAATTTGTCCCTTTCACTTTTCAATCAACATCCACTGATGTTAAACACAGTGTATCTAAAACTTGTCACCACTGTGGTCTGGTGTCCATTTAACATTCTTTCTGGCAGAATTGCTTCCTGTGTTCATTGAATATGGAATCATTCTAATGGAAGTAAATCATAAGTAAATGTACTCAACTCTCAACCTCTGATGAAGGCATCAGAATACTGGAAACGTGTCGGGTATTAGGGTACATCACCCTCTGGAGAGTACATATAATCATTTGCATTTTTGTATTTTTTGTATTGATGTTTTGTTGTTGTTTGCACACACCTTTTTATCTTGTTCTATTAAAAGATATATTTTTTATCTCAGTATTGCTGGTCTATTAAAGTTCCATTAAGGGGGTATTGTTTTTTTGATGGGCACTGATAGGCGACACTGATAGGCTGCAAAGATGGGTACTTATGGGTGGCATTGATAGGCGGCACTGCTGGGCACTGATGGGCATTGATACGTGGCACCGATACGCGCCACTGATAGGCATCCCTGGTGGCACTGATAGTGGTAGGCATTGTGAGTGGGCACTGATTGGCAGCTGCCTGGGCACAGATTAGCATTTCCCTGGGGGGTCTAGGGGGGCATACCTGGTGGTCCAGTGTGGATGGCCATCTTGGTGGTCCTGGGCGGCATGATGGTGGTCCTGGGCAGGATCCGAGGGGGGCTGTACCCCCCCTGTCAGGAGAGCAGCCGATCGGCTCTCCTCTACTCGCATCTGTCAGACGCGAGGAGGAAAAGCCGATCACCGGCTCTTCCTATTTACATCGTGATCAGCTGTGATTGGACACGGCTGACCACGTGGTGAAGAGTTTCCGTCAGAGACGCTTTACCTAGATCGGAGTTGCGGTGTGTCAGACGGACACTCCGAAATGATTGCCGCGATGCGCGCCCCCGGGGGCGCGCAGCGGCTTAATATCCTGAGGACGTCATATGACGCCCAGTCAGGGTATTAAAACCCCTTTGCCGCCGTCAATCTGCTATATGGCGGGCAGCAAGTGGTTAAACATCCTTTAGTGTGCTACTGCTACAGGGCCTTTTGACTGGCAAGGACGTGCAATTTTTGCATTATTATTGGGAACAAGTTTTAAGGTCCTTTCCCATCCATTGGGTACACTCATACATTTGGCCCAAAATGTCACATATTAGGACTTAAAGGGATTGTAAAGTCATTCTATGCATTAAGATAAAAAGCCTTCTGTGTGCAGCAGCTGCCCTCAGCCCCCCTAACACTTACCCGAGCTCCCTCTCTGTCCAGCAATGTCCATGAGTGTCTCAGCCGTCCACGATTCTCCCTCCTGATTGGCCGAGACCCAGCAGCGGCGCCATTGACTGCTGCTGCTGTCAAAGTCAGCTAGCCAATGAGGAAAGAAAGGGGGCGGGGCCGGGGGAAGGCTCAGTGTCTGAATACACACAGGGAGCTGTGACTCAACTCAGGTGCCCCCATAGCAAGCTGCTTGCTGTCGGGGGAATTAAAACAGGCGAGCGGGGCCAGGATCACAAAAGAGGGAAAACAAGAAGAGGAGGATCGGGGCTGCTCTATGCAAATCCACTGCAACAGAGCAGGCAAGCATAACAGGTTTGTTATTTTTATAGGGAAAAAAAATGAGACTTTACAATCGCTTTAAAGCGGTAATAAAACCGAAAATGTAATATTGCAACTTACCAATCAGATGTAGTGGCTGCATTAGTTTAATTATTCGTTTTTTTCCCCCCTCCGTTTTCACCAAGATCTGGCCAGTGACACAACTCATGCTGCCAGCGTGAGTAGAGGACTGCCGATAACTGGCAAATCCTGTTTACGCTGTCATCAGCTGTGATTGGACACAGCTGGTCACATAGTAAAGAGCCCTTGGGATTGGCTCTTTATCTGCTTCAGCCCCGGAAGATTTTACCCCCTTCCTGACCAGAGCACTCTTTGCGATTCGGCACTGCGTCGCTTTAACTGACAATTGCGCGGTCATGCGACGTTGCACCCAAACAAAATTGACGTCCTTTTTTTCCCCACAAATAGAGCTTTCTTTTGGTGGCATTTTTCCCCCTGCTGTAGCAAATTGGATCCTGCTTTTCTGGGGTTTATTTTTTTGTCTTCCTCTGGATCAACTGTGGGCAAAGGATTGTGTATATGGGATTGTATGATATTTTTTATTTCATTTATTTTTTATGGCTGAACTAGATGGACTTTGTCTTTTTTTAACCTGACTATGTACCTATGCATTTGATCACCTCTGCGGTTTTTATTTTTTGAGCTATAAACAAAAAAAAAGAAAACGACAATTTTGAAAAAAAAAAAAAACACTATTTTTTACTTTTTGCTATAATAAATATCCCCCAAAAATATATAAAAAAACATTTTTTTTCTCTCAGTTTAGGCCGATATGTATTCTTCTACATATTTCTGGTAAGAGAAAAAAATTTCAATAAGCGTATATTGATTGGTTTGCGCAAAAGTTATAGTGTCTACAAAATAGGGGATAGTTTTATGACATTTTTATTATTAATTTTTTTTTTTATTAGTAAAGGCAGCGATCTGCGATTTTTAATCAGGACTGCGATGTTATGGCGGACACTTTTGACACTATTTTGGGACCATTGTCATTTATACAGAGATCAGTGCTGTATAATGCACTGATTACTGTGTAAATGACACTGGCAGGGAAAGGGGTTAACCACTAGGGGGCTGTGGAGGTGTCAAGTGTGTCATAGGGGGTGATTCTAACTGTAGGGGGATGTGCTTCAACTCACATGACAGCGATTACTGCTCCCGACAGGGAGCAGTGATGTCTGTCATGACACAAGGCAGAACGGGGAAATGCCTTGTTTACATAGGCACTTCCCCGTTTTGCGGCTCTGTGACACGATCGCCGGAAGACTGGCGGACATCGAGTCACGCTGTACATGGCGGGGGCGCGCGCCTGCTATCCCCGCCTCTTAAAGGGGACATACAGGTACGCCCATTTGCCCACCGCTGCCACTGTACCAACGTATATCGGATTGCAGCAGTCGGCAAGTGGTTAACCTGATCTGTGATCAGCTGTGTCTGAAGGACATCGCAATCACAGATCCCTGACAATGGACGCCGCAGGGGGCACGGGAAGTGCGATCATGGAAGATCATCAATAGATGCCGTCCCTGAAATCTGTGACTGTGCTGTAACCGTCATTCAACTATAGTGTGGTCGGGAAGAGGTTAAGGGTGAAGTGTGGGAATCAGCTTCTATACTTTATTTTTATAGCTTCACTGAACAACCTAAAGCTAGATGCTGATTGGTTACTATGCACAGCTGCTCCAGATTCTGTCCGCTTTCTAAATCTTTAGCATCTACCAATCCCTCACATTTTAGAGGGTCTGATTCTAAGCGTATAGACCCTCAAAGCCTGCTTTTTCCAATGACAGAAATGTGTGCAGAACACTTGTCTGATACAGCACAGATGTGTAGTGTGGATCAAGTGGATACTCTTCCCCACAGACAAAAGTACTAAAGTTATAAACCAGATGCCAGAGCATATAGCCCACTCTGTTTATAGCAAGTCAGTACGCCATGCTGATGCTTTTATGTGGGTATGGAATTTCATTCTCTCCACAAAATAATAGAGACTCACTTTTAGTTTAAGTTCTGCGGTGCATTAATTCAATTAGGCTACATCTAAAAAACCTAGAAACAATTGTAAAGCATGTTGGAATACGGTTTTAAAATAATCCATTCATCCTTTAAACCAGAGTAAAGTAGCCACTAGAATACAATGCAGTCACTCTTTAGGTGTTTAGATAATTTCTAAGTCAAGGGTTGCCACCCTTTCAATCACCCGATGACCACGCCCCCTTATGCCGTCACAGTCCCAGCATGCCCAGGGACTGTGACGGCATAAGGGGGCGGGGTCACCGCCTATATAAGTCAGAGCGGAGCGCCCAGAGTGCATTCCAGCCAGAGAGAGCATCGTGTCAACATCAGAAGAAGAGAAGAGGGAAGAAGGCAGAAGGCAGCAGACCGGGTTCCTCCGCTATAGCAAAAGAGCGGCAAAAGAGCAGAAGATAGCGGAGGAGCCCGGCAGAAGACCCGGAGAGAGCGCGGAGAAGAACCGGAGAGACCCCCGAAGTCGGAAGACCACCCCCGAAGTCGGAAGAGGACCCCCGGAGCTGTCTAATAAATTACTTTAAAAATCTGTGTAGTTTTTTTTATTGACACTTTTCCCTAGGTGAATGGGTAGGGGTACCATGTACCCCATACTCATTCACATAGGGCGGGGGGCCGGGATCTGGGTTCCCCCTTATTAAAGAGGGCTCCCGAATTCCGATAAGGCCCCCGCCCGCAGACCCCGACAACCAACGGCCAGGGTTGTCGGGAAGAGGCCCTTGTCCTCATCAACATGGGGACAAGGTGCTTTGGGGTGGGGGCCGCAGGGCTCCCCCTCCCCCAAAGCACCCACCCTCCCATGTTGAGGGCATGTGGCCTGGTACGGCTCAGGAGGGGGGGGGGCGCTCGCCTGTCCCCACCCCCTTTCCTGACCGACCGGGCTGCGTGCTCGGATAAGGGTCTGGGATGGATTTTGGGGGGGACCCCACGCCGTTTTTTTGGCGTAGGGGTTCCTCTTAAAATCCATACCAGACCGAAGGGCCTGGTATGCCCCTGGGGGCCATTTTTTTATTTAAAATTTGGCGTGGAGTTCCCCCATAAGATTCATACCAAACAGTACCGGGCATTGGCGGGGATCTGAGTCGGATCCCCGTGCTTGTCGCTCATTGGCAAAGGAAAAATCACGAGCAGCTCGGCGCTGTTATCCGCAGCTGACACAGTGCACTGCGAATACCTGCGGTTATGTGCGGATAGCTGCGCTAAATCGCTCCTGGACGCAGTGAATTTCTATCCGCACAAAACCGCATGTATCTAATTCACAGCTAAACGCAGTGTGTGAATGGGGCTATAGGAAAGCATTGTGTGCTTTTAGCTGCGGTAGAAAATTAGAAAATCCGCAGCTAAAAGCACCATTCTATCCGTCCGTGTGAAAGGGGCCTGAGGGTGCTCATCATCTGCACAACCAATGGATGAAAGTATAACAGGATTTAAGAGGGATGGAATAGAACTAAACCTATTGGGCAAAAGTTTAACATATCAAATTCCCTGAGCTTAGGAATTCCTAGGGCCCCTAAGATGCAGAAGTGAGGCAAGTACAGGCAAGTTGAAGGTGCCTACGCTGCATTCTGCATGTTACTTTATGCAGATTTAGAAAAGGAAGGAAAGGACCTAAACCGTGGAAGCTGTGCCCACAAGCCCAGGGTGGTCCCCTTAGTGTTTCACCTCCTCATCCCTGCACTGCTGAACTCTCCTCTCAAGACTGCGTTAACCACTTAAGGACCAGCATCGTTTTGGATTCTAGGTGTTTACATGTTTAAAACAGGTTTTTTTGCTAGAAAATTGCTTAGAACCCCCCAAACATTATATATGGTTTTTTTTCTAACACCCTACTTTTTTTTAGCACCGTATTTGCACAGCGGTCTTATAAGCGCACTTTAAAAAAAAAAAAAAAAATAAGACAACAGTAAAGTTAGCCCAATTTTTTTTATATTGTGAATATAATGTTACACCAAGTAAATTGATACCCAACATGTCACGCTTCAAAATTGCGCCCGCTCGTGGAATGGCATCAAACTTTTACCCTCAAAAATCTCCATAGGCGACGTTTAAAAAATTCTACAGGTTGCATATTTTACGTTACAGAGGAGGTCTAGGGCTAGAATTATTGCTCTCGCTCTACCGGTCACGGCGATACCTCACATGTGTGGTTTGACCACCGTTTTCATATGCGGGCGCTACTCGCGTATGCGTTCGCTTCTGCGCGTGAGCTCGTCGGGAGGGGGGGGGTTAAAAAATTTTTTTTTAATTTTATTATTTATTTTACATTATTTTATTTATTTTTACACCGTTTTAAAAAAAAATGTGTCACTTTTATTCCTATTACAAGGAATGTAAACATCCCTTGTAATTGAAAAAAGCATGACAGGACCTCTTAAATATGAGATCTGGGGTCAAAAAGACCTTAGATCTCATATTTACACTAAAATGCAATTAAAAAAAATAAAAAAGTCATTTAAAAAAATGATATAAAAAAAATATGCCTTTAAGAGGCGTGGGCGGAAGTGACGTTTTGATGTCGCTTCTGCCCAGCAGTGTCATGGAGACGAGTGGGCGCCATCTTAGCCTCACTCGTCTCCAGGCACAGAAGGGAGACGGACACGATCGCCTCCGCCGCTACCAACGGCTCCGGTAAGCAGCAGAGGGCACCGGATCGCGGCGGGAGGGGGGCCCTCTCCCGCCACCGATAAAAGTGATCTCGCGGCAAATCCGCCGCAGGGACCACTTTTATCAGAAAGCCGGCCGCCGCACAAAAACGGGGATACCGGGGTTATGGCAGCTAGCCGCTGCCATAACAACGATATCCACCGGCAAAGTTTGGACGTACATCGGCGTGCGGCGGTCCAGAAGTGGTTAACAGCTTCCACCTGCTTGCTGCTGCACTGTTGAACTCTCCTCTAAAGACTGTGTTAACAGTTTTTGCCTTGCTGCTTTGCATAGCGTAGCCAGTCCATCCAGGGTCCCGCTGCCTGGCAACCAGTGCTACACGACGTGCGACTTGGCCACGCCCCCTCACCACCGGAACTTGCTATAAACATCATGGCACTGGTGCGCCAGAGGCAAGCCCGTCGGTGCCCGTCTGGGCCAGGGTGGACGGGTCAGACAGGCCACAAACCTCTGGATACAGTACAGGAAAACTTTCTGCTGGGGACATAAGCACCGCACACCGGTTAATCTACTCGAGGTCATTGCTTATTTCACTCAATAATCAATATACTGCCCCCTGGAACATAAAAAAAAGGGACAAACAGCTGAAAAGCACATCGGCGAAATCATCTACTTTTGAGACTTTAAGGGCCGCTTTCATTAATGCCCGCTCAGGCACTAAGCATTGTTCGGAAATTTTTGACATTCTAGAGTCCAAGAAATTTCACATTTTAGGAATCGTAGAGACTTGGTTTAATGTGAATTTTAAGTCAGTTTTAGAAGAATTACTTGAAGAATTGTGTGATTCATGACGACTGTTTGGATTGCACTGAGCTAAAAACACTTGAGTTTAGTTCATTTGAACACCTGGTGATCAGGTTTAAAGTGACTCTTCCTCATTTGTATTAGCCACTGTCTATCGTCCTCCTGGCCCAGCAGGGACTTTCCATGCTGACTTATCTGAACTAATGATGTCCCTGTGTCTACAATCGGATTGTGTCGTCCTCCAGGGAGACATGAATATGTGGCTGGAGGATGTCACAAGCTGTGACTCCCAGGATCTCATAGGTGACCTAGATGGCCACCACTTTACCCTGGCATCCACCATGATCACAAACATAAAGGGCCATATGCTAGATGCCCTTTTTACTCATGGCACGGAAGTTTCCAATGTTAAAGCACATGAGGTGGGGTGGTCAGACCATAGTCTGGTCACCTTTAACCTCTTGGATTTTGCACCAATAAAAATCCTCAAAGGAAATTGTATGACAAAATCTGCTCCATTTTGGAAACTAACAAATATAACAGTCGAAGACTTTAAAACATGCTATGACTACCATCAGGGACAGCCACTCCTAGTGAATGAAGAGAGAGAAATGGGAGTTCCGGCTTTAGAAACCGAGATTGAAAGGCTGGAAATATCCCTATATGAATTTGAGTTAAGAATCAAGGCAAGTCTGGACATCCTGGCCCCACTGACAACAGCAAATAGGCGCCCAAGACTATCTAAGTCAAGCCCTTGGTACGCCCCTAGTCTCAACTTACTTAAAAATAAAAGACAAATATTGGAAAGAAGGTGGCTTAAATCAAAAGTTCCCTGGGACAAAATGGCGTATCGGGTCTATTGTCGAGGCTACACAAAGGCTGTAAAATGCCATAAAAGATCCTATTATAACAATCAAATAATGCAAGCCTCGGGAATTATTCACATTGGTTAGGGACATATTTGAACCAAAAAATTTTATTCTAAGATTGTCCCATCTATGGAATTATGCTCTGCGCTTCAGTCTTCCTTTGGGGAAAAATTTAAAAAAAATCTGTAACCAGCACAAAATCTTACCTGATGACTTTGACCCTGCGGCACTAATAAGAGCTCCTCCAGCTTTTAGCTCATTTGTACCCACCTCAGTGGCAGAGATATCCAATATTATGTCTAAGCTTAAACCGTCAAGCTCTCCGAATGACATCTGTAGCGCTTGTTTTTTTTTTTTTGCATTGGTGTCAGTTTGTGACAGTTATAAGTGTTAGGGCAGTTAGGGTTAGCCCCCTTTAGGTCTAGGGTACCCCCCTTTAGGTCCAGGGTACCCCCCTAACAAAGGTTAACCCCTTGATCACCCCCCGTCGCCAGTGTCACTAAGCGATCATTTTTCTGATCGCTGTATTAGTGACACAGGTGACGCTAGTTAGGGAGGTAAGTATATAGGTTCGCCGTCAGCGTTTTATAGCGACAGGGACCCCCATATACTACCTACTAAAGGTTTTAACCCCCTGATTGCCCCCTAGTTAACCCTTTCACCAGTGATCACCGTATAACTGTTACGGGTGACACTAGTTAGTTTGTTTTTTTATAGTTTATTATAGTTTCAGGGCACCCGCCGTTTATTTCCTAATAAAGGTTTAACCCCCTAATTGCCCGGCGGTGATATAAGTTACGGTATTAGGGTCAGATAAGGTCTGCGTCGCCCCAGGCAGCGTCAGGTTAGCACCAGTACCGCTAACACCCACGCACACAGCATACACCTCCCTTAGTGCTATAGTATCTGAACAGATCAATATCCGATCTGATCAGATCTATACTAGCGTCCCCAGCAGTTTAGGGTCCCCATAAACACAGTGTTAGCGGGATAAACACAGTGTTAGCGGGATCAGCCCAGATACCTGCTAGCACCTGCATTTTGCCCCTCGGCCCGGCCCTGCCCAGCCCACCCAAGTGCAGTATCGATCGATCACTGACACTTACAAAACACTAAGCACACATAACTGCAGCGTTCGCAGAGTCAGGCCTGATCCCTGCTAACGCTAACAGTTTTGTGGTAGCGTTTTGAATCAGTCGCTAACAGTCAGGAGCTTTTTCGCCTGTGAGTCTCACTAGTGTACCCCTAAATTTAGAGCCCAAAATGGCAAATCGAAGGTACACTGGTGAAGAGGCTTACACGTTTCTGAGCATGACAGATAGTGAAGAGGAAGTCACTCATCTGTCAGATTCAGGCTCAGAATACCATCCTGTAGAGGACAGCGGCTCCATGACAGATAGCTCTGACGACGGAGTTTTGGTCCCTGCCAAGGTCAGGCGTACCAGACGGCAAACTTCTTCTGTCCTTGATGTGCAAGAACCGCAGGTCCCTCGTATGGAGCAGAGAAGTACTAGCGCCGCTATTCCTTCTGGTGAACTGGCAAGCACCAGCGGCCTAGTACACCCTGGTCGTACATCCAGCACTGCAGTATCACGTGGTGACGTGACGAGTCCCATAAGTGCAGTTCAAGCTGGCGAGGTGGCAAGCACTAGTAGTGTCCCGCTGCCACCAAGAAGACGAACACAGGCCTGTCGTGCCCATAGTGCCCTTCCTGCTGCATTCGCCAATCCGAATTGGGAACCCACCACTTCTGCAGCACCCGTACTTCCCCCATTCACTGGCCAACCCAGAATTCAGGTGGAAACAGTTGATTTTACGCCACTGGATTTTTATTCGCTGTTTTTCACCGAAGATCTCTATAGATCTATTGTGGACCAAAGCAATTTATATGCTGGTCAACACATCGCCACTATTCCCCAGTCCTCCCTTGCCAGAGATTGGAGACCAATTACGGTCCCTGAATTTAGGATCTTTCTGGGCCTTTCCCTCAACATGGGCATAAATAAAAAGAGTGAGTTGCGGTCATTTTGGTCCACTGACCCAATTTACCATATGCCCGTGTTCTCTGCCTCCATGACCAGGGCACGATACGAGCATATTTTGCGGTTCATGCACTTCAACAACAATGAACTCTGTCGTCCTCGTGGAGACCCTGAATACGATCGGCTCTACAAAATTCGGCTCCTCGTAAACCACTTCAACCAGCGCTTTGCAGACTTGTTTACTCCCCATCAAGTTGTCTGCGTTGATGAGTCTCTGATTAAATTTTCTGGCCGCTTGTCATTCAAACAGTACCTTCCCAGCAAGCGTGCCAGATACGGGGTCAAGATGTATAAGCTCTGTGACAGGGCCACAGGCTATACATGTAGTTTTATGGTTTACGAGGGCAAAGATAGTCACGTAGAGCTGACAAACTACCCTGACTACATAGGAAGCGCTGGCAAGATAGTGTGGGACTCACCCTTATTCGGAAAGGGGTACCACTTGTACGTGGACAATTATTACACGAGCGTGACACTTTTTAGTCACCTTTTTGATCAACAGATTGGAGCATGTGGCACCATGCGACCTAATCGCCGGGGCTTTCCCCATCGGCTTGTAGATTCCCGTCTTAGGCTGGGGGAGAGATCCTGCTTGAAGTGTAATAACTTGCTCGCTATAAAGTGGAGGGATAATAAGAATGTTTTCGTACTTACCTCCCTGCATGCAGACAACGGTCCAAATTACTACGGCGACTGGTGTTGTGGAGAAACCCCTCTGTGTCCACGAATATAACCTTAATATGGGAGGGGTGGACCTCAACGACCAGTTGTTGGCGCCGTACCTAGTTGCCCGTAAGGCCAGACACTGGTACAAAAAAAGTGTCTGTTTATTTATTTCAATTGGCTTTGCTGAATGCTCAGGTGCTTTACAGAGCTTCAGGATGGACTGGATCCTTCCTTAAATTCCAGGAAGAGATCGTCAGAGCCCTTCTGTTTCCAGACGGTGCTCCACCTCACCTTTCCCAACCAAATGCAGTAAGCCGGCTGCATGAGAGGCATTTTGCTTATGTCCTCCCGAGTACCCCTACCCAACAAGCCCCCCAAAAAAGATGTCGTGTCTGCAGCAAGCGCGGATATAGGCGTGACACCTGGTATTATTGTCCCTCCTGTCCCGACAATCCTGGTCTTTGCATTGGTGAATGTTTTGAACGCTACCATTCACTAGTTGGGTATTAGCGTAGGGTACAGCATTCCACAGACTAGGCACACTTTCACAGGGTCTCCCAAGATGCCATCGCTTTTTGAGAGACCCAAACCTGGTACCAGTTACAAAAGTTAAAGTTACTAAAAAAAGTGTAAAAAATAAATAAATAAATAAAAAACCAAATAAATATAAAATAAAAAAAACCAAAAATAGTTGTCGTTTTATTGTTCTCTCGCTCTCTATTCAGCTCTTTTTTACTGTATTCTATTCTGCAATGTTTTATTGTTATTATGTTTTACCATGTTTGCTTTTCAGATATGCAATTTTTTTATACTTTACTGTGCTTTATTGGTAACCATTTTTTTGTTTTCAGGTACGCCATTCAGCTGCAGAGCGGATTTATAAATATCTTGACAGCAACAGCGTTTGCTCCCACGATATATAAAGCCGTGACTCCAGCGCTGTCGGAGGTAATTTCACCACCACAGTTACATACTTCAGCATATATGCCGAAGCGTGGGGGCAGCAGTGGGTGGAGGAGCGATTTGCTCCTGCCTTTTGCGGGAGGATGCCCCCATGCTTCAGCATATATATATTTTAGGCACAGGTTGCACTAAATGTTTTATTTTTTACAATTTTTTTTTGTATTTGCTTTGCAGGTATGGTAAGTTTTACTGTTATACTGTAATGTTACTTTGTTTTATTGTTAACCATCATTTGCTTAGCTGGTACGCCATTCAGTTGCAGCGCGGATTTATTTATCTTGACAGCAACAGCGTTTGCTCCCACGATATATAAAGCCGTGACTCCAGCGCTGTCGGAGGTGATTTCACCACCACAGTTACATACTTCAGCATATATGCCGAAGTGTGGGGGCAGCAGTGGGTGGAGGAGCGATTTGCTCCTGCCTTTTGCGGGAGGATGCCCCCATGCTTCGGCATATATATGTGGTGCATGTATGCCCATCATTAGAAGTGGGTGGATGAAGTGAGGTATTCTAATGGTGGGCATACCCACCGACCAATCTCTTTTTCGTTGAGCCCACAGGCTGCATGAAAAAAAAGTTTACAATATATGCCCAACAAGGACCAGCAACGTACTGGTATGTTGCTGGACTTTGAGTGGTTATACCAGAATGATGCCTGCAGGTTTAGGTATCATCTTGGTATCATTCTTTTCAGCCAGCGGTCGGCTTTCATGTAAAAGCAATAATAGCGGCTAATTAGCCTCTAGACTGCTTTTACAAGCAGTGGGAGGGAATCCCCCCCCCCCCCCACTGTCTTCCATGTTTTTCTCTGGCTCTCCTGTCCCAACAGGGAACCTGAGAATGCAGCCGGTGATTCAGACAGCTGACCATAGAGCTGACCAGAGTGGCTCCAAACATCTCTATGGCCTAAGAAACCGGAAGCTACGAGCATTTCATGACTTAGATTTTGCCGAAAGTAAACAGCGCCATTGGGAAATTGGGAAAGCATTTTATCACACCGATCTTGGTGTGGTCAGATGCTTTGAGGGCAGAGGAGAGATCTAGGGTCTAATAGACCCCAGTTTTTTCAAAAAAAGAGTACCTGTCACTACCTATTGCTATCATAGGGGATATTCCACATATGCCCATGGCATGTTTGAGCAATATATCATTTAGTGACAACTTTGTGGAAAAAAATAAAAAATAAAAAAAAAAATTGTCACTTACCCGCAACTTGTGTCAAAATATAAAATATTCCATGGACTCAACATGCCTCTCAGCAAATAGCTTGGGGTGTCTACTTTCCAAAATGGGGTCATTGGGGGGGGGGGGGGTGGTTTGTACTGCCCAGCCATTTTAGCACCTCAAGTAATGACATAGGCATGTACCCTAGTTTGTAGACGCTATAACTTTTGCGCAAACCAATATACGCTTATTGACATTTTTTTTACCAAAGACATGTGGCTGAATACATTTTGGCCTAAATGTTTGACTAAAATTTAGTTTATTGGATTTTTTTTATAACAAAAAGTAGAAAATATCATTTTTTTTTTCAAAATTTTCGGTCTTTTTCCGTTTATAGCGCAAAAAATAAAAACCGCAGAGGTGATCAAATACCATCAAAAGAAAGCTCTATTTGTGGGAAGAAAAGGACGCAAATTTTGTTTGGGACAGCATTACATGACCGCGCAATTAGCAGTTAAAGCGACGCAGTGCCAAATTGTAAAAAGTGCTCTGGTCAGGAAGGGGGTAAATCCTTCCGGGGCTGAAGTGGTTAAAGAGTTTCTCAGCACGAGAAACTAAGAAGATAACAGACTAAGCAGAGAAAGGGATTTATATTACTTTAAGAGAATTAAAAACAGTGACCCCTTCATAGCATAAAGTAATTTTAATGAATATGATTTTTTTTTTACGGCAGATGTAAACTGCATGGCTGGATATCATGTACTGGAACATAGTTGTACACAGCCGCCCCTCCAGCACTGACTGAGGATTATGGCATTCCTTCATAGCAATAACATTGCTGGTCAAAGGGCTTTCAGACTGACATACATATCAGCAGCAGAGATGCGTACATGAAATGCCATTACAAGAAGAATGGCTGTGTAATTGCTTGGGATGAATAAATGCATATTGATGAGGTCCTCTGGGCATCTTACCACATATTCCAGATCTCTGGCTTTACTTCACAAAAGTCCACCTGGGCTGGTGAGCCTCAAAACAAGCTGGTGACACAGTGCTGTGAGGCCCACAGCTGGAGACTGTTCTTTTCAAGCTAGGATGCAGATGCTAAGCATCTGCATCTTTGTGTTCCAACCATTATCTGTCATTCCTCAGTATCATAGTAAAAGGTGCCTGGCTCATACATTTTGACCTAAGATGGAGTACTCTCTCCAATCCCATCCCATCCCAATCTCTCCAATAACCATCAGAAGAATAATGAACTACACAAGGATCCATCCAGCTGCCCACACAAGCCACCAAAATGTCCCTGATGCCCCCACACACCCCTAATTCATCCGATTTGAACTGCTGCATCTGACAGAGGAGGTTTCTGCTGTGTATTCAACACGCATTGTCAGAGCTGCTACACTGCTTTAAGTATAACTCCAGGCATACATCAAATAAATATCAATGTGTCCGCCACTCCCAGATGATGCACAAAATAATGCTAGTTTTACGCGGAAATTATATAATATACACTTTTTGTCAAAAGTATTGGGACACCTGCCTTTACACGCACATGAACTTTAATGGCATCCCAGTTTTAGTCAGGGTTCAATATTGAGTTGGCCCACCCTTTGCAGCTACAACAGCTTCAACTCTTCTGGGAAAACTGTCCACAAGAAAAGTGAAGCCACTCCTTCGTTATTTTAGCTGTGTGCTTAGGGTCATTGTCTTGTTGGAAGGTAAACCTTCGGCCCAGTCTGAGGTCCTGAGCACTCTGGAGAAGGTTTTCGTCCAGGATATCTCTGTACTTGGCCGCATTCATCTTTCCCTCGATTGCAACTAGTCGTCCTGTCCCTGCAGCTGAAAAACACCCCCACAGCATGATGCTGCCACCACCATGCTTCACTGTTGGGACTGTATTGGACAGGTAATGAGCAGTGCCTGGTTTTCTCCACACATACCGCTTAAAATTAAGGCCAAAAAGTTCTATCTTGGTCTCATCAGACCTGAGAATCTTATTTCTCACCATCTTGGAGTCCTTCAGGTGTTTTTTTAGCAAACTCCATGCGGGCTTTCATGAGTCTTGCACTGAGGAGAGGCTTCCGTCGGGCCACTCTGCCATAAAGCCCCGACTGGTGGAGGGCTACAGTGATGGTTGACTTTCTACAACTTTCTCTCATCTCCAGACTGCATCTCTGGAGCTCAGCCACAGTTATCTCTGGGTTCTTCTTACCGCTCTCACCAAGGCTCTTCCCCCCTGATAGCTCAGTTTGGCTAAACGGCCAGCTCTAGGAAGGGTTCTCCTCGTCCCAAATGTCTTCCATTTAAGGATTAAGGAGGCCACTGTGCTCTTAGGAACCTTAAGTGCAGCAGAATTTTTTTTTAACCTTGGCCAGATCTGTGCCTTGCCACAATTCTGTCTCTGAGCTCTTCAGGCGGTTCCTTTGACCTCATAATTCTCATTTGCTCTGACATGCACTGTGAGCTGTAAGGTCTTATATAGACAGGTGTGTGGCTTTCCTAATCAAGTCCAATCAGTATAATCAAATGCAGCTGGACTCAAATTAAGGTGTAGAACCATCTCAAGGATGATCAGAAGAAATGGACAGCACCTGAGTTAAATATATGAGTGTCACAGCAAAGGGTCTGAATACTTAGGACCATGTGATATTTCAGTTTTTCTTTTTTAATAAATCTGCAAAAATGTCAACAATTCTGTGTTTTTCTGTCAATATGGGGTGCTGTGTGTACATTAATTAGGAAAAAATGAACTTTTTTGTGTACATTAAAAATGATTTTAGCAAATGGCTGCAATATAACAAAGTGAAAAATGTAAGGGGGTCTGAATACTTTCCGTCCCCACTGTATATGTTTTAACCGGTTCCCGACCGGCGCACGCCGATGTACGTCGGCAGAGTGGCACGGCTGGGCAAATGGGCGTACCTGTACGTCCATTTAAATTTCCCGCCATGCCATTGCGTGCGCGTCGCCGGCGGCGTGCGCGCGTGTCGGGAGCTCCGTGAGTCGGGTCGCGGGTCCCGCGGACTCGATAGCCGCGGGGATACCCGCGATCGCCTCACGGAGCGAATGAACGGGGAGATGCTGTTGTAAACAGCATCTCCCCGTTCTGCCTATTGACAAGTGTCACTCGATCTCTGCTCCCTGTCATTGGAGCAGAGATCAGTGACGTCACCCACACAGCCCATCCCCCTACAGTTAGTAATCACTCCCTAGGACACACTTAACCCCTCCCCGCCCCCTAGTGGTTAACCCCTTCACTGCCAGTGTCATTTACACAGGAATCCGTGCATTTTTAATCGTACTGATCGCTGTATAAAGGACAATGGTCCCAAAAATGTGTCAAAAATGTCCGTCATGTCCGCCATAACATCGCAGTCACAATAAAAATCGCTGATCGCCACCATTACTAGTAAAAAAAAAATTATTAATAAAAATGCCATAAAACTATCCCCTATTTAGTAAACACTATAACGTTTGCGCAAACCAATTAATAAACGCTTATTGCGATTTTTTTTACCAAAAATATGTAGAAGAATATGATCGGCCTAAAGAAAAGAGAAAAAATGAAAAAAAAAGTTTTTTTTATATATTTTTGGGGGATATTTACTATAGCAAAATGTAAAAAATAATGCGTATTTTTCAAAATTGTCGCTCTTATTTTGTTTATAGCGCAAAAAATCAAAATCGCAGAGGCGATCAAATACCACCAAAAGAAAGCTCTATTTGTGGGAAAAAAAGGACGTCAATTTTGTTTGGGAGCCACGTCGCACGACCGCGCAATTGTCAGTTAAAGCGACGCAGTGCCGAATCGCAAAAAACGCTCTGGTCAGGAAGGGGGTAAATCCTTCCGGGGCTGAATTGGTTAACGTATTTTGATGCAATACTTTGAGAATGCTCATAAAGTCCCAAAGTACCAGGGGGTAGCCCTTTTTTTCTTGTTCTAACTATAGGGATGATGGCAACAACCTAAGTTTTACTATGGTGGTGTAATTTATCTAATACAATTCAGGGTAGCAAATACCCATCCCCCACCCTACCCGTGTAATCCTTATATATATATTTTCTGTAATTCCATACATAATGGCATGTAAAAGACTGTTGAATACGTACATTGTGTAATTTAAACTGTTGCGTGACTCGGTATCTATAGATAGAATTTTGCTGATACTCTATAGCAGGATTTTTACTGCGAAGTTATGTTTTTGGGGAAGGAATGAGAGACCCTGATGGCAGACTATTACAAAGATTATGACAGGAAAGAATCATCACAATCTGAACTTTCATCTCTGTTCTTCCAATTGGGGAGAATTGTTCAGAAAAAGGTAGCCTGTTTCTGGCATGCAGAAAGTTTTGACTGTTAGACCCCTTTCACACTGGAGCGGTTTTCAGGCGGTATTGCGCTAAAAATACCGCCTGAAAACCGCTCCTAAACAGCCTCCGCTGTTTGTTCAGTGTGAAAGCCCGAGGGCTTTCACACTGAAGCGGTGCGCAGGCAGGGCGGTGAGAAAAGTCCTGCAAACCGCTTTTTTGGAGCGGGGAAGGAGCGGTGTATTCACCGCTCCTTCCCCGCTCCTGCCCATTGAAATCAATGGGACAGCGCGGCAATACCGCGGCTATAGCCGCGCTGTACGAGGGATTTTAACCCTTTTTCGGCCGCCAGCGGTGGGTAAAACCGCACCGCTAGCGGCCGAATACCGCTGCAAGAACGACGGCACAGCAGCGCTAAAAATAGCGCTGTTGTACCGCCGATGCCCCCACCGCCCCAGTGTGAAAGGGGCCTTATATTAGAGCCCTTGCACACTGGGGCGGTTTGCAGGCGCTATTGCGCTAAAAATAGCGCCTGCAAACCGCCCAGAAAGTGCCGCTCCTTGCATTCCAGTGTGAAAGCCCCGAGGGCTTGCACACTGGAGCGATGCGCTGGCAGGACGGTAAAAAAAGTCCTGCTAGCCGCATCTTCGGAGCGGTGAAGGAGCGGTGTGTATACCGCTCCTTTACCGCTCCTGCCCATTGAAATCAATGGGACGGCGCGGCTATACCGCCGGCAATGCGCCTCTGCAGAGGCGCTTTGCGGTGGTATTTAACCCCTTCTCGGCCGCTAGCGGGGGGTAAAACCGCCCCGCTAGCGGCCGAATACCGACGGTAAAACGCCGCTAATAATAGCGGCGTTTTACCGCCGACGCCGCCCCCCCGCCCCAGTGTGCAAGGGCTCTTAGGGAGGACATCAATCCTTTTGGATTACAGATACAGATTTTTCCCCTTTTGGAAGAGGTGGATGCTACCTTCAAAAAAAGATAGGAAAATAACTTGCAACAATGTATCAAAACTAAGATGAAGCGCCTAAGGCTCCATTCACACCTGAGCGTTTTGTAGCTTGAAGCCTCAAGCTACAAAACGCTTGAGGGGAAAAAATACATTATTCTCTATGGAGATGGTGGACATCTCCACTCCAAGTCATCTGAAGCCCTATGCCTGAAGCTCAAACAAGTTCTGGACCCTTTTTTGTCACTCGAATTGGGTATATTTGGGCGTTTTTGGAGCAGGAAGCAGATGACAAAATCTAAAAACATAGCAACAAAAGATGAAACAGATGATCATTCCTATTGGCTAATAAAAAAAATGCCAAAGCTCAAAAACGCCGGAAAACGCTGCATGGAAACGCACAAATATGCCCGACAAAACGCCGGAAAAAACGCTCAAAGACGCTACTCTCAGGTGTGAATGGGGCCTAAGTGAAGAATATCAAAAACACATTGCTGCGATGGCTAGGGACATTGAGCTTATCTATACCAAATTACAACCATTTAAGGGATTATCTACCTTTAAGGAAAACGAAGATAGGATTGAGTGCCATCTGGATAAAGGTTACACATGATACAATGGCGGTTAAAGCGGTTGTATACCCCGCTTTCACATTTTTACCTACAGCTAAGGCTATAATAAAGCTTACCTGTAGGCTTACCTGTAGGTAAAATGAATATCTCCTAAGCCTGTATGGTTTAGGAGATATTCACCTTGCATGCAGCCACTGACGTCAGCAGTGCATGCGCTCTGAAGGTCCGGCGGATGCTGCTGAAAAATCAGAGCTCCTTGCCGGAAAGAGGACACCCACGTGCATTGCGGCTCCGGCCACTCAGTGCCGGAGCAGCGAACCCATTAGAAACGTTGAGGCAACATGTCATCTCCGTTAACGGTGACCGGGAGGCAATGCCGGCGGTTTGTTCTAAGGTAGGTATTTCGGGCTTTCACACTGGAGACAATGCTGCAGCTGTTTGAGGGCAGATTGCAGGCGCTATTTCTAACGCCTAGCGCCTGCAAAACGCCCTCGGTGTGAAAGGGGTCTAAAAACTGGTATGTAAAAGATTTCATGAAACATCAGATTAATAGCCAGAAAGTAGTAAGGTGGATGTGAATTCAAAGGAATGCCTGAAGAACAAAGCACTTAAGATGCTATTAGGAATGGGCCGAACAACCCCCGGTTCGGTTCGCACCAGAACACCTCGAACTGGCAAAAAGTTTTAGTGAACATGCAAACGCTATTAAAGTCTATGGGACACGAACACGAAAAATCAAAAGTCCTAATTTTAAAGGCATATAAGCAAGTTATTGCCATAGAAAGTGTATGGGGACCCGGGTACTGCTCTAGGACACATGTATCAATGCAAAAAAAAAGTTTTTAAAAACAATAGTTTTTTCAGGAGCAGTGATTTTAACGGATGCTTAAAGTGAAACAATAAAAATGAAATATTCCTTCAGCAATATTGACATTTCTAAAATAATAAATGTCATTTAAACTTGCTCCTGGCTGTAATGTATTTTCGGCTCCTGGTAATATAGTAATATAGATGAAAAAAAAGTGCAGTTCATACCAAGCCCTTTGGGTCTGGTATTGATTTTAAGGGGAACTTCACATCAAAAAAATAAAAAATTTGGCGTGGTGTCCCCCCATACCAGAACCTTATCCAAGCATACAGCCTGGTAGGTCAGGATGGGGGGGGGGGGGGGGCAGCGCACCAAAGCATCTTGTCCCCATAAGGAAATAATTCTGGACCACTGCACTTGCGAAAATCCTTTTATTGAAGCTTTATATTACAAGTGGATGACAGATGGAGCAGGGGACAAAGCAGTAGATGCGTTTCGCGCAAATGTTAATGCCTAAGCGCTAACATTTGCGCGAAACGCGTCTACCTCTTCGTCCCCTGCTCCATCTGTCAACCACCTGTCATATGAAGCTTCAATAAAAGGATTTTTGGAAGTGCTGCCGTCCGGAATTATTTCCTCATGTTACACAGCATGCGAGCTGGGCTAGCACCTGACTAGAGTGTGTGGGGAGTAACCAGAGACTCACTCACCTGGAGCGGCTTTTCTTGTTTCACCTTGTACCCATGTTGATGGGGACAAGGGCCTCTTCCAGACAACCCTGGCTGGTGGTCGTTGGGGTCTGCGGGCAGGGGGGCTTATCGGAATCTGGTAGCCCCCAGATCCTGGCTCCCCCTATGTGAATGGGTATCGGGTACATTTCACCCCCACCCATTCAATTCCTTTATTAAAAAAAAAAAAAAAAGGGTCCCGCGATGTACATCCATCTAAAATCACGCCGCCTGATGGACCCGAAAAATAGGAAAAAACCTAAAAAAGCTTCACCTCCATGGGAGGCCTCCTGGCGACTGGCGTATGGGTTTTTTTTTGGGGGGGGGCACACGCCTTTTTTCCTTATTTATGTCATAGGGTTCCCCTTAACCACTTCAATACACTGTATTATATACTCTGCACTATATATAATACACTGACTGCACTATATATTCTCCACTGTATTATATATACACACACTACACTATATACTCTCCACTGTATTATTATATACACTACACTGACTGCACTATCTACTATATTATATGTACAACTACACTGACTGCACTATATACTCTCCACTGTATTATATATACTACACTGACTGCACTATATACTCTCCACTGTATTATACTACACTGACTGCACTATATACTCTCCACTGTATTATACTACACTGACTGCACTATATACTCTCCACTGTATCATACTACACTGACTGCACTATATACTCTCTACTGTATCATACTACACTGACTTCACTATATACTCTCCACTGTATTATATAAACGACACTGACTGCACTATATTATATAAACTATACTGATGGCACTATATACTACACTGACTGCATCATATACTCTGCAATGTATTATATAAACTATACTGATGACACTATATACTCTCCACTGTATCATACATATATATATATATATATATATATATATACACACACACACATACACTATATACTCTCCACTGTATCATATATATACTACACTATATACTCTGCAATATATTATATAAACTATACTGATGACACTATATACTCTCCACCATCATATATACTACACTGTACGCACTATATACTCTCCAATATATATAGATATATAGATATATCTATCTATATCTATCTATCGAGATATATATATACACACACACACACTACACTATATACTATCCACTGTATTATATATACACTACACTATATATACTCTGCACTGTATCATATATACTACACTGATATATATATATACACACACACATATATACATACACACACACACACACACAACACTGACTGCACTATAAACTCAACTGTATTATATATTCTACACTGACTGACTCGGGGAACCTGAGTTACCAAAAAAAAAAAAATCACTTTGGCAGGGCCTCTGAAAAATCCAGCCTGTAGCCCTCTGATTTAACCTTAAGAATGAATGGACTGGAAGTTGTTGTCTTCCACTGTGGGAAAAAGGACTGCCATCTTCCTCCCACATTCAGAAAACTGTCACTGCTTTCTGGCACGTTGACCAGGAGGTTGGAACAATACCCCTGTTTTGCCCGGACCTCTGAGACCACCTCTGTGTCCCGTCTCCTTAGAATCCTGGGTTTGGTGAAAGGAACAAAAATCCTTTATAACCTGTGGAGTTAGTTTCTTTTTGGCTGGAAAGGCGTCAAGATCCGGGCCAAACACAAGATCTCCTTCGAACAGAAGGCCAAACAGCTTCACCTTTGAGGCCGGATCTCCTGCCCACATTTTAACCCACAAAGCCCTATGTGGCAAGTTGATCAGGGCCGAAGATCCTGCAGACATTCTCACGGATTCTGCAGAGGCATCTGCCATGTATCCAACAGATCTTTGCAGGAGGTTCCCGCCTCAATATGGCTTTTCAACTGCTCTAACCAATGCTCCAGATTCCTAGCTACAAGAGTTGATGCCATTTCTGGCTTAAGGTTAACTAACATTGAGTCCCAGGCCTTAACAGGGAATCCGCTCTCTTATCCATGGTATCCTTCAGTACCCCATGTCCTTGAAAGCCAAATCCATATTCTGTGAGACCTGAAAGGCCACATATCAAGCTTGTGTCTTTTGTTCCAGACCTGAGCGCTATCGTCAAAGGGAATCTTCTTTTAAGTGATCCGAATAAAAAGGGGGCCCTCAAGATCTTTCCATTACCTTTTTACTCCCTCTGACAGGTTTTTGTGCACCCGAAACACCCTATACTTGACCTCCCCCATACCTGGATACATTTTATCATGCAGGGATAACTGGGTCTCATCTTACTTAATGTTCAGGGTGGTATGGATCAGGGGTGGACTGATAACTCATGGGGCCCCCGGGCAATAGGAGACATTGGGGCCCCCGGGCAATAGGAGATTATGGGGCCCCCGGGCAATAGGAGATTATGGGGCCACACAGTATACACACACACAGTATACAATCACACAGTATACACATACATGTATACACAGACACATGTAAAAAAAACCCACAGATTTATACATACTGTCCCTGGTTTTACTGAGGCTGGCAACCCTGATGGGGCCCCCTAGTGGCCCAGGGCCCTCGGGCAGTGCCCGAGTGGCTCAATGGTCAGTCCGCCCCTGGTATGGATGATCTTTAACAGGTCCTCCTCTAGGGACAGCCTATAACGGGAAGACGACTCTTCCTTTTCCTCATCCTCCTCCCCCTCTGATTCTGGGGAGTCACTTCCCCTCTCCTCCTCAGCATCGCTGACCTCTCTAGGTGCAGAAGCGGAGAGCCGGATGAGGAATTACCCCTATGCCTAGGCTATGTCAAATCTCTCCAGAAGGAAGTGAGCAACTCATTGGGCTGGGCAGAGGAAGCCGCTGAGGACGTTTCCTCTTTGACTAAATCCACTATACAGGCTCTACATAAAGTCTTGGTCCATGAATCCCTAAGTGTGGCCTTACAGGAGGAGCATTTCTTTTTTGGGGGGGAGGGGGGTGCTTTGTCTTTTTCCTGGACTTTTCCGGAAATACACCAAGCCATCACAGAACACCATAGATATAACAAAACATCACACCCCCCCTGCAGCCCAACCAAGCAAAGATAGTGAATCAAAACCCCACAACATCACTATTCTGATCACTCTCCCTAGTGTAGTCACCTCTGGAAAGTGATGCAGGCCCCCCTCCTCCCCCTGTTAGGTGTGAAAAAGAGGGAATCCACATGGCCCAAGTTTTAAGAGGTCTTTGCCCCTGCTCACCTGGACCTGGCTGGTGTTAGTGGTTCCTGGTACCGGCTCCTCTGGCTCCATCTCTGCAGAGGAACTGCTGACATCCAGCTGCTTTTATTGGAAAAAGTTCTTGGTCCTCTCACTGCTGCGAGGACCGGAAACACACCAAAAACACAGAAGCCTCTGCGCACCGCTGGAGGTCATGCCCCAGAGGGGACGTCGCTCGTCACCCGGGACGAGTGAAGCATGGGATGCCAGGGACGCAGCCACCTTCCTCCAGCGCTTGCTATCTCACACCCTGCCCGCACCCTCCGGAGGGATCTCCTGGCAGCCTCTACCCTCTCCGGGCTCAAAGATGAGGAGACTCTGGAACACCCCCTCCCGTTGGGGGGGGGGTTGTGCTGGAATGGCCAGACAACAAAAGTGCACCAAGGTATGCCCTGTACCTTTCTCCACCTGCAGAAAGCATAGCACACCCCTGGTCCCCTGCTGCGCTTCCACCATGGCGGAGAAAACACTACAACTGAGGCCATGGTGGAAGTGTCTGGTCTTTAAAGTGGTGATTGCAGTGTTTCCTGGAAAATGGGTGGAGGTACGCTCTCTCTCCAGGTGCTGTCCTTAAAGATGGGTTGAGAAAGTGCACCACTCCAACCCTCCATACGTCCCCACATGCTGAAATCAGGTGCTTACTTGGAGTCTGAACTATATTGAGCTATGTGTGGAGTGACAAAGGAAACACTGCGCACCATTGATGGCTTTGCAGGCAAACCCCTATTCAGCTGATGAGCTTCAGAACACGGTCCTACCCCTCGGACCATCCCCAATGGGCTTACTCATAATCTGTCATCAACACTCACAGAGCAGTATCCCCCTGAACATCTGCATTTGTCACCAGAAGGCCGGCGCCATTTATATTCCGGAAAAATGTCAGCAGGGTCAGCAGATACTTCTTAGATATACTAGCTCATAGAAAACAGTCATGTATATCCTGATGCCTGTGTAGTTCTTGGCTATATTCAGAAATTTTGGCAAAGATCAGCCTCCTGTTGCAATCTCTCACCTTGTGAATTGCTACATTGCTAGAATTACAATGATGCTGTCCAATCACTGGGGGAGCGGAGACTAAGCAAATACTTCCCCTTGCCTGTAGCAGACTGATGACATCTTAGCCAAGAGAAGTAATTAAGGTGGTTAACCCACTTATTATTACTACAATCTCCTCTGTTATAATAAAATCTGTGCCCCACTGTATGCGTTTTCTAAAAAATCCACGGATAAATACCTTATTTTATAGCATTGATCGGCGGTCACGTGACTGGCCGTCTCTCTCCTCTCCAGGTCTGACAGCAAAGCGAGCAGAGCCGAGAAACCCCCGCTGAAATCAGCCGGGAGGAGGAGAGGAAAGGAGAAGAGATAAGGTATTTTATTGGTGGATTTTTGAGAAAACACATACAGTGGGGCACAGCATTTAATATAACAGAGGGGATAGTAGTAACAACAATAAGTTATACCAGAAGGGGGGGGGGGCACTGGTATGAGCTGACAGGCAGGGAGGGGAGGGGGGAGAAGGACAGAGGAGCACAGAGGAGAGCAGAGACCAGGGCTGTGGATGACGGAGGCACGTAAACTGAACACAGTGCCAGGGCTCAGCAGCCATGATACACCATGGTCAGTTTACATAGAGGAGGGTGTAGCCAGGTATTTCAGGTGTTACAGGTGGCCAAATGACAAGTACTGCACTGTATAACAAGCTTTAAGGGAACAGGATCCAAATTTTTTTTTTAGGTTAACAAGCACTTTAACTGGAAATCCAAGACGGTTTTTATAATGATAAAATGGTAATTATTATTGCTAAGCATTATGACACACCAGTAACTTATTCACGCAGTTATGCAAAGTCTACTTGGGGTGGGGGCATTGTAGACACCCTACTTCAAATGTGTCCGCCATATGTATGACATACTTTTTCTCTAAAGATTTGTACGTTATGGAAAGGTTTTTGCATCAACAATTGATTAAAAAAAGAACACTGCATTTCTGGCGAGATCAACATGCATTTTCCGTACTTGCTGTTTTTAGCTTGATTAAAAGAAAACAGCAGCCATTAAATCTATAGATTAGTATGCTGCAATACATAACATTTTTGTTCTTGGGTTTAGTTATGCCTTAAAGTGGAACTTTAGTCAGAAAATGAAGTCCTGCTAGATGACTTCAGGCTGGCCCCTTTTTATTATTATTATACGAGATTTATATAGCGCCAACAGTTTACTCAGCGCTTTACATTTTATGAGGGGGACAACACAATTACAGTACAGTTCAATTCCAAAAGGTACAGGAGGGCCCTGCTCGTAGAGCTTACATTCTAAAGGGAGGGGGTGGTGGTACAAAAGGTAATAGCTGCAAAGAATTTTTTTGCAGGTTTAACTATGTAAAACATTACAAATAAGTGTCTATACGGCTTAAAATCCAGTAATACACTGTCATCCTGCTCCGCACATGCTCAGTCGCTCTCCATTTTAGGGATTTTTGGGCACTGCCGAGTTTGTAGAGGCCGATCTGCTGCCAAGGAAGCTGCTTCTGTTTGATCTGCAACTGCCATGGTGCTGCACATTTGATGGTTTAACAGTTTGGTTGAGGAGACAAGCAAATGCGACAGTTAGCAATCCTGATATTCCCGGAATGTCACTGTTTTTTTAAACCATTGGGTTTAGTTCCGCTTTACGATTTACTGCTGTTCAGGGGCTCTGGGCTTCAGCAAAATGGCAGCCTCCAGCAAGAAGAAACCGGAGCAATGCTGGGGGCAATTTACAGCACACACTTATTTCAGTAGCATATCTATTTACATGGAATGTATGTTCCTTGACAAAGAACATTTTTTTTAATGAAGTAGTTATGGGTAAAGTTTCTGCTTTACGTTAGCTAGCAAGGCACAGGGTGGTGTTAGCTATTATAATATGCGGTTGGCTTGCTGAAACTAAACTATAGACTAGTTCACGATAACTGAAAACTCTCCCCAAAAACTTGCCAGTGAATTTACACGATGGGAAGGTCTCTCATGGTCTTTCATGCTACCCAAGATATTTCCCAAGTTTGAGCAACAAAAATAATGTTGTATTGACCAGAATTGTAAAAAAATAAAGTATAAAGCCTAGATTTGGACAATTGATAAAAAAAAAAGTGTCTAATCTTTGGTTTGTAGAGACAAAAATATGGTCAGTTTGTTTTCCTTTTATGTAAGCACCACATTACATCTAACAGACACAAAAGGGCACATTTAATGTATATGCTGGCTTTTTGTGCCAATGTCCTCCTGTGTTCAGAACAGTCATCTCTCTGAGGAAATTAGGAGAGCTTTTGTATACTCTTGGGAAGATGCCAAGCCTGGCACAGATCCATAACACAGGGAGCTTTGCGTCACCATCCAACCATGCCCTTCTCACTGCCAGCAGGCAAACAGGAGCTATACCGCAGGATACTGCAGAGAAATCCTGTCAGCTTAATAACCACTTAGTACTCCAAGAACAGTTCACACTGCAACATGCTGCAAGAAATGTGATCATCAGTATGACATACGTAAATGAAATTAAAGTGTTACTAAACCCAGAACCCTGCATTCACTATATCTGGTCTCCCACAGTACAGAGGACATGGAAATGTAATAGTTTTAGTAAATACAAACTGCCAAATACTTTTTTTCATCAGCAGTATATAGCAGTCTTGTGACTTCTATCAGTGTCTGGTTAAAGCTTGTAGGAGTTGTTTTCATTCTTCTCCGACTGTCCTATGAGGCTGCAGGATCCCTGACCCAACACATGCACCCTCCCAAAAAAAACAAAAAGCTCTCTAGTCATACACACTAAACATGTGCAGCTTGTCCCTTACCCTCAGTTCTATCAGCAGATAAAACAGGGACAGTGGAAGAAGGGGAGGATCAGAGCAGACAGAATCAAACAGCCTTTTTTAATGCAGACGATTAACCCCTTAGGTTCCACAGTGAGTATAACAAGCACACTTTACTGCATATACAAACTGCTTTTACTTTGTGGGTTTAGTGACACTTAATTACTGAGATTTTTATTAAGCCAACATTGCTTTTAAAAATATAAAATTTCCTGCCTCTCTCTGGGTGCAATATTTTCAGTTACTGACATAGAACAAGCATGCAGCAAGGGAAGTCAAAGTAAAGTTAGAAATCCTGATATGCATACTTGGGTTCTTGGTCAGTGACAACCAGGCAAGACAAGACGGACAGAACATTACAAATTATACATAAACTTTAAAGTAAAAGCCCATTTAAACAATAACTAAGCTTAAATGGACTCCCACCCCCATTCGAACTACCCTGTAGGGAAAGAGGTCTTTTCTTACGCTACTAAAGGACACTCTGGTTCGTTCAAATGATTGGCTCTCAGTGCCGGTGTAGGGGAAGGACAGCCGACAACCGTGGACACACCAGGGCTGTCCCCTTTACCCAAGCCTCTTTATTCTGGCTATAGGGCCAATGGCAATCGCAATTAAGAATAACTCCTATCACCAGAGTCTTGAATGTGGCACTCCCCTTCAAACTCAATTTGTTTTTGGATGATAGTCTTCTAGTTCTCACCACCCCCACATGAACCTTTAGCACCTCCTTACCCAGTTTGCGGATATCTCTGGCCTCTGGGTTAACCTTGCTAAGCAAAAGCCCTAGACATTTTGCTTCCTTCTGAGCCGGTCATTCATGTCCAGTCCAACTTTCCTCATCATTGGACGTCCCCAACCTTGTACTACCTACGTGTGAAATTATATAAAGTCCAGAGTGATAGCACCACAATGATAAATCTTAGATCCTCTTTCTTGGGGGGGGGGGGGGATCACCATATAACACCCACTTCTTCCATGAACCATCACCGTGAAAGAGGGGCAGATGTGCTTACCTTATGAAGTGAAGTGAACTCCAGTGCCATGAGGAGTCAATCACACTTTATATGCCTGTGTTGTCCAGGTCAGAAAAAGGAGACACCTCTCACCTGGGAACTGTCAGAATGGGCATTAAACCATTAAAGTAAATATGGTCACATGTGTAAGGCTAAAGCTCTGTACAGGCGATCCGAAAATCGTATAAAAAATGCTGCATTCAAAGCGATCGTACGACAATCAGATCGTTAGTACAGAGCTTTCGAGAGCCAATCTGGACAGTTCATCCGATATTATTCTATCGGACATGCACGGAAATTTTTTTCGTACGATGCCAGATCGTATGATTTTCGTTTAACCAGCAAAGCTATTGTTCCAAAATGCAATACAAATGCATTGCAACACGACATCACTTTCAAATTTTTATTCTTTCGTACGGGAATTTTCGTGACTTTAGTAAACTCATCAGATTCGACGTGAGATCAGCAAGCAAAAAAAACCATTAGTCCGATAATCGGATCGTGTGTACGGGGCTTTAAGCCGATAGCAACTCAGCATCTATGCAAGAAATAAACAATCCCACATAGTGTAAAACTGCAGAGCAAAGTTTATTTTAAAAAGTAAAATAAACACTCGCATATGAAGAAAGACAAGGCACTTATATAAAACTTTGCACCAGGAAGTGGATTTTTTAGCTACCCCGGGCTGAGAGAGCGTAGTGACATCACAAGCAAGGCTCCTCCGACACATTTCGTCATGGAGGAAATAAATAAATGGCTGAGCCCCGAACGCAGCCATTTATGACAAAACGCTTCGGGAAGAGCCTTCCTTGTGACATCGCGTTCTCTGAACCAGAAAGTGGGTTTTGTAGCTACCCCGGAATGATTGTTTTATATAAGCGCTTTGTCTTCCTTCATATGTGAGTGTTCATTTTACCTTTTAAAATAAAACTTTGCTTTACAGTTCTACACTACGTGGGACTGTTTTTTTTCTTGCATGGATGTGGTCGGTGATGTTGAGTTGCTATCGGCTTTAGCCTTACGTGTGTGACCAACTTTACTTTGATAGCATATTGCCTATTCTGACTGTTCCCAGATGAGAGGTGTCTGCTTTTTCTGATCTGGACAACACAGGCATATAAAGTGTGATTAACTCCATACTCATGGTACTGGAGTCCACTCCATTTGGTAAGCACATCTGCCCCCCTCTTTCATGGTGATGGTTCAGGGGAGAAGTGGATGTTATATGGTCTGATATATGGTGATCCTCCAAAAGGAAAAGGATCTGAGGTTTATCACTGTAGTGTGATCACTCTGGACTTTATAATTTTTTGCACACTGATTACACACAAGGCCTTTTGAGAAAAACAAGACCTAAGGCCTGAGTGGGACTTTAAATGAGGCAATACTAACATTTACCTCCATCCCCAATGCGTTTGAGCAAAAAAAGGAAAAATAATTGGTGGGACTTTGTATGAAGCAGATAACTAAGTCAGACGAGCCAATCCATGTAAAACATAAAAATTTATTACAAAGGGTATACATACACATAAAGGATAATAAAAGAAATACAATCATATAATATAATATTGGATCTCATTGGATAAATAACATTCCTAGATAATTCATGATAAAACAAATGTCTCAACATAATGTGCACGGTAATATAGTATTAGGTTTCAATATAAAAAACCTGAACAATACATAATATAAGGCACTTGTCTCGACATCTTAATACATGATAGTAGACTTATGGTATGTAAACTGCAATTGTAATGGTAGCATGTAGGTATAGTAACAAAGAAGAATTGGTTCGTACTTATAGACTTCAATATAGTAGAAATGGGGCCTAAAAACTGTGACGTAGCATCGTAAAAAATCTCTACGCGTTTCGTGGCTACATTACCACTCGTCAGGAGCAGATGCATGATTTTAGAGGTATCTATAATAAAAAATGCCAAGGGAAAAATATAAGAGATAATAATAAAAAATAAGGCAGAAAAGAAAGAAATGTAGCCACGAAACGCGTAGAGCTTTTTTACGATGCTACGTCAGAGTTTTTAAGATGTCGAGACAAGTGCCTTATATTATGTATTGTTCAGGTTTTTTATATTGAGACCTAATACTATATTACCGTGCACATTATGTTGAGACATTTGTTTTATCATGAATTATCTAGGAATGTTATTTATCCAATATTATATTATATGATTGTATTTCTTTTATTATCCTTTATGTGTATGTATACCCTTTGTAATAAATTTTTATGTTTTACATGGATTGGCTCGTCTGACTTAGTTATGTGCTTCATACAAAGTCCCACCAATTATTTTTCCTTTTTTGCTCATACACACAAGGCCTGCCTGACTGAAGCCCTTTAATGACACACAGGTTGAGGGTCTGGGACTCGATTCGTTACTCAGGCAAATTAATGTCCCCCTTCCTTCCCTTACCATCCTCAATAACATGCTTCTTCCCCAGGGCTAAATTAATACATTTCAAAATAGTGGGGAATGTGTGGAAAATCTACATAAAAGCTGAATTCAAATGATTATGCAAATCTCATAAACCCATATTTTATTCACAATACAAAACAGAAAACATAGCAAATGTTTAAACTAAGGAAATGTACCATTTAAAAAAAAAATAGGATTTTTACGCCATACTTACCTTTTCTTTGAGTACATCAAGGGACACAGAGTCAGGCTAATATTCATTACCTACTGGGTTATACTTCATCATTAGGTGAATGAACACTGGTAGACCAAAGGTCTTCGGTCAGGAAGTGATGCCCTATATGACCCCTCCCATACAGGAAGTACTTTAAATTTGTAGCAAGCACCAAATCCTCAAAAAAAGAGGGGAGGGATCTCTGTGTCCCATGATGTACTCAAAGAAAATGATTTTACAGGTAAGTATGACGCAAAAATCCTATTTCCTTTTTCATACATCATGGGACACAGAGTCAGGCTAATATTCATTACCTGCTGGGACGTCCCAGAGCAATAGCCTTAAGGGGAGGGAGACACTCTGCCAAACAATAGCCATCAGAACTTATATGGCGGCCAGCATGACACTGCGGACAAAAGCCGAATCCTCGGCTGTTCGAACATTCACTTGATAACATTTTGTGAACGTATGCACTGAAGACCAGGTAGCAGCCTTACAAATCTGAGCCACAGATACCTGATGGCATAAAGCCCAGAAGGTTACTACACCCCCTGGTAGAATGAGCTCTCACCCTAAAAGGGGGAGCTTTAGGTTTCAGACCGTAGACCTGAACAACCAATTGACAGATCCAATTGGCAATGGAAGCTTTGGAAGCTGCCTGCCCCTTCTTAGGTCCTTTTGGTAAAAGAAAAAAAAAAATGTATCTGATCCTCAGATCTCCACAGATCTAGAAAAATAAACCTCGACTGCCCGGACAACGTCCAAAGAATGCAGCCATCTCTCTTCCACTGAACGAGGCTGAGAGAAAAAAGGTGGCAAAATAATGTCCCGATTTACATGAAAGGCTGACACCACTTTTGGCAAAAAGGAAGGAGCAGGTCGTAACATGACTCTGTCATGGTGAAGGATTAAGTACGGTTCGCTGCATGAAAAGGCCGCCAACTCCGACACTCTTTTAGCCGAGGTGATAGCCATCAGGAAGGCTAGCTTGCGTGACAGCAAGTCTAATGGAATTTCCTTAATAGGTTCAAATGGTTGTTTCTGTAACACAGACAGCACCAAGTTCAAGTCCCAAGGACACATATGTGACCTAATGGGGGGAAGCAAGGGAGTTGCCCCTTGCATAAATGTTTGGATCAGTGAATGGGAGGCTAAAGGCATTTGGAAGAATACTGATAGGGCAAAAACATGACCTCTGATTGTACTCAAAGCCATTTGATTTGATTTCCACAGCTGACTGTAGAAAAGAGAGAATTCTCCCAATCACATATTTCCGATGATGCCATTTTCTGGCTTTACACCAAGCAATATAAGTCTTCCAGACCTTATGAGAAATCTTCCTAGTGACAGCTTTTCTAGCATTCACTAGAGTAGACACCACTGGTCCCGAGATGCCACGGTCCTTTAACACCCTGGCTTCAATAGCCATGGCGTCATATTTACAGACTGTAAATTGGGGTGGAATATAGGACCTTGAGACAGTAGATTGGGGCGACGTGGAAGGGTCCATGGCCCGTCTATTGTCAGTCTCACAATCTCCGGGAACCAGTGCTTTCTGGGCTAGGCTGGTGCCACCAGAATGACTGGAATCCCCTCTCTCCGAATCCTGCGCAACAGATGTGGAAGGAGAGGGATCACAGGGAAAGCATAAACCAGGGAATACTGGCTCCATGGAACTATCAGGCACCTGCTCCAATTGGCAGAGGATCTCCTGCTTGAGACACAAACTGCTGTAGCTTGTTGTTGAACCTGGATGCCAGTAGGTCGACCTCTGGCCATCCCCAATGTTGGCAAATTTCCTGGACCACCTCTGGGTGTAGGGACCATTCCCCGGGTAGATCTGCTGGCGGCTGAGATAATCTGCCTTCCAGTTCTCTACTCCCGGTATATGGACTGCCGATATTATTGGCACATGTTCCTCTGCCCAGGCTAGTATATAGTTCTCCTTCAGAGCCTTAGTGGTTTATATAGGCCACTGCCATGGCAATGTCAGACTGAACCCTGATGGGGCAGTGCTGAAGCTCCACCATCCAGGATCGTAGGGCCAGACGTACTGCCCATAATTCTAGGATATTGATGGGCAGGGTCTGCTCTGTCCTTGACCATTTCCCCTTGGCTGTGAGTCCGTCTAGGGTCGCTCCCCAGCCTGAGAGATTGGCATCTGTAGTCAGTACTCTCCAAGTTACCGAGAGAAAGGATTTTCCCTTTCGCAGGTTCTGAACCTGTAACCACCAGTTTAGGCTTAAGCATGCCTGAGGAGATAAGCACATTGGATAATCCAGGGCTTTTCTTCCTCTGTTCCAAGCCAACAAGATGTCTTGTTGTATAGGCCTGGAATGGAACTAGGCATAGGGCACTGCCTCGGAGGATACCATCCTCCCTAGAAGACTCATACAGAGCCGAAAGGAGGGTTGTCTGGTGCCCCTTATCTGACGCACCTGATCCTTCAGGGCACAGATCCTTATGGGTGGCAAGAATACTCTTGCGTGGACCACGTTTAGAATCAGACCTAAATATTTTAGACTTTGAGCTGGTCTCAAGGCTGACTTTTCGGCATTTATGAGCCAGCCTAAGCTTTTCAAATACCTCACTGTGTATATTATGCTCTGCTCTAGAGCCTGTACTGAGTGATCTCTGAGCAGGAGGTCATCCAGATACCTGAGCACCAGGATCCCTTGGGCCCTTAAAAGTCCCAATACTGGTGCTAGGACCTTTGTGAACACCCGGGGAGCTGTAGCAAGCCCGAAGGTTAGAGCCACAAACTGGAAATGATGTTCCTCTACTGCAAAAAGTAGGAACCTCTGATGAGGCTGAAAGATAGGTACGTGTAAGTACACGTCCTTTATATCGATGGAGGCTAAAAAGTCTCCCCTCTGGAGTGAGGTTACTACTGAGCGGACAGACTCTGGATGTGGAAACCTTGCAAAAAGACCTGAACAAATTAATGGGGTGGGCGACTACATGGCAAATGAGGTTCAATGTAGAAAAATGTAAAATAATGCATTTGGGTGGCAAAAATATGAATGCAATCTATACACTGGGGGGAGAACCTCTGGGGGAATCTAGGATGGAAAAGGACCTGGGGGTCCTAGTAGATGATAGGCTCAGCAATGGCATGCAATGCCAAGCTGCTGCTAATAAAGCAAACCGAATATTGGCATGCATTAAAAGGGGGATCAACGCAAGAGATAAAACGATAATTCTCCCACTCTACAAGGCTCTGGTCCGGCCGCACCTGGAGTATGCTGTCCAGTTCTGGGCACCAGTCCTCAGGAAGGATGTACTGGAAATGGAGCGAGTACAAAGAAGGGCAACAAAGCTAATAATGGGTCTGGAGGATCTTAGTTATGAGGAAAGGTTGCGAGCGCTGAACTTATTCTCTCTGGAGAAGAGACGCTTGAGAGGGGATATGATTTCAATTTACAAATACTGTACTGGTGACCCCACAATAGGGATAAAACTTTTTCGCAGAAGAGAGTTTAATAAGACTCGTGGCCACTCATTACAATTAGAAGAAAAGAGGTTTAACCTTAAACTACGTAGAGGGTTCTTTACTGTAAGAGCGGCAAGAATGTGGAATTCCCTTCCACAGGCGGTGGTCTCAGCGGGGAGCATCGATAACTTCAAGAAACTATTAGATAATCACCTGAATGACCGCAACATACAGGGATAGATAATGTAATACTGACACATAATCACACACATAGGTTGGACTTGATGGACTTGTGTCTTTTTTCAACCTCACCTACTATGTAACTATGTGACTCCATCCGAAAGGATTGTATTAATAGATACTTGTTCAGAGACCTTAGGTCCAAAATGGGCCTTGTGTCCTTGTTTGGTTTCTGAACCGTAAACAGGTTTGAGAAAAACCCTGTGCCCCTTTCGGATACCGGAACCTCTACAATCACTCCTTGATACACTAGATAATGTAGTGCCTGAAGCAACAAGTTTCTATTTGGAGGATCCGAGGGAACGCTGGGTCTTAGAAACCTCTGAGGGGGCACCCCCCGTAACTCCAGCTTGTAACCGTGAGATATAATTGAGGTGACCCACCCGTCTTGAATTGTTGTTTTCCAAATGTCTGCAAAGTGCAGCAGCCTTCCCCCCACCCGATGGAGTGGGGGCATCCCCTCAAAAGGAGGGCTTGGTGCTGGGTTTAGAAGAATTTTGGACCCAGGGCCTTTTCTGGCACTGGCACCCTGTTGGCGACGAAACTGCCCTGACGCTGAGACATTTAAGGAAGCAGCCCCTGGGTTTTTAAATGAGGGACGTTTGGTGCTTTTCTTCACAGGAAGTAGAGAACCCTTCCCTCCGGAAATCTTTTGGATATATTTGTCCAACTGATCACCGAATAAACATTCCCCATGAAACGGGAAACCTGCCAATAACTTTTTACAAGGAAGCTTGGCTGACCAGTTCTTTAGCCATAAAAGTCTGCGCATATGTACAGACAAGAGAGCCAGACGAGAAACCTGCTGTACTGAATCCTATAAATCATAGACAGCAAAACGGCCTATCTGGCCGTTGGACTTGATCCTTTATGGACTGGCAAATACCAATTGCTGCAACAGCTGGCTGAGTAGCTGAACTGGACAAAGAAAAGGAAGCCTTTAATAATAATTTCAATTTCTTGTCAACAGGGTCTTTCAAGCCCTGTGCGTTATCTACCGGACAAGTTAAGTTCTTGTTTAAAGAAGAGGCTGCTGCATCTCCGGCTGGCATGCTCCATTTTTTAACAAACTTTTCATCCATGGGATATAAAAGGGAAAACCTTTTAGGAGGAACAAAAGTCCTGTCAGGATGTTCCCAATCAGCATACACCGCCTGTTCCAACAGGGGGTGTAGCAGGAAAGTCTGTGCGACCTGAAAAGGTCTCAGAAATCCCAGGGGGGCTCAGTCACCTCTGCAAGATGCAACTTAAACGCAGAACAAACCATTTTGGTCAGAGTCAGGATCAAAAACCTCTGCGACTGAGAGGCAGACATTGATTGGATATCTTCTTGTCCAGATTGCTCGGAAGCAGAGTCATCTGCCGGGCATTCCACCAAATCCTGAGCTTTAAGCTCTTCCCCATCCTCAACCCATTCCTGCTCCAGACAAGGAGACCCTGGGGAGAGGGATCTGTCACGCTTCCTGCCACGCTGTGGGATGGAGGCAATCATGCCGGCAATCCTGCGCTCCAACCCGGCTAGGGCCGAGGAAAGTTCATCCTTAGTGATAAAGGGTGAAGCAGCAGTGTTGACTGTAGGCACAATACCAGATAGGCGCAGCAGCTCAGATTGCCCAGGAGCCTCTGGTCTTTCAGGGGATACAACACTAGGGATAAGGCCAGGTTTATCAGGAACTACTGATGACGTAGGTGTGCCCTTCCCTGTGGTGTTAGTCCCAGTCCTCTTTTTGGAAGACATTCAATGCCGCAAACAGAGTCCTTGGGTGTAGTTAAAACACCTCAGAAGGGAGACCCTTTAATAGGGCTCACCAAGCCCCTATGCAACAATCCTGCTAAGCACCTTTAGCCTGTCAAGCAACACCTGGTGACTCACGTGACCCGGGTAAGGAGGAATGAATCACTGCAAGTGTCTGTTCAGAGCCTGCTCTGTGTCCCCCAGCTGCCTTCTGGAAGCACCCCATGCTTGGCATACACAGCTTAAATAAGCTGGGTGTGCCCTGGAACGTTCTATGCGTGCGCAGTCCCGGCGAGTGAGCGTAACTGTATCCACGTACGTCGCAAATCTTGTGTCCAGATAAAGGCTACGGCGCATGTGTGGTGAATTCGTGTGCACCATGGCCGCCAAACACACTGCTGAGCCCAGCGGTGCTCTTGCGAACGAATGTGTGCCATGGTAAACCTAGACGAAATGGCGCACCGTAGTGCGCCATCATACAGGTAAAAATCAGCCAGACACAAGCAAAAAAGGTACACTTTGCAAACACCCACAGCTAGCCCAGAACTCCCCTGTATTGTCACCGCACACAGGTGTCCAGCTTTTAGCTAGCTTGACTGATTGTCACAATCACTGGGACACCCCACAGTAATAAAATAAAGGGGTTTCACTTAACTGTCCAGGAGCAGGACCACTTAGGAACTAAGGGCCCAATCTTCACCCTTCACGGCAGGTTCCTGTCACTTGGACCTTCAAGGACTGGGTACCCCTTTCATGTTTAGGGTCCACTCCATTGGACCTGTACAGCACCCTGCAGGAAATGCCTTAGCGCTGTAGTGTTCAGGATTTTCACTCTGCAGGGTCCAGGCCACATTACAGGCAAACCCTCGCAGAATCTTGAGTCTTCTTTGCGAGGCTCGGGTACCATTTATCTAAGCATAAAAGCCTGTTTCAAATGGATCCGATCAGTCAATCTCTTGATTCATTTTTGGAACCGTTTGTGGGACTAGGGACCTGGAGCTCAGAGAGCTCAAACAAACCATGCCATCCACCTTGCAGACACTGGTAAAAAACTAAAGTACTTCCTGTTTGGGAGGGGTTATATAGGGGATTACTTCCTGTCTGAAGACCTTTGGTCTACCAGCGTCCATTCACCTAATGATGAAGTATAACCCAGCAGTTAATGAATATTAGCCTGACTCTGTGGTCTCATGATGTATGAAAAAGAAAAACCCCACAAACCCATATTTTATTCACAATACAAAATAGAAAACATAGCAAATGTTTAAACTAAGAAAATGTACCATTTAAAGAAAAAAAATGTAATTTTGAAATTGCACTTCTCAAAAAGTTGGGACAGGGCCAGGTTTACCACAGTGTACACCCCCACTTATTTTAACACTCTGTAAGCATCGGGGAACTGAGACCAGTTGATGGAGTTTTGGGAGAGGAATGATGTTCCATTCTTTCCTGATATAAGATTCTAACTGCTCAACAGTCCTGGGTCTTCTGTGTGATATTTTTTATTTCAAGATGAACCAAATATTTTCAATTGGTAAAAGGTCTCTGGACTAGACCTGGAACCGATCGTTCCTGTGTTCATTCATAACTGAAGCATAGTAAACTATGACCCATTATAATTATTTTTACTTTAGACATTTTTGCTGATACCGTCTCCAGTGAATGTTGATTATATCTGCGCTGTGCAATCGCATGGTAACTGATGTTAATCTTCACACGGGTCTATTGGTAAGTCTGCATTTGAATGTTCATAATTTGAACAGCTATTCTAACTTTCATTCAGCTGATTAACTTTCTGACAATATATTATGACTTTTTATCTCAGACTATTCACTGTTTGGTCTGTGGAAGAGATCTATGGTCCCAATAAGCCACTTCACCACTTTCTCCTACCTGTAGACCATTAAGGTATTCGATTTTGCCTGTTACTTTATTCAGTGATCCCAATGGTTAGATAGAATATGTTACATCTGACATACTGTTCATTTTATGTTTGTTATACTTTTATATAGGAGTTGGTTGGATAACTAGCCAGATTGATTAAACACGACATAAACCCTTATCCTGGTGTAGTGACTCTGGGGATTCTTCTGCCCAGTAAGTAGTGTATTACCGCTGACTGGAAGTTACTATTACTATGCTTATTTTCTGTAGGCTGATTTTCCTTTCTGTCCCTTTCATGGAAGGGGAGAATTGAGATTTATTGGCTGATTGATCTTGGGAGGCTATCGCTAATTCAGACGCCCTTGGACAGCACATGGCATGTTACATGTATGAGTGTCACTTGTATCACACTGCTCTCCATATTATATATGGGGACAATATTATTAAATGTTTTGCTGCATTTTATATCCATTGCTGAAACATGTTTCCCTCCTCTGTCTACCATACAGAATCCGAAAAGCGAAACGTCGACCTCCCTGACCTAGCAGCAATAGGGAACTACGGTAATATGTTTTACATTCTTTTACATTGCTTTTATTTTGTAAATATCTTTTTCTTGTAATATGTTTGTAATAAATTGTATTTTATAAGATTATGTAATGTTTCTTTTCTGGTACCGTTAAAAAGTCCGCTCCAATGGTCCTATACTTTTTAAACAGTCTATATATGGATGTGATAGACCCTTAGCTATTTTTTTCTTTAAATAAACTATGACCCAACTGAATAGGTCATGTGCGACTCGGCGTACAATTCATGCCACTGCTGTTAAGCAAAGCTTTGCAGCCGCAGCAAGTGTACATCCCCAGGTGCTTCTTCTGCAGCTAAAGAGGGTAGCGATTGAGGCACCCAGGGGTCTAAGAGTGTCTCCTTCTAGCCATCATAATTTAACCTCATCCATTTTTTGACATGGCACACTACACTCACCACAGGTCACTCCCCCCTTAAAATGTCCTTCATTCTCAACTTCAAGAGTCGGAAGAATGGTTTAGACTCGGTTCACACTGGCAGTACGATTTGCAGGATCGGATTGCATGGGTGTGAACACCCAAGTGATCTGATACTGTTTGTGGCAGCACATGCGCAGAACTCCGGAAGATGGCCGCATAGTCACGGAGCTCTGTCCCGCTCCGACACATCAGCGCTCCAAGCGGCAGGCGGCACCGCACAAGTAACCCCCAAAATAAGCACCAGAGGGTGGGGACTCCTGAGGGATCACCCTATGTCAGCAGGGAAGGCTAAAAGGGATTTGCGGCCCAAGTTCACCTGAGGAAAATCCCAAGATGGGGGCAGCACAACCGCTGCATGAGGAAGCTCATGCAGGGATCTCTGTCCACTCTCCCTGGCAGGACCCACAACAGGTGGAGGTAGGATGACGCAACTCTCACTCCACTCCACTCAGGGGAACGGCATCCCCAGAGTCCCCGATTAATCAAACCCTGGATGATCTGTTACTGTCCTCTATGGCTACAGCCTCTCCAAAGCCTGATGAGCACTGGCACACCACAGGCCAAATCCCCTCACAGCCACAGGACTTAACATTCATCTTCACTAAATTTGCGGAGACAGAGGATTATCCCAAACAGCTGCCAAAATCACGTCAGACATAAAACTTGACCTCCAATCCCTGCCCGGGGCTCTCGCATTGAGACAAAATGGATGCTACGATTGCCCGTGCCAAACACTGACCGCATCCAAGACCTACACAACCAGCTGGACATTGCTATGGCCAAAATTGATGACCTTGAGGTCCAGACGTTATGATTATGGGGCTCCCTGAATCTATCACGGATATTCCTGAGGCAGTCGGCTCCCTCATCAAGCACCTCATTCCAGATATACGCCCTTCACAGACTGGAACTGGACCGAGCTCACAGAGCTCTGCCCCCCCCCCCCACCCACCCCTGCTGATGGCCTCCCTCAAGACGTCATGGTAAAGCCACACTTTTATACTGTCAAAGAGGAGATAATAAAAAAGGCCCGTTCCACCACATACCTGCAGCTTATGGGGCACCCAATATAGATATTCGCCGACATCTCCCCCTCCACGATTCAGAGAAGAAGGGCACTTAAATTATTATTAACGTTGCTGACCCAGAAGAACATTAAATATTGGTGGCTCTTTCCCTTGAGCCTGAATTTTGAACCCAACAACAAGCCATTCAGATTCTCCTCCTCCCCGAAGGTGAGCACCTCCTCCAGAAATTGGGCATAATTTCTAAGGACCCCCCTTCCCCGATGCAAACCTCCTCTAAGTGACCCCCCCCCCCCCCCCACCAGCTAGTCCACTCACCTCCATCTGGCAACAATCCAAATCCAAAAAAGCCAAAGGGCCTTCCACCCTGAAACGGTTCTTTGCTATCTTTTCCACCTCAGCTCCTCTTCAGGATTGACCATGTTTCCTACAGGTCCCGTTACACCTTTATCGAATGACTCTTGTTCCACTCATCATTATTGAATCTCCCTTTCACTATGCGGGGAGACCACTTCCCCTGATCCTCCTCCACACAGTCCAAACACACCTGGTCAATGACTCTGCATTCAAAGACACAACCTACCCGGAAACTCTCAACTTTCCTCAAATTGACAAGTGAACACCCCCCCCCCCCCCCAACTTCTCACTGTATGCTACTGATTAAATTCATCACAACTATACACTACACCGGAGGATCCATTACCCTACCGAAGTAGCCGATAGCCTCACTGGAGTCCCCTGGGACAGTCCCTCTTCGGAACAGGGATGGACAACCACTCAGCTTAATGCTTCATCTCCATGTCCTTCATGGTTTTGGCAAGCACAGCTCCCTTTATTCTCTCTACACTCCTACCCCCCATGCCCTCTCCCAGTACCTCCCCTTACCCCTCCACCCCGACACCTTTGTCTTGCATATTACTTGTCTCACCTATGCTGGATTTGTTTGTACTTTACTTACAGGTGTTGGCAAAGCAAGTTTCGTTTCTTACAAAGGGGTGCTGCGGCTGGAGCGGTACTCTTGCACCTCCTCCTGCCCTCAGAGATGCAGATTTTCCCTTCTCCGGGTCAGGAATTCCCCTCTAGCTAGAGGGGAAACGTTCTTATATTTAAGGGTATGGCGAGTCTATGCCCTTTGCATTCTGTTTTGTTCTTCCTCTTTCTTCTCTTCCTTCTAGATCTCTTCTACTGTACTAACCTTTTCTTTTTCCTAGTTACCTGGGTGACCTGGCTTCCTTCCGGACCACTAACAGCAGACTGAATGGGCTCCCTATATTCCTCCTCGGACCTCGCGCCAGGTTGGGGGTAAGTGACTGGTACTCACTGGCATTCTTTACCAAATTGTTCCATGGCTGATATGTCCACACCAAACCCTTTCTTACGCATTTGCCTTGCACAATGTTCAAGGAATTAGCTCACCAGTTAAACGCTGGAAATTTTTCCAGTATTACTACACACAAAATTGATATACTATTCCTACAGGAGACACCTCTTCCCCGCACCTACTTCCCCTCATATATTCACCCCAATTTACCCAAATTCCTCGCTAACAGAAACCAAAACTAGAGGGGTGGCGATAATCGCCCTTCTTGTAATTTCTCTCTCATTTCTGAATACAAGGATCCGGAAGGTAGATTTCTACTAGTCAAGGGCCTCATAGATGGCCAACTCTATTCTTCGGTCTCCTATTATGCCCAAAATAAGGGTCAATCTCAATTCTTCCTTTCCCTATTTCGCACTCTAAACCCGTTGACGGAAGGCACTGTAATTTACGAAGGAGACTCCAATGTTGCCTTCGATACAGGGTTAGATAAAACCCACCCCCCCAGGGACAGACCTCATACGGCCCACCCGACAGAGTCTTAAGGTAGCTAGACAGATCTTTTAACAGGGATTAGTCGACATCTGGAGAGAGGTCAACCCGACGTTACGCGAATATACTCACTTCTCTAGTCCCCATAATTCATTTGCAAGAATTGACCACTTCTTACTTCCGACAACTATTATCCCATTAGTGACTAGATCCTATATAAAAAACTAGGGCTGAAACAACTAATCGATTAATCGACAACTAATCGATTAGGAAAATAATCGATTACTATTTTCATAATCGATTAATCGGCCAGTAACATAATGGGATTAAAAAAAAATTAAACTGAGCCTTTTATAGTAAAAAAGAGCAAATAATTGCTACTGTAAATGTTACTTTCACAGTTCTACAGTAAAAAAATGAATCCCTTACAATAGAGATTATCTGTTTTTTTTGTACTATAAAAGGCTAATTTTAGTTTTTTTTTTTAACCCCATTATGTTACTAAATGTCTTAGACCTGGTTCACATCTATCTGTTTTTTGATGCTTTTTGCAGAAAGGCACTGCAGTCCATTTACATGGTTTCCTATGGGGACACATTCACCTCTATGCTTTTTTTCAGCCGCTGCATATTTGGAAAGGTTCAGGGACCTTTTTTATGCAAAACTGTGCTTTTTTTGGTTCAATACACTTCACTGGAAAAGCTGCAGAAAAGCATGCGTTTTTTGTAGCAATTTGTGTTTTTTAATCTGCCCAACAACAAATTGGCCAAAAAATGCAAAAAAATGCAAATTGCAGCAAAATCACGTGTGCAAAAATCAAAACGCACAGCAAAAAGCACTGCAGAAACATATCAAAAGCAAATAGGTGTGTAACGAGCCTTATTCTGGCCACACGGATCAATTTTCAGAAGAGAATATTCAGACAAAAAATCTTTGTACATTCGCTGAATGAAAGAATGTTTGAAATTTTCACTTGTTTTTAACATTGTGTTTTTAAAATGAACAAAAACCACTTACACTGTCTGAAAATTCCTTTGACCAAGAAGTTTTTCTATTTTTTCCAAATTGCCACCATGGTTGAAAATGAATGTCAATTTGACCCCACTAACGATTAGAAAATCGAACAAACGTTCTTAAAATGCCTTTTTTTTTTTTTTTTTTGAAGACATTGTTTTTTAAATAAAAAAAAATGATCTCTGAGTCTGATGATATTTACCAGATTCACCCTTTTTTAATAGTATATATCCTCTAATAGCATATACAGTATATCTCTCCTCTGTTATTCTCAGAGTGGATTAGATATGTTGCTCCCTAACCATATAGTTATTTATATTTACCACTGCATAGAGATATTTAAGAATAAATTGCCTTTTTTAAAACTTTACATGGTAACTAAATTATACACAACGCTTTTTTCTTAAGCTTATCAACCGATTAATCGATTAATCGAAACAATAATCGGCCAACTAATCGATTATGAAAATAATCGTTAGTTGCAGCCCTATAAAAAACTGTCTGGTCAGATCACTCCCTACTCTTTCTGATATTGGGGAAACCGACAGGACCGAAAAGGTCCCCAAGCCGGGTAAAGATCCTAGCTCAGTTGCCAACTAGGGCCCCATATCTTTAATAAATAATGACCTTAAAATTTTAACTAAGATCCTTGCAGACCATATCTCCTCTTTTATTAGCCTTTATGTTTATAAGGACCAGGTCGGCTTTATGATTTGGTTTGATCAGGAAGACAGGGTCCTGATCAAATCAAAAGGGCAAATCGACATTATTACCCTGAGGTCTGGTTGGGATGGCAACCTCCCTCAAACAGGTATCCTACTCACCCTGGACCTCCAGAAGGCATTTGGTTCTGTCTCCTGGTCACGATCCTTCACCAATGGGGCTTTGACCACTCCTTTATGAATGTAATCGGAGCCCTCTACTCCAACCCTAAAGCTAAAATACGACTTTGGGGATACCACTCAGACTCCTTTCCAATCTTTAGAGGGACTAGGCAGGGATGCCCTTTATCTCCACTAATTTTTGCTATTTTAATTGAAACACTTGCTATAGCCATTAGGGATAACCTGGATATACATGGGGCCAGGTGTGGACCACAAACCCACAAGTGTGCACTTTTTGCAGATGACATTCTGCTCTTTATAACCTCACCACTAACCTCACTCCCCACCGTTTGCAAATTAATAGACAACTTTGGCACAATCTCAGGCCTAACAGTGAACTATGAAAAATCACGGGCCTTAAATATAAATCTCCCTGACCATTTCGTCTCCAGATTACAGGAGGAATTCCAATTCATTTGGAGCGATATGGTCATTCCCTATTTGGGGGTCAATCTGGCAGCCCCAGTGGACTGACTATATGCGGCCAAATTTCCCCCAATTTACCGTAAATTGGAGGAAGATCTCACACGCTGGGACAAAATGGATCTCTCCTGGTTGGGCAGGGTTAACTTGGTGAAAATGACTCTTACTGTGCATCCTCTACCTCTTCCGATCACTCCCCATTCCAATATCGAAGGATCACTTACGAAAATTTAAATGGAAAATTGTCAAATTCATCTGGGGCACAAAAGGGCATAGAGTTGCCAGGAAGACCCTCTATCGACCTAGGGACAAAGGGGGTGGGTCTTCTGAACCTCCTTTGGTACAACCAAGCATTACAACTGACCCAACTCTCTAACATTTACTCCAAATCGGCACACCCAGACTGGGTTCACAAAGACAGACAAGCGACACCTCACCACACCCTGGACTACCTGCTCTGGTGCCCTCCTAAAGTCAGACCTGCCATTATGACTCCCACATTCTCCCACTCCCTGGTGAAGGGACTCCCTTAAGAACAATCCACACCTGTTGCGCCCACTCATCTTTTCGGGAATCCTCTATTTCCCCCCCCGGGCATGGATATAAGGGCCTTTAACTGGTGGCTCAACAAGTGAATGTATAGAAATCGGAAACTTTGTCAACTCCACTGGCCCTCTTACTGTAGCTCACTGTGTGAGCAAACTGGAGATGCCCACCTCAGACTTCACCAAATCTCCCATTTTATTAATAAACTTTGGACCTCAAAACCCAACCCACTTTCTATTACAGAGTATGAGCATTGGTGTGGACAAGTCATGCAGCAGCGAGGGGGAATCTAAGTGATATATCAGGCATTTGCTAAAATGGACTCTAAACCCCTCTATATGCAGGAATGGGAGAGGGACCTGGATCAGTCCTGAAGCTTAGCAGACTGGCACAGGGCCGCTACCACCTCATCTAAAAGGGATCCTGAATACAGCACTAGTGGAAGCGAACCTAAAAGTTCTTATATGATGGTATCTTGTTCCTCTAAAATCTAAATTATATCCAAAATCCTCCCCTCTGTTTCCGAAACTGTGGACACATTGCATAATGCATGTATGGTGGGACTGTCCCAAACTTAGAGATCTCTGGAATAAAATCTTTCATCTGCTCTGAAAAATTATGGGCCTGCCCATTCTGAAATCCCCCCCACATAGAGTTACTCAATTAGCCGAACCTGGGAGCCCCCAAACTAATGCAACGCCTAATGATCATATTTCTCAGGACTAAATTAACAATTGCTAGGGCCTGGAAACAACCTCATTTTATTTTCCTTGGTTAAAAAGGAAGATCTCCTGGATCATGGCCCAAGAGAAAATGGTCAGCACATTACTCGACACCACTGACAAATTCGAGGCCACCTGGGAATCATGGTCTCAATATGTTCGGTTGTAGTTCACACCCCGCACCCATCCATGCTCCTAATAAGGGGGCGAGACTCACCCAGTCACTTTGCTTTCTCTGCTCGTCTTCTCTTCCTTCCTTTTTTCCTTCTACCTTTCCACCTCATCTTTTTTCTCACCAGGTCCCCCACTACGACCTAGGACTATTCTTATAAAGACTCATTGGATGTTTTCTCAGTAATTTTTAAATTTTATAGGGCAACCATTCGCTCCAGCCAACCCGGAGACTGGGTAAGGGGCTTCTAATGTTCACCCACGATATATCCCTGTAATGGATGTTTCCCCCCTTGGGGACTATGCCAAATCCTAAAGGATGAGGCTCTTGTTTTTGACCCCTTTCCCACCCTATATACTTTGCGGTGCCACCCTTCTACACATTGTTATAGTTTTACCTTAAGATACAGTTTCACTAGCTGTCTCAGTGGATTAGTTGCGTGGACACTTCTGAGAAGGTCTATGTTTGTAACATCTGGTTCAATGCATACGACAGGCCTCAGGGCCTTTGCTGGTCTGTTATGTTATATAGTTTCCCACTACTTCACATGTAACGTCTGGGGGCCTGGGTGGAGCGGCCCTCCACCCTCCGATACAGTTAGATCCCACATGGGGTGTCAGGCTGTGGGGGTTGTATCCCCCTCTAGGTTTTTGGTCTTATTTCTGTTTTGATTTACCAGGCTCTCAATACATGATATCCAGTAATGACTCCGCACTACTCTATTGTACTTGAATCTCTGCTATGTACCAATGGGTTACGCTGTAAGTCGAAATGCAACGTTAATGTTCTATTCTGTTTGATCTGTGTACTTGAATAAAAACTATTGAAAGATCCTTCTTACATATATGGTGGACATGCCCCAAGATCCAACCGTTCTGGAAAGAGGTTCACAAAATTATCACACAAGTAACCACCTATACACTTGACTTTACCCCTGAGCAATTCCTCCTTCACCACTCCACAATTCCAACACGTTCATACCTACGCTCGCTTGCTATGCACATGGTCAACGCAGCAAAGATGTGCATTCCATGCAAATGGCGATCTCCTGACCCCCCAACTATAGCAGACTGGTACAAACGCATTCAAAAGACTGCAGAAATGGAAGAACTCATACATCAAACAAAAGACACACCCACCAAATTCACTCATACATGGGCCTGCTGGTTACATTTTCTTACCACAGACGACTACAAAACAATTATACCCTAAAAGGGGGGGGGGGGGGGCTGTGGCAGAGAGAGAAGGAAACAGAAAACCCCCTAACCACATATACCCCTAATCCTACTGACTTTACTCAAACCCTTTGTCACTAACTTATGTGAAAAAGTTAATACACAGAACTCTATGGAATCTCATTCCCCAAGAATACGGTTGCATAATATGTATATCCCGGCTTTGGTTCTCGGGTGCTCCCCTTCACTGTCTTAACACCTTCAGATGAAAAGAAATTTTTAAATTACCATAGGTACAAAGACCTTTTATTCCCCATTTTTTTTTTACGCAACGACACCGACTTAACAAGTTCCACATATCGTCCCATGCCTGTCCTGACTTCGAAGGTACCTGGTCGCCCCCCATCCACAGCAAGTTCCCTCAAGAGGGGTGGATGGCTCTCGGGTGACCAGGTACAGAGTTAAGTTTGCTCGACATGGACAAATACTTACTGACACTAGTTGAAATTGCGCCTTTCAAGATATCTTCTTCCCGCAAGGTAGCGCACATATCCTTTGTTGTAGAGTTCAGGACGACCTGCCTCTCTAATATGTATGTTTCCATTTATGAACATTGTAATGTAATATGTAATCTACATGTTGAGTACACTCTGTATACATGAAAATTTTCAATAAACTTCTTTGAAAAAAAAAAAAAAAAAAAAAAAAAAAAAAACTATTGAAAGATACTGTTGTGGCAAAAAAAAAGGTCTTGCATGATTTTGGTGCAGATGCGGTGCGATTTAAGCCATACAAAATCAATGGGTCAAATTGCACTGCTGCAGAATCACATGGGATTTGAGCAGGACTGTGGTGCCATTCCTGTCCAAATTGCATGCGGCTCCCACACCGGACCAGTGTAAACTGGGCCTTAAATGTATTTTAAAAATGTAACCATATGAATCTAAAAGGTGTTTAATTCAGCTGCTTAATTATCTGAAGTAATAGGACTGGGAGAAGGAGGGACAGCACTGTGAGCCAATCAGACTGTATTATTTGCAATGCTATCAGTCTAACACTGGTCCCTTGCTTGCATGGTGTAGATGCAGTGTTAACAGTTATGACCTCTGTAGTGTGCCAATGCTAGTTCTTGGTCCCATGAAGAGACTGGAGCAGGTCAGTGACCAGAATGCAGCTGAAAACATCAACCTGGCTTGCTCCCTTACAGCACACAGTCCAGATCACATGACCAGCTGGACAATTACAAATCTTTTTACAGGTAAGGAAGACTATGTATTTTAACTCTGCTGGCACCTGGAGTTCAGCTTTAAGTTTAGGATTTGCTATGTTGTGTGCTATATACCATGCAATTTTTGCAAGTTATTACACACTGCACATATTCCTCTTAGAAAAGTGTTAGGTTCTTGGCATTTGCTTTAGGCCCCAGAGTCTAGTTGAGACTACCCAGGTACATATATCTAATAAAATGTTTACTTCCTGTACTCTTTACAGAAATGTGAGCTACTGAACAAAACTGCCTGAATATGTCACCTACAGATAAATTAACGGCAAACATGGAAATGTTTTCATTTCAGCAATGACACTACAGGGAGGAAAAATCAGATCAACTGTATATTGTTCAGTGCAAGCCTTGATAAATTTGCAAGGCTCTCCTTGCTGCAGTAGCACTGATTGTCTCATGTGTCGGCTGACCTTGTCTGAGGACAGCAAATCTGCACAGATCAAAGTCACAATCTGACGTCTGCAGATTGAGATTGGAAGATAGGTTTGATAAAACACAAACGTCTGTCTTATCACATGTGTGAAGCTTGCAAGGCTTCACAATATTTGTTCTGTTACATTTAATGTTCTCTCCTGGTCATCCACTAGTCATGCGCTAGTAATTTTATGGACATTAAATACACAATCTAAGGAGCTAGAAAGATATATTAGATTAGTTGGATATTAAGAACTGCAACTGTGTTATTGCACAGTATACTACATTGACACATGTAGTGATAACCAATGTGTGACATGTATATGACTGTATGCGAGTTACAGTTACAATAAAAAGTATGTGAACCCTTTTGGAATGATATGGGTTTCTGCATAAATTGGTCATAAAATGTTATCTGATCTTCATCTAAGTCACAACAATAGACAATCACAGTCTGCTTAAACTAATAACACACAAAGAATTAAATGTTACCATGTTTTTATTGAACACACCAAGTAAACATTCACAGTGCAGGTGGAAAAAGTATGTGAACCCTTGGATTTAATAACTGGTTGAACCTCCTTTGGCAGCAACTACTTCAACCAAACGTTTCCTGTAGTTGCAGATCAGACATGCACAACGGTCAGGAGTAATTCTTGACCATTCCTCTTTACAGAACTGTTTCAGTTCGGCAATATTCTTGGGATGTCTGGTGTGAATCGCTTTCTTGAGGTCATGCCACAGCATCTCAATCGGGTTGAGGTCAGGACTTTGACTGGGCCACTCCAGAAGGCGTATTTTCTTCTGTTTAAGCCATTCTGTTAATTTACTTCTATGCTTTGGGTCGTTGTCCTATTGCAACACCCATCTTCTGTTGAGGTTCAGCTGGTGGACAGATGGCCTTAAGTTCTCCTGCAAAATGTCTTGATAAACTTGGGAATTCATTTTTCCTTCAATGATAGCAATCCCTCCAGGGCCTGACACAGCAAAGCAGCCCCAAACCATGATGCCCCCACCACCATACTTCACAGTTTGGATGAGGTTTTGATGTTGGTGTGCTGTGCCTCTTTTTCTCCACACATAGTGTTGTGTGTTTCTTCCAAACTCAACTTTGGTTTCATCTGTCCACGCAATATTTTGCCAGTACTGCTGTGGAACATCCAGGTGCTCTTGTGAAAACTGTAAACGCTCAGCAATGTTTTTTTTGGACAGCAGTAGCTTCCTCTGTGGTAGCGTTGTCCCGATACCGATACTAGTATCGGTATCGATACCAAGCATTTGCCCAAGTACTTGTACTCGGGCAAATGCTCCCGATGCTTCCCCCGATACCTGGAAGTCAGCGGTGATCGGCACGTAGGGGAGTTACAAGATTCTCCCCCAGCGGCTTTCAGCTGCTTTAGTGACATACAGCGGTGATCGCTCACCGCTGACTGTCACTGCATCCTCCTCCATGCCCCCTCCGTTCCTCTGTCCCCCCTCCGCTGCCCCCCTCCGTTCCTCTCTCCTTTTCTGTCCCCCTCCACTGTCCCCCTCCGTTCCTCTCTCCTTTTCTGTCGCCTCTCCGCTGTCCCCTCCGTTCCTCTCTCCTTCTCTGTGCCTCTCCGCTGTCCCCTCCGTTCCTCTCTCCTTCTCTGTGCCTCTCCGCTGTCCCCTCCGTTCCTCTCTCCTTCTCTGTGTCTCTCCGCTGTCCCCTCCGTTCCTCTCTCCTTCCCTGTGCCTCTCCGCTGTCCCCCTCCGTTCCTCTCTCCTTTTCTGTCCCCCTCCGCTGTCCCCTCCGTTCTGCTGTGCCTCTCCGCTGTCCCCTCCGTTCCCCTCTCTTTCTCTGTCGCCCTCAGTTCTCCCCCTCCGTTCCGCTGTCCTCCTCCTCCTTACTTGAAAAAAAAGTATCGGTACTTGTACTCGGTCCTAAAAAAGTGGTATCGGGACAACCCTACTCTGTGGTATCCTCCCATGAAATCCATTCTTGTTCAGTGTTTTACGAATTGTAGATTCGCTAACAGGGATGTTAGCATATGCCAGAGACTTTTGTAAGTCTTTAGCTGACACTCTAGGATTCTTCTTCACCTCATTGAGCAGTCTGCGCTGTGCTCTTGCAGTCATCTTTACAGGACACCCACTCCTAGGGAGAGTAGCAGCAGTGCTGAACTTTCTCCATTTATAGATAATTTGTCTTATCATGGACCGATGAACAGCAAGGCTTTTGGAGATACTTGTATAACCCTTTCCAGCTTTATGCATGTCAACAATTCATAATCGTAGGTCTTCTGAGAGCTCTTTTGTGTGAGGAAGCATTCACATCAGGCAATGCTTCTTGTGAAAAGCAAACCCAGAACTGGTGTGTGTTTTTATAGGGCAGGGCAGCTGTAACCAACACCTCCAATCTCATCTCATTGATTGGACTCCAGTTGGCTGACATCTCACTCCAATCAGCTCTTGGAGATCTCATTAGTCTACGGCAGTGATGGCGAACCTTGGCACCCCAGATGTTTTGGAACTACATTTCCCATGATGCTCCACTACACTTAGGGTTGCCACCTCATCCCTTTAAACCCGAACACATATAAATTACACAGGTTCTGAGACTAATTTAATGCAGATAAGGCACCCAGTGAGTTTAATTACCACCTTAATCGGCCACAGAACCTGTGTAATCAATATGTGATTGGGTTTAAAGGGATGAGGTGGCAACTCTAACTACACTGCAGAGTGCATGAGCATCATGGGAAATGTAGTTCCAAAACATCTGGGGTGCCAAGGTTCGCCATCACTGGTCTAGGGGTTCACATACTTTTGTCCACCTGCACTGTGAATGTTTACATGGTGTGTTTAATAAAAACATGGTAACATTTAATTCTTTGTGCTTTATTAGTTTAAGCAGACTGTGATTGTCTATTGTTGTGACTTATGCCGCGTACACACAAGCGGACTTTTCGACCGGTCTGGTCCAACGGACCGAGTCCGGTGTACAATTCGACCGTGTGTGGGCTTCATTGGACCTGCAGCGGACTTTTGCAGTCGAAAATTTGACTGACTTTAGATTTGGAACGTTTCAAATCTTTCCGACGGACTCGAGTCCGGTCGAAAAGTCAGCTCGTCTGTATGCTAGTCCGACGGACGAAAACCGACGCTAGGGCAGCTATTGGCTACTGGCTATCAACTTCCTTATTTTAGTCCAGCCGTACGCCATCACGTACGAATCCGTCGGACTTTGGTGTGATCGCGTGTAGGCAAGTCCGTTTGTTCGGAAAGTCCATCGGAAGTCCGCCGAAAGTCTGTCGGATAGACCGTCGGACCAGTCCGGTCGAAAAGTCCGCTCGTGTGTACGCGGCATTAGATGAAGATCAGATCACATTTTATGACCAATTTGTGCAGAAATCCAAATCATTCCAAAAGGGTTCACATACTTTTTATTGCAACTGTATGCAGCACACGTGTGACATGCCACCAATTCAGGAATCAGGTGGCATGTCACAAAAGGTCAGTAATCTTTCTTTTTGATCACACCTGTTGCATCCTTACAGCAAGTGGCAGGTCCTGACAGTGTAAGATCAAGCCAAGACAGTAGATCTCACAGATAATCTCCCATAGACTCTATGCAAACTGCTAAAACCCTCTCAACACTTTCAGCAAACATCTTAAGTCCTGATTCACACCTGTACATTTTTAGTGCTTTTTTACATATTTGCACTACAGTCCATTTAACATGGTTTCCTATGGAACAAGTTCTGTAGTGCAAATCTGCAAAATGCACTAAAAATGCATAGGTGTGAATCAGGCCTAAAAAAATAGGTTTTTTTCGTCATACCTGTAAAATCATTTTCTTTGAGTACATTATGGGACACAGAGTTAGGCTAATATTCATTACCTACTGGGTTATACGCCATATGTGAATGGACACTGGTAGACAAAGTCTTAGACAGGAAATGATCCCCCATATAACCACTCCCATACAGGAAGTACATCAGTTTTATAGCAAGCACTGAATCCTCAAAAAAGAGGGCAGGAATCTCTGTATCCCATGATGTACTCAAAGAAAAGGATTTTACAGGTAAGTATGACGCAAAAATCCTATTTCCTTTTTCATACATCATGGGACACAGAGTTAGGCTAATATTCATTACATGCTGGGACGTCCCAGAGCAATAGCCTTGAGGGGAGGGAGACACCCTGCCAAACAATAGCCATCAGACCTTATACGGCAGCCCGCAGTACACTGCGGCCGAAAGCCGAATCCTCGGATGCTCAATCATCCACTTATAATAATGATAAAATTTTGTGAACGTATGCACTGAAGACCAGGTTGCAGCCTTACAAATCTGAGCCACAGATACCTGATGGCGAAAAGCCCAGGAGGTTCCTACACCCCCTGGTAGAATGAGCTCTCACCCTAAAGGGAGGAGCTTTACACGTTTCAGACCATAGGCCTGAATGACCAACTGACGGACCCAATTGGCAATGGAAGCCTTGGATGCTGCCTGCCCCTTCTTGGGTCCTTTTGGTAAAACAAAAAAGGAGTCTGATCCTTGGATCTCCACAGATCTAGATAAATAAACCTTGACTGCCCGGACAACGTCCAAGGAATGCAGTCGTCTCTCTTCCGCCGAACGAGGCTGAGAGAAAAAAGAAGGCAAAATAATGTCCTGATTTAAATGAAATGCTGACACCACTTTTGGCAAAAAGGATGGAACAGGTCGTAACATGACCCTGTCATGGTGAAGGATCAAGTATGGTTCCCTGCACAAAAGGGCCACCACCAACTCCGACACCCTTCTAGCCGAGGTGATGGCCATCAGGACAGCAAGTCTAATGGAATTTCCTTGATAGGCTCAAATGGTTCTTTCTGTAGCACAGACAGCACCAAGTTCAAGTTCCAAGGACACATAGCTGACCTAATGGGGTGGGAAGCAAACGAGTTGCCCCCTGCATAAAGGCTTGGACCAGCGAATGGGAGGCTAAAGGCCTTTGGAAGAATACCGACAGGGCCGAAATCTGACCTCTGATTGTACTCAAAGCCAATCTGATTTCCACAGCTGACTGTAGAAAAGAGAAAATTCTCCCAATCATGTATTTCCGAGGACGCCCTTTTCTGGCTTCACACTAAGCAATACCTTCCAGACCTTATGACAGAGCTTCCTAGTGACAGCTTTTCTAGCATTCACTAGGGTAGATATCACTGGTCCCGAGATGCCATGGTCCTTCAACACCCTGGCTTCAATAGCCATGCATCAAATTTAGAGACTGTAAATTGGATTGGAACATATGACCTTGAGATAGTAGATTGGGGTGGCGTGGAAGCATCCAAGTTCCGTCTATTGCCAATCTCCGGGAACCAGGGCCTTCTGGGCCAGACTGGTACCACCTGAATGAATGGAACCCCCTCTCCGAATCCTGCGCAACAAATGTGGAGGGAGAGGGACCGGGGGAAAGCATAAACCAGGTACTGGCTCCATGGAACTACTAGAGCATCTGCTCCGATTGCCAGAGGATCCCTTTTTGGAACACAAACTGCTGTAGCTTGTTGTTGAACCTGGATGGCAATAGGTCGACCTCCGGCCATCCCCAACGCTGGTAAATTTGCTGGAACACCCCTGGGTGTAGGGACCATTCCCCCCGGCAGATCTGCTGGCGGCTGAGATAATCTGCCTTCCAGTTCTCCACTCCTGGGATATGGACTGCCAATGTCATTGGCACATGTCCCTCTGCCCAGGCTAGTATGTGGTTCACCTCCTTCAGAGCTGAACGACTCCTGGTACCGCCTTGGAGGTTTATATAGGCCACTGCAGTGGCATAGTCGGACTAAACCCTGATAGGGCAGTCCTGAAGCTCCACCGTCCAGGACCGTAGGGCCAGACGTACTGCCCGTAATTCCAGGATGTTGATGGGCAGGATCTGTTCTGTCCTTGACCATTACCCCTGAGCTGTGAGCCCCTCCAGGGTCGCTCCCCAGCCTGAGAAATTGGCATCTGTGGTCAGTACTTTCCAAGTTACCAGGAGGAAGGATCTTCCCTTTCACAGGTTCTGATCCTGCAACCACCAGTTTAGGCTTAAGCATGCCCGAGGAGATAAGAACATTGGATAATCCAGGGCTTGTCCTCTCCTGTTCCACGCCAACAAGATGTCTTGTTGTATAGGCCTGGAATGGAACTGGGCATAGGAATTTCCTCGGAAGACACCATCCTTTCTAGAAGTCTCATACAGAGCCGAATGGAGAGTTGTCTGGTGCCCCTTATCTGACGCACCTGATCCTTCACCACACAGATCCTTACGGGTGGCAAAAATACCTCTGCTTGGACCGTATCTAAGATCAGATCTAAATACTTCAGACATTGAGCTGGTCTCAAGGCTGACTTTTCGGTATATATGACCCAGCCTAAGCTTTCCAAATACCACACTGTGCAGGTTATGCTCTGTTCTCTGAGCAGGAGGATACCCGAGCACCAAGATCCCTTGGGCCCTTAAAAGACCCAGCACTGGTGCTAGGACCTTTGTGAAGACCCGGGGAGCTGTGGCAAGCCAGAAGGGTAAAGCCACAAACTGAAAATGACGTTCCTCTACTGCAAATTGGAGGAACCTCTGATGAGGCTGAAAGATAGGTTTGTGTACACGTCCTTAATATCGTTGGAGGCTAGAAAATCTCCCATTTGGAGCAAGGCTACAACTGAGAGGACAGACTTCATCCGAAAGGACTGGATTAGTAGATACTGGTTCAGGGATCTTGGATCCAAAATGGGCATTGTGTCCCAGTTTGTTTTTTGAACTGTAAACAGGTTTGAATAAAGGAACCTGTACAATCACTCCTTAATGCACCAAATGATGTAGTGCCTGAAACACTAAGTTTCTTTTTGGAGGATCCGAAGGAAGCTGGATCTTAGAAACCTCTGAGGGGGAACCCCAAGTAACTCCAGCTTGTAACCGCGTGATATAGTCGAGGTGACCCACTCATCCTGAACCACTGTTCTTCAAAATGTCCGCAAAGTGCAGTAGCCTTCCCCCCACCCGATAGAGTGGGGGCGTCCCCTCAAAAGGAGGGCTTTGTGCCGGGTTTAGAAGAGCTTTGGACCCAGGGCTTTTTCTGGCCCTGGCTTTGCGGCTTGCCCCTGGCTCTAGCGCCCTGTCGGCGGCAGAACTAACTTGACGCTGAGACACCTGAAGTAGCAGTCCTGAGGTTTTAAATGGGGGGCGCCTGGTGCTTCTCTTTACAGGAAGTAGAGAGCTCTTCCCTCCGGAGATCTTTTGGATACATTTGTCCAAATCACCAAACGTTCCCCATAAAAGGGGAAACATGACAATAACTTCTTACAAGGAAGCTCGGCTGACCAGTTCTTAAGCCACAAAAGTCTGTGCATATGTACAGACAAGAGAGCCAAACGAGAAACCTGCTGTATTGAATCCTTTAAAGGCATCAAACAGCAAAACACAGCGCTAGAGGAATATCTGTCTTATTTTAAGCAAGATCATCCTCCTGGTTAGGCCTGTCAGGCTATCTGACCTGATCCTTTACGGACTGGCAGATACCAATTGCTGCAACAGCTGGCTGAATAGCTGAACTGGTCAAAGAAAAGAAAGCCTTTAATAATGACTCCAGTTTCTTGTCAACAGGGTCTTTCAAGTCCTGTGCATTATCCACCGGACAAGTTAAGTTCTTGTTTAAGGAAGAGACTGCTACATCTACGGCTGGCATGCTTTACTTCTTAATGAACTTTTCATCCATGGGTAACCCGCGATTCCTAGCATTACACCACCAGTACAAAGTTTTACAAGGTTTTCTGTAAGTAACAAGTGGTAGGGGGGTTCCCCCTTTCCCATAATGGTATATGACAAAATATTTAGACCCATTTTTTAGTCTATTTTTTATTGTAGATCTACCATGTGCCTGCTCCTGACGAGTGGTTTACACACCACGAAACACGTATACAGAGCCAATATATGCCGTGTATTGTACCAATCGTGGTCAATTTAACTTTTTATAATCATGTTTATCCATATCAACTTTACTGGGAATAGTAAGGCCATGGGCCATGCAGGCATCATCTTGAAATTATGTTGTATACATATCAAATTTGGTGGTTTCTAGTGATTATGTGGGATTAACTATGTGGGATTCATTTCCCTACTTTTCTCTATATAGATTATGTGTGTATATCAGTGTTTTGTACCAATAAATACTTTTTTACATGTCCACACAATACTCATTTGCTGCTAAGTGTTTCATTCAAAGTCCCACCCTCTTGCCCTCATATTTTGTACCATAAAGTGGATGTAAACCGGATTTTTTTTTTTTATGTCATAATGTAGAGTATAAGATTTCCTATCATTTGAGCCCAGTCTTGCCACAAAGAGTTAATCCAGCTCTGAGCAATCCCCTTGTTCAGTGAGATAAAACTTGACAGAGAAAAACTTTGTAAAATCCTCCCCCTTACTGTGAGTGACAGGTGATTTACATATCTCGTGCACTAGCCTAAGACTTGCATTATTTTTTAATTCCCACCCCCACTCCTTTCTTCAGCAGCTCTGCAAGGATTGGCTGTTCCACACCTCAGCATGATTTGGCATGATGAAGTTATGTGGTTACTTTCCTGTCTTTTCACTGGATATTAGAGATCATAGTAAAAGTTCAGTGTAAGAAATACAGAGAAGAAAATGCATATTGACAAGGGGAGTGTAGAGGTGGGCGGGGAGTCTGACATCACGACTCCACCCACCGAGCTCCAGACAACAGACCCACCCACAGAATCTGCAGTTTTTCAGATCTCATAACAGACAGAGGGGAGACATTTGACAGGTAAAGATACATGCAGGAGGCGTGTATATCCTTATAGATATCCCCTATGGCAGTAGTTTAGAAAGGATGACATTGGGTTTACATCCACTTTAAAGCAGTATTAAATCCAAAAGCAAAAATATAATTCAATGCAGCTTACCAATCATTAACTGGTTCCCGAACTGAATATTGTACAATGATGGCTGGGCGAGACCTCTCTTGTTCAGGGAGGACATCATATGACCTTCTCCCATTCTTGGCGTGCAGCACAGTGAGCTGTTTCCCTCAGGGACAGTGCATCATCGTTCAGGGTAAAGAGCCAATAATGTTGGCTCTTTACCACATAATTAGCTGCGTCCAATCACAGCTGTACACAAATGCCAGTTATCAGAATTTCCTTTCCTCAACGCTGTCACTGTCTGAGAAAAGGAAAGCGGATTAATGGCTTTTGTGACTAGGAACATTTACACTGATAATTAGAGCACTGATCATCAGTGCCTTGATAATCAGTGCAGCATATCAGTGCCCATCAGTGCAGCCTCATCAGTGCAGCCTCATCAGTGCAGCCTATTTGTTCCGCCTCATCAGTGCAGCTTATTCGTGCCGCCTCATCAGTGCAGCCTCATCAGTGCCCATCAGTGAAGAAAAATTACTTGTATGCAAAATTGTATAACAGAAATTAAGAAAAGGGGTTCTTTTCCCAGATTTTTGGTCTTTTTTATTGTTTGTTTAGCAAAAAATGAAAAACCTAGTGATGATTAAATACCATCAAAAGAAAGCGGTCTCAAAAAAAGATAAAACTTTCATTTGGTTACAGTGTTGCATGGCCATGCAATTGTCATTCAAAATGCAACATCATTAAAAGTGGAAAATCGGCCTTGACAGGAAGGGGGGGGGGGGGGTAAAAGCGTCCGGTATTGAGGCAGTTAAAGGAGAATTATGGCCAAAGCTTTTGGCCACGATTCTCTTGTGGGTCACTGAAGCGCACCTGATTGACAGTCATCGCTCTTAACTATGAGCGGACCGAGAATGGAGCGATCAGCGGCCCCGTGACCACTCAGTTCTCAGCCTTAGGACAGCTGCAGCATCAGACCGATACTGCAAAGATGGTAGGAGGCAGCTGCAGCATCTGGCCGATACTGCAACAGGGAGGTATGTGAGCTTTTTTTCTCTAATCCCACACTTCTCGTTTTTTTTTTTTTTTTTAAAGTCTTTTTATCCTTTATTTTCACCTGGTGACTTGGCCAGTAACACAGTTCCTGTCTTAGGTTGTCTTTATGGAGAAGAAACAGAGCCACCTGGACTTCAGCATAATCAGCCTAGGGAGAGGGCAGTGTTTGGTGATGCACTCATATTTGAGACTGGGGACATGGTACAGGAGATTGTCAGAGACTGCAGACATGCTACAAAAGATGGTCAGAGACTAGGGACATGGTACAGGAGATGGTCAGACACTGGGGACATGGTAGAGGAGATGGTCAGAGACTGCAGACGTGGTACAGGAGATCAATGCAGCCTCACCAGTGTCCATCAAATGTAGCTTTACAAGTGCCTGTCAGATGCAGCCTACCAGTCAGTTGTAGAAGCCTGTCTGTGCCCGTCATGCAGCCTCACCAGTGCCTGTGTCCATATGTAGCAGCCCGCCAGTGCCCATGCCATGCAGCCTCACCAATGCCCGTGCCATGGCCATCAGAAGCAGCAGCCCGCCAGGTCTAAAAGACCCTGCATGTCTCTCCTGTATTCCACTGAACATTTTGCAATGCAGATCACATTGCAAAACATCTTTTCCCGACAAAGTGAGCCAGGGACACCGAGAGCTTGACCTGGAAGGGACGTCAGAGAAAAGAAGAGGAGAGCGGACGCATATTCGCTCTTCTCCTTCCCCTCTACCCGCCGGCACCTGCCATGGAGATGCCAGGCCCGCCAATTGGCAAGCGAAGCCCGGTAAGCATGGAGGGGCACAGCAGCGGGGGGAGGGGAACACCAGTACTGGGGGTGTGTGAAAGCGATCAGGTGGCAGCGGAGCCGTCCGAATGCTCTCACCTGACAGGCAGGAGTCTGCCTGTCAGTTTCACACACAATCCTGGCGGCTGCAGGCACTGGATTGTATGCGATACCCCCCGCCGTTAGGTCCATACAACGTACAGACCTGGCAGCAAAAGGGTTTAAACCCCTATCAAGTTGATTTTGTTATGTGCCCTGATGTTGAGATCTCTCTTCACTTACTACCCTGGAGACACCATAGAAAAGTAGAACAACTCTCACTAAAGGGAATTCCCACCTTAGTTGTCACTGGAACATCTGACCCCATGGGAGATCAGCCTCACCTCTTGCTTTGAGCATAGCTCTAAAAATGTTAGACTTCCTCCTAATACAGCGACTGTTAAAATGGTAACTAGGACAAACAGACGAGTGAATCTCACCGGCAAGGACACAGACAGGAATAAAATGTTGACTTTAAAACACACTTTAAATGCAATATTCTAATATCTAACAGAAGTAACACCTGTACATTGCTATTAGAAAGCACTTTCAACAGCATCCAAGCAAGCAAGCTTCTCCTTTGCAGCAGACCGAAAGCCAGCTTTGTCCTGCAGTAAGAACGTGCCAGAGAATTAGCCAAGAGTCTGTAGGGCTGGCAGGTCAGTGCAACCATATGCAACTCCTGGAAAAACACATTCCTGAAATTGCCTTCTGAGATCAATAGCCACTAGAGAACACCCCAAAAACAATCAGTCATGTTGTTTTTAAAGCTTCAGAAAGTAAAAAAAAATAAGGGGATTGCCTGCTACAAGGAATTCCTAGACAAGGATTTATGTGCTGGGAAACTATTTACTAATGTTCTCCTGATTTGGCTTAACCCATTGCTTCACATACTTCCAGGTCTGTCTTCACATGATCCCATTACAGCTCAGTTATTCTAAACACACTGTACTGACATTGGGGAAACTGGCAGCTATGAGAACAATTACAAGAGAGATTCCTTGGCGGTGCAGACACAACTGTATACATCACTGGGACTTTCAGGCTAGGCCCACTAAATGGATACAACCTAAAGCTAGCCATAAGGGTGGGTAGGTGCTTGATTATAGTGGACAGACAGTAGACATCTGCCTGATACCTATGTGCAGGAAGAGTACAGATGCTTACTGAAATCTTCCCCAACTACAGGCAGATTCAGAACATGCACAGCAACAATTCCTTTATTTACAGTTGTGCTCACAAGTTTACATACCCGGGCAGAATTTATGATTTCTTGGCCGTTTTTCAGAGAATATAACACAAACATTTTTCATTTATGGTTAGTGTTTGGGTGAAGCCATTTATTATCAATCATGTTTACTCTTTTTAAACCATAATGGCAACAGAAACTACCCAAATGACCCTGATCAAAAGTTTACATACCCTGGTAATTTTGGCCCGATAACATGCACACAAGTTGACACAAAGGGGTTTGAATGGCTATTAAAGGTAACCATCCAATCTGTTTGCTTGTAATTAGTGTGTGTTTATAAAAGGTTAATGAGTTTCTGGACTCCTGACAGACCATTGCGTCCTTCATCCAGTGCTGCACTGACATTTCTGGATTCTGAGTCATGGGGAAAGCAAAAGAATTGTCAAAGGATCTGCGGGAAAAGATAGTTGAACTGTATAAAACTGGAAAGGGATATAAAGAGATATCCAAGGAATTGAAAATGCCAATCAGCAGTTCAAACTCTAATCAAGAAGTGGAAAATGAGGGGTTCTGTTAAAACCAAACCACGGTCAGGTAGACCAACTAAAATTTCAGCCACTCAACACTTGAAGAGACTTGTGAGGGGCGTGACCAGCTGCTCTAGAGGGCGGGGCGTGTGTGACCTAGCTTCACCATAGAAACCCGGAAGAGATGTCAGCTACTGGAGCCGATGCAGAGGCGATGGGATGGCTAACCCTCAGTTTGGCAGCTCCGATGCCAGGGGAACTGTGTTCCACAGCGGGATCGAGGGACCTGAGAGGAGGGCCGCCGATGCACTCGCAGCACCCTCCACCACCACTCTCGGGACACCCCAGATATCCCAGTACAGCTTTTTTTAGCGACCTGCCAGCGTACCACTCCAGTGTGAAGACAGCAGCGGCTCTTTCAGGGCACTTTCCAGGTGCTATTTTTAGCTTTATAGCGCCTGCAAAGCGCCCCAGTGTGAAAGGGTTCTTAAACTTTGTATAGGCCGGCGGAGTTTGTTCTGGATAAACCGGGTGTGCCGATTATTGTCATGGGTGATTTCAACACAGTTTTGGACCGGAAAGTGGATGGGTTTCCCCATGGGACACAGACAGGTGCTACAGTTGACGATTGATTGTCCCTATTGTTAAGAGAGCGGCGGTAAGACAGTACCTATGTTTTTCCAGGACACACTCCACTATTTCTAGAATTGATATGATTCTGGGGAATGGAGGAAGCACTGCAGGTGATAAAAAAATGTAAGTTACATGCCAAGAGGTCTTTTGGACCACTCCCCGGCGGTGATAATATCAATAGAGGTGAGGGAGAGTTCTCGACCCCGGGAGTGGAAAATAAGCCCTTTTTGGATGGAACTAATGGGTGATCCAGAGGAGGTGTTAACAGCCTTAAGAGAGTTTGCTGACTACTGAATAGAGGAACCGCCCCGGCAGGGGTAATCTGGGACACCTTGAAGGCCTTCCTTCGTGGAATATTTATAAAAGTTTCAAAAATAAAAAAACAGACTAAGGCTTGGGAGAGGGCGGCCGGAGAGAGGGTGGTAACCATGGAAGAATAATATGTGAATAATCCAACCCTTAAACCTCTTAGGGTTTGGGCAGAGGAACAGATTTACAGTACACTAATGATTAGTAAGGCAGAGAATGAACAACTTTTTCAGAGGCAGAAAACCTTTGGGAAGGGGAAAAGCGTGGGGTGAATGTTGGCCCATCTGGTCAAGACAAACTCGCCCTCATCTATGGTTCCCATGATTAGGATAGGGGAGGGTAGGGTTTCTTCATATACTCCAAAAACTGTAGATAAGTTCAAAGAATACTATGAGCATTTGTATAGCCCCCGGCAACAGGAAATGGGGGAGGAAGTGGACGCTTTCTTTAGGGGCTTGTCCACCCCGATCAGTCGGGATTTATACCTGGAAGATCCACTACTATAAATTTAAGATGTGTGTACTTGAATTTACAGGTCCCGGCTGATGAGGATGGATCGAGGGCTATTTTGTCTTTGGATGCCGCTAAGGCTTTTGATAGCCTTGAATGGCGATACCTGTGGACGGTTCTGGCCGAGTTCTGATTTGGCCCGTGCTTTATTAATTGGATTAAAATGCTATACAGGGGGCCAGAGGCAAAAGCGAGAGTGAACAATGAACACTGACAAATTTTTTCTGCCGAGGGGGGGGCGAGACAGGGGTGCCCTATGTTCCCCCTGCATTTCGCCCTCGCAATCGAACCACTGGCAGTGGCTCTTAGGTTTTCCCCTAAGGTAATAGGATTTAAAGGGAGAATAGTGGAAGAAAAAGTGGAATTATACGCAGACAACCTTTTATTATGTCTAGGAGATACACAGGCTTCCTTGTTGAAGGCAATGGAAATAATAACGAATTTTGGCCAATTTTCCAGGCTCACTATAAAGTGGGAAAAATCTGCATCGTTACCAATAGATCCCCTGGATGGTCCCTTGCCTGTGGAGGTTACTCAAATGCAAATAGTGGACAAAATGAAATACTTGGGAATAAAACAAAAGACCCGAAAGAGTATATCATAAATAACATTGTCCCACTATTGGAAAAATTCAGGGGGAAATCTATAATATGGAAACATCTCCCATTGTCAGTAGTAGGATGATGTAACTTGATCAAAATGCTATGGATGGCACAGCTTTTGTGTGCATTGCATAACTCCCCAGTGTGGATATACAAAAAGTGGTTCCAAAAGTTAGACGTTATGTTCAGAGAACTAATTTGGAAAGGTGGCACGGCAAGAATCCGTCTGCGTACTTTACAGCTACAAAAGACAGGAAGGAGGGGTTGAAGTCCCATACCTTCATGCCCTGTACACACGGTCGGACATTGATCGGATATTCCGACAACAAAATCCATGGATTTTTTCCGACGGATGTTGGCTCAAACGTGTCTTGCATACACACGGTCACACAAAGTTTTCGGAAAATCCGATCGTTTTGAACGCGGTGACGTAAAACACGTACGTCAGGACTATAAACGGGGCAGTAGCCAATAGCTTTCATCTCTTAATTTATTCTGAGCATGCGTGGCACTTTGTGCGTCAGATTTGTGCACATACGATCGGAATTTAACCGATCGGATTTTGTTGTCGAAAAATTTTATAGCCTGCTTTAAAACTTTGTGTGTCGGAAATTCTTTTTTTTTTTCCATTACTTCTTTATTCAACATTTTCTTATTTACCAGTGTTACAATATCCATACATACAGCAATTTTAACACTGGCTTTACAAAGTATATGTTTTTAAATTCTAATTTCTTATTTCCATCGATCCCCAGCAGTGACTATATACCACAAGTAGAATTACCTGCACAAAACCATTCATAACAAAACAAAAAGCCGGAAAAAAACAAATAAGAAAACAAAAAGGGGAAGAAAAGAAAAATAAATAAATAAATAAAACAAGCCCCCTCCCTCTCCCTCTCCTCCTCCACCTCCTCCTCCCACACTGCTCAACACTTCCCATACAGCCTATACTTTTCCTATCTACTCTCTCTTCTTACATTCTTTACTATTATATTTGGAATCCAAGAGAATGAGGCCAGACCTGGTGTTATTAACCAGGGACCCCACAACTTAGCTAATTTATCCATTGTACCCCTTTTCTGATAAACCTGTCGCTCCATTAATATTGCCTCATTTACCTGCGAGTGCCATTCCTCAAAAACTGGTACACTGGAAGACATCCATTTTCTAGCTATTAGTTTACGGGCTGTAAATAATAGTCTACCAATTGAGATTGATATTTCCCTCGGGTATAGCTCTTCATTAAAGCGGGGTTCCACTCTCTCTGATAATTTTTTTTTTTTTGCTAATGACATTGATTGCTATATAGCAATAGGGAACTCACCTGCCCCGTTTTTCAGTGACATTGCGTTTTTTTTTTCTTTAATAAAGTAACTTTTAAAACGAACTGTTCATGGTTGTCATCTTGCCTGTGGGCATGTGAAACCCACAGGCATCCTCTTCCGGGATACGGCGCTGCTGATCGACCAGCATGCACCGCCCGTTCTTTTCAGTTCTCGCGCATGCGCATTAGACCGCAATTGGCGCGCCGTGCCTGTCGTAATGACGTCACTCCCACTATGGAAGTCTCTCGAGAACTCTTGCAACAGGCGGCCGCACTGACTCCTGGGAACAATGACACAAGCTCCCAGGAGCCAGTGCGGCTTACAGGAAGTGAGTAATTAGCCGCTCCAGACACGCCCCTAACCGCAGCCTATGCTTCCTGCAGAAAACAAAGACAGCTGGAAGAACAAAGGTAAAGGCTGTAAAAAAAAAAAAAGTGCCGTTTTGTCATTAGGACATTGCGGTAATCAGCTGCAGTTAGTGTAGGAAAATCGGGTGGAGCTCCGCTTTAAGATAACCCAGTAAACATATTTTGGGGTCTAATTCTATCTGGCTGTTATAAGCCCCATTAATTGTAGACACCACTTCTCGCCAGTACCTAACCAGTTTAGGACATTTCCAAAACAAATGAAGCAAATCTGTCTGGGATTGCTTACATCTTGGGCAATACGAAGTTTCCCTCCGCCTCCACTTATATAATTTTACTGGAGTCCTATAGATAATGAACAGTTGTGATAGGCATTGTGTAGATGATAAAGAAACCATCAGTGCCCTCTTCAAAATATTTTGCCATTCCTCGTCCAGTGTAACCCCCAGATCCATCTCCCAACCCTTTCTGCCTGGGCTATCCAAAATATCTTGATAATTTGCCATAAGTTGACTATATACTAGAGAGGTATAACCTTTATACTAGAGACAGTAAAAACCTTTTTTTCTCCCTGCACCTGCTAATAAAGATATCAATGGTATTGGTCTTATCTTCATCCCTCCTCCTTTAAACTGGGAATAGACTGCATGTCGTAGTTGTAGATATTTATAAAAGTTATTATGCGGCAATTTATATAATTTCTGTAGCTCCTGAAAAGACCGTATAGCGCTTTGAGCATAAAGCTGAGTGAATACATTGTTTTCCTTTAGAACGCCAATATTAAAACCCCTCTAGTTTACAGAGTTCTCCAAAGTACCTATTCCCCCATATTGGAGAGAATTCTGACACCCCTTCATATTTCATTGTATGCCTCATTTCCTGCCATACTTTATTCATTAGCACCAATGTTGGGCTAGAGTGAGTGCAGGCAAATGATCCAGATTCTAGTTGGGCCGTAAGGTTATAGCTCGAACATTGACCTAATAACATAGCCTGTATTGGATCTCTCCAATCCAACGTCCCCCCACCCCGCAAAATGCTGCAATTGGGAAGCTATAAAATACACTCTTGGCTGTGGCACTGCTAAACCCCCTCCTTCTTTAGTTCTCTGAAGGGTAGACAGTCTAATCCTAGAGCTCTTACCTTTCCATAATAGCTTACGAAACAAAAAAATCTATTTTTTTTAAACCATTTTAACGGGATCCATATAGGTGAATTATGTAAAACATATAATAATTGGGGGACCCATATCATTTTTATGAGGTTTGCTCGGCCCACAACTGATAGGAGTAATTTGGACCATGCTATACACTTTTGTTTAAATTTCTCCAGGATGGGAGTTAAATTATACTGCAAATAATCTTTCAACCTTGGGTATATCCATATTCCTAAATATTTAAAAAAACTTCACAACTTTAATTTGTTGGGCTTCCTTCGGTATATCAAAACTGAATTCATCAAGTGGTAATAGGACCGATTTGTCCCAATTAATAGTAAAGCCTGAGAATAAGCCAAATTTTTTTATAAGGGTCATTTAGGATATCAAGGAATTGTCCGTATCACCAAGGAACAGCAGTGCGTTTCGCATATAATGATATCTTTTCGTGCCTTGCCCCTCTAATAAACCCACAGATATCCTCCGATTGCCGAACCGCTTCTGCTAGTGGCTCGACAGCCAATGCAAACAATAATGGGGACAATGGGCACCCTTGTCTGGTGCCTCTTGATAATGAAATAAACTCTGTCACTACCCCATTAATTTGCATACAAGCCCTTGGGTCAGAGTATAGTAGCTTAACCCATTGTATGAAGTTATGTCCCAGGCCAAATCTATCTAGTACCTCCCACATGTATGTCCACTCAACGCTGTTGAATGCTTTCGCAGCGTCGAGTGACAGAATAGCCCTCCTCCCCAGGTTGTCTACTGGTAACTGCATATTTAAGAAAAGTCTCCTCAAGTTGATCGCTGTGGACCTAGTATGTATGAAACCAGATTGATCTGGATGAATCAATCCCTGCATGACTCTACCCAATCTAGCTGCCAGGATCCTGGCCAGAATCATAGCATCCGAGTTTAATAACGATATCGGACGATAAGATTCCGGAGCCAAAGGATCCTTATCTGGCTTTAGTAGCACTATAATACAAGCTTCATTCATAGAATCTGGAAGTTTAAAGGTTTCCCATGCATGGCTAAGTACCTTCAATAGTTCCGGTAACAGAATATCCCCATAATATTTGTACACTTCTGATGGTAACCCATCTAAACCTGGGGCTTTATTATTTGGGGCTTCTAACACTGCCCGTCTTAACTCCTCCAATGTCAGAGGGGCATTAAGTTCCTCCCTAGCCACACTAGAGAGAGAAGGCAATTTTAAAGGGTCCAAAACACCTCTAAGAAGTGCCATTGAATATTCAACCTTGCTCTGATACAAATCACTATAGAAAGAGAAAAAAAAGAGTCTTTAATTTCATTTTGATTGTTTGTAATCTCGCCCCCCATTTTACGAATGGCGGAAATAAAATTAATTTTCTCCTGAGATTTTGCTACTGCAGCTAGCATATGTCCTGATCTCTCCCCTTCCTCCCAGTCATGACATCTGGAGAGAAAACAGGCCTTATCAGCCTTATCCAATACCAATCTTCTATACTATTGTTGTGTATCCCTCCAGGTGCAGCGGTTGGGGGTGGTAGGGTCCTGTATATATTGAGCTTCCTTTTGCCAAACCACTGCTGCTAATAAAGATTCACTTTCTAAGTTCAATTTTTTTTGGACACTTATTGCCTTCAATAGGACCCCCCTCAAAAAAGCCTTCATGGTGTCCCAAACCACCTGGCTTGAAGCAGAGTTCTCATTAATGGAGAAAAACTCCACTAGAGCTCGACTCATTGAATCTCCCTGTGACATTTCCTTTAACCAAGAAGCAGAAACCCACCAATTAGGCTTCATCTTAGGCTTTATTTTATTTAGGGAGACTAAAATGGGGGAATGATCTGATAGGCCCATAGTCAAGTATTGTATATTGGACACCCATGGTAAAGCTAGTTCCGTGCCCAAAGTTAGATCTATTCTTGATAGAGTCTGATACGTACTAAAACAACAAGAGTAGGTATAGGACAGTGGATTTTTAAGACGCCAAATATCCTGTAGACCCCATTCTCTACAATATCTAAGAAAAGGAGTATCTCCTTGAGGGCCAGCTGGATATCTATCTCTGCTAGGATCACAAACACTGTTAAAATCTCCCACAATCAAGAGAGGCATCCCTGGATTATCTATCAAGAATTCACCTATCTAGCGAATTACCTCACCATTATATGGTGGAGGGATATATACAGATCCCAATATAAATTCTATGGAGAATAATTTACACGCTAGCAAAATGTATCTACCTTATGGATCCAGCAGCACTTGCCTGCAGGAAAACTAATTTAGAAGAGACTAATATACTTGTACCTCTAGCATATGTAGAATATACAGCGTGATACTGAATTGGGTACATTTTATTTTGCAATAGATTAACTATCTCAAGTTAAATGTGTTTCCTGCAGGCAAACTATCGATGGTAAATATTGCCCCAGTGTATCAAACATAGCCCTCTTCTTAGCACGATCCTTTATTCCTCTTATGTTCCATGATAGTATCAAGATTTCATTTGCCATATTCCTCGATATGAATATATATATATATATATATATATATATATATATATATATATATATATATATGGAGAATTGATCCATAAGCATATAACCCATTAAATTCTGTATGGGCGGAAAAGGTGGATGTAGCTGAAAAAAGGGGAAGAAATGGAGCAAAAAGCAAAAAACAAAACAAAAAAGCCAAAAAAAACCCCAAAAAAAACAAAGGGGGGGGGGGGAGAAAAGGAAAAAAAAAAAAAAAAAGAAGGAAAAACTCAGCACAAGCATCCAAAAAAAAAAAGAAGGGAAACAACAAAAAAGAAGAAAGAAAGAAAAAACAAAAACAAGGGGGAGAAAAAAAAAAAGAAAAACCCAGCACGTCCACTCAAGCATCCAAAAAAAAAAAAAAAAGAAGGAAGGCAACAAAAAAAAAAAAAAAAAAAAAAAAAAAAAAAAAAATTTTCCCCACCTTCCCTTGAATGCCACACAAATTCCCACAGGAAGATGTAAAAAAAGGAAAAAAACAAACAAAAACGAGTTCATCCAGGCTTGTCAATGGGCTGCTAGCCCACTAATAGGAAGATAAGTTTGTCTGGCTATTATTTCCTAATGTCGGAAATTCTAATGGAAAATGTGTGATGGAGCCTACACATGGTCGGAATTTCCGACAACAAGGTCCTATCACACATTTTCCATCTGAAAATCCTATTGAGTGTACAGGGCATCAGAGTTACTTCCTCGCAGCACAATTATAGGAGGGTGTAGTGGATTGGGAGGGGAATATGTAGGGAGGGAAATGTTTCTACAAAACACCCCACATGGATGAATGGTAGAGGCTATGGAGGCGGGCTCGCTCCCCTCTAGGCTCCCCACACTAAGTTACATAGTAGGTGAGGTTGAAAAGAGACACAAGTCCAAGCTATGTGTGTGATTATGTGTCAGAATTACATTGTATATCCCTGTATGTTGCGGTCAATAGTTTGTATGTTGCGGTCAATAGTTTGTTGAAAGTATCAATGCCCCTCGCTGAGACCACGGCCAGTGGAAGGGAATTCCACATCCTTGCCGCTCTTACAGTAAAGAACCCTCTACGTAGTTTAAGGTTAAACCTCTTTTCTTCTAATTTTAATGAGTGGCCACGAGTCTTGTTAAACTCTTCTGCGAAAAAGTTTTATTCCTATTGTGGGGTCACCAGTACGGCATTTGTATATTGAAATCATATCCCCTCTCAAGCGTCTCTTCTCCAGAGAGAATAAGTTCAGTGCCTGCAACCTTTCCTCATAACTAATATCCTCCAGACCCTTTATTAGCTTTGTTGCCCTTCTTTGTACTCGCTCCATTTCCAGTACATCCTTCCTGAGGACTGGTGCCCAGAACTGGACAGCATACACTAGGTGCAGCCGGACCAGAGTCTTGTAGAGCAGGAGAATTATCGTTTTATCTCTGGAGTTGATCCCCTTTTTAATGCATGCCAATATTCTGTTAGCAGCAGCTTGGATGCCATTGCTGAGCCTATCATCTACTAGGACCCCCAGGTCCTTTTCCATCTTAGATTCCCCCCAGAGGTTCTCACCCCAGTGTAAAGATTGCATTCATATTTTTGCCACCCAAATGCATTTTTTTACATTTTTCTACATTGAACCTCATTTGCCATGTAGTTACCCACCCCATTAATTTGTTCAGATCTTTTTGCAAGGTTTCCACATCCTGCGGAGAAGTTATTTGCCCTGCTCAGCTTAGTATTGTCCGCAAATACAGAGATTGAACTGTTTACCCCATCCTCCAGGTCATTTATGAACAAATTAAATAGGATTGGTCCCAGCACAGAACCCCGGGGGACCCCACTACCCACCCCTGACCATTCAGAGTACTCCCCATTTATCATCACCCACTGAACTTGTGAAATGCATGCTCAATCGGATTCAGGTCAGGTGATTGACTTGGCCATTGCATAACATTCCACTTCTTTCCCTTAAAAAACTCTTTGGTTGCTTTCGTCATTGTCCATCTGCACTGTGAAGCGCCGTCCGATGAGTTCTGAAGCATTTTGCTGATTATGAGCAGATAATATTGCCCGAAACACTTCAGAATTCATCCTGCTCCTTTTTTCAGCAGTCACATCATCAATAAATACAAAAGAACCAGTTCCATTGGCAGCCATACATGCCCACGCCATGACACTACCACCACCATGCTTCACTGATGAGGTGGTATGCTTTGGATCATGAGCATTTCCTTTCCTTCTCCATACTCTTCTCTTCCCGTCACTCCGGTACAAGTTGATCTTGGTCTCATCTGTCCATAGGATGTTGTTCCAGAACTGTGAAGGCTTTTTTAGATGGTTTGGCAAACACTAATCTGGCCTTCCTGTTTTTGAGGCTCACTAATGGTTTGTGGTGAACCCTCTGTATTCACTCTAGTGAAGTCTTCTCTTGATTGTTGACTTTGACACACATACACCTACCTCCTGGAGAGTGTTCTTGATCTGGCCAACTGTTGTGAAGGGTGTTTTCTTCACCAGGGAAAGAATTTTTCGGTCATCCACCACAGTTGTTTTCCGTGGTCTTCCGGGTCTTTTGGTGTTGCTGAGCTCACCGATGCATTCTTTCTTTTTAAGGATGTTCCAAACAGTTGATTTGGCCACACCTAATGTTTTTGCTATCTCTCTGATGGGGGTTTTTTTTTTTTTTTCAGCCCAATGATGGCCTGCTTCACTGATAGTGACAGCTCTTTGGATCTCATATTGAGAGTTGACAGCAACAGATTCCAGATGCAAATAGCACACTTGAAATGAACTCTGGACCTTTTATCTGCTCCTTGTAAATAGGATTATGAGGGAATAACAAACACCTGGCCATGGAACAGCTGAGCAGCCAATTGTCCCATTACCTTTGGTCCCTTAAAAAATGGGAGGCACATATACAAACTGTTGTAATTCCTACACCGTTCACCTGATTTACATGTAAATACCCTCAAATTAAAGCTGAAAGTCTGCAGTTAAAGCACATCTTGTTTGTTTAATTTCAAATCCATTGTGGTCGTGTATAGAGCTAAAAAGATTATGTCCCAATATTTATGGACCTCACTGTATATAGTGCCTTATCATCCCCTCCAAGATTTTACATACTATTGATGTTAGGCTAACTGGTCTGTAATTCCCAGGGATGTATTTTGGGCCCTTTTTTAAATATTGGTGCTACATTGGCTTTTCTCCAATCAGCTGGTACCATTCCAGTCAGTAGACTGTCAGTAAAAATTAGGAACAAAGGTCTGGCAATTACTTTATGGAGTTCCCCAAGTACCCTCGGGTGCAAGGCATCTGGTCCCGGTGATTTATTAATGTTAAGTTTCTCAAGTCTAATTTTAATTTTGTCTTCTGTTAACCATGGAGGTGCTTCCTGTGATGTGTCATGAGGATAAATACTGCAGTTTTGGTTACTGAAGCCCCCTGATTCCCTCCTGAAGACTGAGGAGAAGAATAAATTCAATACCTTCGCCATCTCCCCATCCTTTGTAACCAGATGTCCTTCCTGATTCTTTATGGGGCCAATATGGTCTGTCCTCCCTTTTTTACTGTTTACATACTTAAAGAACTTCTTGGGATTTTTTTGCTTTCCTCCGCTATGTGTCTTTCATGTTCTATCTTAGCCATCCTTATTGCACCCTTACATTTCTGGTTGCATTCTTTACAAAGTCTGAATGCTGATGATGATCCCTCAACCTATTTTTTGAAGGCCTTCTCCTTTGCTTTTATATGCATTTTTACATTGGAGTAAAGCCATCCAGGACTTTTGTTCGCTCTTTTAAATTTATTACTCAATGGGATGCATTGGCTAATGTCCTTATTTAATATGCTCTTAAAGCAAACCCATCTCTCCTCCGTTCTTTGTTCCTAAGATTTTATCCCAATGGTTAAAGGTTAAAATATGGGAGACAGTGAAGACATTGCTAGGGTATAGGGAACTTATAGAGTATACTCCTCTATGGGAGAATAGAAACTTGGGAGAAATTCAGAAAATGGGGACAATTAAGGAATGGGAAAGATGCAGAATAAAGTTTATTAGCCAGATTTACGAGGATGATATTCTGAAATCATTTCAGGAATTGAGGGAACAATATACAATATTGAATAAATCCTGTTTAGGTACCTACAGGTCAGACATGCTCTGGAGGCACAGTTTAGAGAGAGGGCACTTGAATGGAGCAAGATTCCTTTGCTCCAGAAGGTAATTAATGCAACCACCCCAAAAGGCTTTATTTTGAGCTTATATCCGCATATACTTAAGGGGAGCCCTGAAGGGATAGGGGCCCCACCAAGTAAGAGGAGATGGGAACAAGACGTAGGAACTATTTTGGAAGAGCAATGGAGTAGAATCCTTGAACTGAGCCCCTTGGTCTCACTTTCCCCCTCCCAAAAGATGTTGCACACTGTTTCTGCTATATAGAGCATATTATACTCAACAACTTTTTTCATTTGGCTGTAGATCAGACGCTAGCTGTCCAAGATGTGGGGAAGTGGAAGATGATTTAATTCACATGTTTTGGAGGTGTCCGAAGCTATTCCGGTACTGGAAGGAGGTATCCGGAGTTATGTTAGGTATTCGGACCTCCAAATCCGGATCTAAGGCTTTGTGTACTAGGGTTGGTAGAGGGGGAGGGAAACCCCGGATGCACCCAGATTGAAATCCTAAGGTGTTTATTTCAGGCAAGGAAATTGATAGCACAAAGGTGGCTATCGGTCTTACCCCCATCCTGCATAGAATGGGAGCGAGGCATGAACGAGATAATTTGGAAGGAAAAGTCTGTATATGTCAGACAAGGCTGTTTAAAGAAATATGAAGAGATCTGAAAACCCTGGTGGGAGACAAAAGGATACCCTTTTTAGAGTGGGGTGGAAGACACTAATAGTCACGAACCATTTGAATAGAGGAAGAAGAAGGAGAAGAAGGTTTGAAGAGAGGGCAGGGATAAATGATACCAATGATAAAAGGAAAAAGTAAAGGGGCAGTGAATGAACGCATTAAAAATAAGAGGTGACAAATAGGAATGGTAGAGTAGTGTGAATGGAGGACAAAAGGTGTGGAATACAGAGGGGAGGGAGGTCGAGAGTGGGTATTGGGATAGCGAGGAAGGAGATGGAACAGAAAGTGAATGGTGTGATAGGGGGTGTTGTGAGTGTAGATGTGGAGGTTTCGAACGGGACGTTTATGGGGGGGGGAACATGGACTTGGTATAAGTCAAATAACTGAAAAATTTATTGCGAATATGTGGGGAAGGGGAGGAGGAGAGGATAAGAGGCATTTTGTATGTTATGTTTAATGGGAAAAATTTTTTTCAATAAAGATTATAAAGTTAAAAAAAAAAATCCAGTCACAACTGCCAGGAAAATTGTTCGGGGTGCAAACAAAAACCCACAAGTAACTTCAGGTTAAATATAGGACTCTCTGAAAAAATGTGGTGTGGCTGTTTCAAGATGCACAATAAGGAGGCACTTGAAGAAAGATGGGCTGCATGGTCGAGTTAGCAGAAGAAAGCCATTACTACGCAAATGCCACAAAGTATCCCGCTTACAATACGGCAAACAGCACAAAGACAAGCCTCAAACCTTCTGGCACAAAGTCATTTGGAGTGATGAGACCAAAATTGAGCTTTTTGGCCACAACCATAAATGCTAAGTTTGGAGAGGAGTCAACAAGGCCTATGATGAAAGGTAGATGAAAGGCCTATGATGAGAGGTGGATCGCTGATGTTTTGGGGATGTGTGAGCTACAAAAGGCACAAGAAATTTGGTCAAAATTGTTGGCAAGATGAATGCAGTATATTATCAAAAAATACTGGAGGAACATTTGCATTCATCAGCCAGGAAGCTGCGCATGGGACGTACTTGGACATTCCAACATGACAATGATCCAAAACAAGGCTAAGTCGACCTGTCATTGGCTACAGCAGAATAAAGTGAAGGTTCTGGAGTGGCCATCTCAGTCTCCTGACCTCAATATCGTTGAGCCACTCTGGGAAGATCTCAAACGTGCAGTTCATGTAAGACAGCCCAAGAATTTACAGAAACTGGAGGCTTTTTGCCAAGAGGAATGGGCAGCTTTACCATTTGAGAAGAAGAGCCTCATACACAAATACCACAAAAGACTTGTCATTGATGTTAAAGGGGGCAATACACGGTATTAAGAACTGGGGTATGTAAACGTTTGATCAGGTTCATTTGGGTAGTTTCTGTTGCCATTATGATTTAAAAAGAGTAAACACAGTTGATTGATAATAAATAAATAGATAATAAATGGCTTCAGCCAAACATTAACCACGAGTGAAAGAAAAGTTTTTGTGTTATTCATATTCTCTGAAAAAAAGAAACCAAATTCTGCCAGGGTTTGTAAACTTAGGAGCACAACTGCATACATGCATACCTAGCCCCATTAACCCATCCTCACAAATAACCATTGAAAATATTCATAGCATTACTTTCAATATATCCACTACAAAAGCTTATGTCTTTGGTTTAGCAAGAAAAAGGTGCAAATAATGCAATACTCCAAGCACTTTCAAAGTTAAATAAAGATCTTATAGGCTAAAGCCTTAAATGTACAATGCAAAACATCTAAAATACATTATATTTGCACAATCAAACATACATGTTAAAGGCTCAAAAACATCCAAAATTAGAGGCACATATGCATGTCATAACGTGGTATAGCATTAAACAGTGAGTTGACATGTATCCACAAGCCAAATGGTCACTATAAAATAATAACAATTCCACCAAGATACAGGATTTACTTTCCCAGTAAGCAACGTAAAATATATTCTTTACAATATTATTTTCAATGCTTACAGGGAAATAAAATCCTGCATCCTAAAAATTAGTGGAATTGATAGGAATGATATGAACGTTTACAATGGTGATTTCTCAGGACATTGGGGGTATGCAAGTTGGGTTTTATTGGAGATAGGTATACCTATATGATTTTAAGATTTGTACAGTAAATGCTTTTTGAAAGGCCATAGCTGGTGCAAAGTCCTGCTGGAAAATGAAATCAGCAACTCCATAAAGCTGGTCAGCAGAGGGAAGCATGAAGTGCTCTAGAATTTCCTGGTAGAGGGCTGCGCTGACTTTGGACATGATAAAACACAGTGCACCAACACCAGCAGATGACATGGCTCCCCAAAATCATCACGGCCTGTGAAAAATTGGAAATCAAGGTCCAAGAGTCTGGAGGAAGAGTGGAGAGGCACAGAATCCCAAGTCACATGAGATCCAGTGTGAAGTTTCCAGTCAGTGATGATTTTGGGAGCCATGTCATCTGCTGGTGTTGGTCCACTGTGTTTTATCAAGTCCAAAGTCAGCACAGCCCTCGACCAGGAAATTCTAGAGCACTTCATGCTTCCTTCTGCTGACCAGCTTCATGGAGATGCGGATTTCATCTTCCAGCAGGGTTTGGCACCTGCCCACACTGCCAAAAGTACCAATACCTGGTTTAATGATCTGGTTTGATTGGCCAGCAAACTCGCCTGACCTAAACCCTATAGAGAATCTGTGTGGTATCGTCACAAGGAAGAGGATAGACACCAGACCCAACAATGCAGACAAGCTGAAGGCGCTATCAAAGCAACCTGGGCTTTCATAACACCTCAGCAGTGCCACAGGCTAATCGCCTCCATGCCATGCCGCATTGATGCAGTAATTCATGCAAAACGATCCCCGACCAAGTATTGAATGCATACTGTACTTAACATGGACATGCTTTTCAGTAAGCCAACATTTCTGTATTAAAAATCCTTTTTCCTTATTGGTCCTAAGTAATATTCTAATTTTCTAAGATACTGAATTTTGGGTTTTCACTAGCCATAATCAACCAAATTAAAAGAAATGCTTGAAACATATCACTCTGTGTGTAATTAATGTTTTTAAATTGAATTACTGAAATAAATTAACTTTTTGATGATATTCTAATTTTATGAGATGCACGTGTATATTATTTATTATGGCTGGTACTTAAAAACATATTTTCTATGAAACTAAACTGAATCTGAGCACCACAAACTGAAAACACTATTTAAGGCTGGGTTCATACATGTGTGGTGCGAATTGAAGCTCTGTTTCACAATGGGCCTTAATTCACACCTGAGCCAGACCGCACTGCTCAGAAAAGTGACAGGACTCTTTTTCAATTTGCACTAAATCCACACTCTGGCTGCACCGGACATAGGTGAACAGGCACAATAGAAAGCAATGTTCTTTCACATGTCATGCAAACTGGATGCGATTCAAAATGCATCCAATTCGCATGTGTGTGAACGTAGCCCAATACATTATTATTATTTAAAGCAAATTTACCCACCCATCCAGGTCTTCGTGCTTTATTTGTTGAGAAAACCACCCCCTAGCATTTCTAGCCACTGCCATCTTGAGTAAGGGCAGATGTTCCATGTAGCATTTGTTTTGTGGTATCCAGCTGCCCTTAGCTTGGGCATGCAGGCAGGAGGGCATGCTTAGCTGAGAAAGCCCCTCCTCCAGGAGAAAAAAAAAATGCCCATGAAGACTCATGGTATGTATAACATGTCAGCATAAGCCAGAGACCAGGAAGCAACTGAAAAAATGTAAAAAAAAAAAAAAAAAAAGGTTTACCACTTAAGCCCCGGAAGGATTTGCCCCCTTAATGACCAGGCCATTTCTTGTGATACGGCATTGTGTCGCTTTAACTGACAATTTCGCTTTCGTGCGGCGCTGTACTAAAACAAAACTGACGTCCTTTTTTCCCCACTAAGAGCTTTCTTTTGGTGGCATTTGATCACCTCTGCGGTTTTTATTTTTTGCACTATAAACAAAAAAAGGAGCGACAATTTTGAAAAAAAAAAAAAAGCTATTTTTTTTACTTTTTGCTATAATAAATATCCCCCCCCCCCCCCCCCAAAAAAAAATTCTTCCTCAGTTTAGGCCAATATGTATTCTTCTACATATTTTTGGTAAAGAAAATTGCAATAAGCGTATATTGATTGGTTTGCGCAAAGTTATAGCGTCTACAAAATAGAGGATAGATTTATGGCATTTTTATTATTCTTTTTTTTTTTTTTTTACTAGTAATGGCTGCGATTTGCGATTTTTAGCGGGACTGCGGCGGACAGATCGGACACTTTTGACACTTTTTGGGACCACTGACATTTATACAGCGATCAGAGCTAAAAATAGCCATTGATTACTGTATAAATGTCATTGGCAGGGAAGGGGTTAACACTAGGGGGCGATCAAGGGGTTAAATGTGTGTCCTAGGGAGTGATTCTAACTGTGGGGGGATGGGACTGCCTGGAGGAGATCGCTGTATATACTTCGTATGAACAGGAGAGCTTTCTCCTCTCTCCTGACAGAACAGAGATCTGTCTGTTTACATTGACAGATCTCTGTTCTGTCTCTCTCAGGAGCGTTTGTGGGTGCCTGGCGGACATCGCGGCCCCCTAGTGGTCTTAAAGCAGCCAACGTACAGCTACAACGGCTCGCCCAGGGGAGCCAACCTGCCCCAGTATAACCGCAGTGGCTGGTCCTCTAGCGGTTAAACGTGTATTTTGTGACATTATGAAAGGTGAGGTGATCAATGGATATTATCTGTCACCTCGCATGCGTTCATTTGTTGAGATCTAAGGTGGAATCTGGTCCAAGTTTTACCAGCCACCTTGGCAGGGTTGGTTCCGGACCAGGTTTTGCGGTCTACTTGTGTCCACCAACAAGTGGTATAAATAAAGCCGGACTGGAGTTGCTCTTGGCCTGGGAGTTAGGAAGCCAAAAAACCTGAGAGAGAAAGAAAAGATTTGTATAATCTTTTGTTTTGTGGGTGACTGGGAGAAGCCCTTCACCCCTGAGTTAGGAACTGGTATGTTTATCTGGATAATGGATGGCAAGGATTTTTCTGTTTTTTTTTTTTTTTTTTCCATGCAACCTTTTAAATATAAAGTATTTATATATAAATATTTACTAATGCTAGCAGTATAAGGATTAAAAATAATTATAGTTGCTTGAGAGAGTTTAGTTTCGTCTTAATATTAATTCTGTTATAATTTGTTGTAATTAGTTCTAGCTATCCGGGAGATGGTGCCCTAGTTCTAGCTATCCGGGAGATGGTGCCCTAGCCTGCTTTTAAGGTTTTCCTGTTGACCGTAAAAAAGCCAATAGTTTTCCAAGCGCCATAGCTCAAGCTGAAAACTACACACGTGAATGGGTCAGAGGAGCGATTGTAGTTACCCATTCCTTTTAAGACAGCTGTGTCTAAGCAAGCCTTAGGGCAGAAGTCACTGTTGTGCTGTCTAGCACAGTACTTCTGAAATCCTAATAATACCATAATTATTATATATATATATATATATATATATATATATACATATATATACATACATACATATATATATATATATATATATATATATATACATACATACATATATATATATATATATATATATATATATATATATATATACATATATACATATACATATACACACACATACATACATATACACACACACACACACACACACTTAATAATCTTTGCATGCGTTGTGACGTTACATGGATTGTGCACTCCTATTTAGAAGCTGCCGGGTTTCTCCTACTTATGACTTTGCAATTTCTTTTACTGCAGCTGTAAATGTCTATTCATAACCACTACATTGCCCGACTTAATATAGCAGCCAAAGGAATGCAATGCTAAAGAACCCAATGGCCGCACATGAATGTCAAGATGCAAAAACATTCCCCCCCCCCCCTTAGGCCCTATAAATTGTGACCTATTTTTCAATATCTTGCTGGACATTCTAATATGATATGAGAGACAATAGGCTGTAACTGCAAAATTTGATTTTACTTGCAATGAGGGGCTGGGGGGGAGAAGTGAAGTAAATCCCACCCTCCGTTCTTGTTTTTTTGGGGGCTTTTTGAGTATATCTTCGACTTGTGCGGTCTATGGGTATATTTAGTCTGACAAAAGATGAACTCAACTGGAGACAGCCAGAGCCTTGACACAGGCTCTTTTCGTGTTGTTTATTTTGTTTTTCTACTATTGGGTGCACCCTAACACTGTTGTTGGGGGGGTGCGTAATATCCAGGTTTATCCCTGTTCCTTAATTTTTTTTTATCCCTTTTTTTCCCTCTCCTTCAACTCTCCTCTTCTCTCCCCCCTCTCACTTCCACTCTATGGGATGGGGGGAGGAGGGGAAAGAAATCCCAATAAATATGTCTCTATATCGCAAAGATACAGACCTTCCTGGATGAGCCATGGCGTATTGGTCCTCGGTGCCATCCATTGTTTCTCTGCATCTTATGGGAGGGCAATGCTCCTATTTCTTTTTTTTTGCTTCTCCTCTGTCTGTATTTTTTTTTGTCTTTGATATATGAAGATATCTGGGGAGCTGTTTCTCTGACTGGCAAAAAGGTAAATATTTTCCTTCAGGAAACCCATTTGAAATCTACATCACTCCCACAAATTACCTCTAGGATAATTGCTCATAAACCAGGAGGGATAAGTCGAAAGGTGTAGCGCTTGGTTTACATTCCTCGATCCCAATCTCTGATGCCCAGAAGCTTACTGACCCTGAGGGTAGGTACATCTTTGTTAAATGTAAAATCTTTCACAAGATGTTTAAACTGGCAAATATTTGTGCGCCAAACCAAGGACAAGCAACTATGTTTTTGGGTGGTGACCTGAACATAACTTTGGACCCCTTAATGGTTAATTCAACAGGTAAATCAAATATCTCTTTTTTATGTTTAAACAGGTTGAAGCGTTTGTTTCATTCACTTCAGTTAGTGGATGTCTGGCGCACTTTGCATCCCTTGGATAAAGATTATACATGCCATGCAGCTTCTTACAATACATACAGCAGGATAGAAAACAAAAATAAACACTGCCTGTGATATCAAATAACTTAATAAACAGCTGCACCACTCTAGTGAGATATTATCACAAACAAGAATATATAAAAAAATGTGTTGCGCTAGAAAATAAAAAATGAATTAATGTATTATTGAACAAAAACAGCGAGTAACATTAAATGAGTGAACAGGTATTTTGACCGTTGAACCACCAACAGAATCCTCGTTGTGATTAAACCACCAATCTAAGGATGTGCTCTTACCAGAGCATTGACCACCTATTACGGGGGGGTCAAAGAAGGCTCTAGTATCTCAGGTGCTCCATCACCATTTGGTAATCAGCAGACGGAAGATGGGGGAGATCAATCCAAGCAGCCAGTAGGGAAATCACAAATCCTCTTGTTCCAAGGGGAAGCATTAAATGGCAAACACCAATAAGAGATAAGACGCCAAAATAGTGTAAAATCTTTACAACTGGACTTTATTAAAAGTAATGCACTTACATGCCAGCGGATTAAAAACAGCATATGTGATATGGGCACATTAGCAATCATGTGTTCTCATCCGAACACGATGACAGGAAACGACACCTCGGTTTTGTCACTACAAGGACTTCTTCTGGGGCGGTAATAATGTCCTGTTGTAAAGATTTTATACGATTATAAACATTCCCAACTTTCTGATTATATTCAGCATACCATCTTACCGTGCACAACGGAAGTTAATCAGGCTGTAAAATCTTTACAACAAGGTAAATGTCCTGAACCTAATGGGTTTTGAGGGGCTTTTTTATAAGCAGTTCTGCGACACCCTCAGTCCTGTTCTTTGCAGCCTTTATAACAAAATTAAGCCAGATTGCCCATTTACCAAGCAAACACAGGAGGCACAAATTACTGTTATTGCAAAAACAGAAAAGGATCCTACTCAATGCTCTAGTTATAGGCCCATTTCTTTGATAAATGTGGACATAAAAATATTTGCCAAAATTTTAGCTATGTGTTTAGAAACTGTGATCCCTTCTTTAATAGGCTTAGATTAGGTGGGGTTTGTCCCAAATAGGGAGGCTCGGGACAATATCTTAAAGACAAGCTTACTGATAGAATATGCCCGAAAAACCAAGATGCCACTCTGTCTTTCATTAGATGCGGAGAAAGCCTTCGATTGCTTGGATTGGAGGTTTATGGAAGCATAGGATTAATGGAATACTCTCCCGACCCATTAATATTTCTAACGGGACACGTCAGGGCTGTCCACTATCACCATACCTATACATTTTGGCTACAGAACATCTGGTGATGGCTCTACGGTCTAATTCCTCTATCCACAGAGTTCAGGTGGGCAATAGTTCCTATAAACTAAGCATTTTTGAGGATATATATATATCCAACCCAAGAATAGCTTTCCCAAGCATCTTGCATGAATTAGAACAATTCAGATTCCACAGTAATTTTAAAGTAAACGTAGCAAAATCCAGGTTTCTCAACATCACATTACCGCTAACTGAGAAAGAAACATTGGAAACCAATTTGCCATTTCAGTGGGAACTCCATTCTCTTAAATATTTAGATGTTAATATCGCCCCATACAGAAGAAAAGATCTATGAATTGAACTATTTGCCTATGCTGAACTCCATGGTTGGCCAACTGCAGATTAGGGCTGGGGGAAAACACTCATGGATAGGGAGAATGGCGATATACAAGATGGATATTCCACCTCTCTTTTTATATTTATATCAAACGCAACCTATAACACTTCCGAGGGCTTTCTTCCGGTCGCTACGATCTAGCTTACTAAGGTACTGTATCTCTGTCCAAACTCTACAGCTAGGCTCCATTATGACATCTTAGTAAAGCAGAAAACAGAGGGGGGAATGAGTTTACCGCATAGGGAACTATACCATATAGCATTCATGTTGACTAGAATAGTGGATTGGTTTTATCATGGCAAATCTAAACAGTGGGTAACTATTGAGCAACAAAAAACATCGGTCCCCTTGACCTCTCTTCCTTGGATTCTGCCTAAATTTCGCCCCCATAGACAAACACTTTCACCTTTGACATTATCATTATTAAAAGTCTGGGATTTAACTATCCAAAAGCTAGGTATCTCTTCAACCCCTGGCCCACTTATTCCAATTATGGGTAATCCAGAATTCCAGCCAGGTTTTTTTGTCAACCAGGTTCCTATGATGGACAGTACTGGCCCCTTCACTGATTAAACAAGCGCTAACTAAGGGACTGCAATCGTTTAATATAATAGCAACTACAGAATGCAACTACCCAGGTCGTTGGCTACACCATTTTTCAGCTTCAGCATTTTTATATACAATTATCAAACAAGGGGTCACTTCATATGGAATTACCTCCATTTGAATCTCTTTCCACTGGGCTCTCAGAGTGCTCTCACACTATTTCTAAAATATAGGATATATTGTTATCCCATGCATTCCCCAATTATCCATATTGCATCAAAGATTAGGAGAGGGAATTTGGCCATAGTATTACCAAAGAAAATTGGAAAAAGTCATTCTTCCTAATCTTTAAATCTAGTCCCTTAACGTGTATACAAGAAAAGAACTATAAAATATTAACCAGGTGGTATAGATGCCCCATGAGGCTTCATAGAATATCTTCAATCTACCCTGAAAAGTGTTGGCACTGTGAGGGGGATAAAAGGCACAATGATCCACATATGGTGGACTTGCCCCCAGATTACAACTTTTTGGGAGTCGGTTTCAAATTTGCTCTATTGCTACTGGTATGCCATATCCAAAATCTCCGGAAATGGTTCCATTGTCTAAGGGAGAGACTAAAAAGGGGCCGCTTCGCTTTCTCCTCTCCACAGCCCAAATACTTATACCTAGACATTGGAATACCAAAGTTGCTCCTACTATTAAAGAGTGGATAGTTGAGCTGAATCATTTAAGGAGAATGGAAGAATTATGGGAAACATACATGCATGTTACCCTAAGTATATGGTGATATGGTCTCCTTGGATTGAGTTTCTGGGCTCTGATATTCTGGGATCTTTCTTATAGTTTTTACTTCATGACGCGACTGACTTAAAATAGCGGCTCCCCAGATAGATTGTCAGAGAAATTGATTTGCTTGTGAAATTCTCCTTTTTTTTTCTTTATCTATATCCTTTCCTAGTTTTCTTCTCTTTCTTTTTATTGTCTGTTTTGTTTTGCCTTTGGGTAGATTCTCGCCCAAGTGAAATAATGGTTACTTAAGTATAGTTGTTTCTGTTGAACAGGTGCTAAGATATATTTATATTGATCTTCAAAATATTAGAAAGGATTGTCCTTCTCAAGCTTCACTAATGTTGTAAAATATGGGATCAAGGCAATCAAGACTATGGGCTTTTTGAATGTAACCTTGCAAACTATTTAATAAAAATCAATACTTCAAAAAAAAATAAAAAAATTTAAATGTCTATTTATAAATAGTAGTAGTAGGAGCAACATTCTCACTAAAAAGAGTCAGTACAGAAACCAGTCTGTAGTGCCAGAAGAACTTTGTAGTTAGCTTGTCAATAAATGCCTAAAAACAGATTTCTTTAACTGAAATAAAGGATACACAACTAAAGATGTGGTATGAACGCCTTTTTCTTCGATGTCAAAAACAATACTTTGCATATCCAAAATTAACACATAATAACCACTCCTCATACTTTATAAAGGCTCGTACACACGATAGGAAAATTGTCTGAAAATTTCAGTATGAGGCACAATTGGTCCACTTTCTGATCATTAATATGGTGCTTTGGACAGAGCACAGAGCACAAAAACCGTAGGGGCAAGCTAGAAATTTTTTATCATATGTGAACACATAAGTTTAATTGTTTAATTAATACAGTTTTCTCCCCTTCCCCCTCTTCTCACCCCATCCCTTAACATGGAGGTTTTCAGGGTGATCTAGCGTAACGTTAAGGGACTTAACGTCCCAGAGAAAATACGGATGCTCTTGCTAGACTTACATCGTCTTAAATTGGATGTAGCTTTTATTCAGGAGACCCATTTTAGAGATAACAAATTATCCATGCTCAAGACTAGGTCCTTCCCGATGGCTTACCACTCAACCAAATTGAAGGCAAAGTCGTGGGGAGTGTCTGCTCTCCTTTCGAGCAGAGTGCCGTGGTCCTGCCTAGACTCCGTTATGGACCCTGAAGGTTGCTTCTTGCTTTTAAAAAGGCATAGTTGGCGGTTTCAAGGTAACTGGCAAATCTCTATGTCCCTATTACCCACCAAGATGTCTTCTTAAGCAGGAGGCTAACTCGCCTAGCAGATTTCACCAAAGGGCAGCTGTATATAGGCGGGGACTTTAACATCCCCTTGATCCCGTCTGAAGACACCTCTTCAGGTCTATCCTCCATCTTCCCTGGCTCCCATAAAAGCATTGCTCAGTCTCTGCATAAGAACCAACTGGTTGACGTATGGCGCCTTCTACATCCCTTGGAGAGGGACTTTACTTTTTATTCTCTACCTCACAAGGTATACTCGCGCATCAACTACTTATTGGTACCTCATGCAAAACTACATGCAGTGCAAGCCTCCACCATAGGCTCCATTACATGGTCCTGCTATTCCCCTGTGTTCCTATCCTACGCCCTCACTGATTCCATGACATCCAGGACCAAGTGCTGGAGACTAAATGAAAGCCTCCTGCAAGACAAAGAAGTGCTTGCGGATGTCACTAGGGAACTAGAATGTTACTTCAGAACCAACAACACGTCAGAATACGACCCCGGCATTCTTTGGGAGGCAAGCAAAGCAGTTATTCGGTGTGCTTATCAAACATGGGTCAAGGCTCAAAAAACAACGTACTAAACAGTTAACGCCATTATTGGAGGACTTCAGGGCCTTCGAAGCCCGCTATAAACATGCACCGTCACCTTCCTTAGAGAAAGGCCTTCTCACCCGACGTACACAAATTACAGACCTCCTGCATTTTAAAGCTAAAGCAGCACTACAGATCTGTTGGAAAATATCATATGAATCCGGTTAATAAATGTGGCAAAATGCTAGCTAGATCCCTGATGGAACAGAAATCGGCGACCTATGTACCATATCTAACACCATCACATGGACCCAAAGTCACAATGCCCCACGATATCGTGCGGGAGTTCCAGAAATTTTGTGACTCCTATAATCTGAAAACTGTGCCCCCTCACAGGAACATATAAACTCCTACCCGTCTTCCTCCCTCATGCCTCAACTATCGACTGCGGATAGGGATGCTCTAGAAGATCCCATCACCATAGAGGAACTTGAGGGAGCCGTAGGGGCTACTAAACCAGGAAAGGCGCCGGACCCGGATGGCCTCACTATCCAATATTATAAAGCCCTTTTACCCTCCCTCGGCCCGTTCATGGTCAAACTGTTTAACACAGTAGGATCTACCTCATCCTTTGCTGTAGATACCTTGCAGGCCCATATATCAGTGATCCTGAAAGAGGGCAAGGACCCAGCCTCATGTGGGTGTTATAGGCCGATTTCACTGCTTAATCCAGACCTCAAACTCTTCATTAAGATCTTGACGACTAGGATTCAGCATCACCTACTGCATCTGATCCACTTAGACCAAGTAGGATTCGTACCAACCCGAGAGGCTAGAGACAATACTACCAAGGTCCTAAACCTACTACATGTAGCCAACAAATCCCTTGCCCACTGTTTCTTGGCACCGATGCGGAAAAAGGCCTTTGAAAAGAGTGAATTGGGACTTCATGCTTTCAGTTCTAAAGTATGCTGGTTTCGGCACCAACATGCTTCAGAGGATTTCCACAATTCACTCCCAACCCTCAGCTCGGGTTCAAGCCAATGGGGTCCTGTCCGAACCTTTTAAAATTACAAATGGGACATGACAGGGATGCCCACTGTTGCCCCTCCTCTTCACCCTGTCACTAGAACCTTTTTTATGTACTGTACGTTTGAACCCGGATGTTACTGACATAAACGTCAGGGGGGCACCCAACAAAAGGCTTTGGCCTATGCGGATGACAAGCCATTTTCCCTTACCAACCCCTTGATCTCACTCCTAAACCTCCTTACCCACTGGGCTCTTAAACCCCCCTTCCTAACCAGACCAATTTTCAGCTTTCAGTGCTCTCACATTTTGAATGGCAATTACTCAGTCATGCAACATTGTACCTATATGACATTTTTGTCTTTTTTTTCCCACACAAATAGAGCTTTCTTTTGGTGGTATTTAATCAATGCTTTTTTTTTATTTTTTGCGCTATAAAAAAAAAAACTGAAAATCCTGTAATTTTGCAAATTAGTAATTTTTCTTCATATATTTTGTCCAAAATTTATACTGCTACATATCTTTGGTAAAAATAACCCAAATCGGTGTATATTACTTGGTCTTTGTGAAAGTTAGAGAGTCCACAAGCTATGGTGCCAATCTCTGAAAATTGATCACACCTGATGCACTGAAGGCCTATCTCATTTTTTTGAGACCCTAACAATCCAGGAAAGTACAAATACCCTCCAAATTACCCCTTTTTGGAAAATAGACATTCCAAGGTATTTAGTAAGAGGAAAAGACAAATCACCGCGCTATACCAAAAATTAGTAGGTGCATAAAGGCATAATGAACGAACAAAAATTGAAAACAATCAAAAAGTGACAAATCAATGATCAAAAATCAAACACAGGAGCAGCCGCTAAAAGTGGGATACACACATAACATAATAGATACAAGAAAAGCAGCGCTGTGACAAAAAAAAGGTTACATATGATATAACCAAAACAAATATGTGAAATATTAGGCCCAAACTTGAGATGGGCTCCAAAGTTCATAAAAGTGCATAAACAAGGTGAACCGTCCTATCCAAAATCGATCATAGATGGTGGATAAAAAAGGAGGAAACGTAGATAGGTGAAAATCAAATAAATCAATAAGTCCTTCACCGCACCACAGTGGTATTGTTAAAATGCGCGCTTACCAAACGGCAAGCTTAAGAAAGCTTGCGACCTTAACCCGGTCGGGGCCTTTCAGGGTGGAACCATCAAGGGAAAGCACGCCACCTTCGCTTGGATTAAGCACGCTGTTCTCCAATTATCACTCTATGTGGAGATGTGACCCCTGGCTAGGGATAAACCTCATGTGCACACAGGCTCCAGATCACACAGCGAACCAACCAGGAAACAAGCAGAGCTGGAGCAGAAGAGGTCACTGAAAGCGTTTAACTCCGTGCATGCCGGGTGGGGGGCACATGCAAACCTCCCAACGTTCATCAGAGAAGACGAACTATGGAACATGTTCGTCTTCTCTGATGAAGGTCGAACCCTTTTCGACTGCGACTCTGCCAACTAAATATACCCTGCCGTGACTCTGAATGCATTTGGTACTTTAGAAATACCCAATATGCAATCCAAATATCGTCTGTGCGGCTCGTGATCTCACATTATTGCTGAAACCACTTTTGGTATGATTGCCGAGCAGCTAATTGTTGACCAATGACTAATTTCAGACCTGTCTATCCATTTATCCCAGTACAAAAATCAACCACGTAGGTAGAACAAGTACATGAAACAAGCTCATATTTTCAACTGTGCTTTCAGATTTTGAAATACATAAATTTAATTTTTAAACATGACTTGATTCCAGCAATTTTCCAAAATAATGATTTTTTTTCCTTTCTTTTGCTCTGGCACAACATAAAAGGCTTGGAAGGGTGGCTGGCTGATGCCATTTCGTAGACTAGTCATGTTTCTTAAGAAGAAATCTTCAGCTGGAAGCACATCAAATTTATGTTAACAATTACTGCTAAGCAATATGAATTGACTGGGTTAAGTTGCTGAATACTTGCACATATTTAAAATTATTTTTAGCTTGTTGATGAATGACAGTAATTTTTTTGTTATTCGGGACTGTTCCTTCAAAAGCACAAAAGAATACATTTAAACTAAAAAAAAGTTCTAATGCTGTAACATTATATTATGTACAAAAAAAAAAACAAAAGAAAAATCTTCACTACTTAAAGGAAGCCTCTACTGAGAGAAATATGCCAGCTTTCATTGCTCTCCACTCCTCCTGAAACATGCCAGTTGCACGTCTGTCCAGACAAGTGAACTGTGGCTTGAACACTTCCTGGGCCACTGAACCAGAATAGTATGCACATAAAATATTCTGACTTGCTGCATTGCTTGTTCTGGTCCTTGGTCCCCAACTCAGAGAGGCCTATTTAAAAGACAATTTGCATTAATTTACTAGTCATTCATCCAGTGAATCTACATGTACATTTGTTCTATGCTAATTAGGCAAAACAGGAAACATTATGCTTTGGGGTGTGTTTTTCTGCTAAAGGGACAGGACAACTTCACCACATGAAAGCAACTATGGACCATCAAATCTTGGGCAAGAACCTTCTTCCCTCAGCCAGGCCATTGAAAATGGGTCGTGGATGTGTATTCCAGCATGACATTGACCCTAAACACATGGCCAAGGCAAGAAAGGAGTGGATCAAGAAGAAGCACCTTATATTTTCATAGCCAGTCTCCAGACCTTAATCCCATAGAAAATATGTGGAGGGAGCTGAAGGATTGAGTTACCAAGACGCACTAGAGTAGAATGTGCCGTGACAGGCAAAGTAGGAACCCGACCCTTAATAGAATAGGCCTGTGTCACAGGCTGTCTGATCCATCTGGAGATGGTAGCCAAGGAAGTGGCCAGCCCTTTCCTTGGTCTTTGTGTAACCAAAAGGAAGGACTCAGTGGCTGCCAGATACAATCGAATCGCACGAACCACATCCAATGTATGCAAAGCAAATTCCTTGGGATGAGCCGGCTTGGGACACAAGGACGGTAACACAATGTCCTCATTCAAATGGAAGTCAGAGACAACCTTGGGCAGAAATGATTGGCAGGGACCAAGAACCACTTTATCCCTATGGAGTACTAAATAGGGACTGCTACAGGATAATGCTGCCAACTCCGAAACCCTGCGGGCCGAGGTAATAGCCACCAAGAATGCCACCTTCTGGGACAATGTAGGTAAGGGAATCTCCCGAATATTCTCGAATGGAGGTTTCTGGAGAACAGATTCAATTCCATTTAAATAATAATAATAATTAAATTCTAAGTTTAAATTCCATGGCGTCAAAAGAGACCGTACAGGAAGAGCCACATGCCAGACTCCTTGAATGAAGTTACAAACTAAAGAGTGAGTGGTTAGGTGTTGCTGAAAGAAGACTGCTAAGGCAGACACCTGGCCCTTGATGGTACTCAAGGCCAACTTCTGCTCAATGCCCCGTTGAAGAAAGGCTAAGAACCGAGCCACAGAAAAGGATCGAGGATGAACGCCAATCGACTCACCAAGAAATGTACGCTTTCCACGTACCATGGTATATCTTACTAGAGGTCGACTTCCTCGCCTTCACCATAGAGGGATCACTGATCCTGACAGACCGCTATCTCTCAGTACCTGGCTTTCAATGGCTAGGCAATTAAAACCAGTAACTGTAAAGCAGGATGAATGCTCAGCCCTCGGTACAACTGGTCTTCTCTGAAATGTAGCTCCCAAGAAACGTTTACGGCCACCAAAATGACCAGAAGTCTTTCGCCTTTGGTCCTTCGCAGGCATCACAGAAGAGGAAGGTGTTGGCCCGGCAGTGGCACTAGGACGACTACCAGAGGAACACGCAAGATTGCCATGAGCCTCAGTTACTTCCTGTTGAACTGAACCTGCTGAAGGGGCCAACGTTTGAGAAGAAAAACTACTAACCTGGTCAGCATTCACTCCAGAGTCAGATCCATTTAACCCAATTTCCTGGACGGGGCTAGAGGGGGCCTTGGGCAGTTCGGACGTCACCCGAACCTTTACAGGAATCATACCCGCACAAGGAGACACAGGGCCCCCAAAGTGGACAAACTCTGTCCCCCTTCTTTGGTACCCCCAAAAGGTTCAATTTGTGGACCCCCTTGATTCTCACAAAAGAAGTCCTTAAATCTGGAAACCAGCGAAGATGTCCCCCCACCTCAGCAATGGTTGAGGACAGACATTCATGCTAAAGGAGTCTTGTCAGTGGATCCGGAGAAGCATGCTCTAGACTTACCAGACCAAGATTGCTTGGAACTTCCCAGAGAAGACTTGAGAGATATGTTTCCTTTATCTGCAGTCCTGGGAACCTGGAAGAATTTCTTATGGGCTGAGAAGGAAGGAGACGAGGCTCCTTCCCTTTCCTAGATTGGGGCAGGAAGGTACTCTTCCCCTCTGTGACACCCTTAATGATGTCATCCAGGGTAGCCCTAAACAGGCAGTCGCCTTGAAAGAGCAGATTAATGACAGCTTTCTTAGAGGCTTGGTCTACCGACCAACTCTTAAGCCACAGCACACGTCTAATCAACACAGCTGAAACAGAAAGCTTGGACAGCACAGGACCTGCATCCAAGGCTGCATCACAAATATACTGCAGCCCATGGACTAACTGGTCCGCTAAAACAACATAAGCAGCAGGAACCTGCTCACTACCCAGACCCAGGCGCAAAAGCTTGGCCCATTCAGTTAGGGTCTACGACTGGACGTAATGCCGAACCAGCCATAGTAAACATGCTGCGTGCCACAGCCTCCGCTTTCCTGTCAGCCGGGTCCTTAAAGGACATGGATTCCTCTACTGGGATCATAGTTGTTTTATTCAACCTGAAGACAGGAGGGTCCACCACTGGTGGGGTAGTCCACTTTTTTAAAAGTGATTCTTCAAAGGGGTAGAATACTGAGAAATGTTTGGGGACCACAAAGGGTGACTTTGGTTGTTCCCATTCCTTATAGGTAAACCTATCAAAATAAGGCAGGTAAGGAAACACCTTTGGTGTGCGAGGTGACATATGCGTACCAAAGGACACAGCCATATCAATGGCCCTGTCAGCCACATCCTCCATCATTAGAGTCTCCCGCACCGCAGTAACAAAGTGCGTCCATCAGTGCTTTTTCACTCGCTGTTGAGATCCTGGAGGATTTGCCCACACGCTACTTCCACCCAGGATACCAATGACTCAAGGACCGCCCTCAGCGCAACCATGGGAAGCTGGGGTTCCGAGGGAGCTGCCACCTTCATGAGGGGGATCAGTGGGTGAGATGTGACCCTGAGGCTCCATAGGGAAGAAGACCCTAAAGTACAAAGGAACTTTGACACCACTAAGGGACCCCTCCTAATGCCCAGGGTATCTACCAGCAGAGAGGGAGATACACAAGGACCCCCAAAAGGCTCACCCTACCAGTGGAGGAGCGCCGCAATTCTGACCCAGCAACACCATGGACGTCGTCCAATTCATATATCCCAGGACAGGAAGAGGAGAAGAGGAGGAGCTCCAGCGTCTCACTAGACTAACGGAAAATGGCCACCGTGAAATCGGCTACACAAATATGGACGCCGGCCAGAGACCAGCTAAACCAAGGGAAAATGGCCTCCATGATGTCATCGGATCTCCCAAACATGGCCGCCGGCCGTTTGACACGCTGAAGCATGCTGCCTCTCTGTGCCTTCAACATCGCTGCACTCTCTGCAAAGGGACCCCCCTCCAAAAAGTTACTGTACTTCACTAGGCAGGGTGAACATTTAAGGGGACACCGCTGTGCACTCTGCACCACTGCGCTCTGCACTGAGACCCCCATACTGCCCACTACTTCACACTGCACACATAGCAGGGCATGCACCTAGGAGACAACGCTGCACCCTCTGCACTGGAACCCCCCCATACCGCCAGGGCAGGACACACACCACCCAGAATGGGAATGGTGGGGGAGACCCCCAGGGGTTCTACTGCCTGCCCTGGGACTCCCACCAATCCGAGGGGGAGGGGGAAGCTCAGCTTAACCAAGGGACTTTAGGGTGGAAGGAGGGATCCTGCAGGCAGGTCCGACCATCCCTGGAGGGTAAAGGCGTCCACCCCAAACCGCACAAAGGAGAAGAGGGGGGACTGTACTGTACCGATCCATGGTGCAGGTGAACCTTCACACAGAACTCCTCGTCACCGAAGTGGGACCAGAGCCCGTCCCACTCCTTGTCACCGGCCAAGGGACCAGAGCCCGTTCCTATGCGACCCTGCGAGACTTGTAACTCGCAGGCCAGCCCCCGTCCATTGAGGGTATATCGCGGCTAGCACGTAGCTGCAGTCTGCACGTGCTCGCTGACTTGACTGGGGAGACCACTGGATCAAAATTATCCAGCACGTAGCCTAGCCCGGCAGTTGTTTGTAGATCTTCCAGGAGAAAATGCATGAAAGAAAGACAAAAAGCAAAATTTGCTAGGACCAAAAGATCCCAGCAGGGAGCTAGGTCCTTACTCCTGACTAGACGGAAATAAACTGAATACCTAGAGCAGGGAGAGGGTTATATACTGACTGAGGACAGCCCATGAATGTAGCCAGGTGTTTTTTGTTCTCCCTAGTCCTACTCCTGCGGAGGTGATATAACCCAATGGCCAAAATTAAGGAGGTGCTGTGTCCATCGATGAACGAAAGAGAAATTGACTGTGCAGAGGGCTGAGACCAGGAGGTGAACAGATGGGGGGGGGGGTCTAAGGAATTGATTCTTAGACTCTGGGTTACCATATTCCACTTTACTCTGGTGCTTGGATATTGCCGATAAACTTTGCGGAGACCATCCCCCACCCCAGTGTATTCATATAAGGAGCAATACAGAGATCACCGTGAAAGGAAGAAAGACACCTGGCCTGTGCTACAAAATATGGAAATTACAGGTATCTCAAACATGCAGTACAGGAAATAGGAATTGACGCTTAGACTATGGGACGTCCCCCAACAATAATCTGTAAGGTGGGCAACCCAATAGCCATAACAGCAGCAGGCCCACAAGCAAAAACAAGGAGGGTCAACAAACCCAGACAGTTGTCAGCAGAAGCACCGTGCTTGGTGCAATGCAAAAATATAATCTAAGGTATGTGAATTAAATGAAATTGAGCCGAACTCGAATTTAATCATACACATTTTTTTGATAAAAAAATAAATAAAAATGGAGTTGAGCTATCCCTTTAAGTAAACTGATCAAAAGTTCCATAAATCTGGGGTATGTAACATGTATGTGTCAAAATAATTTACAAAGTGTTACAAAAACATTTAAAATGTCCAATACCGTACATCATCAAATTAAATTGTGAATGCAAAAGACAGTCCACATTTCCAATAAAAAATGGGATTAAAAAAAAAAAACACATAGGGTGACTGACATAATGTACAAGTGCACATCCAAGAGATGTAGTTGGCTTGAACACTATTTCAGTTATTTTATAAAAAATAATGTCAGGTAGCATCTCAATATGAGATGCAGCATATGGCGACAAAGGTCTCAGTCACCTCTATTAATAAAGAACATATGGCCTGGTGGTTGGACTGCACACAATGAGAGCGACGATGCAGATCTGGTTGTGCCTGGTACCAGTTTGACGGAATGTTTGTATTTGGAGGAAGGGTGCAAACACTCTTGGGAATTTCCACTTGCTCCATACCCATTAAGGTCAGCTTTTTAAAAGGAAAATATCATAATCTTATCTGAGAAGCTGTTAAATTGAGTGAAGACTTAATTTGAAGCTGCTCATTTGTAAATATAAACACCGTTACAGGTCCCATCAATCAGGCACAGCTCAATAGTCCCCCAGACACTGAACAGAGGATGATTAGGCTTAGTAACACGTTGTGTGTGACTGAGACTCTAGTGCAAACACTTTACAGAAGCCTGGCAATATTGGTGCTTGATGCACAAAGCCACTCACCGGAGGGCAAGAACAAACAAGCGGCCAGGAAAGGAGCACGTGTCTGGGCTTTTTAAAGTAAATCCTTCCGTTAAGGCTTTGTCTATTGCACCATATGGGTGCTTCTATCTACGTCTGCGCCATTGTCATAAGGATATCCTGCTCAAGATAAACTCATCCAATGGCTTTATTAAAAGGTATCGAAGCTCATAATGTTATTGAGAAGAATGATAATTTTAGATGGTTTGAACAAGATCCATCTACGTAAAAAAAAACATTATTGCTCAGTTTAAAATGGTATTCCTGGTGACATTGTTTGTTAAACAGTTTTCAGATATGATAAAAAAAGATACCTGTACTAAAAAGTGTAGCTAGTTAAAATGTAATAATAAATCTGTACTCCAGCCCTACCTTCACCTCCACCCTCTTATTAATTACATTTCAGTTCTTCAAAAATTGGAGCTTAGGACTTGGCATCACACGTGGGTGTTACCTAGGGTGGCACAGCCCTGTTACAGATGAAGATGGTGGCACAGGGGCTGATTTCTACACCCTAAATCTGGCAAAGCTGGAACAGAGCACTTTACAGAAACTGTCTCGGGAGGATGACACTGAAGCCCATCTTGGAATCTTTTAAAATCCCTGAATGTGAATAACCTACCTGAGGAGCAATGGGCTGATGTACTAGCACTTTTATTTTAACAGAGAAGCCACAAAAGGCTCTTTTGACTTACAACTATAAGATGCCAAAGAATGTGCTACACTAGATGGTAGAAATCCTAGCCAGGCTTGGGATTACCATGAATGTTTGCGTACAGCATGTGTTCGTATGGGAATATGTCCCTGGAAAGCCCATGAGGTCCCAAATGTATAATTTTTCCACCTTACAAACAAGTGATTTCACCCAAATGTGCAAATCCTGCTCAGATTGTGGAATGAGTGGTCTGCTCCCATTTCATCAGAGTACCACTTGTTTAGATACAATGGAACATTTGGCATAAAAAGCCCAAGAATGTTTGCTGGTGTCCTTTGAAAAGCAGCATACTGCTACCAAGGACTATATTCAGGACCTGCTTCCAAGTCAGCAACCCCTGGAAACAGGAAAACTTCAACTTTTTGTAAGATTTTCCCTTTTATCAAAGGGGTAAACAGGCCTCTAAGGAGGGGAGCGAGACAGCCACGTGTGCTACATATGAACAGCCCTTTAGCCCAAAAGAGAGACATGGCATATTAGGTGCCAAGGACTGGGACATGTGGCTGCTAAATTCCCCATATTACATGAGACTATGAAATGTGACCTGAGGAGGTGTATGTCGCTATTTGCCAAGTCTGTTCTGCCAGCACATTGAAAAGGAGACTGGAAGGTAAACATGTCCTATTGCAATAGAACAAACCACCCAGAGTCCCATTATTAGACATACTTTGGAAGCCTTGTCAGATTGGTTAATGCCAGTCTGGAGAACAATACAAAGCTTGGCAAACCAAACAAGAGTACTTTGTATATATGGTGGTGCCAAATACTACCTTAATGTGGTGCTCTCAGTAGTGAGACTTTGTAAAACTGTAAAGCATATCATGGGTGTACTTAAAAACGTGCTACACCGTGTAATACTGGGCTGTGAGTTTTATCTCTTTTTGGAATTGTGGGGATAGAAAAGTAATCAGTTCTGAAAATTTAAACTCAAAATAATAACAAAAGTGTATGCCTGCGCTACTAGAAACAAAGTTTTGCAAAACTGGGAATCCGCAAACAATACCCAAATGGAAGCGAGTTTATGTCCCAGCTGCTGCTCCAAAGTGCGCCCCTATTGCACTTTTAATACATCTTACATACAAAAAAAAAAAAGAGTGGGGCTATATACCTTAAAAATGTAATGTATACATAAATTGATAAAAAATTAGAGACAAAATACAGCGTTGAATAATAAAGAGTCATATTTTTCCTTGTGCCTGTAGAACACACAATACTCCATACGTGGTTGAGAAGGATGTAGGTGTGGCGCTGTTGACATGTTTTAAAGTGTATGAGTTCTCAATATTCTATACATGATCAGGTGTCCTTATACTATGACAATGATTCAATCCTCCTCCACATGGCACAACCAATGTGACCGACCACTGACCCACCTCTTCCTTGACACCGCAGGCGATTCTTGTACAAAAGTGCTCACTCACCAAATGACTATGATCTCTTATTTAAAATAAACAAGTCAAAGTATGTTTATAAAGGAGAAAATCCTCGCCTCCACCATCCAGGATGCCTGGGAAAATATGCTCCTTCGCTCTCAGAAGCACAACAGACCAAATACAAATCAATAGAACAGCTTCATTGTTTATTAAGTATATAAAACTGCATAAACATAAAAACTGCCCACTCACATTAAAGTGGTTGTAAATCAGAAAAAAAAAAACCCCCAAAAAAACAAACCCTGTTTGACAAAGGCATAATGAGCTAGTATGCATCGCATACTAGCTCATTATGAAATACTTACCTTAGATCGAAGCTGTTGCAGCAGCCCCGCACACCCCTGTGACAGGCAACATGGCCGGAGCTGCAATGACGTCACTGCCACGCATGCGCGCAGGAGCTGCCAAACGAGGCACGGCTGCTGAAGAAACGCCACGAGCGAGCCATTTCTTCAGTACGTATGTGCCGATGACATATATGTCTCCAAAACCGTCCAGGTTTAGGAATTATTTACAATACCTACAGGTAAGCTTTATAATAGGCTTACCTGTAGGTACAAGTGGTGTCACTAGGTTAACAACCACTTTAAAATGTGCCTTTGTTGGCACCAGATATAACCAGCCAATATGTGTTTAAGAATGCCACTGCTCAGCTGTCTGCTAGAGCCGATATGCATTCAAAATACAGGATAGGACATCACCAGAAGTGGAACTGGAAATTCCGCCTCTACACGTTTTATCGTTTGATGGCGACTGGTTCGTTTCCTGAAGACATCTTAGTTGTGGTTTAAATACCCTATGCTGCATTAATTGGTCGTCATAACACAATGGGGCTGGTTATATTAACATCAACAAAAAAAATATTACAAACTTTAATCAATACAAATGGTTATGATGGTATGCAGAAGTGCAATTATTAATTCAATCTCAAATATAAACAAATACTTAAAATAACATATCAAACCCACCATTCCTTAATGACTTGATGCCGAATATTTATTCTTATTATATAAGAATAAATAATAAACATCAAGTCAGTAAGGGATGGTGGGTTTGATATGTTATTTTAAGTATTTGTTTACATAATTCCACTTCTGCATACCATTATGATCATTTGTACTTTATGAAGTTTGTGATTTTAAATGGATTGATATTACCATAACCAGACTCATTGTGTTTTTGACGATTGCCACGTATTTGATCAACATATGGAATATTGTGTGTTCTACGGGCACAAAGAAAAGTCTGACTTTTTTTTTATTCAACACTGTATTTTGTCACTTTTTTTTATGTAAGGTATGTAGTGCCACTCTTTTTTGTATAAGAGTTCTGAAAACGTGTCTGAAGTGAATGATGTTACCATTTTGCTTGAACTTAAAGGGGATGTCGACACCCCTATGTCAAACAAACAACTTCTCAGCAGCAGCCATGGTTGGGGAGTCAGAAGAAACTGTCCCAGTGCCAAAAATAACAGTTATGCCAGTAGCCAGGGAAAATTTTGGGACCACACAGTTGCAAAATCCAAAATTTGGCAAAAGCATAGAAAAATGTAAAAGCGATAAACAGGGTACCTTAGGAACCAGAAGAAAGTCTGGTATGACCTCATTTCAGTGGTTTACCTTTCCAGTCTCACACAAGGATGTGATATTGGATCTGGCCCAGTCTCATGTATTGGGTTGTCATTTAGGGGTAGCATAAACAAAATGGGATTAAGCAGCTCTTTTTCTGGCCTGATATTTACACAGAAGTTGAGGAGTGTTGTAAATCTTGTCCTGAGTGCCATATTATTGCATCCCAACCACATTTTCAAAGTCCGCTGGAACCCTAGACTATAATTCAGGCCCCATTTGAGAGGGTTGCTATCGATCTGGTCGGGCCACTGCTGAAGTCTGCTATGGGGCACCAGTACATTTTGATAGTTCTTGACTAAGCCACTTGGTGTCCACGAACTTGGTGTTCATTCAGAATACATAATTTAAGGTTATAGCAAAAGAGATGTCCCATATTTTTTCCAATAATAGTATTCCTTAGGGAATTTGAACCAAGGAACCTCTATCATGAAATTTAAAAAAAGTTGTGTCAGCTGTTAAAAAATACTCAACTATGCACCTTTCCCAAGCTGACAGCCTGATAGAACTATTCAACAAAACCCAGAAAGGTATGCTACAAAACAATAAGGTACACATAAGGATGAAAAAGACTGGGACTTCCTCTACTGAAAGCATTGTGTGGCAACAGGAAGTGTCACATCCATTGACAGGGGTTTCCCTATTCGAAATTGTGTACAGCAGACCTGCCCAGGGACTCCAGGATACAGCCTGGGAAATATGGGAGCAAGAGGCAAAGCCTCACAACATTGTAATATTGCTTAGATGTAAGGCAGTATAGCAGCAGTCATAGCCACAATCTGGTAACAAAGGCATTAAAGCACAAGAGGCCAGTCAGATTTTAAAATTGCACTTCTAAAATCAGAACCGTTAACCCAGGAGACAGATTTGGAGGCTCTCTCAACAGAAAGCACCATTAAACTATCCCCAGTAAAATGTATACCAGAGGTCAGAATTTCAGATAACCTGTCTGCTATCCAATTTCAAAAAGTCAGAGTGTCTTGCAGGAAAAATGAGGCGTTTTCAGAGTTACCAGGCCAAACTTAAGTAATTTACCTTGACACTGTGATTGAGCCTAATGTCAAAGTAAAGTTAAGACCTCTTTGGATACTTGAAGCTCAGAGAATTGCCATTGCAGAAGAGGTACAGATAATTATAGCCCTAGGGATAATAGAAAAATGTAACATTAAGTGGTCAAGTGCCACAGTGCTCATCCTTAAGCAGTCTGAGGTTCTACAATGACTTTAGGAAACTAAATGAAATATCCACATTTCATGCCAATCCCATTCCCCAGGTGGATGAGGGGATAGAAAGCTTGGGACCTGCCTGGTATGTTACCACCCTTAAAAGGGTTATAAACCCTTACATATACACAGTGAAGTGACTAGCTTCAGATGATAGACAGAGATTAAGCAAATCCTCCTGTGTAAGTTGTAGCGGTTTATTTGCAGCCCTCTCTCCTCTACATTGATTAAAAGTACAGAATTTACATAGCATTCCTGAGGTTCAGAAAACAGGGGGCGGGAAATTAAAGTTATACTCTGCAGAGCTCAGTGAGAGCTGATTGGAGGGAAGGAACACACACCCTTCATACAGCACACAGGAACAGAGCTGTGCCTGTCAATCACACATTGTGTGCTGGAGGTCCCTTCTCTCATCTTTTTACTTCTTATCAGGAATATTTGTCAGAAGTGACGCATGCAGATAGCAGAGGAACAAGGCAACAGACAGAAACTACACTTTGTGCTCTGAGTTGAGACAAATATACACAATAGACAGATATGCTTTGTTTATATTTCAGGTCAGAGATTTTCAACCACATTATTCCTAATAAAGGGTAGTGATAGGTTCCCTTAAGAGCCCTTGCACACTGGGGCGGTTTGCAGGCGCTATTGCGCTAATAATAGCGCCTGCAAACCGCCCCGAAAGTGCCGCTACTGTCATTCCAGTGTGAAAGCCCCGAGGGCTTGCACACTGGAGCGATGCGCTGGCAGGACGGTAAAAAAAGTCCTGCCAGCAGCATCTTCGGAGCGGTGAAGGAGCGGTGTGTATACCGCTCCTTTACCGCTCCTGCCCATTGAAATCAATGGGACGGCGCGGCTATACCGCCGGCAAAGCGCCTCTGCAGAGGCGCTTTGCGGTGGTATTTAACCCTTTCTCGGCCGCTAGCGGGGGGTAAAACCGCCCCGCTAGCGGCCGAATACCGACGGTAAAACGCCGCTAATAATAGCGGCGTTTTACCGCCGACGCCGCCCCCCGCCCCAGTGTGCAAGGGCTCTAACAGACAGGGAAAAGGAAAGAAGACAACTTTTGCAACAACAGATGGGCTGTACCAGTATGTGGACCTCCCTTTTGGCTTATATGGAGCACCAGCCTCATTCCTAAGAATGATGGACCACATTCTTATCTCCACAAAGCATAAACTTGGGCAAATCTAGATTATGCTGTAATTATCCGTCTTGACTTCTACCTACAACGCTAACTCTGATGGTTGTTAGAAGTTATTTGTTTCAATAGTGTTTCTTCTGGCTAGAACAAACACATTAGAAAAACAGTACAGAAATAATTCTGTAATTGATCATAAAATCAATCAAAATAAAATTTTAGTTAAATTAGGATGGATGTAAACTTTAGCCACAGATTCCAGACATCTTCCAATTTATCATTTAAAAGAACCGAGAAGATTTCACTGACTATTATCCAGTTTAATCTTGAGAAAATCCATTAAAAATTGATTTAATGGAGAGTTCACCATCTAACATTTGGCTGTGAGAACGATGCAAGAAATTTTCCAGCATGTCTTGGAATGTTGGAAACAGCAGTTAAGGAAAAATACAAAGTAGATTTAAGTAAGGAAGTTTATGAGTCTGTATATTTTGATACAAAATGTGTTGACTTTCAAACAAGTACACAACATATTGAAAACTGTTCTAGGATGGTTACATCCTCTAAAACAGGGGTAGGCAACCCCCGGCACTGGTGCCGCAAACGGCACTTGAAGCCTCTTGTCGGCACTCGACTCCCTCCCCATCAGCAGGGCAGCGCAGGGAAGTGTCATTGAGACACTAATGCATTCCAATCTCAGAATTCCCCACGTCCCACCTGCACTGAGGGGGGCACTGTGCCCCCACACATTGTAAAAGATAGGAAACATTGTTTGGTTCTCTAACTTTGCTGTAGCTGCGATCTTCAGCTCTTGTGATGGGGAAGAGATTGGGTGCAGTTCTGCTGGAGGGGGGGTCCCTGTTTCCAGGAGGAGGAGGACTGTAATTGGCCACGGCTAAAGCCATTCACAGTCCTGTTAGCCCCATCCACCTTGTGGAGGAAGATGACTCGCTTGGTTGCAACTACCAATCTCAGAAAGAAGGGATTTCACTGTGATTGAGAAAACCACAATCAGATGACAGTTTGTGGAATTACTGTTGAGCTTCTGGGAACTAGGGTTGTCCCAATACCACTTTTTTAGGACCGAGTACAAGTACTGATACTTTTTTTTCAAGTACTCGCCGATACCGATACTTTTTTTTTTTTTTTAAACAATGCTTTCTTTCTTTTCTTTTTTTAGGAGGGGGGGAGGGGGTGAACGGTGTCTGTGTGGTTTTTTTATTTACATTTTTATTACTTTTTACAATAATATTCTTTTTATTATTTATTGCAATATGTGTTTTTTTTTTTTTAATCAGCCCTGTTGGGGGGCTTTGGTGAGATATCAGGGGCCCCCTTGAGACAGAGAAAGAGACCGAGGATAGAGATTCCCCAGTCCCTTTCTCTGCAGCCTCAGCTGCACTGAGAATGAATGGAGAGAAGACAGCGGCTCCTCTCCATTCATAAACTGAGACATCGTAATCACAGGAGATTACAATGTTTCAGTTATGTAAATGGACAGAGTCAGCTGACTCTGTCCATTCATACAGCAGAGAGGGACAGCACAACGGAGGGGGCCGGTGGAGAGGGACAGCAGAACGGAGGGGGACAGAGGAAGAGAGAGGGACAGCGGAACGGAGGAACGGAGGGGGACAGAGAAGGAGAGGGGGACAGCGGAACGGAGGGGGGCAGCAGAATGGCGAGAGCCGGAGGAACGGAGGGGGACAGCAGAACGGAGAGGGACAGAGGAACAGCGGAACAGAGAGGGACAGCGGAGGGGGACAGCGGAACGGAGGGGTCATGGAGGATGAGGTGACAGTCAGCGGTGATCGTGTGTGGGGGAGTTACAAGCACTGATCACCGCTGACTGTACAGGTATCAGGGGAAGCATCGGGAGCATTTGCCCGGGTACAAGTACTCGGGCAAATGCTCGGTATCGGTGCCGATACCGATACTAATATCGGCATCAGGACAACCCTACTGGGAACTTTGTTGAACTTATTCCTGAACCTTTGCATCACTTACTACTGAACCCCTGCACTCTGTGTCCCTTTAAGCCACAGCCAGTATTCAGTGCAATGAAAATCACACCCAACTTTTCCTGTGGCGCAGAGCGCCACACTTTTTTTCAGCTGCAGGGGCCCAACTTATGATCCTGCACACAGGCCCACTGCTTTCAGAAAATGCCCCTGACCTGAGCTCATCATTGCGCATCCATTCCATATGCTTGTTCGTGACATCACATACATCACATACAAGCACGTGGGCTGGATGCGAGAGTTGGATCAGGAGGATGATGTGCCAGGACAGGTAAATGTGTCTCATATCTGCTTCCTTTCACCACACTGCATATCACGCATATCACAGATGAGAAGAGGGTACAGTGGTGGAGCAGATGAGCAGGAGGGTACAGTCAGTGGGGAAAATGAGCAGGAGGGGTTCAGAGGTGGGACAGAAGAGCAGGAGGGTACAGCAGTGGGGCGGATGTACAGTGAGGTACAGTGGTGAGACAGATGAGAAGGGGGTTCAGTGGTGGGACAGAAAAGCAAGGAGGGTAGAGCAGTGGGGCAGATGTAAAAGGAGGTGTATTGGTGGGACAGATGAGCAGGGGGAACAGAGGTGGAGCAGAAGAGCAGGGAGGTACATTAGGTGAGACAGATATGCAAGAGGTACATTGGTGGGACAGATGAGAAAGCGAGTTACAGTGGTGGGGCAGATGGGTTCAGTCTTAGGGCAGATGAGAAGGTAGTGAGACAGAAGAGCATGGGGATACGGCAGTGTAGCAGATGTGCAGGGAGGTACAGTGGTGGGGCAGATGAGAAAAGGGATACAGTGGTGGGGCAGATGTGCAAGAATGCAGGAGGTACAGTAGGGGGTTACAGTGGTGGGACAGATGAGTGGGAGGAGGGGGGGGGATTCAGTGTGGGGCCAGATGAGAAGGGGGTTCAGCAGTTAGAGGATCAGGAGGTACAACTGTGGGGCAGATGTGCAGGGGGTACAGTGGCGGGGCAGAGGAGAAACGAGGTACATTGGTCTGACAGATGAGCAGGGGGAACAGAGGTGGGACAGATGTGCAGGAGATACAGTGGTGGGACAGATGAGAAGATAAGTTCAATGGTAGGACAGACGAGAAGATGGTAAAGCAGTGAGACAGAAAATCATGGGGGGTACGGCAGTGGAGCAGATGTGCAGGGAGGTACAGTGGTGGGGCAGATGTACAGGGGTTACAGTGGTGGGGTAGAAGAGCAGGGTGGTACAGGGGTGGGGCAGATGTGCAGGGGTGGGGCAGATGTGCAAGAATGCGGGAGGTACAGTAGTGGGAGGGATGAGAAAGGGGTTCAGCGGTGGGACAGAAAAGCAGGGGGTTACAGTGGTGGGACAGATGAGGGGGGGGGTTCAGTGTGGGGCCAGATGAGAAGGGGGTTCAGCAGTTAGACAGAGGATCAGGGGGTACAACTGTGGGGCAGATGTGAAAGGAGGCGCGTTGGTGGGACAGATGAGCAGGGGGTTACAGTGGTTGGGCAGAAGATCAGGGGGTACAGAAGTGGGGCAGATGTGCAGAGGGTACAGTGGTGGGGCAGAGGAGAAAGGAGGTACATTGGTCGGACAGATGAGCAGGGGGAACAGAGGTGGGACAGATGTGGGACAGATGTGCAGGAGGTACAGTGGTAAGGCAGATGAGAAGATAAGTTCAATGTTAGGACAGACGAGAAGATGGTTCAGCGGTGAGACAGAAGAGCATGGGGGTACGGCAGTGGAGCAGATGTGCAGGGAGGTACAGTGGTGGGGCAGATGAGAAAAGGGATACAGTGGTGGGGCAAATGTGCAAAAATGCAGGAGGTACAGTAGTGGGAGGGATAAGAAAGGGGTTCAGCGGTGGGACAGAAAAGCAAGGGGTTACAGTGGTGGGACAGATGAGCGGGAGGAGGGGGGGGATTCAGTGTGGGGCCAGATGAGAAAGGGGTTCAGCGGTTAGAGGATCAGGGGTACAACTGTGGGGCAGATGTATAGGGGGTACAGTGGCGGGGCAGAGGAGAAACGAGGTACATTGGTCGGACAGATGAGCAGGGGGAACAGAGGTGGGACAGATGTGCAGGAGATACAGTGGTGGGACAGATGAGAAGATAAGTTCAATGTTAGGACAGACGAGAAGATGGTAAAGAGGTGAGACAGAAGAGCATGGGGGTACGGCAGTGGAGCAGATGTGCAGGGAGGTACAGTGGTGGGGCAGATGTACAGGTATTACAGTGGTGGGGCAGAAGAGCAGGGTGGTACAGGGGTGGGGCAGATGTGCAGGGGTGGGGCAGATGTGCAAGAATGCAGGAGGTACAGTAGTGGGAGGGATGAGAAAGGGGTTCAGCGGTGGGACAGAAAAGCAGGGGGTTACAGTGGTGGGACAGATGGGGGGGGTCAGTGTGGGGCCAGATGAGAAGGGGGTTCAGCAGTTAGAGGATCAGGGGGTACAACTGTGGGGCAGATGTGAAAGGAGGCGCATTGGTGGGACAGATGAGCAGGGGGTTACAGTGGTTGGGCAGAAGATCAGGGGGTACAGAGGTGGGGCAGATGTGCAGGGGGTACAGTGGTGGGGCAGAGGAGAAAGGAGGTACATTGGTCGGACAGATGAGCAGGGGGAACAGAGGTGGGACAGATGTGCAGGAGTGGTAAGGCAGATGAGAAGATAAGTTCAATGTTAGGACAGACGAGAAGATGGTTCAGCGGTGAGACAGAAGAGCATGGGGGTACGGCAGTGGAGCAGATGTGCAGGGAGGTACAGTGGTGGGGCAGATTGAGAAAGGGGGTACACTGGTGGGGCACATGAGCAGGGGGTTACAGTGGTGGGACAGATGAGCAGGGTGGTACAGTGGTGGGACAGATGTGCAGAGTAGTACAGTGGTGGGGCAGATGTGCAGGGTAGTACAGTGGTGGGGCAGATGTGCAGGGTAGTACAGCGGTGGGGCAGATGTGCAGGGTAGTACAGCGGTGGGGCAGATGTGCAGGGTAGTACAGCGGTGGGGCTGATGTGCAGGGTAGTACAGTGGTGGGGCTGATGTGCAGGGTAGTACAGTGGTGGGGCAGATGTGCAGGGTAGTACAGTGGTGGGGCAGATGTACAGTGGTGGGGCAGATGAGCAGGGGGGTACAGTGGTGAAAAAGATTTGCAGGGGGGGGGGGCAGTGATCTTAGGTGTGAAGTTGCAGGAATTGGGGCCGATCTGAGACGTGAGTGCAGGATGTTAATTTCTCACTACTACTCAAGTAGTTTACAGCATTTACTTTATAAAAAATCATTTCTCATCATACATCACGGGACACAGAGCCATAGTAATTACTATGTGGGTTATAGGCCACCTTCAGGCGATGGACACTGGCACGCCCTAAGACAAAAAGTGCCCTCCCAATATAACCCCTCCCACTACTGGGTGTACCTCCATTTTTTCGCCAGTGTCTAAGGTGTTGGTCACGAGTAAAGATGTGCTGTGCTCCACTGGAGCAATCCTTGCTGGGGCTAGCCATGCTGACTGGATCCATTCAAAGTGTCTCTTCTGGCCAAGTTGAATGGTACCCGGGCCTCATATCCGAAGAAACAAGGTTTTGCCTGTAAATGCTTCTCTTTTTAGAGAGTTGGACCCCGGGATCCAGTACTTTTTGGTAGTAAGGCCTTAAAGTTTTACTGGTGGAGGTGCTGTTACAAATCCAGGATAGTGGGTTTCCTGAGGATCCTCAGCTCCTGAAGGTTTAACGGAACCCACTGTGAAGGGTGAAGATTGGGTCTGTTGGTTTACCACAGAAAACCCTGCGGCGGGAAAGGTAAGTGGAGTTTTCTAAGAAGTTTTTTGAATTTTCTTATGAATGTCTCCTTTAAGATCAGTGAATGTTGTCATGCCTATGTGTCACCACTGGGGGCTGTATTGAGCACTCAAAGCCTTACGCTGAGAGAACACGCTGTGTCAGGGAGCCGAGATGCTTCTTCCTCCAGCCAGATAGCAGGACCTCCGGTAAGCTTGAGGGGGGTTCTTCTCCCCACCTATCGCCCCCCCGTGCTGACAGTGTCCCCCTCTTCATGGGGGAAGAAGCGCTCTAAGTTTTCTTTTGAAAAAAAAAAAAGACAGGAGAAAACTGGCGCTATCAGCGCGCCGCTCGGCGGCTTGCAAACCCCCCTGCGCCATGCTGCTTCTTCCTGTAGGTCCCAGAGGACCTGTAGTCCGTCACTCACGTGGCAAAAAACTATTTTTTAAAGATAAAGGGGAAGAGCCGTAGACAACGCAGGGGGGCGGGGCTTAGCAGCGTCAGCTTCCTCCAACGCCCAACATGAGGAGGCATGGTTTTAAAAGCACCTTTTGTGTTACTGCAGGCTGTAGAGGGACACAAGAGCAAAAGGTGGCGTTAAGAGGTTTGGTGACACAGGCATTTCCTATGACACATTTTTACTGCTGCATCAAGCTGGGCATTAATAGCAGCAACTGTGCTGGACTATAGCCCAAGCAGTGTATGCATTCCTCCTGGTAGTGTTTTCTTCTACAGAACAGAAGATTGATGCTTTATTCACTTCCCAGAATGGGCCTAAGCATAGCAGATCCCCGTCCATTGCTCAGGACCCTCATGCTGAGGAACAAGGGGAGAGAGATCATGAAATTCTCTCAAAAGATCAGGGAGAGGATGATGACTCCTCTTCCGAAGATCCTAATATGGAAGGATCGGCCTCACAGGAGAGACTGTTGGTACACTCCCTCACTAAATTGGTCCGCTCAACTTTTTTGCTGCCTGTAACGCAGTCAGTCGATGAGCCCACCTCTGGTTTGGGATCACTAAAGCCTCCCCAATCTGTTCATACCTTTCCTATCCATTCATGGCTAAAGAAGCTTATGTATTCTAAGTGGGAGCACCCAGATAAACAATTTTTTCCCCCTAAAAAGTTTTCTATACTTTATCCTATGGAGGAACAATTCTATAAGAAATGGGGGATTCCAGCAATTGACGCCGCTATATCCTCTGTGAACAAGAACCTGACTTGTCCTGTAAACAATGCTCAAATTTTGAAGGATCCAACAGATAAGAAGTTGGAATTTCTCTTTAAGAACAATATTTCTCTTGCAGGTTCAGTCGTTCAGCCAGCATTCGCGGCGATTGGAGTATCTCAGTCCATAAAGGACCAATTTGTAGAGGTACTCAAAATTATTTCTGATCAGCAGGCCCAGCAGTTGGCCGGTATATCAGAAGCATTGTGTTTCACAGTAGACGTTATGAAAGATTCTATTCTCCAAGCCTCACGGCTTATGCTAGGGCTTGTGCATGTGCGTAGAATCCTATGGTTGAAAAATTGTTTAGCCGAAGCGCCATGTAAAAAGCTCTTGGCCAGTTTCCCATTTCATGGTGAACGGTTATTTGGCGACGACCTGGATAAGTATATCCAAAGAATTTCTAATGGGAAAAGTTCTTTTACCAGTGAAGAAGTTTAAGCATTTTTCCTTTAAACGTGCATCTTCTCCATTGCCGGGAGCATCAGCCTTTAGGAAGTCTCGGCGGCCTCCACCGTCAGGTTGAAGAGGAAGACCTCAGGGGCAGTCCCAGGGCAAAAAAGAGGACCTGGGGCAGGAAACCCACGAAGCAGAATACTAAAGCCTCCTTATGAAAGGGCGCCCCGGCTCGCTCGAGTGGGGGGGGGGGGGGGCTGCTACACTTTTCAAAGATCTGGCAGGAACAATGTCAGGACAGATAGGTGGCTTCCTCAATTTCTCTAGGTTAACAAACTAGAATTCCTGTCTCCTGGTTTTCTAGGATCAAACGTTCCCAGAGACCCAGGGAAAAGGAAGTCTCTCTTTCTGGCTCTGGATCATCTCTTGTCTCAAAAAGTGATATCAGAGGTTCCCACAGAAGAGAAGGGATCAGGGTTTTATTCAAACCTCTTCATGGTGCCAAAAAAAAAAAACAACAGGGAGGTTAGACCGATTTTAGATCTCAAGGATCTAAACCAGCACTTGAATATCCGTTCCTTTCGTACAGAGTCAATCCGATCGGTTGTCTCCATCCTACAAGGAGAATTTTTGGCATTGATCGACATCAAGGATGCCTATCTCCATGTGCCAATTTTCCCCGCTCATCAGAAGTTTCTGCGCTTTAAGGTAGAAAATCGCCATTTTCAGTTTGTAGCTCTGCCTTTCGGTCTAGCTACTGCACCCCGGGTATTCACAAAGATCCTGGCCCCTCCTTTAGCCAGTTTAAGGGCTCAGGGTATAACAATTCTAGCCTACTTAGACGATCTGCTCTTAGTAGATCAATCAGTTACCCGCCTAAACCAAAGTTTATAGTCTCAGCCGTGAGTAACCTAGAATTCCTAGGCTGCATTCTCAACCTAGAGAAATCCTCCTTAAAACCATCAAGGAGATTGCAGTACTTGGGGCTGATCATAGATACAGTTCAAAAGAGGGTATTCTTACCCCCGGAAAGGATCAGTTCCATAAGGGAACTGATTCGGCTTGTCAAAACAAAGAAAAATCCTTCTATTCGGCTTTGCATGAAGTTGTTAGGAAAGATGGTGACCTCCTTCGAGGCCGTTCCTTATGCGCCGTTTCATTCAAGACTGCTGCAAAACAGTATTCTGTCACTGGAACAAAAAGGTCCAGGCTTTGGACTTTCCAATGCGCTTATCCCCCGAGGTGCGCCAGAGCCTCAATTGGTGGTTAATATCCAGCAATCTTCAACAGGGGAGATCCTTTCTACCAGTATCGTGGAGGGTGGTAACGACGGATGCCAGCCTTTTAGGCTGGGGAGCAGTCCTGTAAGAAGCATCTGTCCAAGGGAAGTGGTCCAAGTCAGAGAGGACCTTGCCCATCAATAGTCTGGAAATTCAGGCAGTACGTCTGGCCCTAGAGGCCTGGACGCTCAGACTAAGGAATTGTCCTGTCAGGATCCAATCCGATAATGCCATGGTGGTGGCCTACATCAATCACCAAGAGGGCACAAAAAGTCATGCAACCGAAAGAGAGGTGAATCATGTTCTATCTTGGGCAGAAAGCAACATCCCTTGCCTTTCGGCGATTTTCATTCCAGGGATAGAAAATTGGCAGGCGGACTACTTGAGTCACCAACAATTGTTTCCAGGAGAATGGTCCCTTCACGACATTCTTCTGTCAATATGTCAAAGATGCAATGTCAGACGTGCATCTGTTTGTGTCCAGATTCAACAACAAGGTCGACAGCTTTGTGTCAAGGACGAGGGATCTGCTGGCATGCGGAACAGACGCCTTGGTCTTTCCATGGGATCAGTTTTCGCTGATCTATGCATTCCCTCCGGTTCTGCTGCTTCCGCGCTTTCTTTGCAGGATCAAGCAGGAAGGGAAGGAGGTGATTCTGGTGGCCCCAGCATGGCCCAGAAGATCTTAAAAATGGCTGTAGGGGACCCTTGGTCCCTGCCGCTGTGGCCAAACCTTCTCTCAAAAGGTCCGGTATTCCATCCTACCTTACAAATGCTACATTTAACAGTTTGGCCTTTGAGACCCGCATTCTAAAGGACCATGGGCTGTCACCTTCAGTAGTTTCTACTTTGGTTAATGCTAGGAAGCCGGCCTCCAGAGTCATATACTATAGTGTCTGGAAGGCATATGTCTCCTGGTGTGAATCCAGGGGTTGGCACCCCAGAAAATATGTATTAGGTAGGATCCTTGAATTCCTACAGATGGGATTAGAAATGAAGCTGGCCTTAAGGACTATCAAGGGCCAGGTGTCGGCCTTATCAATATTTTTTCAACGGCCTCTTGCCTCTCACCCTCTGGTTCTTAACTTTATTCAGGGGGTAACACGGATTAATCCTCCAGTCAGGACACCCCTGAACTCTTGGGATTTGAATTTAGTCCTGTCGGCTTTACAAAAACAGCCTTTTGAGCCTATACAGGATATTCTCTTGGTCTTCATGAGAAGACTTGGTCTTCTTGTAAAGAGCCATATCTGATTATTCATAAGGGTAAGGTGGTGTTACTGCCTCATCCTAAATTCCTACCAAAGGTAGTGACAGGTTTTCATTTAAACCAGGATATTGTCCTACCTTCCTTTTTTCCCAGAACCTCAGTCTCAGTCGAGAGGTCACTACATTCTCTTAATGTAGAGAGAGCGGTCAAAGTCTATTTAAAGGTGACTGCTCAGATTCGCAAAACAGAGGTTTTGTTTGTATTGCCAGACGGACCTAAAAGAGGACAGGCAGCTTCAAAATCTACTATGTCCAAATGGATTTGTCAAGTGATTGTTCAGGCTTATGGTCTAAAGAAGAAAATTCCTCCTTTTCATGTTGAAGCGCACTCCACCAGGACTGTTAGTGCTTCTTGGGCAGTGCATACCCAGGCCTCCATGGCTCAGATCTGCAAGGCCGCAACTTGGTCTTCAGTCCATACATTTACCAGATTCTATCAAATCGATGTAAAAGGTCATGAGGATATCGCCTTTGGGCACAGTGTACTGCAGGCTGCAGTATGACTCCTCTTGTGTCTTATTGCCCTACTTTTTGTTACGTCTCCCTCCGTTCAGTTGCCATTGCTATGGGACATCCCACATAGTAACTACTATGGCTCTGTGTCCCGTGATGTATGAAAAGAAAATAGGATTTTTATAACAGCTTACCTGTAAAATCCTTTTCTTTTAAGTACATAACGGGACACAGAGGTCCCTTCTTTGGTATACACGTGTATTGCTTGGCTACAAAACTGAGGTACTTCCAGTAGTGGGAGGGGTTATATAGGGAGGGCACTTTTTATCTTAGGGTGTGCCAGTGTCCATCACCTGAATGTGGCCTATAACCCACATAGTAACTACTATGGCTCTGTGTCCCGTGATGTACTTCAAAAAGGATTTTACAGGTAAGCCGTTTTAAAAATCCTATTTTTCGTGTTTGAGAGTGTGAAATTGACAATTTTTTGTTATAAAAATCGGCACTCGCAATTTCTTTGAAAACATTTTTCGGCACACTATGCTCAAAAGGTTGCGTACCCCTGCTCTAAAACATAAAAAAGGAATGCAATTGGCTAATGGTTCTAGTAATATATACCACCAGGATCACTTTGTAGTTAGCCAAAATAATTGTTGCAATAATGGATATTAAAGGTGTTCTTCTCGTATATTGCTAATCAGCAAGATGAACGGTTTCTCATAGATCTAATTTCCAATTAAACATAGAATAATTTATCATTAAAGGATGAGTAAAGAAGTTGTAAAAGGGAAGAAATGTGTCCCAATTGTCTATCAAACTGCCTGCCTCAAAAGGGGATATTTTGTCACTTTTACCATAAGATTTTGAAAGTGTGGTAATGAAATTAAGGATTTGATTTCTCAAGGAAGTTTGCATTTTTTTCCACAAAGTGTCCATAGATAGAATATCTTGAGCTGTGTAGAAGACTGCGATTTTCAATTGACCCTTGTTTATCCACAATTTAAACACGTAGTGGAACAGATAATGCCATTCAGAAAAGAGGAAGTGTTTTGGCTCTATCAGTTAGTGACTCTCCTGCTGGATTAAATCATGTTGTTGATTTAGATTTGTTCTTATGAATGAGTTTACATATTTTTTCCGGCCTTGGTGATCATCAGTTATATCTGCTAGACATAATATTACATTTGTTTGAATTGCTGAATAGCAGCCCTTAAAGGGTTTTTATACCTCCTGTTACATTGTAACTTGAAGTTACTGAATTTAAGGGCAGTTCCAATGCACAGACCAGGAAATTTGCATTATGTCCCAAGGCATCAGTTCACACCAATACACTGCCAATGTTTATATCGTTTTTCTATTTGTTCTGACTTGAGAAAGGTCAGAAACACCCAAAGCGATTGTCAGTTAACCTACTAAGTCATTACCTTTGTGTGAAACCCCACACTTTCTCTTTATATGGAGTGGTTTTAAGGGTTTTGGCACATCTGTGTGGTGGGATGTGCTATAACACAACTGAATTTTGGCATGTTGCGTGAGCTGTGTTGGGGTGCCACTCAATATCTTTGGTACTGCAAATAATCAAATTGTGTCTCATGCACTGCAGTAACGCGCCGAGATACAGCAACGCGTGCGGCATAAACTGGGCCCTGACACCATGCATAGTGTGAATGGGCCCTAGTTCACATTTCTCATTTATCCAGCGCTCGAGTATATATACCTAAGGGCTACTCACAGACCTAAAAATGTGGTCTTATGCAATTTAGACTTGAATGCCTGAGAAAAGACAAGTCATTTTTTTTCTTAGTCAATAAGCCCTTGCAAAAGACCCGCATCTCTGTCACAAATCAATTTCAGGACCTGACCTCTATTTTGCCTACTGCAATACAGCTTCGGTCAGACACCTCTTAGCCTGTGACTGTGCAGTGAAGAAGCAGCAACACCACACTGATAATGTATCCCTGTGTTTTTGCTTTCTAACAGCCGGCTAACTGGGTATTGTGCAACAGTTTAAACTTGACTGGTTTGCAATAATGTCCAATTAAATGTGCAATTAAAGCAGTATGAAACCCAAAAGCAAAAATGTAATCTCACACTGGGGCAACTTGTCAGGCGACTTAGTCACCTGACAAGTCGCACTCCATTCACTGCAATTTAACCATTCTAACTGGAGCGAATTAAGTCGCTCTAACTTAGAAAAAGGTTCCTGAACTACTTTGGGGCGCCTTCAGAGCGGCTTGCATTGACTTCTATTCATGAAGTCGTTTGCAAGCTGTGCTGAAGTCGCACTGTGCGGTGCAGCTTCAAAGTCGGGTAACTCTGAAGCCCCCAGTGTGAACCGAGCCTTAGAGTGCTACACTCTGGATGAAGAAGCAACAGAGACACCTTTGGACAACATCATTGTTAAAGTGGCTGTAAACCTGATTCATGAAATTTGACCTAGGCACATATCTGTAGTGTTTACTTGTCTCTCTCCAAAGCCCCAAGTCCTGTGTCTTTCTGCTGTTTTGTTCTTCTGTTATCAGCATAATAACTTCTGACAAGTTCTCAGAGATGGGAGATAAAAGCAGCCTGAAATATGTGTCAGTGTGTGTGTGCTATAAAAAGATTAGCTTGTCTTGTCACAGCACAGCTCTGAAAGTATCTTCATTCTTCTGCCTATGTTGAGTGGGGGTGTGTGCCTTTCCTCCAATCAGATGTCACACAGTGTAAGCCAAGACTACACTCCTGCTGAATGAGGAAGTAAAAATTTGAACACTATGATAGAATTCTAAAGAATATAGCAAGCTGAAGACAGCAGATATACATGTAAAACTTATGTAGGGAGATTTGTTTCATCTCTGTGTATCATCTGAGACTGTTCAATTCACTGGGTATAGGAGAGCGTTTATATCCACTTTAACCTGGGGGGAGTGGTCAATCCAATAGCAGATTTAGATGCACTAACAAACTAAAGCCAAACTCTAAATACGCTGCGCCTGGGAATAAGTCTAAATGTCTATACACCTAAGTGGTATCACGTGAATCAAAATAAAGTACAATTTGCAGAAAATATGGATCTAAGACCAAATAATATCAACACGTGCAGCAAAGTGCCGTGTGCATTGAATCACAAAGTGCAATGTGCAAATGATCCTTAACTAGATCATGTGTTATAAAGCTATAACAATATAGATGTAGCAAATAAATAGACTATAATCGTCCTTATTGTGATGTTGAAGACTATAATCGTGAGAAATCTTCCAATTCAGCAATGTGAAGTGACAAAGTTCCAACAGAAATCAATATAATAGTGGTGCTTCAGAGAAAAAGTTCCAGTACTAAAACAAAGGTGCCCAAATCATGCCGTGAAGTGCCTCGGTGACCCCCAATGTGATTGCGCTCACCTTAGAGTGTGTGACACAGTGTTCAGCTGCGTCAATACACGCTGTGGAGCCACCCCTGGGCTCAATGATTAGTAACAGCTGATTCTCCAAGCAGATCCTCTATGGCTCCATAAACATCATACCATAAAAAAGAGAGAGGCTATATAGTGTAATACCGCTAGATAATTTATTAAAAATGACATCCAATCCCCACAGTGGGGTACTCACATTTATAAGGTGCTAGTGTGCACCAACATAACAAGCGAAGAAATCGTTATACGGCGTGCTGCGGGGTATGAAAGATCCACAACCCAAGCTCTGTGCTGATCGCTCCGTCCTGGCCCCTCCCCTACGCGTCTTCGACACAGGGAGTCACGTGTCTTCATCAGGGGGATAGACACGTGACCTGATGAAGACACGTGACTCCCTGTGTCGAAGACGCGTAGGGGAGGGGCCAGGAGGGAGCGAATTGGAAGATTTCTCACGATTATAGCTTCAACATCACAATAAGGACGATTATAGTCTATTTATTTGCTTATTTGTTTATTTTTATATTTTTTCTTTCACCCATCACTTATATAATCACAGTGGATTTTTTATGTGATATATATATAGTATATTTTTTAGTGTACACACCTATTCAAGGAATTATGTTTGGTTGTTTCATATATTTATTCAAATGTGTTCTCACATCTATATTGTTATAGCTTTATAACACATGATCTAGTTAAGGATCATTTGCACATTGCACTTTGTGATTCAATGCACATGGCACTTTGCTGCACGTGTTGATATTATTTGGTCTTAGATCCATATTTTCTGCAAATTGCACTTTATTTTGATTCACGTGATACCACTTAGGTGTATAGACATTTAGACTTATTCCCAGGCGCAGCGTATTTTTTGTTTATATTTTCACTGCACGGTTATGAATACGTGATCTGCGTTTGCAGCCGGGGATTTATTCAGTTGTTTCTCCACTAAAGGTACTGGATTAGTGTGGCTCGCAAGACTTTTTCCTTATTAAAGCAGAGAAAATTGAGTACTGTCCGTGATACTTTTTTTATTTGCACTAACATACAATTTTTCAGGACAAGCTTTCGGGGTATGTCCCCTTCTTCAAGGTCCAAGCAGTACTGATTCACAAATTTTTAAGCAGAATGTTACAGAAGAAGAAAAAAAAAAAAAGAAAACCAAACACATATTTGGTTTTCTTTTTTTTTTTTTTTTTCTTCTTCTGTAACATTCTGCTTAAAAATTTGTGAATCAGTACTGCTTGGACCTTGAAGAAGGGGACATACCCCGAAAGCTTGTCCTGAAAAATTGTATGTTAGTGCAAATAAAAAAAGTATCACGGACAGTACTCAATTTTCTCTGTCACAATTGCACTAATACGGCTACAACAAATCAAGTCCTTATTAAAGCCAAACTCTAGCTATAATGTTTTAGGCTGGGTTTACACTGATGCAAATTGGATGAGGGTTTGCCCGCATCCAATTTGTATAGCAGGAGATTGTAACCGGCTCTCTATGGAGCAGGTTCACACATCTCCGCAGCAGCTCTGGTGCGAATTGCACAGGAGCTCTGTGCGTCTTTTGATCCGTTTCAGGTCCCAATTCAGCTCAAAATTTGGGGGCTAAAAACGGATCTGAAAAGATGAAAGGACACGCACCAAACTCCTGCTGTGACCTGCTGCGATCTCAAGTATGAAAAAAGCCTTAAGAAGTTACAGCAACAGTTTTTTTTCCTTTTGGGGTAAAGGTTTTACATAAGTTAATAAAAGCTGACCATTGTAAGCAATCCTGTCAGTGGTAAATGGTTTGTCTCAATCATCCAACTTGTACATCTGCACAACAACTTGTTCTCTTGAAAAACAGATTTACTGGTCAGGTCATCAGGTGAAAAAAAAGAAAGAAAGCATAAAACAAAACAAAAAAACAACAACAAAAAAAGTTAGACAACGACAAATGCAGCCACCACATCTAAGAAATGGTAAGCCGCAGTATAATACATTTTTGCCTTTATGTTTAATACACTACGCAAATGTTGACCAGTTCCTGGGGAACTGGCTGAAATTCGCTCTGTGGGCAGCCCTATCATCCCAACCTGCCTATCATTCTTCAAATGAAAAATCAAAGGAGTCAGAGAAAATATTGTCAGCCTAACAGCAGCTACCTAAAATTGCAGCAGAGGGAGATTCATCCATCTGCATTGTAGAACGTGAATGGAGAAATGTGCTAAATGTTTTCAAATCAGCCTGCAGGCTGAACGAAAAAAATAACTGTACATGGCCATGTTTATTCTGCCAATCTAAATAATGCTATTTAAAGAACTAAAACATTGATGTAATATTTAAAAATACAAAATTTTATAGATATAGAACAGATTTTTTTATACATATGCCTCAAAGAGCTTGTAAACCTCCCTGTGTATGTTGTACCTTTAACCATGCCTATAGGTACTGTAAATATCTCCTAAACATGCGCTGTTAAGAAGATCTATAATGTATACGGCATTGCGTGGTTTCTTAAGGAGCTTGTGCCGTGAGTGGCGGCTCCGGCCACTCATACAGATGGAGTCCGCGACCCGGAAAGGAAGACGGGTGAAGATGGGTGCGGTCTGCAGCGGAGACGATGCAGGCTTCGTTTGCAGGCAAATGTCACATAATGTGTTAGTGTGCAGAGCATACTAGCACATTATGCCTTTACTTTACAGGGAAGAAGAAAGGAAGAAAAACTCACCGGGGTTTACTTCTTTAAAGTGGGGTTCCACCCAAAAAAAACAAAAATACATAAAAAATCCTAAAAAAAACAAAAAACAAAAAAAATTTGGATATTTTTTTTTTTTAACTTACCTCTAAATGCCTGTTGCTAGGGGGTCCCTCGTAGTCTTCCCCTTCCAGTGCCTGGGCTGGTGACATCACTTCCCCCTCGGCACAGGAAGGGCTCCGCTCTGCTCCCTCCCTCCTGTCAATCATCTGGGACCCATTACAGGTCCCAGGTGACTGAGCGGCCAATCACGGCGCTCGGCGCCCCTCGCGCATGCACAGTGGGTGCCAGGCTGTGAAGCCACAGCCCGGCGCCCACAGTTGCAATGCCGGCGCCGCTGAACGGAGGGGGAGACGAGCGGGGCTTCGATCCCCCGCATCGCTGGACCCAGGGACAGGTAAGTGTCCAATTAAAAGTCAGCAGCTGCAGTATTTGTAGCTGCTGACTTAATATTTTTTTTTAATGGCCCCCCTGGGTGGAACTCCTCTTTACCACATACTGGCCAAGGCAGAAAAATTGTCTAAAATATAGGCACAAAGTACTTCCTTGTATTGAGTTCTTAAACAACAGCCTTACTGCATAATGACCTCTATAAAAAAAAAAAAAAAAAAAAAAAAAAAAAAGTAGGTACACAGCTGACCTTTCTACTACAAAGCTAACTGGCATAAAACACTATTCTCCACATTCCTCAGACGCCAATCCTCCTGTGACATCACAAGAGTGAGCCATGTCCAGCAGAAGAACTGGTAAGCACAGCATATACACCTATCGCAACTGAAGAATCTGCACTTGAAACTCAACGACTGGACAATTCCTGCACGTCCCAATCTAATGATCAACTAACTACAGTCCACTGTAATTCTATCTTATCTGCGTTAAACGCAGATAAGTTATGAAAATAGAAATGGTAATGGACGTGTAAAGATTTCTATCTTTACCAAGCAAGATTGTGAAGATTATGAAGCAATTGGCTTATTGTTTTACAGCACAGAGTAATGCGTGGCGTTATACGTCAGACGCGGAATGAAAGCCCAACAATCCCTCCTAAACTACATCTACTGTTTGTATACAAGTTACTTATGGCACAGTGAAGGCTATTTAGCAACTATGACAGAATTAGGAAGTACAACATGGGTTAATGATGCTCCCATGGCATTTACACAGCCTGTTCAAAGTAGAACACAACCAGAATGGAAAATGTTTTTTTTTTGTTTTTTTTTAATTGAAAAAAAATAAAATAAACAAAAGATCAAATCAAATTTACCGCCAAAATTGCTGAAACATTTATAGAGCACTTACTCTAAGGGCCCATTCACAACTGAGCGTTTTCAGCTCGGAAAACACATCTCAAAAGTTTCAAAACGCTCAAACAAGAAAAATCCCATTCATTTGAATGGCCCCTGTTCACATCTGAGTATTTTGTCGCCTGAAGCAAAATGCCCGAAGCTCAAAAAAGTACATGAACTTCTATTTAGGCAGATCACAGGTGTTTTTTCTGCTTTTTACATTGGTGACCTTTTCACCTGTACAAAATCATGGCAAAATTGCAGTAAAATCACATGACTTTCCGCCTGAAAACAATACGCTCAGGTGTGAATGCAGCCTTACTCCAGCTCATACTTTATAATCAGTTACACCCCCAGAATAATCTTACCCTGCAACATTTTTATGCCCTGCCTGACCCACAGGCATGGGCCAAATACAAGATTAGGTCCCATTTCACATATAGTCGATAATGGGATGGTAATGCCTTTTAACTCCTTTTGCTTCAAAACTAATGTCCCTCCACACTACTATTGACATCTGCAGCTTGCCCATGCCTTCCGCAGCCAGTTTTCTCATCAATCAATACAGCTTAAAGTGGACCTTCAGTCACTTTTTCAACTCTATTAAATCTTCTACCCTTGTCGTTTTAACTTTGAATAGTAATACATTGTTTTTCTGCCAGTAAATATCTTACACAGCCCACTTCACTGTGGAACCTAAGGGGTTAATCCACTGCATTGTGTAAAAAGGCTGTTTGATCCTGTCTTCTCCGTTCCTCCCCTTCTGTCCCCAATATATCTCCTAATAGTACAGAGCATAGCGGACAAGCTGCACATGCTCAGTTTGGTGTGTATTGCTAGAGTTTGTTTTTTTTTCCTTAGGAGGGTGCATGCGATCAGGACATGGCCAATCAGCACTGACCAGATCAGAGAGGCAGGGGTCCTCCAGCCTCACAGGACAATCAGGGGAGAATGAAAACTCCTCCTACAAGCTTTAACCACACACTGATAGAAGTCACAAGACTGCTATATACTGCTGATGAGAAAAGGTATTTAGCAGGTTTTAATATTTACTAAAATTAGTGCATTTCCACGCTCTGTGTACTGTGGGAGACCAGATACAGTGAATGCAGGGTCCTGGGTTTAGGAACACTAACATTTTCGCTGCCAGAGCCGTTTTTTGCACACGTTTAAAAAAACATTTTTCGGCCTGAAGACTACACAAAACCTCCAAACATTATAAATTTTCTGAAAGCAGTTACCCCTAGAGAATAAATCAGCGGTAGTTGCAAATTTTTGTCACAGGTTATTACCGCAAAGGTCTAGAAAACGCAAAGTTTCAGTAAAAAACACACCAAGGGTAATTTTAGGGCAAACACAATAAACTACTACCCACATTTTTGGTAAAATATAAAAGACGAGGTTGCACAAGTAAATAGATACCCAACATGTCCAACCTTATATTTGTGTGCACCCATGAAATGGTGACAAACTTCAGTATATTTTCTATAGGTATCAGTTTAGTGTTACGGAGGAGGTCTTATATTAGAATTATTGCTCTCCCTCTGGCGTGCGTGGCAACATGTAACGTGTATCGCAATCACGGTTTAACGTGACGCATGCGTTAGTATGTGCATATATGTGGGGGTGGGAGGACCTCAAAATATGTTTGGGGGGTGCTTGGGTGCAACTTTTTTTTTTTGCAAAAAAAACAAAACAAAATTCTATGTAATTAGTTTTTTTATTACATAGGGGACAAAATGTCCTCTGTGTGATGTTTTTTAGGTTATAGGTTTTCTTTAATGAGACATGCAGGGTCCAAAAGACCCTGCATGTCTCCCATGTGCTCCACTGACTGTTTTTCAATGCAGATCTCATTGCAAAACAAGTTTTCCTGGCTAAGCTACATGGGGAGACCGAGAGCTTGACCCGGAAGTGAGGTCAGAGGCGTCGCTTTCTGGGTCACAACAAGAAGGGAAGAAGAGCGGACACGTATCCGCTCTTCTCCTTCCCTCCAGCCGCCGGCACCCGCCATCTCACTACCGGGCCTGCAGATGTGCAAGCAAAGCCCGGAAAGCATGGTGGGGTGCCTTGTGTGAGCAATTGGGCGGCAGGGAAAAGGTTAAGCGTTTTGACCTAGAGGCACTCCTTTGTTCGGACTCTCGTAATGAACCAGCTTTGACACTTTATACCCATCTTTTCATGGTGTCTACCCGATTTGTCTACCCTTTGACAAAAGTGTCTCCTAGATGTTCCGGATCTGGATGATGAAGACTGGACAGATATGTGGGACATGCCTTTTAAGCAGCTGCTCTCATTTAGAGATCGTCTGATACAATTTAAGATCTTGCGCAGAGCCTATTACATACCCCATGGGATTCACCGGCTTAACCTCTCGAATTCTCCAGCCTGCTGGTGCTGCGATCAGGATGTGGGGGATTTTTTCTATATCTTATGGACCTGCCCAGTAATCCAGGTATTCTGGGAATCCACGATGGACATCATTAGCAAGACAGCCCAGATCCAGTTTACTCCCTCTCCAAAAATCTGTCTGCTGGGTCTTGCCGAGGGTCTTTAGGACATTACTCGGATTACTGTTATTTTATGCGAGAAAGGCACTCATGCTGCATTGGAAAAAACCCATGGATCCAACTATTGTATACTGGAAACAACTTGTTAATTCACAACTACCACTTATAAAGCCACCTTCAAAAATAGGAGTTGAATTCATAAGTTTGCAAAAGTTTGGGTGAAATAGTTGGAAGACACCTCCACTGAGTGCAACCACTTGTATGTGGTGATGGGTTGAGGGACAGGAGGTATATTGATAGCATACTCCTTACTCTATCCTTTATTTTGAAGGGCTATTATCAGTGATATTCTCAGTGGCCACTATATGAGCCATATATGTACCTACTTTTTTTTTTCCTTACGTTTTTTTATTGGTTCTTCTGGTTTTATTTTTATTTATTGTCTTATTTTTCTTTGTATTGTAATACTATGGTACACAGTACTTATATTGTTCTGGATAGCCTGCTCCGGCATGTGCTAGGCGGCTTCTGGGTTCAGGTTTCTGTTTGTTTATGCTAAACATCAATGAAGAGCTTGTTAAAAATAAATAAGTGCATTTAGGACAAAGTGCACTTTGCCTGTTTTCCCCTTTGCATTGACACCCCCCACCCCCTCCACAGATGCATATTCACCTGGATGCGATCGCAGCAGCTTTCGGTGCTTATTTACATCAACTGCTGCAAGTCTAGCTATCTTGGACACTGCAGCCCATCAGAATTGGGGCACAGGAAAGTTCTGCACACCAACTGTGTAGCGAAAACCTGCAGGCTGCCATGTTGCATTGAATTTTACAGAAAGTTACAGCGGCTGCAAATTGAAAAGGAAAGGTAATTTTTCATAACATTAAATTACAATATGGATTGTGTAGCAAATTGCATATGAATTTTTTTTTCCATTTATATTTTTATCATTAATGTGGAGTTACCCTTTAACTACTTGCCGACCGGCTCCTGTACATATACGTCGGCACTTTGAAGATGGATATCTCGGTAACGGCAGCAGCTGCTGCCACAACTGAGGTATCCATCTCTTCAGGAGCCAGTCGTGTTTACGATAATGGTGGTCTCTGTGGTAGATTCGCCACGAGATCACCGTTATCGGCAGCGGGAGAGGTGTCCCCCTCCCACCGCTCTCCCGCGCCCTCCGCCGCTTACCGGAGCCGTCGGCAGAGACGGAGGTGATCGGGTCCTTGTCGTGGCTGGGTATGGAGACAAGTGAGGCTAAGATGGCCCCCACTCGTCTCCATACCATAGCGAAGCAGAAGCGACGTCATAACGTCACTTCCGCCCATACGTCTTAAAAGGGCCATTTTTTCAAATGACAATTTTTTTATTTTTTTTTATTGCATTTTAGTCCAAATAAGAGATCTGAGGACTTTTTGACCACAGATCTCATATTTAAGAGGACCTGTCATGCTTGTTTCTATTACAAGGGATGTTTACATTCCTTGTAATAGGAATAAAAGTGACCCAAATTTAAAAAAAAAAAAAAAACTGAAAAAATAAATAAAATCAAGTAAAATAAATAAGAAAACATTTTTTTTTTAAAGCACCCCGTCCCAACGAGCTCGCACGCAGAAGCGAACACATACGTGAGTAGCGCCCGCAAACGAAAACAGTGGTCAAACCACACGTGAGGTATCACCGCAGTCGTTAGAGTGAGAGCAATAATTCTAGCCCTAGACCTCCTCTGTAACTCAAAACATGCAACCTGTAGAATTTTTTAAACATCAGAGATTTTTAAGGGTAAACGTTTGACGCCAATCCACGAGCGGGCGCAATTTTGAAGCGTGACATGTTGGGTATCAATTTACTTGGCGTTACATTATCTTTCACAATATAAAAAAAATTGGGCTAACTTTACTGTTGTCTTATTTTTTTATTCAAGTGAATTTTTTCCACAAAAAAAAGTGCGCTTGTAAGATCGCTGCGCAAATACGGTGTGAAAAAAAGTATTGCAATGCTCGCCATTTTATTCTCTAGGGTGTTAGAAAAAAAAATATAATGTTTGGGGGTTCTAAGTAATTTTCTAGCAAAAAAAACTGTTTTAAACTTGGAAACGCCAAAATCTCAAAACGAGGCTAGTCCTTATTAATGTACAAACTTCTCCACAGATGGATTTTTTTTTTACTGTTCCACATTGCAACATAAAAACCCAAGAAATAAAGAAAGAACAAAATCAGGTGAACGCAATTTTTATAAATGGCTCTTTTTTAAAGCGGGGGTTCACCCACACCGCCCAAAAAAAAAAATATTAAAAGCCAGCAGCTACAAATACTGCAGCTGCTGACTTTTAATACATGGCCACTTACCTGTCCCAGGGTCCAGCGATGTCGGCAGGGGACGCCGAGAACCCGCTCGGTTCTCGGCAGCTGCCGCCGCCATCCTAGGTGAGGGAATCAGGAAGTAAAGCGTTGCGGCTTCACTTCCCGGTTCCCTACTGCGCATGCGCGAGTCGCGCTGCGCGTCCCTAGTGGTCCCCGCTCTCTCCTGGGAGCTGTGTGTTCCCAGCAGACAGCGCGGTCGGGACGGGAAGAGGCATAGACTCCCATGGGAGTCTATGCCGGAAGTGGGTGCAAATACCTGTCTTAGACAGGTATCTGCACCCCCCTCCCCCCTGAAAGGTGCCAAATGTGACACCGGAGGGGGGGAGGGTTCCGAAAAGCGGAAGTTCCATTTTTGTGTGGCACTCCGCTTTAAGTATGAATCTGTGCTATAACCTAGCTTTTTCAGGTGTACAGCTTGCTACGTGAATAAAAAGGTTTTTTGCACATTTTTACAGACAAATATTTTTATATATTTAATATTATATTTTAAAACATATATAAAAGGTTTCTTTTATGAGAAAATCATACAGGAAAACACTGGTTTGTGATAATGCTGCCTTATATTGGAAAATACAGGAAATAACTAAATGCAAAACAATATGAAAATGAGGCAAAATAATAAATTATGAGTTTGTACTAAACCACAGATTCTGAAAAGATCAATTTACATTCCAAATAGTTCCTGGTCCAGGATCCAGCTTATCTGAAAATAGCGATTGCCGTTCATAAACAGTGAGACATTTTATCTTTATGGTTCTATGCCATTTTGCAGGTCATGTGAGCAGCATGAAAAAGTGTGGTGTGGGTTCAGATGAGAGTAGATTTATAGCGATAGATAGTGGAGGTGGCTGTGAATGTATGAACAGCAATTGTGTGAGTAGCAGTGGACTGGAGGACAGTGAGCACAAATTAAACACATACTCTCTTCAAGTGAATTATATACATTGAAAAGATTTTAGCAAATGTAATTGCAGAGCCCTTGAAAGGCTGGTAAACAAAGCAAGCCAATCAGTAGCTCTTCCTGGAAACAGTTCCCACTCATAGATGTGACCACATGATACCCTGCCATACTTCTAATCCCAGACCAGCACCAGAAAGGAGCTAGGGGAAGGTGGTAGGCAAGTATACCTCCTACTAGGAGACTGGATGATGCTACACCTGAGTAAAATAGAAGAGGAAGGTACATTTATATTTAAAAGGAGAAGTTCACCTTTCAAGAAAAATAAAAAAATGCACATTTTTTGCAGGGGAAAAAAATGTGCATTTTAAATTTTTTTCCTGCAGGAGAATGGAAAGCATTGCACCCATGATCATCAAGGGTGCAATGTCGGACTTCTGCAGACAAGCCCTGCAGCTTTCTGTCCATACCTTCATACAGACTGTCTTTTTTAAAGCTGCAGGACTTGTGAATGAACTACGAGAATGCTCATCAGTGCCCTTGGAGTTCATTCAGAACTACAAGGAAACTGAATGAATGACACGGCTGTGTGGGCAGAGCCCTGCACTGCTACCCAGTTTCTAAATTTGTGACAGCAAGTGCGGGAAGAAGATCCTCCGCCTGTGGTCACACTGGGTGGGGGTGGAGGTCAGGGGAACAGGTGGCAGGAGCTGGACATGTTCCAAAAGGTGAACATAGCCTTTAAATGTTGGGGTTAGTTAGGTTGTGGTTAAGAATTTGTTTTCGTGGCGACACAGATTTGACAGTAACTACAGTGAGGGGAAAAAAGTATTTGATCCCCTGCTGATTTTGTACGTTTGCCTACTGACAAAAAAATGATCAGTCTATAATTTTAATGGTAGGTTTATTTTAACAGTGAGACAGAACAACAAAATATCCAGAAAAACGCATTTTAAAAAAAGTTATAAATTGATTTGCATTTTAACGAGATAGGTATTTGATTCCCTAACAGCAAGATTTCTGGCTCCCAGGTGTCTTCAATACAGGCAACGAGCTGAGATTAGGAGCACTCTTAAAGACAGTGCTCCTAATCTCAGCTTGTTACCTGTATAAAAGACACCTGTCCACAGAAGCAATCAGCTTCCAATCGCTCCACCATGGCCAAGAGCTGTTCAAAGATGTCAGGGACAAGATTGTAGACCTACACAAGGCTGGAATAGGCTACAAAATCATCGCCATGCAGCTTGGTGAGAGGGCGACAACAGATGATGCAATTATTCGCAAATGGAAGAAACACAAAATAACTGTCAATCTCCCTCAGTCTGGGGCTCCATGCAAGATCTCACCTCATGGAGTTTCAATGATCATGAGAACGGTGAGGAATCAGCCGAGAAACTACAAGGGAGAATCTTGTCAATGATCTCAAGGCAGCTGGGACCATAGTCACCAAGAAAACAATTGGCAACAAACTACGCCATGAAGGACTCAAATCCTGCAGTGCCCACAAGGTCCCCCTGCTCAAGAAAGAACATGTACAGGCCCGTCTGAAGTTTGCTAATGAACATCTGAATGATTCAGGGAAGACTAGGTAAAAGTGTTGTGGTCAGATGAGACCAAAATCGAGTTCTTTGTCATCAACTCAACTTGCCGTGTTTGGAGGAGGAGGAATGCTGCCTGTGATCCCAAGAACACCATCCCCGTCGTCAAACATGGAGGTGGAAACATTATGCTTTGGGGGTGTTTTTCTGCTAAAGGGACAGGACAACTTCACCGCATCAAGAGGGATGATGGACGGGGCCATGTACTGTCAAATCTTGGGTGAGAACCTCCTTCCCTCAGCCAGGGCATTGAAAATGGGTCGTGGATGGGTATTACAGCATGACAATGACCCAAAACACACAGCCAAGGCAACAAAGGAGTGGCTCAAGAAGAAGCACATCAAGGTCCTGGAGTGGCCTAGCCAGTCTCCAGACCTTAATCCCATAGAAAATATGTGGAGGGAGCTGAAGGTTCGAGTTACCAAACGTTAGCCTCAAAACCTTAATGGCTTGGAGAGGATCTGCAAAGAGGAGTGGGACAAAATCCCTCCTGAGATGTGTGCAAACCTGGTGGCCAACTACAAGAGACGTCTGACCTCTGATTGCCGACAAGGGTTTTGCCACAAAGTACTAAGTCATGTTTTGCGAAGGGGTCAAATACTTATTTCAATCATTAAAATGCAAATCAATTTATAAAACTTTTTGAAATGCATTTTCTGGATATTTTTGTTGTTATTCTGTCTCTCACTGTTAAAAAAAAACTACCATTAAAATTATAGACTGATCATTTCTTTGTCAGTGGGCAAACGTACAAATTCAGCAGGGGATCAAATACTTTTTTCCCTCACTGTAATACGTTTTCAAGTGTAAAATTCATTTGAGGGAGAGAGAATTGTATAATGTGCTTAAAATACATTTGGCAAATTTTATGGCACCAGAACTGCCATATCAAGAACTAAGCTAAATTTCAAACAGCCAGTCACTATGGCAAGAAGATTTCAACCGGTGAGATAAAAAGTTTGCTTATCCCACTGGGCGCCACCTATACCTGAAATATCACTTCTATCTAACTTTTTTTTTTTAAAAAACGATTTTTGAAATTTTGAACCATGCCAAGGTCAATTCTAAGAAGCAAATCACTTACACCGGGAAATTCCGTAGGAAAAAAAAAAAGGCCAAAGTACAATATCTTTGTCCTTACAAGATTCATATGATCAAAAGCATTCAGAGACCTTCCCCCTTTATTTGCTAAGTCAATACAGAGGGAATAGGCCTGGAAGCCTATTATCAGCTCATCCAGTTCAACTGATAGGACTGTAAATATTTTTCTAGGTTATCGCAAAGGTAGTAAATATCTTTGCAGGTGTGATTCAGTTGATTGAAGCATCAGCAGTCTACTAATTTCTCTTTTGTGTATTGGGCAAAAAAATCAGAAATAAAATACTGATGTAAAATACTGATGTGAAGGGTGCAGGGGAATGTCATAAATTTGAAGCCAATGGAAGGCAGGTTCAAGATCATTCAACATGCAAGTGCCTGAGACCTAGGTTTTAGTGTCTCGTGTGTATTTGAAGTGTGGTTATGTCTAAATCCAGATATATAGGCTTATCTCTAGAGGTAGAACACAATTCATCACTGATTGCATAATGGTCAAAGGAGTGGTCGGGAATTTATTTCACAGAGGACTTGTGAGCTTCAGCTGAACATTCTGATGGCTTTGACATACTGTATAACAGTTGGCCGCCTTCCAACCTAAACAAAGGCCTCACACAACTGATCAACAGATTGGAATATCACTTTTGCTTTTGATTGTGTCAAAGTTCCAACTTCAAGAGATTCTATTGTGAATAATCATGTATTATACACGATGGAGCCATGAAGTTTATTGTAATATGCTGCCCAGAGAAAAGCACTAGGTTTAAACAAAGCCAGCTGACCTTTAGAAGGCCAATCTCACCTACCGAAGGTGAAGGTTTTTGACCTTCCAGTACACCTCCTGTCCAGTGTGGGTGCCAGCACCATCTGCAAATCCCAGCCACTTGAGGATGCCATGGCATAATTTCCAGTCTGCTGTTATTCTTAGGGTCGGTTATAAATTCATATCTCAGGCAGTACAAAGCAGAGCAACAGCATTTACTGTGAACATTTCACAATGACATATAATATAACTGGTTCAGCTACCCTACAACTAAATTTTTATCAGCACTGTTTGTTCCATAGTTAGTCAGGCTACGGATTTCCTCATCTTTTTTGTTCCATAGCTAATCAGGTACCCAGAAATTCAACAGGAAAAATGAAAGTCAACAGATTGGTAACAATAAAAAATATTTTTTCAAGAATGTATTTGGAATGCAATGGATTTCTATTATAGTAAACAGAAATGTGGAGTGCCAGCAAATATGCTTTCTTTCCTCTTTCCTTTTCAAACAAACATGGGTGCAGCTGATTAAGGATAAAGGAGAGACACGCTGTGCAATGTTTACAATTTGTCAGAAAAAGTCTTTCCAGTGTAATGCATTCCATATTATTCAACACGAAACAGGGATGATGATAGTGCATCAAGCAGCACAGTGTATTTTGCACATTAACAGACCCTCATAGCAAGCAGACCAAACACAAGAAGCAGACTGGATGATGGAAGTGTGGGAGGCATCACACAATTGAAACATCTGCTGTTTCTTATAACCATTGATGGGTTCTGCTGGTTCTGCAATACTTAACTTGTTGATACACCATCACCACGAAGCATCAGTAGCTGCCCAGCAGGTACTGTCAGTAAAGGAAAAAGGGGGAAGGGGGGGGGGGTTTAATTACCCAGGAGAACGAAACAGATGGACTTTGTAGGCACCAATCATAAAAATCAATGTAAACTTTTATTTATACACAAATTTAAAAAGAATCACAAAAACGTAAACATTTTTTTAAAAAACGCAGTACATTGCGGAAATTGGTATTAAATGTCACTACATAAATGTATGAGAACGGATCGGGGAATAGCCACTATACCAGAGGGAGGGATAAACCCCTTCCGTTCCCATTGAATAACCTCAAACTGATATAGCTCGGTATGGCTCTACATGTTTCGCAAATTTGAATGCTTCTTCAGGAGCTTGTTTGGGTTACCTGTAATGGGAAATAGAAAAGGACATACACCAAAAAACAAAAACAAACATACAGTAGCATATTAATATTATTTTTGCATAAAGACTTTTCAAAAGTGCGTCTCAATCAGAACCACTGAGTACCGTGAGGAAGCGATCCCAAAGGCCCAAGATTCAACACGCATATGGTGACCTGTGATAACATGCGGGGACGTGTCTGGTAAAGAGATTTATGTCACCAGTAGACTCAAGGGGGGTAGTGAGATAGAGAATCCCAACTGTCCAAAAAGGGGGGGGGGTAAAAATAACCAATGTACATCTGTGGTAAAACCAGAACATTCATATGTAGAGGAGAGCATAAGGCACAGCTAGATGGGGGGGTGGGGGTCAGGGAGGGAGAGAAAGAGAGAGGGGCAAGGGGGGGGGGAAGGGGAAGGAAAAAGGGGGGGGGGGAAGGGAGAGAGAAAGGAGAAACCAAACAGGGGGGAATAGACAGAGGAACTGGGATATAGAAAGTAATGTACCAGCCAGAGTAACTGAATCCGTCTTCAGATCAGGTAGAGGTTATGGATAATTGAGAAGCCATGCATTCAGAGACACAGCCTCCAATAACCAAGGTGCATAAGGTAATCCAGAGACTGTAATCTAAAGATGTAGATAATATCTAATTAGCCAATATTGAGACCAGCTCCTTATAGTGTGCCGTTATACCAATAAATCAAATGGCATAAACAGATCCTCATATACATGCTAAGTACAGGTATGCCTATAGGGTTAAATAATTGCACATGAAGGGCTGCTCCTACCTTGTAGGGTAAGACAGGTGAGCAGGTCTTGTAAACAGCATCAATCAGCTACTTGCTTGTAAACCTGGTACAAAATAGATCTTGACTGACATGGCTGCAATAGAGCTCTGATCCTATCCCAGCAAGGAGCTATCTAATAAGCTCCCAGGACTGCCATCTAAATTAGGGAGTGAGAGAAACATCAGGTTTCATCTAGTTGCACAAACAGAGTACAGCTACAGAGCATTTAGTTTAGATTTGTATAAATCCAGCATACTCTTACCAGACAGCTTGTGTTGTTAAACAGGTAACACCCAGGCATCAGAACGCCCTGGAGGGTAGTGGCGTGGTATGAGGCTGTTGCTGACAGCCTTAAATACACGTCCCAATCAGGTGTGTAAGACAAGCATCACCTGATTCGGCCAAAAGGAGCTGCACACTCTCACATCCCATCGCACATGCTCAGTGGTCAGATAGGCCTCTGTCATGGAAAACGATGTGAGGAGGAAGAGCAGTCCTATAGGTAATAGATCTGTAAGCTCCCCCTAGTGGTTCCTCCTAGATACAGCGTATGGAGCGCTGTAAAGGCTGGGACCAACAGATGGAAAGTCTGGAGATATCAATGCACACATCATGGAGTGTGCATTGTAAATCCAGGGGGAGAGGAGTAGATCTACACCAAACGCCGCAGACACCATCCCCCAAAGAGTAAGGGGAGGGCAGAATGCGGCTTACCGTCCGCACATGTGATCCAGACACCGGCAAGTTGATAGGGACCGGGGTCAGCTTACCTCAGTACTTGTAACTGGCCTGAGACGCAAGGCCAGTATACATGGTTAAAATGTTTGTTACCACAATACCAGCAATGTTCCCCACCAAACAAAGTACGTTGGATGCTCATGTTACCTCTGTAGCATCACCCTCTTCAAATTTTCCCTCACCCCTGAACCCATCCCCTCCCACGTAGAATTGGATATCATTAACCTTACTCCTTATTCCTTTTCTCAAGCGGATTTTGATCTTTTAAGATTCGGTCTAAGTTTTTGCCCTACTCCACAAATGGACAAATATGATACCATTAAAGATTTATATCTCTTTTGTAGAAGACTAACTTACAAATATCTCTTTGATGATCAATACATACGTTCCAAAAAAGACAAGGAACTGTCTGAAAGCATTAAACACTTCACTATGGAGGAATTCAGGGCCTTCAGAGATCTCATCCTCCTATTGGAGGAGAATGAGAGGTCCGGGTCCCTAACAACCCCGACTGATACGACTACTCTACCGATACCAAAACCCAAAAAATTTAAACCTAAGTCTAAAAAATTTCCAGACCTTACGAGCAATCCACACATCTGGGCTTTCCTTATAGCCGCCACAAGTGACCTTAGGCGACTGACACTAGATCCATCACCAAAAAATCTACGATCTGACCAACTACAATCCCTAGAAAAACTACGTAACTGCCCTGACCTGATTATTAAACAATCAGACAAAGGGGGCAATATTGTATTGATGACGGAACAACAATATATCAAAATGTGCCTCAATATTTTAAACAATAAAACATGGTATCGCAGAATTTCTGCGAGTGTCAGTCACCGGTTTGCTAACGAATATAAATCTCTTATAGGGGAGGCATATTATATGGGTTTGATAGACCAGGACACCTACAACTTTCTGGATAACAAATTTCCTCTCATGGCTACATTCTATGCGCTACCAAAGGTCCATAAGAACCTGAAAGCCCCCCCTGGTCGCACCATAGTGTCAGCAATAGGCTCATTGACAGAAAATGCAAGCAGGTTTGTTGATTTCTTTCTGACTCCCCATGTCCGGCGACTACCTTCATATGTGCGGGACACCCTAGACCTCCTTAAACAGATTGAAGGGGTGACGGTCCCTCCCGATTCCCTGCTCGTGACTTTGGATGTGGAGGCTTTGTACTCCAGCATCCCTCACGAGCAGGGTGTCGGGATGGTCCGCTCGTTCCTCATGGAGGAAGACCATCATTTATGGCCCTTTAATGACTTCGTGTTGAGACTACTTCTCTTTATACTGACACACAATTGCTTTCTATTTAATGGTTCCCACTACCTGCAGGTACAGGGCGTGGCTATGGGCACATGTTGTGCCCCCGCCTACGCCAATCTGTACCTGGGGGGGGTGGGAACGTTATGTCTTCTCAAACGAGCAACTTAGCAGCCACACCAATGAGGTGTTGGTATGGTTAAGATACATCGATGACATTTTCATCATATGGACCGGGTCCCAACAGACACTGGCTTCTTTTGTAGATCATCTAAATAGCAATACGTTTAATTTAAAGTTCACTTACAATAGCGATTTACACAAAATTTCGTTTTTAGATCTAACGATCTACAAGGACGCCAATCTATGTCTGGCCACTACACTTTACCGCAAAGAGACGGCAGGGAATACGATACTTCATGCCTCTAGCGCCCATCCGTCCACCCTGGTACGAAGTATCCCCTATGCACAGTACATCCGCCTTAGGAGGAATTGTACTACTGATAATGATTTCAAACACCATGCGGACTTATTGAGGGAACGTCTCCTTAAACGGGGATACTCCAAGTCCCTACTCCGCAAAGCCTTCAATAAAGCCTGTGACCAATCTAGAAATGCACTCCTTTTTTCCAAGGAACCCAGGGGGGAGGAACATTCAACGACGAAATTCATCACACAATACTCGCACCAACAGTACCAATTACGCAATATACTACAGCAACACTAGCATATTTTAGCTGAGGACCCCATCCTAAAGAAATATGTCAGTGACCACCCTGAGATCGTTTTTAAAAAAGCACCATCCTTGCGTGATAAGCTGACTAGGAGCCATTTTGCATCCTCACAGGCTCAAACGACCAATAGAATGGGTATATACACGTGTGGACACTGCTCTTTTTGCCCCTGGGTATCCACAGGTCACAAATTCCAATTGCCCAACGGTGAGACATTCTGTCCACGTTTTCGGGCAGACTGTAACACCCAAGGTGTAATATACTTGATGACGTGTAGATGTGGGATATTCTATGTGGGTAAGACCATCCGCCACCTATGGCAAAGGATACGTGACCACGTATATTACTCAACAAATGGGAAAATGCTTAGTCCCATTAGTAGACATCTCGATTTATGCCACAGATTCGACACCTCTGTTGCGACTTTTATTGTTCTAGCAGTAATTCCTCAAGACCCAAGGGGGGGTGACTGGGACAGGAGGATACTCCAACAAGAGGCCAAGTGGATTGAACGCCTGAATGCCACACGGTGGCCAGGCATTAACGAAGTACAATCCTATAAATCCTTCCTTGGATAAAAATTTAAGGTTGACCTATATGACAACCAACTAAGGCCGAATGATTCATAGCAATTAGGTAACACGTAGTTTACCATAGTCTATAGTCCCTAGAAATTTGCACTATCAATCCACTGGCCCCTCCCTCTTCAGGACAGGAGATCCCCCTGTCCACTGCTCCGCCCATCACGGGCACTTCTGCAGCTAAACACAGTCTATTATACTCCTTGCTAGTGTTGTGTATGGATATTAGTGGTTTTACCGAGTTTAAATATTGTTTAATCGCAGGAAATCGCAAACTTGTAATCACACTGTTATTTGCAAAATGTATATGCGTATTGTAATTCCTCTATCAGCATTAACTATTAGTATGCATTTGTAAGTTGTACCACCATGAATGGAGTTATTCCCTTCATGGTAACGAACATTTTAACCATGTATACTGGCCTTGCGTCTCAGGCCAGTTACAAGTACTGAGGTAAGCTGACCCCGGTCCCTATCAACTTGCCGGTGTCTGGATCACATGTGCGGACGGTAAGCCGCATTCTGCCCTCCCCTTACTCTTTGGGGGATGGTGTCTGCGGCGTTTGGTGTAGATCTACTCCTCTCCCCCTGGATTTACAATGCACACTCCATGATGTGTGCATTGATATCTCCAGACTTTCCATCTGTTGGTCCCAGCCTTTACAGCGCTCCATACGCTGTATCTAGGAGGAACCACTAGGGGGAGCTTACAGATCTATTACCTATAGGACTGCTCTTCCTCCTCACATCGTTTTCCATGACAGAGGCCTATCTGACCACTGAGCATGTGCGATGGGATGTGAGAGTGTGCAGCTCCTTTTGGCCGAATCAGGTGATGCTTGTCTTACACACCTGATTGGGACGTGTATTTAAGGCTGTCAGCAACAGCCTCATACCACGCCACTACCCTCCAGGGCGCTCTGATGCCTGGATGTTACCCGTTTAACAACACAAGCTGTCTGGTAAGAGTATGCTGGATTTATACAAATCTAAACTAAATGCTCTGTAGCTGTACTCTGTTTGTGCAACTAGATGAAACCTGATGTTTCTCTCACTCCCTAATTTAGATGGCAGTCCTGGGAGCTTATTAGATAGCTCCTTGCTGGGATAGGATGAGAGCTCTATTGCAGCCATGTCAGTCAAGATCTATTTTGTACCAGGTTTACAAGCAAGTAGCTGATTGATGCTGTTTACAAGACCTGCTCACCTGTCTTACCCTACAAGGTAGGAGCAGCCCTTCATGTGCAATTATTTAACCCTATAGGCATACCTGTACTTAGCATGTATATGAGGATCTGTTTATGCCATTTGATTTATTGGTATAACAGCACACTATAAGGAGCTGGTCTCAATATTGGCTAATTAGATATTATCTACATCTTTAGATTACAGTCTCTGGATTACCTTATGCACCTTGGTTATTGGAGGCTGTGTCTCTGAATGCATGGCTTCTCAATTATCCATAACCTCTACCTGATCTGAAGACAGATTCAGTTACTCTGGCTGGTACATTACTTTCTATATCCCAGTTCCTCTGTCTATTCCCCCCTGTTTGGTTTCTCCTTTCTCTCTCCCCCCCCTTTTTCCTTCCCCTTCCCCCCCCCCCCCTTGCCCCTCTCTCTTTCTCTCCCTCCCTGACCCCCACCCCCCATCTAGCTGTGCCTTATGCTCTCCTCTACATATGAATGTTCTGGTTTTACCACAGATGTACATTGGTTATTTTTACCCCCCCCCCCTTTTTTGGACAGTTGGGATTCTCTAGCTCACTACCCCCCTTGAGTCTACTGGTGACATAAATCTCTTTACCAGACACGTCCCCGCATGTTATCACAGGTCACCATATGCGTGTTGAATCTTGGGCCTTTGGGATCGCTTCCTCACGGTACTCAGTGGTTCTGATTGAGACGCACTTTTGAAAAGTCTTTATGCAAAAATAATATTAATATGCTACTGTATGTTTGTTTTTGTTTTTTGGTGTATGTCCTTTTCTATTTCCCATTACAGGTAACCCAAACAAGCTCCTGAAGAAGCATTCAAATTTGCGAAACATGTAGAGCCATACCGAGCTATATCAGTTTGAGGTTATTCAATGGGAACGGAAGGGGTTTATCCCTCCCTCTGGTATAGGGGCTATTCCCCGATCCGTTCTCATACATTTATGTAGTGACATTTAATACCAATTTCCGCAATGTACTGCGTTTTTTAAAAAAATGTTTACGTTTTTGTGATTCTTTTTAAATTTGTGTATAAATAAAAGTTTACATTGATTTTTATGATTGGTGCCTACAAAGGCCATCTGTTTCGTTCTCCTGGGTAATTAAACCCCCCCCCCCCCCTTCCCCCTTTTTTCTAAGACTTAAAATAGGACGTTGGCACTGCTCTACATATGAGACCTCCACAGTCCATCCTGTGATGAGATCTAATAACCCTCCAATCTGTCAGTAAAGGGCTTTCAGTTACTGCTATGCACTAGGCTATGTTCTAAGACTCCAAAGCCATAGACCATCGCTCCATCTAGAAAATGTCACGTGAAGGCCTTATTCACACAGGTTTAGCTTGTATTCAGTGCAGACAGCTTTTGCAAAACATCTGCAAGACGTTCTCAAAGCTTGAGCAGCTTTTTACAGCTTTCAAACCATTCCGTTTCAGAAGGGGGATTTTAAGTACAGATCTAAATAGAAGTGTTGCGTGTCAATTTAAACAAGGTGCTAGCTGGCTTCAGTAAGCTCTGCACCTCCTAATCTTCTGAAGGCCTGTTAGCTGCTTATTTCAGGACATGTACATAGTCGAGGCAAGCTCCCCACTCCCCTCAGTTCAGCCCATATGGCCCATACTGACCTCTGTCCCATTTCCAGCATTATTTATTGCCTGGTTCTGCACAGAGCTGCATAGCTTTTCTCCTAAAACAGTCCCCACTAGGTTTTAGGTTTACTTCTTTGCGACAGCACTATTAATCTAGGTAGACTGTATTTAGGAAAAAAGGGGCATGCCTTAAAGCAGTGGTCATCAACCCTGTCCTCAGGGCCCACAAACAGGCCAGGTTTTATGTATTACCTTGGGGAGATGCAGACTAGAATACTGCAATCACTGAGCAGCAAATGATATCACCTGTGATGTATTTCAGTTATCTTGCAAACCTGGCCTGTTAGTGGGCCCTGAGGACAGGGATGATCACCACTGCCTTAAAGGACAAGTTGTACCAAGCTGTCATTTAAAGTGACAGTCACCACACTCATGTTAAAACACCCCCATACTGGAACTAAATGGTGCTTCAGATGCTTTAACGTGATATTGAAGGCAATTAAAAAACAAACATGTTATACCCTCCTTCTTTGTACAATAGTTTTGCACAGGGCAGTCCCAATTCTCCTCTTCTAGGGTTCCCCGCTGGCACTCCTGCCGAATGTCTCCACAGCAAGCAGCTTGCTATGGAGGCTCCCAAGCGTCCATTCACATGCAGAGCAGTGGCCCAGCCATGCCCCCTATCTCTCCTCATTGGCTTACTAGCTGTGATTGACAGCAGCACTGCTCTAAGAGTGGTTAAGAAAACTGCTCTAAGAGTCCTGAAAGCTTTACAAATGCTTTGCTAAAGCCTCTTGAACACACTGCTCTTATACAAGCTGAAGTGTGAACATGCGTGGGTGGTTTAAAGCAGCCTTTTTTACCCAAGATGCCTTCAGGTTTCTTCAGGGGTGCCTTGGCAAAATGCCCAAAAATTGTACACAAGTCAGTGGGTGGACCAAGTCTGCCTTTTAGTTACACAAAAGGCACAGGTTTTTTATTGGGCATCATTACAACCTTCTAGCCACAGGCATCCTAACAATCAATGATGTAATCGGTAAATCTCACCTGCACAGCACCTTTTTTTGCCTCTCCCCTGCCTCTCTCCATCAGCACTGGGGTCACATTAGCTAAGTGAGGAAGATAAAATGATAGAGAAGAGAAACACTGGAATACTAGTCAGTACCAGTGTGCAAGGTGTATTTGCTTTGGAAGAAGAAATCACCTCTGTTGGGTGTACTATTTGTGCAGATGTTGCTGCATTATGTACAGTAAAACTTAGTTTAGTTTTTTTTTTTACAGTTTAGAATGGGGTGCCTCGTTTGCATAATTTAAAAGGGTGCCTTGACTGAAAAAAGGTTGAGAAACACTGGTTTAGAGTACTGTTCTTCATTCTAGTGGCTATGCCCTGGTATGCAAACGAAAGTTGGACCATGGGAGCAAAGTTCTGACATGCAAGTTGAGAACATCTGTTGTAATATAATGAAATGCTACATTACTGGAGTAGAGTGTAATAACAGAAAACAGGGGATCAACAGAATCCCAGTTTTACAATGACTATGTTTTCCCGATATTTCTTCTTGAAGCTGGCTAGTGGTGGGTCCCCCCACCTTACTGCTGGTCAGAAATGTCACCCATGCATCGCCCATTCCATTGGTGGTTAATAGGAGCAGAGCAGTCATTCTGTTCTCCTGCTCCACACGACAGGTGGAGTTTATTTTGCACCTGCAGTGCCGCTGCCTATTGTCGCTTGGCATCGGGCTCAGTGAAACGATTTACAAATAAAAGCTAACTTTAAGGCTATGTGGGCACCCCGTGAAGGTCAGTACAGTACTCTGTTATACCACTAGCTGCATTATAATTTTTTTTTTCATTTTAGACTTTTATACCTACATTTTTACCTGGTGATCTGACCAGTAACACACTTCCTGTCTTAGGGTGGCTCCAGTCTATGGAGGAGCAACAAAGCCAACCTTGGAAAGCAGCATTGTCATCCTTTGGAGAAGGCAGTGTTAAGATGCATTAGCAACATTTAGCTAGGCTTGACTAACAAAATGAAATTGGAACTCCAGCTAACATTTTTTAAGCAGTTACAGTAACCATTTTTTTCCTTATAGGATAAGGATTTTACATGAATAAAAGTGGACCATGGTAAGCACCCTTGTCTTTTCTTGACAGCTTGGCCTCTTAAAGGAAGATAAAAAAACAAACATATTGGCCAGATCATTTAAAGAAAATATTGGGAAAAGCGTCTAAAAAAAAAAACAAAAAACCAAAACAAAAAAAAACAAAACAAAAAATGTATGCAGCCACCACATTTAAAAAGGAGAAGTTTGGTGTCATAAAAAAAAAAAAAAAAAAAAAAAACACACAACATACTCACCTCTAAGCTGCAGCATCAATATGATGCTGCAGCTGTCGCACATCAGTTCCAAGCCTGCGAACTGAGCATTCACATGGCTGCTGATTGCTCAGTTCTCAATCATCTCTGAGCTGAGAGCTGTGACTGTCAGTCACCACGCTGTGCTCTGCCCCTCCAGCTCTCACTGGTGTGGTGGGCTGGGGAGGAAGATGAAGAAGCTAGCTCAGGCTGTCAGCGGCACACTGAGCGGTTAGGCCAGCTGTTGATCAGGCATCTGGGCGGATCGGGATATGAGTTGGCTCTGATCTGTAGTTGATCTGTAATGTCAGCTGTCTTTAGCCTGCTGTTGGCTGATTCTGGGTCACAGTAGACCACAAGTGAATGCGCTACTGTGACCCACAAGAAAAATATGGCCAAAAAGGCTTTGGCCATACTTTTCTTTTAATGCTAGGTAAGCTGAAACATATTTAAAGCAGAACTAAACCTATCAGTTTAATAGTCCCATTTGCTTTTGCCCTCATCCAAATGGTCAAGTCATCAAATGGCTGTGTCATAACTAATCACATATGCAACACCATGGCAACTACAGATCAAATAGACACTAAGATGGGCAGCTTCTTTTGCTTTAAAGTATAGAATGCTTGCTTTTGGGTTTAGGTACGCTTTAGCCGCAGCCTTAGATCCACCGAAGGCTCCATACCACATATTCTGCTATCAGCACGGTGTTGTCGGAAATTCCTACCGTGTGTAGACTCCATCACACATTTTCCATCGGATTTTCCGACAAACAAAGTTTGAGAGCAGGATATAAAATTTTCCGACAACAAAATCCGTTGTCGGAATTTCCGATCGTGTGTACACAAATCCGACGCACAAAGTGCCACGCATGCTCAGAATAAATAAAGAGATGAAAGCTATTGGCCACTGCCCCGTTTATAGTCCCGACGTACGTGTTTTACGTCCCCGCGTTCAGAATGATCGGATTTTCCGACAACTTTGTGTGACCGTGTGTATGCAAGACAAGTTTGAGCCATCATCCATCGGAAAAGATCCTAGGATTTTGTTGTCGGAATGTCCGAACAAAGTCCGACCGTGTGTACGGGGCATAAGACAAACTACGGCTATGCTCAAGATGTCTCCTCACATGTATTACAACATAGTAAAGCAGGTACACAACTGTCCTTAGTGGTTGATTTATTGTGGAATATAACCACCACCTGCATCGTTTGACTAATAAAGCAAATCCTAAAAAAAAAAAAAAAAAAAAAAGAAATTTTTTCTACAGCCCCACCCATTCTTAAAAATGTTGAACACTGTGGCCTGTCATAGTTTTATAATACTGGCTCCAGTACATCTTTTTGTACACCTTAGAGATATTTAACTCACAAAAGCATAAAACAGCCTTGGTCAAGAAAGGGTCAGTCATACAAAAAAAGCTGTGCATGCAAACATACTGTACATACAATAAACTTGTAAGATTGACAGGCTTTAGGTTTATTATTCCTACCAGAGTACTTACATGTATTATTACTTACATCATAGAGACACAGCTAATGTAATCATACTTTGGTGTTTTTATTGTACGAGTTATGTGAAAAACATCTCCAGTACAATACATGCACGGGAAAAAAAACAAATAAATCAAATGTGTAAGAAATGTGCTTGGGGAAATTCCTTCAATTAAAGCCAACATTTAACGTCACACAGAGATTACTAAACAAACACATGAAACATTGTTTATAGAATTAATGAGAGTTTAAACAATGCTGGACAAATAGGCTTTTTGCAGGTGAATGCCCAAAAAACCTGCCAACACAATATTAAAGCGATCTACACACATTAAATGGCAGTCGGTTGTGTAAGTACAATCCGACCACCGAAGTAAATAGCCTCAGACGATACACAGAGATGAAACAAATCTCGCTACATAAGTTTTACATGTATATCTGCTGTCTTTCCCCTTCTACAACCTTTGAAAAGTGCAGATCATGTTAAAAATCTTTCTTCCTCTTTCAAGAGAGGGAGGGGAGTCTGGTCTTACACTGTGTGAGAGCCGATTGGAGGCGAGGCGCACACACCCCCCTCCACATAGGCAGAAGAACAAAGGAACATGAGTAGCTGTAGTCTGAATAGACAAGTTCACTGCTAATCTTCCTCGAAGCTCCCTCCCCGACACAAATTTTCAGCTGTTGTTATTTCATAAGTTGGAGAATGTCAGAACTGACTCTGCTGATAACAGAGGAACAGATCACCAGAGAGAAAGGGCACATAGAGCTTTGGCGAGAGATAAGTAAACACTACAGATATACAGTATCTCACAAAAGTGAGTACACCCTTACATTTTTGTAAATATTTTATTATATCTTTTCATGTGACAACACTGAAGAAATGACACTTTGCTACAATGTAAAGTAGTGAGTGTACAGCTTGTATAACAGTGTAAATTTGCTGTCCCCTCAAAATAACAACACACAGCCATTAATGTCTAAACCACTGGCAATAAACATGAGTACACCCCAAAGTGAAAATGTCCAAATTGGGCCCAATTAGCCATTTTCCCTCCCCGCTGTCAGGTGACTCAGTGTTACAAGGTCTCAGGTGTGAATAAGGAGCAGGTGTGTTAAATTTGGTGTTCTCGCTCTCACTCTCTCATACTGGTCACTGGAAGTTCAACACAGAAAAAAAAGATTACAGCGCAAATATACAAAAGTGACATTTAACTCCTGCAAGGCTATTTAAAAACACCTGAGCATATTCAGAAAATATGGGGGATTTAGTTACACCATATGGCCATATAGTGCTAAGCCCACTACTATGTCAAAGTACCCCAATATCACTGGGTCCTATGCTATCTATAGAATGGAAGACCCTGCTTCTCTGGACTATGGGAGAAATACACTCCTCTATATGGGAGAACTAAAAGGACTCTTTCTATAAACACAGGTGGACACTAATAAGAGGCAATGATGGGAGATGGGGTGCTCCAGCCCAAAGGGAATTGGACAGAATCCATACACTAAACAAAGATTTGGGGGGCACACCCTAAAAAATGCATTAAAGATGGTGCAGTTATAAGACCATACCTTTTAGTTCTCCCATATAGAGCAGTGTATTTCTCCCATGGTTCAGAGAAGCATGATCTTGACGTAGTAGTAGGCTTGGCACTATATGGCCATATGGTGTAACTAAATCCCCATATTTTCTGAATACGATCAGGCGTTTTTAAATAGCCTTGCAGGAGTTAAATGTCATTTTTGTATGTGTGCGATGTTAATCTTTTTTTTCTATCTGAATGGTCTTATGGCTGCACCATCTTCAATGCATTTTTTAGGGTGTGCCCCCCACAACTTTTGAAGTTCAACATGGCACCTCATGACAAAGAACTCTGAGGATCCGAAAAAAAAAATTGCTGCTCTACATAAAGATGGCCTAGGCTATACGAAGATTGTCAAGACCCTGAAACAGAGCTGCAGCACGGTAGCCAAGACCATACATCGGTTTAACAGGACAGGTTCCACTCAGAACAGGCCTCGCCATGGTCGACCAAAGAAGTTTAGTACACGTGCTCAGCGTCATATCCAGAGGCTGTCTTTGGGAAATAGACATACGAGTGCTGCCAGCATTGCTGCAGAGGATGAAGGGGAGGGGGGGGTCAGCCTGTCAGTGCTCAGACCATACACTGCATCAAATTGTTCTGCATGGCTGTCATCCCAGAAGGAAGCCTCTTCTAAAGATGCTGCACAAGAAAGCCCGCAAACAGTTTGCTAAAGACAAGCAGACTAAGGACATGGATTACTGGAACCATGTCCCAAGGTCTGATGAGACCAAGACAAAACTTATTTGGTTCAGATGGTGTCAAGCGTGTGTGGCGGCAACCAAGTGAGGAGTACAAAGACAAGTGTGTCTTGCCTACAGTCAAGCATGGTGGTGGGAGTGTCATGGTCTGGGGCTGCATGACGGCTGCCGTCCCAGGGGAGCTACAGTTCATTGAGCGAACCATGAATGCCAACATGTACTGTGACACAACGAAGCAGAGCATGATCCCCTCCCTTTCGGAGACTGGGCCGCAGGGCAGTATTCCAACATGAGAACGACCCCAAACAGACCTCCAAGATGACCACTGCCTTGCTAAAGAAGCTGAGGATAAAGGTGATGGACTGGGCAAGCACATCTCCAGACCTAAACCCTATTGAGCATCTCAAACGGAAGGTGAGGGTGCGCAAGTTCTCTAATATCCACTAGCTCCATGATGTCATCATGAAGGAGTGGAAGAGGACTCCAGCGACAACCTGTGAAGTTCTGGTGAACTCCATGCCCAAGTGGGTTAATGCAGTGCTGGAAAATAATGGGAGGCCACACAAAATATTGACACTTTGGGCCCAATTTGGACATTTTCACTTAGGGGTGTACTCACTTTTGTTACCAGCGGTTTAGACATTAATGGCTGTGTGTTGTTATTTTGAGGGGACAGAAAATTTACACTGTTATACAAGCTGTACACTCACTACTTCACATTGTAGCAAAGTGTAATTTCTTAAGTTTCGTCACATGAAAAGATATAATAAAATATTTACAAAATTGTGAGGGGTGTACTCAACTTTTGAGAGATACTGTATGTTCTTAGATCAAATTTCATGGGGTTTACAACCACTTTAACGTTATGTAGCCTCAACTATATACAGCACTGTGTTCCAGCAATGGGGTGAGAACTTCCTGTCCCACTACTGGAACAAAATAGAGCCGGCCCGAGTACTGCTCAGCCATTCAGAGGAAGCTTTGTATGCTATGAATGAATACAAAGGCTTCTTTCGATTGATTGAGAAGGAGAGGCAGGCAGATGACATCACAAACTCCACCTTCGTCATTTAGAAGAAACTGTATTCATTCATAGAATACAAAGCTTCCTGTGAATGGTTGAGCAGTGCTAAGTCCAACTATTTGGTTCTGGGAGTGGGATGGGAAGTTCCCATCCCACTGCCCAGACACAGCGTTTTATACCGTATGCAGCAGGGCTGATACAACACACCCAGCAAGAGCACCTGTTAGTGCAGCAAATAATTTGTCTGGGACAGCTTGGCCCAAACAACCTATTTAAAAAGACATTAAACATGGAGTAAAGTTGGCCACAGATGGATTGAAATTTGTCCAATTCAGTAGGGACCGGCTGATTTTCGATCCATCTTTGTCCGGGGCCTGCTGGAAAACTTTAGGACTCATACACACTGGATGTTTTTACAGCTGCTCCAAGGGGCATCTTTTTTTTTTCTGCCTCTGAACTCCCTTGCATGTTCGCACACATAGGCTTTCAGCATCCTTTAGTGGCAGGAACAAAAACCCACTGCCAGTGCGCCCAGTAGCAGCAGAGTTTGGGCAGAAAATATGCTTGACGCTACTAAAAACTGTTAAACGCACCTAAATGCTCGCTGTGTTTAGCGCTTGAACATTCATTTCCAATGAAATTAACACCCAAGAGCTTGACACCTATAAAAGCTCCTAAAAGCTTTAGACACTTTTACAAGCTTCAGGCATTTTTTTTCTGCAAAAATGCTGCTGGCTTCTAGGAGAGTTAAAATAAACGATCTGTATGCATGAGGCCTTAGTTTGATCAGTACTACAGTGCTGATTATAATATTCGGACAGCAGAGGAGTCCAACTGCCTCTTCCGTTGTCAGAATACATTGACACAGTGGGATGGGATTTCTGCATCCTCAAATGTGTGGATGGGGGAATGGGTTAAATTTTTGTTTCGTGCAATCTACTGGCTGCACAAAAAAAAAAAAACTCAGCCATGTATGGCCAGCTTTTTTCTTTGTGTAAGCAGGCTGAAAGTCCAGTCTTAAGCAGGGTATACACAGACAGTTGAACAGGTTAAAATAGGTTGAACAAAAAAATAAAAACTGCCGGATTACTGCATCCACACAAGCAATGTGGACGCAGGGATCTCCACCGCCGCGCTATCGTCAGAATACACCGATAAGCCCTGCAGCCAATGAGTTCTATATAATGGATTTTACACAAAATGTGTTTTATGTGTAGCAATAACTCACGGAGGAGCTGCTGGTTTAAAACGGGCTGTTACCGTCACCTTTGTTACCTCAATTTCACCAGAACCGGGTCTAGGGTCCCGTTGAGCTTAATACCAGACAGTGTAGGCACCAGACACTTGAGTATCTTTTCCAATGCTTTAATAAAGAGTAACTGAAGGAAGTAGCAGGAAAGAGGTAGAAGGAGAATTGCAGGGAAGTTCAAATACCTTTTCTTAATGTAGTATTAGGAATTGTAGATGAATGTATTTTCCTTTTAGAGTTGAAACTTTGCCCGCCCGGATAGGTTTCTCTCACTAACCTAGCAGCCAGTACGCAGCACGAACAAAAGTCTCTGCCACAGACTTGAATGGAATAAAAACTGGTACGATCCTCTGCCACAGGATGTAATGGTTTACGATAGATGGCAAACACAGCACTAGAACCTTTAAGCCGACCCGGCAGTACTATGTGGTAGGTTAACTTAGGATGCGTCCTCCAACTGAGTCACCAGGCCCCTCTCCAGACCAGCACTCTGCATGATCCTTTTCTGACGGGTCCTCCCCTGGGATCTTCTCAGTCGTCCAGCTTCTTCCCATAGGACAGACAGAACAGGACCATTCCCTCGCCGCTGTGGTAGGCCCCAGACAGGCTTCTGGGCTCACCCACACGCTGCAGTAACGTGGTCCTCCCGGTCGGAGGACCATGCGGTAGTACTCCTAACACATACCTGTCGGCCAGGAGGGCCAGCAGGTGGAACGAAAAACCCTAAAACATGGCGTCTGTCCCAAAAATACCCTCTCCCAGAATGCAACTCGGAGGACCACCTCCACCAAGTTATTTCGGGACAGAAGAGCACTCATACGCTTTAACATGTTGCCTTTCCAACACCGACCCATGGCGACAACGACACCCACAGGCACAGTGTGAAACTACATGCAACACAGCCAAACTGGAACAGAGGCTAAATCTGACTATGTATGAAACAGATAACCCACTAAAATTTACCTATAAGTGGTAGATAAAAAAAAAAATCTACCAGCGCTACATATGTAAACCTTATTACCAAAAGCATTGGGACGCCTGCCTTTACACGCACATGAACCTTAATGGCATCCCAGTCTTAGTCCGTAGGGTTCAATATTGAGTTGGCCCACCATTTGCTAATGTTGGACGAGAAGGTTTGGCTCACAGTCTCCAGTCTAATTCACCCCAAAGGTGTTCTATCTGGTGTGCAGGCCAGTCAAGTTCCTCCACCCCAAATTCGCTGATCCATGTCTTTACGGACCTTGCATTGTGCACTGTGCACAGTCATGTCGGAACAGGTTAGGGTTGGCCCCTTCCTGTTCCCACAAAGTTGGGAGCCTGACATTGTCTAAAATGTCTTGGTATGCTGATGCCGTTCCCTTCACTGGAACTAAGGGGCCAAGGCCAACCCCTGAAAAACAACCCCAAACCATAATCCCCCCATCAAATGATTTTGACCAGTGCACAAAGCAAGGTCCATAAAGACATGGATGAGCAAGTTTGGGGTGGAGAAACTTGACTGGCCTGCACAGAGTCCTGACCTCAACCCGATAGAACGCCTTTGGTATGATGAATTCAAGCGGAGACTGCGAGCTGGGCCTTCTCGTCTACATCAGTGCCTGACCTCACAAATGTGCTTCTGGAAGAATGGTCAAATATTCCCATAGACACCCTTCCCAGAAGAGTTGAAGAGGTTATAGCTGCAAAGGGTGGGCCAACTCAATATTGAACCCTACAGACTAAGACTGGGATGCCATTAAAGCTCATGTGCGTGTAATGGCAGCTGCCACTTTTGGTAATATTGCACGTGTGTGTAATATATATATATATATATATATATATATATATATATATATATATATATATATATATATATATATATATATACACACACATATACACACACACACACACGCATACATACACACACACACACGCATACATACACACACACACACGCATACATACACACACACACACGCATACATACACACACACACACGCATACATACACACACGCATACATACACTTATTTTTTACAATAAGGGTTGCCACCAGTTTTATGACAATATTGTGTCACGAGGTGCTGAATGGGAACTTAAGCAAGACTGCACAAGATTTTGATCCTTTATTATCCATCTTCAGATCTGCAGTTAGTATCCTATCTTTAATAAACACTGTACACAAATTTCACCCAAGAGTCACATATTTTTCCAATTGAATCAAATAAAAAAAATTCAAAAGTATGAATCTTGGGTGAAAAACATTTTAAACATTTTATTTACCGTATAATACAACTTACGTTGAACACTCTCAAACATGACAGAAAAAAGAAAGTCCCGTGGGGTCATGTAAAACTCTCCATCGTACTCGAGTGAAGCAAACTGCAAGAAACGTAACTTTCGGAGTGACTGCTTTTCTTGCTTTTCATCTGCAACTTCTTCTTTCTGAAACAAAAACAAAAAAAAAAAACATGAATTTAGAGCAACAAGCAAAAGAGACAGGAAAATTCTCTTACATAAATGCATAGATTACACAGATTTTGACAATTGGCAGTTGCAGAAGTCTTAAACAGTCTTTTGAGAATTGGGATTTCTTAAATGTTACTGGGGTAGCCTCCAGAACTGTATATATACACAGTAGGGAAAATAATTATTTGATCCCCTGCAGATTTTGTACGTTTGCCCACTTACAAAGAAATGAAGGGTCTATAATTTTTATCATAGGTGTATTTTAAATGATAGAGAAGATCAACAAAAACCCAGAAAAAAACCACACGATACAAATGTTATAAACTAAGTTTCAGTTCATTGAGTAAAATAAATATTTGATCCCCTACCAACCAACAATAATTCTGGCTCCCACAGACTGGCTACAGTATGTGCTTAAATGGTTCACAGATTAACCACTTAAGCCCCGGAAGGATTTACCCCCTAATGACCAGTACATTTTTTGCTATACAGCACTGCATCCCTTTAACTGACAATTGCATGGTCATGCGACGCTGTACCCAAACAAATTCACCCACACACCCATTCACCCACAAATAGAGTTTTCTTTTGGTGGTATTTGATCACCTCTGCGGTTTTTATTTTTTACGCTATAAACAAAAAAAGTGCGACAATGTAGAAAACACAATATTTTTAACTTTTTGCTATAATAAATATCCAAAAAAAAAAAAAATCATCAGTTTAGGCCAATATGTATTCTTCTACAATTTACAGTTTAGGCCAATATGTATTCTTCTACAATTTATTTTTTTTACCAAAAATAACATGTAATAAGCGTATATGGATTGGTTTGCGCAAAAGTTATCGCGTCTAAAAAATAGGGGATATATCTATAGCTTTTCTTGTATGATTTTTTTTTTTTTTTAACTAGTAATGATGGTAGCATCGATTTTTAGCAGGACTGCGACATTGTGGCAGACAGATCAGACACTTTTGACACTTTCTTGGAACCACTGACATTTATACAGAGAGATCAGAGCTATAAAATAGCCACTGATTACTGTATAAATGTCACTGCAGGGAAGGGGTTAACACTAGGGTGCAATCAAGGGGTTAAGTCTTTCCTAGGGAGGGGTTTCTAACTATAGGGGGGTTGTGGACTGACGGAGTAGAGAGAAATAATTGTTCCCGATAACTAGGAACAGCAGATCTCTCTCTACTTCCCTGACAGAATGGGGATCTGTCTGTTTACATTGACAGATCCCCGATCTGGCTCTCTGAGGAGCCATCGTGGGTCGCTGGCCACACACATTGGCTCTGTAGTCGTGACGCGGGTGTGTGTGCCCCCTATAGCTCTTAAAGCGCCCGACATACACCTACGGTGGTTTGCGCATGCCAACCTGCTGCAGTAAAATGACGGCGGCTGGTCGGCAAGTAGTTAATCCCGTCAATTTAAGAAGGTGCTGCCAACAACAACTCATTATTTGTATAATCCATTCAAACCTCACCATCATGGGCAAGACCAAAGAGTTGTCAAAGGACATCAGGGACAAGATTGTAGACCTGCACAAGGCTGGAATGGGCTACCAGACCCTCAGCAAGAAGCTTGGTTAGAAGGAGACAACTGTTGAAACGATTCTTCGCAAATGGTAGAAATACCAAATAACCAATCGCCTTCAGTCTGGAGCACCATGCAAGATTTCGCCTCATGGGGTAAGAATGATCATGAGAAAAGTGAGGGATCAGCCCAGAACTATACGGGAGGAGCTTGTGAATGATCAAGGCAGTTGGGACCAAAGTCAACAAACAAATCATTGGTAACACAATATGCCGCCATTGATTGAAATCCTGCTTTTGTTTTTACGGGCAGCCCGTAAAAACAGGGCACTTTTTCTTCTGCCCGTAAATACCTGTAGGAGCCAGTGTCAGTAAAAATGGCTGCGACAGGCTTGGGTGAAAACTGTACATGCGCAGTTCCGCAAATCCCGAGATGATCCGATCCAGAGTCCGCGCTGCCCGGCCCGACCACGCCCACTGATGATGTAACGCCGCAAACCGTATTTCCCACCGGCCAATAAAATTTAAAATGCCAGGAGCCGAGCGTGCTGATGGAGGAGCCGAGCCCTGTGGTGTGGACAGTGCAGTGGAGCCGGAGGACTGGCGGCAGTGGCACCGGGAGAAAGAAGGACAGTGCAGACCCGACCCCCCCGCAGCCCGCACGGACACACAAGGCACTGGCCAGCACTGAGCACACCCTGCCCTGGCTGCAGCCCCCTGGTGAGTGAGTGGATACATGCATACAAGCCAACTTGAACTTAGATTGAATCCCACCTCTGACCAACACCTGTATCTGTGCGCATCCTCTGACCACCACCTGTATCCCGTGCGCATCCTCTGACCACCACCTGTATCCCGTGCGCATCCTCTGACCACCACCTGTATCCCGTGCGCATCCTCTGACCACCACCTGTATCCCGTGCGCATCCTCTGACCACCACCTGTATCCCGTGCGCATCCTCTGACCACCACCTGTATGCCGCGCGCATCCTCTGACCACCACCTGTATGCCGCGCGCATCCTCTGACCACCACCTGTATGCCGCGCGCATCCTCTGACCACCACCTGTATCCCGCGCGCATCCTCTGACCACCACCTGTATGCCGCGCGCATGCTCTGACCACCACCTGTATGCCGCGCGCATCCTCTGACCACCACCTGTATGCCGCGCGCATCCTCTGACCACCACCTGTATGCCGCGCGCATCCTCTGACCACCACCTGTATGCCGCGCGCATCCTCTGACCACCACCTGTATGCCGCGCGCATCCTCTGACCACCACCTGTATGCCGCGCGCATCCTCTGACCACCACCTGTATCCCGTGTGCATCCTCTGACCACCACCTGTATGCCGTGCGCATCCTCTGACCACCACCTGTATCTCGTGCGCATCCTCAGACCACCACCTGTATTCCGTGTGCATCCTGTCAGCAAGACAATGATCCCAAACACAAAGGCAAGGAAACCCTCAATTGGCTTTAACCACTTAAGGACCGCAAGGATTTACCCCCTTAATGATCAGGCCATTTTTTGCGATACGGCACTGCGTCGCTTTAACTGACAATTGCGCGGTTGTACGACTCTGTACCCAAATAAAATGTATGCCTTTTTTTCCCACAAATAGAGCTTTCTTTTGATAACCTCTGCGGTTTTATTTTTTTGCGCTATAAACAAAAAAAACTACAATTTTGAAAAAAAAAATATATCCCCAACAAATATATAAAAACACAAAAATTTCTTCCTCAGTTTAGGCCGATATATATTCTTCTACATATTTTTGTTTAAAAAAAATAAAAATAAATCCCAATAAGCGTATATTGATTGGTTTGCGCAAAAGTTTTAGCGTCTACAACATAGGGAATAGATTTATGGTATTTATTTTATTTTATTTTTTTACTAGTAATGGCAGCGATCCGCAAATTTTCGCAGGATTACGACATTGCGGAAGACAGATCGGGCACCTGACATTTTTTAAACTTTTTTGGGAGCCAGTGACATTACAGTAATCAGTGCTAAAAATATGCAATGTTATCGTACTAATGACACTGGCAGGGAAGGGGTTAACATCAGGGCAATCAAGGGGTTAAATGTGTTCCCTGCAGGTGTGTTCTAACTGTATGGGCTGCCTGGGGAAACCCATAGATCCGTCTTCCCGCATAGCAGAAAAACAGGATCTGTCATCTCCCCTGTCAGAACGGAGATTTGCTCCGTCACTGCAGGAAACAATCGGGGGTGGCCGTCAGACATAGTGTCCGCCCCACCCACTGATTGGCTCCCCCACTGGCCAGTGGGCGCGCACCCACAAAATAGAGTTCCTGAGCCGACGTACAATGACGGCGATTCGTGAGAACCAGCCGACCTGCCACTGTACAATAACGATGCCTGGTTGGCAAGTGGTTAGAGAAAGAAAATAAAGCTGCAAGAATGGCCCAATCACCTGGCTTGAATCCAATAGAAAATCTATGAAAAGAATTAAAGATCAGAGTTCATAGAAGAGGCCCACGGAACCTTCAAGATTTGAAGACTGTGGAAGAATGGGCCAAAATCACACCTGAGCAACGCATGCGCCTAGTTTCTTCATACAGAAGGAGTCTTGAAACTGTCAGTCATTCTCAACAAAGGATTTTGTACAAAGTATTAAATACATTTCAGTTAGCGTGTTAAATACTTTTTCCCTGTGTCATTCAATTTTATTACACAACTTAATTTCTGAACTTATTTGTTTTGGTTTGGTTTCTTTGTATGGATTGCAAGGGTTGTTCCTGACATGTGGTGAAAATTTCATGTCACTAGCAACTTTAGAAATATATTTACCTAGAAAAATGGTCACATGTTCAGTACTTATTTTACCCGCGGTATTTTATTCACTGAACTGCAACTCAATTTATAACATTTGTATCATGGGCTTTTTCTGTATTGTTGGCTGATATCCTGCCTTTATCATTTAAATTACATGATATTATTTCATTGTAAGTGGGCAAACTTACAAAATTTGGAAGGGATCAAATAAGTATTTTCCCCACTAAGTACATTGCTGCTATCCTCACAGATTACAGTAGGTTCACACTTAGAGATGTGGTTTCAATATATATCTGCATTTATTAAAGCGGAGTTCCACCCAAAAGTGTAATTCCGCTCATTTGTCTCCTCCCCCCTCTGGTGGCACCTCTTGGGGGGAGCGGATACTCGTCTTTGACAGGTAGCCTGTTCCCACTTCTAGGAGACCGGGCCGTGGCGAATTACATCAGTGGCTCAGCTCCCTCCCCCCACTGATGGACCAGTAGGAGAGCGCAGTGGTGCCTCGCGCATGCACAGTAGGGACCGGACATGAAGCCGTAATGCTGCACTACCGGGATCCCTTACTGGCAATGGCAGTGGCTGCACCTGACAGCTGAAGAAAACATCAGCTGCGTTGCTGACATTGCTGGGGACTCCAGGAAAGGTAAGTGTCTTATTATTAAAAAAGTCAGCAGCTCCAGTATGTGTAGCTGCTGGCTTTTCATTTTTGCAGGGGTGTGAGGACCTCCGCTTTAAGCTGAAGAGTTTGTGGATACCCCATTTATTGTAAAATGTGTAATTCATATGCTCACATTTGAATAAAGAATATATGCCTGCTTTACTTCTGCTAGCCAGGAGACCTCTGATGCAAAGCTCATATTTCAACTTCCCAAATTTTAGCAGTAAGCCACACTTACAAACCTAACATGCCAACCCTTGACTATTGAAAGAACCCAAACTGGCCTAAAAGGTGCTCTCGTTAGGTGGGCAGAACTTAAGGCCTACACTGCGACATTGGGAATGTAAAGCTCTTAATAACAACAAAGTAAAAACAAAAGCATTCATATATTTAAATGCTTCCTGGGTCATATGTCATGATCCTATTTTATCTTGTAAATGTCAATTCCTTGGCAAAGGTTCAAATGTTTTTTTTGTTTTTTTCTTGAATAATAATTTTTAATGATCATTTTAGACAAAAAAAAAAAAAAAAAAAAAGAACACAAAGAATTTGAGCAGCTAGGCGCATGCAAACCTACAAAAAACAAAACAAAGTAAAGGCCAATACAGTTCCATAGGAACAGCATAGTGTGTGGCTTGAGTACAAGAGAGATAATATCAGATTAACATGATGCCCCAAAGAAAACAGATTCCCCCAATGAAAAAGGTAGCTAGCATCTAGCTAGCATGTCCAGACTTTGCAGAACTTCTTGGGGCAACCCCTATTATGGAAAGTGTCCCAGTATAAAGGTAAGTTTTGAGATCATAAGTTGCATCCAAAATTGGATGGTACGAGAAAATTTTTTCAACCCAATTTAGCCTTCGTGGTGTAAAATAAAGATCTGAGGAGTGTCCTTTACGCCATGGTAGTCACCAAGTCTTCCACAAAACCCAACAGGCAGATACTAGGCCACAGTATAATAAAGATTTGGGCCACAGCGTTGATGTTACTAAATGACAGCAACCCAGTATTGGCAAATTGCTGGGCAGGCCCAAAATTTATGAAAGAAGTCATCAGTAATTTCGGCACATTGCCAGCATGTCAAGGAGAATTCTTGGTTTTGCCTGTGAAGCCTGAAAGTGGTAAATTATGCGCAGTGCAGAATTTTGAATTGCATAAGTTTGTCTCTGGTGGACACTAGGTGTTGGAAGGGTATGTCCCATATGTCCAACCAGTCCTCCTCGTCCAGATCAGAAACATCCACCTGTAACTTTTGTCTCACGTTAGATCATTCTGGAATGGCAACCATGATAAAGCGTTTGTGACAAACCAAGGCTGGCTTCTGAATATTAGTGGCTTGAAGCAATAGTTCAAGATCTGAGCAGGTAAGATCTGACAGCTAGGCAGCCAATTAGTGGCCTAGGCCAAGCAAGGCATCATGTAGCTCAGAAGAGGAGAGGCTGCCTAGGTAACACTACCTAGTAATGGTGTCTAAATCTGCAAGACGAGAGAGTTTCTGATTAAGTGGTTATAGAACCCGTCTGAATTTTTAGTACTATTAGGGCCTCTGTAAGATAAATTTCCCTTCACTTCCCTTCCTACTGACAAAGATTTTACCATGCAGGAATTGAGGGGCACTTTCTTTGGTAGGGTAGGGAAATGCTAGTACCCCTGTCAGAATTTTATACTAGTCAGTGTCCCGGTTTCAGACTTACTCTCACTTCTTGTGTGGTAAAACTACTGTCACCAGGACAGGAAGTGAGGGGGATCTTTTTAACAGAGTCCAGAGTAGCAATACAAACCAGACAGGGGTTCTAATACTGCCCCACTCTATCCAAAACTAACAAAAAAAAAAGTTTAGCTTGACATGCACTTTACCAGAATGATTTTTCCTAGACCAGTTCAGTGACTTGCATTTGGTCCCAGCATACGTTAGCACTGGGCTAATATTTTGGGAACAGGATAGCCCTACTTTAGATCCTTTACCCAAGAGTAAGGACAATGTCTCACTGCCTGCGATTAGCGCAGTGCAGCGCCGACTTTCTGGCGGGCTCTGCACATGGGCTGTGCGAACACACTGGAGCTCATCCTTACCCAGGAGAATATTGTCCGCTTCTTCTAAATGGCATATGGGCTGGTTTTAGCAAGCAGGGGGTTTAATTTAAAGCTGAACCTGAAAATGTCTGCTTTGGAGTCCTCTTCCCCCCCACCTACCATTCACAGGCTAATAATCAACAAGACATAAAAAAAAATCTTGCTCTTTTCACGGCATTGTCTTTAATTCTTCCAAGGATCTCAAGCTGACCTCCAAGAAATACCAATATAGCAAAACATTAACAAATGTAAAAGCTGGAGTTCTAGATAAAACAGATGAAGCAGATCGTGTTTCCATTTTCATAGATGCTGAAAGATGAGCAAGTTTTGCACCATATTTTGCCTGAAGTAGTGTAACTTCAGATGGTTAGAATACCCATCACCAAACTACTCCACCTGCTTTAAAAATTGACCAATTTATCTTACTTTATCAGCATCTTCTCTCAGCATAAAGATCAGTCTTACTTCTCTATACCCTCCAGAACAAAACCAGAAACGACAACATGTCCTCAAAAAGACCCCCAAAAACTCATCGACTAACTCTTGGTGCTATGTCATTCTTAAAATCAATGATGACAAATTGTTTTCTTTTAGAAAGCACTGTTCTGATGTAAACAATTTTAAGTTATAGATAAAAACCCCAAAAAGAAAGTTGGGAGATCACAAAGGCAAGTATTTTACTAAATAGACACTGATGCTCTTTTTTAAGTGATCAGTTCGCTAATATGGACAAGTAGCCTTAATTTGATTATTTAATCTCTTGAAATCTCCTAGAAAGGTTTAACTCAAACTCAAATATCACTTAAGCCCTGTACACACGATCAGAATATTGTACAAAAAATACTGCTTTCAAAGCGATTGTACGATAATCTGATCGTTGGTACACAGTTTTCGTCCAAAATTTTTTGAAGGGACAAACATGAAAATTTTTCTTCCACGGTAACAGATCATATGATTTTTGTTTAATCAGTACAGTTTTATTCCAAAAATACAATACAAATACATTACATCACTTCCGAATTTTTATTCTGTTGTATGGGAATTTTCATACTTTAGTAACCTG